>OU015743.1:32208090-32274448 GCA_907169655.1 Acomys percivali
ACACACACACACACACACACACACACACACACACACACACACACACACCACATGCACATGCACATTTTAAGCTATCTGATTATGAAAATAATATATAAAAATCATGTCTTTTGTATTGTCCTGACTCTGGACTCTTAGAAAGCAGACACATCCTCTCATCTTCCAGAAGACTTGGAGCCAGGTCCTGTGATTCAGTCTTGGAGCTAGAGGGGACTTTTGACAATAGTAGGTAGGTATCAATATAACTCTCCCAACAGAGGAAGCTCCCTCCCCTCCCAGACAGTGGGCAGAGCCAAGATGCCAACCTGTCAAAGAAGGCAAGAAGGAGAAAGGATGGGATATGGAGAGAAAAGGACCAGGGATGGAAAAGGAGAGAAAGAAAAAGTCCAGGCGTGTGTGTGTGTGTGTGTGTGTGTGTGTGTGTGTGTGTGTGTGTGTGTGTGTGTAACTATCTATCAAAATATATGTGCTGAAAGTGAAAAGTAACAGAGAGTGAAAAATGGAGTGAAGAAAAAGTTGACACTAAAAAAGTCTCTCCTGTTGAGAACACAGTAAATCAGCTAGTAATAAAGTTTCTGCACAGATTAAATGCCCATCGGGAGAAAAATTGGGAGCAAAGGCAGAATTATACTACAAACCTCAGTTTTAAGCATCATGTAAATCTCAGGGAACAGGAAAATCAATGTGAGCAACAGTCTCATTCTTCGTATCACAAAATTGGCTCTGTAAATGAGAAGACGAATGGATTCATGATGAAAAGGGGGGTGCAGGGATGAGGGGTTGGGGAGCTGGGACGGGAGGGAGGAGGGTGCTGTCAGTGATAAATATAGGACCATAATTTAAGAGATAGTAGGAAGCAATTTGTGTTTGTGTGTGTGAATTGCAAATGCATTCTAGTAGCTGCAGTTGCCCACAAACGTTGTGACCTTGGGTTTCTTATGGGAATGTGGGCTCCGCCCTGTCCCCATGGTGAAGGGAAGAAGCAAGAAACCATGTCATTCAGCGCATGAAAAAAGTTCCAGTTTTATATGGTAGAAGGAACTGTTTTGTTTTTCTGCTTCATCCTTTGGAGAGGATAGAGATGTGAGCGTGGGATTGTGACAAAGACAGCTTGTATGGAGAGGACAGAGACTCAGAGGTGGGAAGGCTGAAGAGCAGCCTCAGCTCACCTTAGAGCAGCAAGATGGATTCTCACTTCCGGTCTTGTCACCAAAGATTCTGGTTGACCAAATGGACCAAAGGAAATGGAAGTGTTGGGAACAGGAGCCTGGAGAGGTTTCCCGCTGCTGGTCTGAGACAATGCTTTTCCAGATACCTGACTGCTAGGCCAGAATTTTCTCACTCTGCTTGCAATTACCCTCAGAGCATGAATGAGGACTAAATCTCATCTACCATCTAAGAGAGCCATGCATGAGGCTGCATCCAATAAATCTATGTTCATTATGGTGCAGAGGCTGAGGAGGAGGTTGGTGACGGTAGTGTTGGTGGTAGGAGTGGTAATAATTACCACCTCATATTCACTATGTCTTGATGTTGCATAAGAAGGTATTTAATCCTCAAAATATCCCTATGGAGAAGCATTATAATTACATTTGGGTGCACAGAAGTCAGGGCAGTTGTACAAATAAGTCACATTGCTAAAAGGAGCTGGAAATGGGCTTCAGCTCCAGGACAGGCAGAAGACAGCCAATGCCCCAACAACCATACTACCATGCATTTCATCACGTTATCTTTTTGGCATCCTTACTGAGTTATATCTCTTGATCTTCATTTTCCCCCCTGGTTGCCTCTACGCTATTGCTTCTTTAGGCACATTATCATGGGACCTAATGACCCTGGAATCCCAAAGATGACCAGGGATCTTAGAAACCAATGGAGTCTCCAGAGGGAAGCTCTAAGAATGCTTCATAGAGGTGAATAGAAAAGAAGAGCCAAGCATGTTCAACGCTGTGCTTTTCTTGCCCTCCCCTAATTGCAGAGGAAGACCAAAGTAAACATCAGGACATTAGGGTTGCTCTCCTTACCCCAAAGCATAAGGGTTCTTTTTTCTTTTTCTAAACTCTGAAGACTAAGCCTTCTTTCATCCAGAAAGACCCACTCCATGGCCCCCCATTCCAAACATCAGATATAAGAGTGGACCTATCCTGGGAAATGCAGAGGAGACTCTGAGCTACTCAGTGTAAAAAGGGCCACAAATGGTGTCTCCAAAGAGGTGAATTTTTTTTTCTGTGAGAGGCTGGGGGCATAGTAGATGAACAGGAAGAAAGCCAGAAATACAGGGAGAGGAGAGATTTTGGAGGTGATGCTGTGTCTATTGTTTAGACTGAGGACTGAGATCAGATCCCATAAAATTGGCATTCTCATAAAATACGGGCATTGAGGGGCACATTTTAACTCCAGAACTGGGGGGAAGCAGAATGAGAAGCAGCCTTGGCCTCACTGACCACCCTGTGTTAATTAGATAAGATCCAGGTTCAGTGAGAGGCCATGTCCCAAAAAATAAGATGAAAGCGAATAGAGGAAAACACACAATGTTGCCCACTGACACACACACACACACACACACACACACACATTGTATACTCAAATGAGCATGTGTATACATCATATATACACACAAAGAAATATGGACCCTAAAGTAGTTCCCTAATTCTTTTCCATCCTAATGGATAAACTGAACATTCCTTCTTCTATACAGAAGTGTGAAGAACAGAATAATGGATGTTATCAATGAATACCAAGCTTGGTGTCTAATATGTTTCCTAACCATCCCTACGTACAACTACTTCACAAAAGTAACAAGCTCCTTGACCTCTATTTCCTAAATGGCACAGATGTGCCACGAGTCCTTCATACCTTCCTCAATATCCTCTTATGTCCAATAGAACCATGGATGAAGCATGGAAGTGTCTCAGCCCTATGGCTGGGCATTCACATAATACCTCTAAGAATCTGTGTATCCATTGATTTGGCTCTTCCCCCAAGTCACCAATCAAAATAAAGATCCTAGCCCACTAAGGCACACCTTTATCTGAGTCCTCCTTGTGTGTTCCAAACAAGAGCAAGTACTCTTGAGTGGAAAGAGAAGTGAGATGAGGAGATGAGAAAAGCCTCTGTGGCATCACTGAGGATCGTGGCCATCACCTAGTTGAGCGTTCCATCCATGAATGCTGCTGCCAACCCCAGAGATACCACATCTGCCTTCCCTTTGACATTTCTAGCAGGATGCTCTCAGCATATGATCTGTCTCAGCAGCCCCTTGGGAAAGTTAGATCATGAGCACTCAGAATTATTTCATGTTTAATAAATGGGCTTAACTCACACTCCTGAGGCCAACCAGAAGGCCCTACTGGATTTAATTATGCTGCAAAGAGAGCAACCAGAAAATTTTTACATGGATCAGAGGAGAAGTCACAGGGAGAAAGAAAATGCAAGGTTTGGTGCTTGTGAGTCATTGTCCCAGGGTGAGGGGCTGAAGCCATGTAGTGCCTACCCCAAGGGACAAAAACTCACAATTCCTGAGCCAGATGGTATCCAAAGATAGTTATAGCCCCAATCCTTTAGCAGGAAAGCTTTGGGGAAATGAGTGGGTTTATTCCCCAAAGACAAGCACAAAATAAGTCATGGAAAACAGTATAGTCTTATGCCTAGGTCATTAATTTTAAAATAATGGGATGAGCTTACAGCTGGCCTCAGTATACTTAATAGCATTCCCTTCCTACTCATCCCATGAGTTTTGGATCTACAGTATGTAGCTGGCAGGTTTTGTTCAAAGTTAATTCAAGGATAATTTCATGGCATGTAGAACAAGAATCCATGAAAGGCTAGACGAACAAGGAGATGATGACTTCATCTCTCGTTATGAGGAGCAATGAAGATCAGAATGGCCAACCAAACACAGACCAACACATCCCAGTCAGGAGCAGAGAGCCCACTAACTGCTATAACAGAAGCTTCTCATCACCCCATGTGGTCTTTCCTCTTGTCCTTTAATGATAAAAATAAAAACTTAGCCGAGTAACTGATACTAATAATAAAAGTGAGTTTCCCACCTTTCTTTGCAGTAAGCATGGTCAAAGGGCTAATTTCTTGATGGTGGAAAACACTCAAGTGTCTGATGCCAGCCTGACCCTCTGGAATCTTTTAGGAGGTAGATGACATCAGCATCCCATTCTCCACCTGCCGCCTTCAACACCGGTGATACCATCTTGGACATGATAACAAGGGCCACATCCTAGGGATGGTGTAATGCTTTTAACTATTCTGAAATATATTTATACTTATTATTTATTCTTTTGACATTTTGATATTTTTAGGCTGATATATGAAGTAATGGGTTTCATCATAGCACCTTAATACATATGTGTCGTTATACATCATTCTCACTCATTCCCCTCCTCACTGCCCTCCCTCTTGGCCTTCCTCTAATTTACACAATTAGTCTCTCTTCCTCCTTTCCTATTAAGTGGATTCCATTATCCTCTCTATTTCCCATTACTCTAAAGATTGCTTCATCCTCTCTTATGATCCCATTTCTACTTTCAAGACCTACAAACACAAATAAATATCCCCCTACATGTTCACACACATAAATATACACACACATATACACCCATAAATAAATTTAAATTTAGGTTCTGCATGAGAGAAAACATGCACTTTTTGTCTTTCTGAATCTAGCTTACTTCAATTTTGTTTATGATGATGTCCAGTTAGACCCAATTTTCTGTAAATGTGTTTTCATTCTTCTTCCCACCTGTATAAAATTCACCCTGAGTGTGTATTTAAACCACTTTTTCCATATTCACTTGTTTGTTGATGGACATCTAATGTGGTCGCATTCCCTGCCTGTTGCCATAGTACAATTAACACAGACATGCAAGTGTCTTTGTGGAATGTTGATTTAACGTCCTTCAGGAATATATTTTAGTAATATAAATGGGTCATACTGTCATTCTATTTTCAGGGTTTTGTTGGTGGTGGTATTGGTGGTAGTGATGGTGGTAGATGTGGTGGTTGTTGTTGATGGTGGTGGTGGTAGTGGTAGGGTGGTAGGTGGTGGTGGTGGTGGTGGTGGTGGTGGTGGTAGTAGTGGTGGTGGTGGTGGTAGGTGGTGGCAGTGGTAGTGGTGGTAGGTGGTAACACCCATACAGATTCATACATTAGAATTTTTACACCAGTACAGGAAACTCCTCTCCAAACCCTAGCTTTTTCCTTCGAGAGAACAGCTACTCCCCAGAGTGGGTAACTTGTACATTTGCAACCATCTTTGCCTGCAACTGGAGAAAGAGAGAGAGAGAGAGAGAGAGAGAGAGAGAGAGAGAGAGAGAGAGAGAGAGAGAGAGAGAAGGGGGAGGATATTTCATATAACTATCACATAAATGGTATAAAAATGTATTTTTAATTCATAGAACAATTTCTGTATTTCAAATCATTTCCTTCTTTCTCTAGATATGAAAGTCATTATCAGATAAAGCAGAAAATCCAGTCTTCTCCAAAAATACATGACTTCAGTGAGGCCTCCCCTCTGCTATTGTAGGCCTCCTTTTCCACACTGTGTCTCCTCATTGTCTCCCTCCCATCTGCTCTCCTGGCACTCCTCTCTCTCCCTCATGTTTTGTTGAGGATGGAAGACCCCAGGCAAAGGCCTAAAGTCAAAGCCAAGCACCAAGAAGCCTGTGGACTTTGCTGCAACCTGGATATGCATCCAGCAAGCCAGCAGAGAACCAGATTGACTTCAAACCAGCTTAATACCCAGCTTCCTTAAAGTGACCTGATGGGAGGATAGCCCCAAGGAAAGAAAAGGAAGGGGAGAGGTGGGCCTCCACACCCCAGCAGCTCTGTGGGCCCAGGGCCAAGATGCATACCGGCCCCCAGCTGCCTCTTGATCCTGATGATCTGGGATTGCCCACCCCTACACACTTTCATTACCCAACCCAATGACCTCCCGAGGCAAATAAAGTTCTCCATGCAGGGTGAAGTTATTGAAGCGAGAAATAATAAACTTTCATAAGCGTGTTTCAATTTTCACTTGTGTTTATGGCCAAAGGTGTTTTTTATTTTAATAATCGCTTCTGGAACGAGGGCAAACACATGCTGCTAACTTGTTAGGGAGAAGTGGGGGAGGAGAGACAGAGAAAGAGAAAGTGAGAGTGGCCAGAGTCTGGGCTGGCTTGTAAATTTCCCAGCAGCTCAGCTCTAATCCTCCCAGTGTGGAATCCAACCCTTAAAACCTTAATGATAGAGAAAGAGATAAAAATGTTATCTGGACATGTTCCTCACAGTTTGCCCTGGGCTCGTTTTTAGCCATGACAATCCAGCAATTGGTGTGAGTGTGTGTTTGGGGGGTGGGAGGGCACGTGTATTCATGTTCAACCATTTTACAAAGTAGAGTGTATAAGAGTAAAAGAATTCGGCGGAGCCAGCCTCTTTCTAGTTGGACATCAGCTTGCCCTTTGTTTTCAATTCACCTGTATGTATCTGGTGGGCTCTGGTTTTAAATGTCAGAAAAGGTTAAGAAGCCTTTGAAATTCGTAAGCAATTTCCTAGACGTCTGAGGAAGGCATCCACCCTATAACAGCATAAATTGATTACCCTCCCCACCTTTGAAATGGCATTTCAAAGAGAACATATCCAAACCAAAAACAAAAGGACTGAAATAAATGTTCATTTGTGGGTTTGAGGATTTTACTCCAGAACGAGTGAAGCTAGACGTTTTCCAACATTATTTATCTTTCCTTTTATTTTTCATCTGTTCTGACTCACACTTTCCAGAATCATGTAGAGTCAGGAGCAAATACTATGCTGGGAGAGGATAGCCACACCCTTTCTGCGGACCTACCTCTGAAACTTTGAATAGCAAAGGACATAAAGCCCCAAGAAGCAGGAGGTTAGTGAATCTTTTGGAGATTTCTAATACATAGGGATGGGGTGCCGGAGTGGCCACCAGCTCTCCTGACTCAGTAGCCTTTCCTGTGTAGTGTGTAACAGTCACTCTCAGTGTATACAGTATAAAAAAAGAGGAAAATGGAAACGGCTAACTTTACAGGCAGAGGTGCTGTTCTGATCGGATCATAATTCAACTCTCACAGATGCTTTTATCTTACCCAAGGTAGAGCTTGAGTCTAGGTGTTCACAAAAGGCCAGCCAGCACCCACATGGACTTTAGGCCACACATCCATGTGAACGTCCACTGAGCTGCCCTTTAAGAATCTGATCATTGCTGTGGCAGGGACACCCCACAGGCACACAGAGGAAGGGGATAAGACCTGATAGGCTGTAGTCAGACAGTGGGGGAGGAGGGCCTCCCTGTCAGAAATCTAGGGGAGGGGAATAGCAAAAGAGGGAGGGAGGGTGGGAACAGGAAGATACAAGCGAGGGGATAGCAATTGGGATGTAATATGCATAAATTATAGTAAATAATAATAATTTTTAGAAGAAAAAAATTGATCATCGGTGGCCATCAACCCAAAGAGACTGCTATTGATTTGCCAATATGTATTCAGGCCTAAAAGATTCCTTTGCTGTAGAGCCTCAGGGAATTCCTTTACTAGTTTTATAGATACAGTACCCATATGGCTGGCTATACTCTACCAAGGTGCAGAAGTCTCAGTAAAGCACCATCATTGGAGACTCATCCTGAGTTGGAAGTAGAGTAAATTTTCATCACCTGCCTGTTCAGTTCTTTTCCACTTCTGCCTTGGAGAGTATTTCTAAAATGGTTCTTACAAGCATAGTTTTCTTTGTTTGGAGTCCCCTTTGTCTCCCTAAGGCTTGTGACTTCAAAGATCACAGCTACAGCTACAGCCTTTGTTTCTCCTACCTTGACCCTAACCTCCCCCAAGAGCACTGCTGCATTGAGAACATGACCTCACACACCTGGGTACTAGAAGCTAGATAAACTACTACAGAGGAAAAAAAATCAGTTACCAACTTCAAACCACATACATACATACATACATACATACATACATACATACATACATACACACACACATATACATACATACATGACAAGCATACAAGGAGAGAGGAGGGAACCTTTACATACTCCCAGCATCAAGACAATGACTCAACAACTGTAGAAAATTATCACTAGCTCCCAGGGGACGATTAAATATTGAATCTGGGTAGGGTATGTGCTCTGTTTCTCTGACATGGTTCCTTATGATGGCACATCTATGTGTTCAATAAACTGAGCAGAGCAGAGTGGGAAGGGCCCTGATTTTCTCCTTAAGTACAGGATTGAAGAGGTCTAGACTGAGGTAACCTCAAAAGAGGTGCTGTCAAGGACTCCTTAGTCCTTCACTGTAGGACCAAGCCATGTCACCCATGTCATTGTTCGGTGGTGTGTGTACAGGCAGGTTGGGTGGCCCACAAGCAAGAGGGAAGTGTGGAAGGCATTTTGGTACTGGGACATTAAGGAGCTGCCTACTTTCCAAAGAAGCAAGTCCCACCCACAAAGCCACTAATCTCTCAATTTGGCATCCAGAAAGAAAAGGCACAAGTCATGTAGCGTCCCTAAGCCACAAGGTGCCAATTTCTACCTCATCTCCGAGTCATGAGCCCCCAGGCTTCAAATCACACTACCCAGCCCAAGGTTTCCTCCCTCTCCCTTAGTTCCTACACACCCCACAATACCTACTGTCCCCCACAAAACAGATCTGCAGGCAGAATTGGTTTCTGTAAAACATCCAGGTACCTTTAATCCATGTGTCACAGCCCAAGTCTGCTTCAAGCATCTTCTCTCTACTCCCTTTTCTGGTATTTCTCATCACCACAGAGCCAGGACATTTCTAGTCCCATCCTTAGTTGTAACTGAGAAGATGAACTGGGAGTCTTGAGACCTGATTGGGAGCTGTGACCTTGTCCATCACTAGACAATCCTGAGAGTCTTAGTCTAAGTAGAGGGAGGCCCCACCTTGTGTCTGTTACATCAAAATCCATCTTTGATCCCAGGAAGTTTCTACCAGTAATTTACAACTTGAACACTAACTTGCTGCAGAACATAGCAGACAGCTTCATTTCTAAGTGTGAATTTTAGGTGGGTGAGATGGCTCAGCAGGTAGACGCACTTACTGTGCAAGTCTGACAGCCGGTGTCCAGTGCTCCAAATCCACATGGGAAGGAACCAACTCCTCAAAAGTGTCCTCTGATCTCCACATGGGCGATGCACATGTGCTTGCACTCAGATACACACATACATATATAGATAATAACAAACTATTTTAAGTATCAATACCATTTTCCAGTGCAGGCAGAGTTATACGCCACTGTCTTATGATTAAGCCAATACATCAGAACATGAAGCTGTATGAATGTGACCTGCATTTACTAATCATGATGGCATCTACTATGCTTAAAAACTCATAATATATATATATATACACACACACATATACATATATATGCACATATATACATACACATGTACACATATATACACATACACACACACATATATATGTGTGTGTGTATATATATACACATATGTCATGTCATGTGTTCAGTCTATGATGATAAGTTGATCAAAATAAGGCTTCCTGAGACCTACTCTCAGAAACTCTGATCTGAATTTATAAGTAGAGTCCTGGAGTCTGCACAGTAATTTCTTATGTGTTTGTGAAATATCATCTATTGGGGTCTCCTTTGAACTACCTTTTTACTTACTGGTGGTGCTTCATAATTTAGTCAGACAAGGCTATCATGCCATGGCTGTTGATTCTTTATACTATCTATTTTCAGCATCTCTCTTTAATGTCCTCTGGGCTCTATGAAGGTAGATATATAAAGTTCCACTGGAAACAGTTTGGTGGTCCTCAGACAAAGCAGATATTATCGAAACATAGAAAGATGGAATTTAGTGTCTGGTGAGTGTCTATTATTGAACAGTGTTCCCATATGCCTTTGTCTTTCCCAGTAAAAGAATCCAAACTTGCAATCATTATTTCTAGCACTGCAGAGAAAAACTAAAGGAGATTCGTGTTGCTTCTCATTGGCTCTAGACCAGCTGTGCAAACTCAGTTTTGGCCCGAGTTACTCCTTAATTGTGTGTCTTCCAAATCATACAATCTAGAGATCCGTAATTGGACAGCTCATGTAGTACTCGAAGGTTAACCGTCTTACTACAATAAACATGGGGATGACCATGGCGTCACTGCTGTTGGTCTGGGCACAGACTTTGGCTCATACAATGGGAAAGGGGTCCAATTAGAGAATATGGATGGTTTCAGACTCCATTTTGTGTGTAGGTAAGGAAAAATGTCCCCCTTTCAATAATGCCATGGAATTTCCAACCTCATTATTAAGAGCTCTGGTGAGTCAAGCTTCGGCTAGGCTTCTGGCTTCACTCACCTCCTACATTCCTAGAGTTTTGTGCTCTTCCAGAATCCATCCCATCTAAGTCTTGCATAGATTCCAACTCCTATATTACACTGAGGATCTGAGGAGCAGAGCAAAATTCTGCTTCCCCAGCCCAAGTTTCCATTTAACTCAGAAAGAGAGCTCTTAATTTATATTTCCCTCAACAAACAATGGTTTAACTTACAGGGTAAAGGCGTCTCAGGAACTTGGACAAACTTGAGAGAAGTAAATTAGAGGTTAGGTAAAACTCAGCCTTCCCACTCCAGCCAGGTTCTACCATCTCTAGTTACCATAAACAACTGTTGAAAGTGTTGAAAAAAATACATTGACAATCTCCCCCAAAAGAGAAAAGGATTATAGCACCAGTTTGAGCCTTTGTGTTTCTCTGTGATAGTGGCTACACAGGAAAACTATATCCTCAAAGAAAGACACCTACCTACTTTTTCACTAAGCCCTTGGAATGGGAGCTAACATCCCAAAAGCTGTCCATCACATATCTGTGAAGTCAGGGTATGAGATACAAGGAATCCTTACACTAGTAAATAAGATCCACCCCCCTCCTTCCACATACAAACACCCACAAATGGAAACAGTCAATATCCATGCTGCTTTTGAAGCATTTAGAGGTACCAACTTTGTGGTAGGCAATCTACCAACCGCACTGTTGAAGATAATGGTCAGAAAGAAGACGTGCAAAAGAGAAATCCACAAGCTTCCTATGAAAGAATAAATTACTATTTATTTTTTCCAACTATGCAAACCAGGAAAGGAAAGGTGCCCAATCAGCCTTGATGTGGTCCCAGGGGCCTGGGGTACAGGTCAGGGAATGCTGTTTTACTGGATAAAATGATAGAAAGAAATCACCTGGCTAGTGTTCAACCTCAAGCAACACACTCCATTCAGAGAAGTCCCTCTACAAAGCACTTGAGGCTTCCAAAGGCAAGTTGTATGATGGTGGAAAGATGCTTCTCTCACCTCTGGCTTTAGTAATGCCTAGTCCCCTCTTAAAGCACTGATTGCCCCAATGAGGAGATCAGACTGGACACGCCCCCCCAAACCTCTATCGACTGGAGTAGTTTTCGGCCCATGAACCCGACCACTCCACATGCGACAGACAGTCCCCTTCCTGCTCAGTAGCAAGATCCCAGATCCCACCTGTTTCTTCTCAGTTTTCAGACCCAAGACCCCACATAGTCAGAGGAAATGACCAAAACAGATGCCCCACAGCCTGAATCTGCCAGCTACTTGGAGTTTGTGGGGTTTAACATTTGAAAAAGGCACCAAAGGGTTCTTCATCATCATCAGTCAGTTGACAGAGGAAACGGGGGACAAAGGAAAAATTGACTTTTGCTGGATACCTTTACCTTACCACCCAGCTCCTATGGGGGTAGCATTTTAGGAAAAACTATGCTCCGCAGAGAGCTCTACTTTACAGAAGAAAGGGAATGATGTTCTGGAGCCCTTAGAAGAGAGCAAAGTAAGGGAGAGAGTCACAGCCAGAAGAAGAATAAGAACAAAAGCCTCCTTTGTGATCTCCAGGGAAGAAAAAGACAGGGAGGTTGGAGCATGGTGTGCCTCGCTCAGGCTGCCAGCTAAATGACCACCTTAAAATGCCCTTCACAGCAGCCTCCAGCAGAAGCCATTGCTGACCTCTTGGCAGGAAAGTTGAGCCTCTGCTGTCTAGTAGGCTAGACTTGTCAAATTCAGAGCCATCATGCAGAAGCAAGAGAAGGGCCTGCGAGCTCCTCTGATACTTTGAGGGGCCATGTCATAAATAGCTAACCTCACATCAATTGCCAGGACCTGACTAGAGGTGGGAATGCATGGAGCATGCTTCCTCTTTAGATAACAAGGGCTCAGAGTAGCCCCAAGATCTCTTTGCTCATCAAAGTAGAAGTCACCCTCACAGCTCAAGGTTGTCCTTAGGAGCTTCTTTCTTGTGGGTGCAGAGAGCTTTTACTTTTCCCTTGAAAATTGTGATGGTTCTGTAACTTCCTTAAAATGGTTTCTATCAAGTTAAGATCAAAGGTACCTTTTGGGAAGATTCGTTGCAAAGCACGGGGCCACAGGTGGGGAGGGAAGAGCCAGGAAGAAGACCGAAATGCTGTTGCTGAATATTTAGGTCAGAGAAGAGACAGGAAAGACCAATGAGAGAAGCCCAGTTTCTTGAGTAGCCTGGAGTCATTTGAACCCCCACTGAAGGTCTAGGGTGGGCTTTGAGAAGGTGGAAGTGGCCAGAAATGTGAAAAGCCCAAGACTAGGACCAGAACACAGATGAGAAGCTGCCAAGAGACTAAAAGCATAACAAAGTAGAGAAGGACCCGGGAGATGGCCATGAGAATTCGGGGTTTGGATTCCTGGTACTCATGTGAATAGCTACACACAGCAGCTCACATTTGTAATTCCAGTGCTAGGGAAGCAGGCAGACTCCTGGGGCTCACTGGGCAGCCCAGCAGAATTGCTGATCTCCAAGGTGCAATGAGAGATCACATCTTCAAATACACAGATGAACATACCATGAACACGAAGCAAAGGTTACCTGTCTTTCCTGCTGTTAGCTTTATTATCTCTATCGCCCTCTCTGACTCTTTAGTGCCTATAGAAGGCCTTAGAATTCATGGAGAATGGGTGAGTTTTTAAATTTGATCCTTGTTAGTAACTATAGGATGTTTTCGTTTGATCATTTACATAATCAGTATTTATTAAGCGCCACTGGTGTGCTAGGTGCTATGATGGACTGGACGACTGACACATAAATTTGACTTGAGCTCAAAGCTCAAATTTTTATGAGCTAGATGAGGTACTTACCCAAGTGACCATAAATATGCAAGGCAGAAGCAACAGGGAGTTAACCATGAAAGGAGTTAACAAAAAAGCCTTCCTATGAAAGGCGTTACTTCAACTTGTGTTGCTCTGTTCCACTTGGGCTCGGCATCCTCTCCTTCATCACAAGAACTCAGTTTAGCCAAGCAAATTAAAATTCTTAGACATGAATTTCTGCCAGAGCTGGAGGGAGAACTGTTCCCATAGAGGGTCCTTGGTTCTGGACCTTTCTCCACCTCCTGGCGAGACCTCAGCTGGCATCCCTCTAAACAGTCCTCCTTCTTGCAAACCATTGCTGGCAGCCTACATGCTCCCTGGACCTGCACCTGAGAATCGCATACCTGCCTTCAGCCAGGGGATTTCAGGAGAGTACATTGGAAACACGCCTTTAAAATGAAAACAGATAAAGCCGCTGGCAGTGGAGCCAAGGAAAACTCCGTTCTTTCTAAAAAGCGGGAAGTCTGCTGGCAGTGGAAACCATGCTGGTCTCGCCACCACCACATCCTCTCATAAATGCACTCCCATGCACTGAGACACATGTGCACACAAGTGCTCGGTAGCAGGGCTACAGAGCACACCCATGGCAACAGTCTCTTTCCTGCTAAATTTTGGAGGGTGCTGTGGCCTCAAAGCCCTGCAGCCTACAAGGCCTAGGTCACATGCTGGCTTCTGGACAAACTCTTTATGGCTTATGGAGACAATTCAAACCAACTTGAGCAGAGGTTTTTTTATAGGCATTTCTAAGGTAGATATACCACTTGGTAATTCCCACTTATATGTAATGAGGGGGTTGTTTCCAATTCAGCCAAAGCAAAAATAAAACATGGGAGTGGGGCTCTTTCATCACTGAGGGTGGCATTAGTAAGCTGACCCCACTTTGTGGGAGGCAACTGAATCCTACCAAGAAATGTCATTTAAATAACTTTTCTTCGTGCGGTTGCAATATAGCCAATTCATAAAGTGCTTTCAGCAGGCTGACTTATGAGAGCTTCGTAATAAGCCCTTGGAGTTGACAGGATTGTCATCCGGGTTGTGTGCACACGAGGAAACTGCAGCTAGAAGACAAGGGACTCCTTGACCAGAATGAGGCCCCCGAGGCTTCCATGCTTGCAATTGACTTCCGCAGAAACCCTGAATTTGAACATCGGATAACTCAACAAACTACTGAAGTAGAAGTGCTCTGTGACTCGAATGAAGTTGGATGCCTGGGAATCCCAAAGCAAAGCATCCCTGGGACGTTTAATGCTAACTGCTCAATCTACGAGATCAAGAATTATCTCTGGGAATGCCCATGGGTGTGCTGTCTTGATTGCATGAACTGAGGTGCAAAGACCCAACCACTGTGGCTGGCACCATTTTCTGCCTGGGATCGTGGACTTCATAAATAGGGAAAGTAAGCTGAGGAGCACTAACACCCATTTATCCCCCTCTGTTTTCTGATTGCTGGGGTGGTGTGACCAGCTACTTCACACTCTTGCTTACTTGACTTCCCTGCAGTGATGGACTGTACTCTTAAATTGTGAGCCAGAATAAACCATTTCTCCTTCAACTTGTTTTAGTTAAGATGTGTTGTCATGGCAACAAAAACAAAAAACAAAAAATAAACAAACAAAATCTAAGACACAATCCATCTTCTGATTGATCAAAAAGTCTTTAGTACAAGGATTTTCCCTCAGAGAAAGACTCAGAGGCCAGCCTCAGAGACCTCTGTAGGTATCTCCCCACTCACTGGAATTTGCCACTGCTGTTCATGACAGCTAAAAATGATTCCCAAGCCATCTGTCTTCCTCCCTCACCTCCTGTGCCCTCTGCAGACACTCATCACATACCACCTATGCTCTCACCTATACCTTTTTGCATCTTGTTCTCTGCATCCAGCTTTCCAAAAGGATACCTACTGAACACCTGAGTTGTTGAAAGTGCTAAGCGATGCTGGCATCCCTAGACAACATGTGATGACAGACACATGGCCACAGTCACTGGAACTGAGTCCAGATGGGTCTAAAATGTAGACTGACCTTCTAGAAAGCGAACAAATCTTGATTGACTTGCTATGCTTACAAGACATAGGAGTTAGTACAAATGCTAAAACAAGCTCCCTCTGTTGAAGATGGCAAACAAAGGCAAGAACATGTAGTCAGCCTTCAATATCCATTGGCTTCTCCATCCGTGAGATCAGCTAACTATAGAGAAAAACTTTTTAAAAACTGTATCTGTATCGAACATGTACAGACAGTTTTCCTTCATGATTCCTCAAGGAATACAGTATAACATATGTTCACAGAGATAACTTAGACTTTATGAAATGATGTATAGACTATACACAAACACCATCCATAACAAGATCTTTATTCGAACATCCTTAGAGTTTAGTGCTCTTGAGTGCAGAACCAACCTCCTCTTACAAATATTTAGTGACAACTGTATCTATGGTAAGGCTCAGATAGTGATATATCAAGAAGAAGATGCATCTTAAATAAATGAAGAGAATATTAACCCCCCAAAAATGTCCCAAATACCAGTGGGAGAGCATCACCAAAGCTGTCAGAGAGAGCTCATTCACCTTGCTCTGTCCCTGAAGCGAGCACCATTTTTGTTCCTTTAGGATGAATCTGTGAAGGTTACATTACCCATGCCTACTAGGACTGATCTATGATCACCCACTTCCTGTGCAGTACTAAGTTCTGGGTGGGCAAATTCTAAGACATCTAGAGTCCTGTCCAAATCCTCTTAAAAGAGACAGACAGACAGACAGATAGACAGACAGACAGAGACAGAGTGAGACAGACAGATGCAGAGAGAGGCAGAGACAGACAGACAGACACACACACACACACACACACACAGAGAGAGACAGAGAGAGAGAGAGAGAGAGAGAGAGAGAGAGAGAGAGAGAGAGAGAGAGAGAGAGAGAGAGAGAGAGAGAGGACAAATAGTGTATAGCCATTGCTAGTTATGGCACAGGATAAAAGTTGAGAAACCATCTATATTTCTGCCAAACAGCATAGTCTCTTGCTCTTGAGTTCAATGTTACAGAGCTATCACAAAATTGTCACTATGCTAATTTTTGCATGTTCATCAGCATTCACTGCAGAATAGACTTTGGGAACTAAACTCAAGGGGATTATTTAGGTTCCTAGGTTCTGGATGCTAGGAAACTAGTGACTGGCAGGGCTCTTGAACTTCAACAGTTAGTTTAGGAACTGGCTTCATTATCTTGATGCTGATTTACCTCCTGATCGTCTAGTTCAATGCCTGCCAGTTCTTGTTCGGTACTGACAGGTATCAGAGGGACTGAACCCTACCAGCTATATTTCCCAAACCCCTATTCTGCCTGGCTTCTGATTCTGATTTCCAACAGAAGTCCTCAGGAGACCCCCCAGGGGAAGGGAACAGCCAGGCTATTCCTTGGCTTGTCCCTGGTTTGCAGACGAAGAAGCAGCAGCCTGGTGTAGAAGTTCCATTTCCACAAAGAGGTATGCTTTTCTGCAGGCCTCATTTCTGATCTCCACACCTCTCTTGGGTACCCCAGTGCAAGAACAGTAGTGGCTTCCTGGTGACCCAGGGCTTACTGCTCCCATTTGACCTTTTAACTCTATCACACTTTGCTAGCAAATTTTTGACACCAATGTCCCTTTCCTGGCTTACCTGGTGTGGGTTTTATTTTCTTGGCAGAAACTTAAAAAATACAGCTGGCATTTTATACACATCCTCCTCAGCCTATGCTATCTGGCCTTTGGAATTGTTTTCCCATGGATGCTCTCATTAGAAAGAATCTGCTAGTGATGTTTAATGATGAAAGAACCTTAGCTTAATCAGCTTTCTACACTAAGTCACAACACCTTTCTGGGAAAGGAACTTACATTGCAGTGTGCAGATAAATCCTCAGCACTTGTTTTTTCAAGAGAAAAATACTCCCAGTTTCTAGCACTTTCTAATTTTCATAGTATAAATATTCTCACCATGGCTAGATTCAAGCTCCCAACATGATGTCACCACATGAGGATTTGGGAAGGAATATACAGCGAACTTGAGCAATACTGTCAGCTCACAGAATATCTGAGCATTGACAATTGGATGCCCTGAGGCAACTAAACGCAGAAGGACATTTGGGAACATGCTGCTAGCTATATCTAAAACAGAGAGCTTTCAGAGACTGCAAAGAATGAGGGTGGGGAAGAGGAAGACCAGGGAACCAAAAAGACAAAAGGAGGAAGAAATGTTAACTGAGAATTTGACAAGGGAAACAAGCAGACTTGGGAGTGATGGCTTCTTCTAAGGGAACTATGGGATCATTAGTAACAAGAGATCTTATGAGTGATGTAGTGAAGAGTCAGGTGGCCTGAGGGGTGAATTAAAGAATGATGCAACTTCTGGGGGGAGTAAAAAAAGACTTACCCACAGAGGGTTCCAAAGGAGCCTAGAGTATATTAACAGATGAAGAAACTGGGTCTCAGAAAGGCCAGGCTCACCCAACCGTATTGTGGAAGAACAGAGTCTAAAACTGGAGCTTCCTGCCCGACGTCACCCATTCATTCACTTTATATTGTGTGACACTGGGAACTACTGGTGAACATGACACGGCCCTTGTCCTTAGGGTTCTTACTATCTAGTAGATGAAAATATTAAAGAGATTATCATACTTTGCAACTCTTTTTCCCCCAGGTATTTAAGTACTATAAAAGGAAATATATAGGGGCTGGAGAGATGTCTTAGAGGCCAAGAGGTCAAGTGTGTTGACTGCTCTTACAGAGGACCCGGGCTCAGTTTCCATATGGCACCCACATGGTACTCCATGTCTGGAACTCCAAGATCTGACACCCTTATACAGATATGCACACAGGCAAAACACCAATGCACATAAAATAAAAAAATTTAAAGGAAATATATAGGATGCATTGATAGGCCTATTTCAACATAGTTTAGTTGGAGGAGTACAAGGAAGCATCTCTGAGGAACTCTGATACTGAGATAAAACAAGATTTAAGGATTAAAATCTATTGGTATTCATGTCTATAAGTAAAGTTGAGAAGAAAGAGGGTCCTGGACAAAGGGACTTAAGATTCTAGGCTTAGTCTATCTCAAAACCAAACCAAAACAACAACAACAACAAAAAGAAGCCAAAACAAAACCTTAAATAGTGTATCTTCCTTCATCACTAGACATCTCTCACTCAAATTTGTTGACACCAGGACCCTGAAAGATCCTTAATTTTGCAACAGGGCCTCTCACTGATCTTGGAGCTCACCAATTCACCTAGACAAGCTGGCTAAAAAAAAGCACTGGGGGAAAATATAAAAATAAAAATGTTTAAAAAGCACTGGGGGGATCCTTCTGTCTCCAATCAGTGCTAGGATTACAGATGATTGCTGCTCCCTAAGTTCCAGGGTTCTAACGTAAGGTCCTCAGACTCACTGTGGCAGATACTTCACCAACAGAGCCATCTTTCCAGGCCCTGAGAATATACATTTTCCTGCTAAAATCTGCTAGCCATATCCCAAGGCCTTCTCTGGATGATTGAAGCAGGCAGCACAGGCCTGGGGAGCCCACTCATTCTGAGATGATTGTCCCTCGCCTATCTACCTATGGCAGCCACAATACACCTCTTTCATCCCCTTAGGAATTGAATCCCAAACCATTTCCCTCCCAACCCAATCTATGGAAACTGGGAGGAGACCTGAAGGCTTCCTATTGCTTTCAGTGATGAGAGAATCCATCCTACCACACCTCCTGGTCTTACAGTCTTGTTGTTCTACTGCCAAATAAATAGAGGCTGTTTATCTTCAGAGATTTACATGACCTCGCCAGACATCGCGGATGAATTGGCTAAGAAAAATGGGATCAATTTCATGTTCCTCCTCTAAATTGGAGGCATGCAGTCTGGCTTTGGAAAAGAGATGGCCAAAAGGAAGGGTAAATGGTCCATTTGTAAATGCTTGAACGTCTTTCTATACCATCATCCAAACATCCCATTAGGACTGTAATCGTGTGCATGAAGTCTAGGAGTCTTTTGTGAGAAATGTCCTTTGCCAGAAGGCCAGAATTCCAGATGACTAAGATCTTTTTATTGAGGGAGGGCATATTTGAGGTCCTTCAGACTCTGTTTCTCTCTTTCATAAAGTGGGGTAGATAATACTACTCCATCTCCCATCACCACAGCAACAATTCCTGAAATAGTTCTGTGCAGTTTGGAAGGAGAGAGTCCAAGGGAAACCCAAGAGTTTGTGTATTTTTTACTTTCCATATTGAATTAGTCCTACTAGAAGCAAGAGATTTGCAAATGTCAAATCCAAAACTGTACACATAATATCACCGTGTCTCTCTTGCACCACAAGACTGTGTGCACTGTCATGCCAGAGGATGCATGACATTCCATATTTTCTAAGTGTGCTGCATCTTTTTCCTGAGGGGCCTGGATTGAGTAGATGGAAATTCCCAGTGTCTCCAGAGAACTTACTTCCTTTCTCAGGCATCTCATCCCTACTCCCAGATCAATTGTCCCTGAGATTAACCCTTGCAGTAGGGAACCCAAAAGTCAACCCCCCCTGGGAACATGGAAACTTGGGGGCAGGGATGTCAGAGAGTAGAGAGTGTCCATGGCTCAGGCAGGACACACAACCAAGTGACAGAAGACTGGGGTTGTAGATTGCACTAGAAAGGAAGCGAATAGAAACGCTCCTCTCTAATGTGAAGCAGGAAGGCATCAATCCTGCCCCCTTGGGCATTCAGCATTCCATTCACAGACTTCTCTCCCTGGAGACCCTTGCTGTCTTCAGTTAACAAAAAGACTCCAGATACCAGCCCTTTTCCTGGCCCAGCCCAGAGGACTTACTATTTTGATGTGAAAGATGTTGATTCAAGAACTCTTGATGGCTCCCCGCTAGACCACTGATTTTTATTCAAGGCCCTGTCCCGTCCCCCCCCCCCCCCCCCCCCATGTATTTGGCAGGTCAGAATTCTGCTTTCTGTCTTCTTTCCCGTTTTCTTCACTATAACCTCCTCCTCACTCAAGTAAACCCTAACTTGGGCTTAAGACCTTCTTGAAAGATGATTCTATAGCATCCCTTTCTGGACCTTCCCAACCCTCACCCTCATTCAAATGAGAGAGTCGCTAAAGAGATCCCTATCCTTGCCCCCCAACAGACCCTCATAAATTCACAATGAGTTGTTGTTTTTAATTAAAGCGTCCAAATAATTAATGATCAACTCCATTTGTGCCATTGAAAATCCAAATGTCACACGGTTGAAAAGACCCAACCAAATAATTCAGTGTACCCTATAAAGCTTTATAAAAAGCAGAGCCCAAGAGGCCTGCATGACTGGTTTCTGGGCTGTCTGAAAAGCTCGGTTAGGTTTTTGGGCACTTGATTGGATTCCAGGAATAATGTGCCCAGAGCACAAAGGGCCCTTTTGATGTGTCTGTGCCATTGCTCCGCCCCTTCCCTCCTCACTTTACCTGGGATACACATTCCCCTTGTCTCCCTAGTTGGAAAAAAATAACCCATGGAGAGAGGAAAAAACAGCAGAGGGGAAAAAAAGTCAAGGGTGGGGGTGGGTTGGAATTCTGCAATTCTCCGTCTGAGTCTGGTTAATAAAGTCTGGGTATCCCAGAAGGAAGAGAAGACGTGGAAGTTTACACCAGGTCTGTGACCAGACACTGGAAAAATATAACATAAAAATGTCTCTTGTTTGAATGGGACCCTTTGAGTAGTAACAAGTCAATCTCCCAGCAAGGTTTTGTTGCTTCTAGAATCAGAAAGATGCAGGTTACCCCAGAAATCAACATACATTTACACGCTGAAATCAAGGCAGAGAACCCCCTAGACAGTGAAGCTAGCTTGTTGACTTTTTGTGGTCCTAGTATACAATGAGAAAATGTCAGAGCCAGCTCAAGGCCAATATTGTATAAGCACTGGTTCTAGAAGACTGGAGATGGGTCTAGCCTTAGCTACAAGTATGCTAAAATGGGCAACATGGGCAGTAAGCTAGCAGTAGTAACTAGCTATTCAAGGTCTATCAAGAGCAACTCATGCAGTCTGTCCTATCCTTCTAGGTTCATTTTCCTACTTGTAAAATGCTATTGCCACCCTAAGCCTAATAACATTAATTCTTTTCACTGTTGTTTTAGATAATTACATATAAATAAATTATAAGTGGCTTCAATAGTAGGTATATTAAAAAATATTAAATATATCTAAAAGATGTATTTTTGAATTTGACTTTTAATTATTTATGGATATATATATAGAGAGAAATAAAACCAATTTTATATACTGAAATTTTATATAGTAGTCTCAACAAACAACATGAGTTTGAGTAATTTTTCTATAGTCTATCATTATGTCTTCTTGCCATCTAGTTTCAGCTGACATAATCACCACGAAGATGTTTGGCATATATTTTTAGGTTTCTTAGTTGCAACTGACAGAGTGACTCCAGGGAAGAACTGACTTCCATTCCCAGGCTTCCTATGACTACCCCAAGACCTGGCTAACTCTCGCATAAAATAGACTTTATCTGAAGGCTTTGGGATGTCACAGGAACTGATGTACTAACAGGCCACAGGAAAAGACAAGACCAAGAAGAGCAGCAGATACAAACTGACAAAACTACACAAATACAGACACACTAATGGTCTGTAACAAGATGGTAGGAGGACTTCCCCTAGTATAGCTTCTCTCAAGATGCAAATTTTTTTGAGGGAAAATCTATGTTCCTTAATTAGGTCCAGCCTTTGGCAATGCTGCCAGCAAGTTGAGAGACCCAATGGAACCACATACATGCCTTAAGAGTGGTACCCCAAGGGAAATTCAAGATGCTATTACAGAAAGGAGAAGCGATGGTGGAAAGGCAGCATAAACAGAGGGGCTCCATACATGGGATATAACTGGGTCTTTCTATACCCAACCATCTAATCAAGGTTAATATTGTGCTTATAATAATGGTGATGGAGATCCATGCAATCTCAGACAGTTCAATTTTCCTATCTAACCTACAGAAGCATTGTGTTCTTGATTATGACCCATGGTATTTATTCAATCATGAAAGTAGATCTCTCTAGCTTGCCTTTCCTGAGATTCCATACATGTTATCACCCATTAATATGCACATTACTGGCTGTTGAAATAGTTCTGATTAATAAGCAAATACATTGAGCTCTCTCTGTCTCTCTGGCATTCTGGTCTTTATCTTCTGTCTCTTTCTAGGGGTGGCGATGTATTTACTTTGCTGTGGTTACTTTGCAATAAGAGACCTAGTATTTATCCCGACACAGTCAGTAACTACACTGAATTCTCTCTGCTTGTTGAACTGCTGACTCCGGGCTTGAGCACACATCATGTATAAAAGATGTTTGTGGGTTTCCTAGGTGTTTTTAATCTACAAGCAAAATGAATCTGGGCCATTATCCCAGTCAATTTTCTTAGGGAGAGAATCCTCACGAAGATCAAGTGAGGTTGAAAGCCTCCATTCCCTGCCATCACTCATCTCTTTTATTTACTGGCTCTCTGGTTTGCATTAGCGTGCTGACAAGCAGAGCTGTAGACATTTTCACCCACACTCCAACTGCTGCCCTGACATCAGTTCCAAGTTATGAAACCCAATCTAAACCTTAGAGGGGAGGCTACAAGCTGGAACTTTAAATTTCAGTTTACAGAGTCCCCCAGGATGATTCCAGGAACTGAGTTGGGAGGGTCCTGGGAATTAGAAACCAAACTACCACCCCCTTCTTCCCCTAAAAGGCTCTGAGGACATTGGAAATGAAACCCATAAAGAACCATTTTCATGATGTCCCAGCTGAAAAGATTAGCAAGGGGACATCTCCCCACCCCCCTCCTAGAAACTGTTTGTAACTTATCCCAGACGCAAGGAGGAGTTTTATTCTCCAAGGTTATTTGAAGGACATTTCACAATTCTCCTTGGTCACCTGTTTCAAAATATAAGAGCTGAATGCCAGGAAAATCTTCCTCATTTTCAAACACAAGTTCTTTCCTCAATCCAGAACATTTGGGTAATTAAAGTGTAACATTTCAGTCCTGGAAAAGGTTTTTAAATATCATTTCATCTGGAGGTCACCACTAGTGACCCGGAGATTGAGACATATTTTTACCAGGGCCATAGAAAGTTTAAGTTCTAAGGGTTTTTTTTTTCATTAGTTGCCAATACTTAGATATCAAAACAGTTCATTCTTTTAAAATTGCATATGGCTGATATTTCTAGAGAACTCAGAAGACCTGGAACTATCATGACTCTCGTTCTCACAGCCATGAACAGACTTGAGTGTTCTTCAGATTGGAGTTGTAAGGAAAAATAACTCCCTAATTTACCACAGAGCAGACAGGATCAGCTGACTCTATTGTCCCTAAATGACTAGGTCCTCTTGGCAGCCATATTTGTAACCCCTGGTTTCTAAGGCAAATGTGATCTGAAATGAGTGGCACATCCTAAGCATGCCTCCTGACCTCCTATGAGGAGCACTTCAGTCCTCACTGTGCTCATCTGGGGAGGATGGAGAAGAGAATGACACAAAGTAGAGAGAGGACATCAAAAAAAGCTAAAGCCTACAACCGCTATGGTCCCATTGCTCTGGGTAGTCCCTAGGTCAAGTCAGCAGGATATTTATAGAACAGTCTGCTGTGGAATGTGAAGGAAGATAACTGGGGAAGATAACTGGCTGATTCAGGACACGGAGAAGTTTGCACACCAAGGATCTTAAGACCCATATTTGTTTCTATGACAAAATGGGAATGCATGTATGCCTGTATGCGTGCAATTTGTTGCAGGGTTGGTTTCAATGTTGTCCATCTAGAGCAAGGAGGGTAAAGGTGGGGCTCCCGTTTATAATTCTGGAGGAAAGCCCAGAGAACATGAAGAAGGGACTCAGAAAATGTAAAGGGAATATAAGAGTGAGAATTTTATCCGTCAGGAAAACTAAGCACAAAATTTGCAATCTAAAAGCATGTCTATAAGAGGCCATTCAAATCAAAAGCCAGTTTGATTTTTTTTTTAAAGCAAGTTTATTTCTCCGAAAAGTGCTTAAAAGCTTTCATTAATATTAGTATTTAAAAATTATTTAATTCTTTGAATCTCTAAAAAAGGGAGTGATCGGCAGGCCAAGTACCAATTCTGTGATAATCATGACTTGCCACAAGCGAGGAAAAAATAAACTGTAAGTTGAACCTGGAGGTAACTCATCATGGAGTGCTTGACTTCTGAATGGCAGGGCAGGCTGCTGCAGCCCAGCAAGATGTGGCCCCAGCAGTTGACAGAGGCACCACTTGGCTCTCACAGAAACAAAGCAACTGTTTGAGGATCAGCCTAGAACCCAGAGGTCTTAAAATCACACAGTGGTGTATTATGCTCCCGCACCTTTGACTTTGTATGAATGCCAGAAACACTCCAACACGGAGTGTTTCTTTTCTCTGATGGGGAAGAAATTTCTAACTATATTAGAAACATAATCATATATAACTATATATGACTATATTAGAAAATATAACTATATTAGAAAACATAACTGTGTGGGGTAAGAGAATATGCTGAATTAATTACTCATTAATATGCAAAAAGCATTGTAATTACATCTGTGTCCCACTCCTTTGCAAAAGTGTATTTCATGGCAGCTAACCGTGTAGGCACAAAATCAAAAATCCTTGTAAAGAATCTATTGCATATTTTTAAAGTTTTGGTGTCAAAAAGACTTCAAAATCTGCAACAAAAATGAAAAATTGAAAAACAAAAACTTTAAAGAAGATTAGTAAAATTATGTATATCAAAATAAATATGAAATATATATAACAAAAGATATTATAAAAATAAAAATGAAAATGAATAACCTAGAAAAAATGTTGAAAACATAAAACCAGGCAAAGGTAAATAACCACAATATACACAGAACTGCCAAAATTAATAATATAAAATGAAGCACCAAAACTCCAAGGGCATATAATCAGAGTCCCCAAAAGAAAACATAAACATATTAGGTGAAAAGGTATTTTTAAAAAGAAATGCTGATAAAAATCCTGCCCAAATTTATAGGAAAACCAAATTCAAGGAACTCAACAAATGTCAATCATAAATGTCATAAATCCAAAGACACTCGTTGTTTAGCTTGGAATGAAACTGCTTAACACTCCAAGTAATGAACAATCACAAAAACAGTTCGGAACAACGATATGTTACTCACAGGAGAAAAAAAGGGGCAGGTCAGCAGTTCTCAAGCTTCCTAGAACTTCGACCCTTTAATACAATTTCTCATGTTGTGGTGACTTCCAACCGTAAGGTTATTTTCTTCACTAATTCCTAACTGTAGTTCTGCTGCTGTTATGAATCATAAATATCTGTTTTCTGATGGTCTTAGGCGACCCCTGTGAGAAGGGGGTCATGAGAACCATTGTGCATGTGACCTTAGTGTCCCATCAGGACTCATAGAGACCACAGAACAGAACCTTTAAAGCCCAAAGAAGGGGGGAAAAAAAATCAATCAGTGCAAAATTTCATAGTCAGCAAAAAATATTCTCCATGAACAAAAGTAAAATAAAAATATTTTCAGATAAAGAAAACATCTGAACTCATGATTAACAGAACTGCACTGCAAAAAAAAGAAAAAAGAAAAAAGCAGAGGGAATCTCTTCAAATATGTATAGACACGACACTGTTGTAAAGCTTACATCCTTGAGAATAATAAAATAACAAAACTATAAATATTTAGTATGTAAGTCATAGTACAACCGAGAAGTGAGTGTGTGTGTTGCGGAGGGGAGTGGAGAGCTTGGATTATCCTGGGGAATTTGGCTTACATAATTATGGGGTCTGGCTGGGGCAGGTGATCAGTCAGAAAGGAAAGGAAATAAGTAGGCTACATACCCAGATTTGTAGCCTCTGAGCTCAAGGAAAACCTGAGCACTCTTTTAAATGTCTCATGCAGGATAAACTCCCTTTTGATTAATTTAGAGTAACCAGTAATGAGTAGAGACTTTAAGAGCATCTATAAAATCCTGTCCTAGTAAGATCTGAGTCTGTGTTGACTGGCAAGGGGGAACGGTCACCAACTCAGACACATCAACACGTTAGAACCCCACCACACCTGGCTTGCCATGAAATAGTACTTCCTTTGCTTCTTAAACTCTTCAAAATAGCTATGATTGTTTACACTAAAAGACTTACTAGCCCAATGGGCATGTCCCACGAAAGCCTTCCCTTACCAGGAAACTGGGACAGAGGGGAGGACATCCTATTGGGACTCTAGATGAGAGAACCATGTGAGAATAGCAATGTAGAAGGATCCAGTGGGTCCTAGAAACCTACAAGTAGAACATTATGATAGGCAGATTTGGGCCAAGGGGTCCCGCTCAAACTAAGGCACTAGCCAAGGACAATACAGGCGGTAAAATTTAAACCCCTATCCAGATCTAGCCAATGGACAGGACAGTCTCCACACTTGAGTGGAGAGTGGGATATGACTTTCTCACGTACTCTGGTGCCTCACATTTGACCATGTCCCCTGGAGGGGGAGACCTGGTGGCACTCAGAGGAAGGACAGCAGGTCACCGAGAAGAGACTTGATACCCTATGAGCATATACAGGGGGAGGTAATCCCCCTCAGGAACAGTCATAGGGGAGGGGAATAAGGGGAAAATGGGAGGGAGGGGAGAATGGGAGGATACAAGGGATGGGATAACCATAGAGATGTAACAAGAATAAATTAATAAAATAAAAAAATAATTAAAAAAAAAAAGACTTAACAGCGGTGAGCTCTTGGGTGCATGTAAAAGTTGTACATAAGGCAGCTACAAGATAAAAGACAGTGGGGCATAGTAAAGAAACCCATGGAGTTGGTGAGTTTCAATGAGTCATACTGTTACCTCTTACACCATGAAAGTAGACTAGAGACATAACTGATGACAGATGATATATCATTTAGAAATAATACTATGTAGCTTTAATACAATATAAACTGAAGGTGAACCCTAGACATATTCAAGAATTCCAAAATAAGACCAGGGGAACAAATACAATAAAAATAAATAAATAAAAGACCTGAATTGCTATGATAGCCCAATAACTCTACTGGCTAGTTGTCTTTGTAAAGAAACTCACTGGCGTGCACAGCAGTCATCGAAAGGCTTCTCTTCCACCTCAACTCCAGACCTCATCTTTCTTATTCTTCCTTTAGATGACGGAAGCCCTGGCACTGGCCATGTCATGGTGCTCCCATGGTCCTTTCATGTTCCCCATTCCTCCACTTCCTCTTTTCCATGGACCCCATTACAATAATTCCAGACTTAAAAATACACTTTGATCTAGCCACATGTGTGATTCTAAAGTCATAGTAGTATGATAAAAGCCAAAGGTACCTACCTGTTTGGTACAGATAAATCTTTAAAAGTTAAGTAAAGGAAATCAAGTTGCCAAAAAATAGATAAGACCTTTTATTTAACATTTCATGATGAATTTTTTTTAATGCTATGTAGCTGGGGTGTTGGCATGGCTCTTTAATCCCAGCACTGGGAAGGCAGAGGCAGACAGATCTCTGAGTGTGATGACAGCCTGGTCCACAGAGAGAGTTCCAGGATAGTCAGGGCTGGACAGAGAAACCCTGTCTTTAAAAAATAAATAAATAAATAAATAAATAAATAAATAAATAAATAAATAAATAATATAAGCAAAAGCTATGTAATTTTAAGGACACAGAAGAGAATAACTATATAAAAAGGAAAAGATGAAAATGCTAAATACCAAAATTAAACACCATTATCCATCCTGAGAAACTGGGGTAGAATTAAGGTCAATCTGGGAGAACCCCATCTCTACTCTATCTGCAATGTCTACTTTCAGGTTTGTTGCTGTATAGAAGTGTAGGTATTCCTTGTACCTCTATGTATGTCTGAAATATTCTATTATTTAAAAACTTAGAAAATAGCTGGAGTCCCAAATATCTCTCTTTGGCCCAAGATGGAGGTTGTCATAATGAGGGATCAGACGCCCTTGCTGAATGCCCTCAACTGTTTTGACTTCTGAAGGGGCGTGCCATGATTACAGCTGTGATTAGGTGACTCACCATAATTATGTTTTGTTGAAATTGAATTTATTGAAGCATGAATCATTCTGCCCAAGTCTACCTAATTGCTCCCAACACTGTGGATGGGAAGGATGGCGGGGGAGTTTTCTGTGGAGGTCATTATATAGCGCCCAAGGGCGCATGCATTTGCAATGCATGTGTGCCTCCTGCACACACTTCACCTCACTCACCTTGCCTGCAGTGCCTCCTGGCTTTTTTGCAACAACTTGCTGCCAGTAGAGATACTGCTGGTTAGCTGTGGTTTCTTCTGCTTTTCACCTCATTTACCTATCATGTTACCTATCATGTCTCTGTGTTTCAGACCACATCTCCAAAGCTGCTGACTTGTACCTGGGAGCCCTGTTCTCCTACTTCACATCCCTCTGCTCAGCCCAGAACCCTAGGGAACTACATGGCCAATGTAGAGCTGTGATTCCAATCAATGTGGGTGCTGGAGCAGCGGACAGCAACCTCATCCTGAGCCTCTTCCTGGGCCCTACAAACAGGGGAGTAGGGAGGTTCTAGGATTACCCAGTCTCATGCAGGAATAGAGGTTGTCAGTCTTTCTCCTGTGCCTCTGCCAGCATCCGGGAGCCAGAGGACCTCCAGCCGTTGGCTTGTGTTTATTTTCTTTTTGTGTGGTGGAAGGAACTGAAGAACCTAAGTGTAGACTAAATGTGGAAATTAACTGATCCACTTTTTCTCCTGTAGACCTGTGGTTCGGATCACTTACTGACGAGGTGGTTTTCTACTCACTTGACACATTCTACCACATTTTAACTTAATCATTCCATAACGATTAGTGTCTTTATTTGTCCCACCCTGTAGATGAGGAACAGAGACAGGAAGTTGAAGAACATGGCTCGATTCACTTAGCAAATGCAAGGTAAGAGGCACTGTTTCAAACTCAGGGTGTCCGTCCCCTGACTCTGTGCTTTTTGCCACTCCCCGCGATCCGTTGCATGTCAGGCATGTGGGTGGATGCCTTCAGCAAGGCATCTGGCATAATCTCAGGACAAGTCTGTTTGATAGATGAGAGAACTAAATCTGAGAGAAGTGAAGTAACTTCTCTGAGATGACACAAACAGCGAGCAACGCAGCAAGCGCCTGCAGCTGCTCCGCCTGCGTGCACTTCCACCCTCCTTAGCTCAAATGACTGGTTGGGTGCTGGGGACACAGGGTGATGGTCATGCAAAGCAGAACAGTCACACTTAGCAACCAGTGGCCCAGTGTAGTTGATTGTACCCTGAGAGCCAGTTGCAGTGCTCCCACCGGGCTGAAGGCTTCCTCACCTACTTTTGATTCAGACTTAGGCTTGACTTTGAATTCTTGTCCTGATGACTCCAGATTCCCCCTGCAACCACCTTGTTCAAATCCATTGTCATCTGCAGTAGTCAAGGTGACATATTAGCCATGCGCACTGGCCGGCCCTTCATCTTTAACTTCTGTGAATGCCAGCTGTTCATGAGCAAGGGTTCCAGGAAAAAGGAAACATTGCACACCCACGTGACATGCTTTTAGAGGAGTGACCTGAGTGGAAACTGACAATAACATTCAGAGATCAGGGTCCTGAGACAATCAAGAGTCTTAACCACCAAACAAACAAACAACCAAAAACAGCCAAATACCCAATCCCCCCCTGACCTCTGTTCCTTATGTCCTCCGACTTGTCCACTTCCTCTTATTATTTAGGCTATTGAATTGCATGTATCCACCATCCACCTGTAATGTCTACTGTAATTCCTGTGACTAACATGATAGCTAAGCAACCCCTGTCTATTTGCAGAAGACATCTCAGGACATCTCACTAAGGTCACTCATTTAGTCACGTCTTACTGAAATAGTCCCTATGGGTGAGGATTTAACTTATAAAATAAAGCTCAGACCTGAATAGTCACAAGAGAGAAACATAGTCCAGCATTCCTTTTTCTAAGGGGGAGCAAGGGTTTAACTAAGCAGGGTCACAGGTAGCCCAGACTTGATTCAAACTTGCTATACAGTTGTTGCTAGCCTTGAAGTAATGACCCTCTTCTTCTACCAAATGCTTGGATTATAGGCATGAACCATCAAGCGTTCTTCACAGGTAGAAGATTCTATGGAAGTTTGGGGTAGAAGAATGACTAATATAACATTTCATTTCATTATTGCTTCTAAAATTAAAGAAGCAAAAGTTATGTTTCATCAGATAGATAGATGGTAAAGGAAATTCCAAGAAACCGAGAAATAACAAGCAGTAGAGAAACATCAAGTGCTACTTGCATCTTGAGCAAAAGGAACAAAGCTAGAAGCATCGCAATGATTGAAAACATACAACAAAACTACCATTATCAAAACAACCTGGTACCAACATAAGAGCCAACCCACAGAACAGAACAAAGTCCAGAAATTAATCCACACACTTATAAACAATTAATGTTTATAAAGGCACAAATATGTATACTGGTGATAATCTCTTCAATAAATGGTACTGGTAAACTTCATATGAAAACAAATAGACCCTAGTCTCAAACCATGTAATAAAATCAACTAAAAATGGATCAAATAGTTAAATAAAAGTCCTAAGAAAATTCTAGAAGGAAAAATAGGGGAAACTCTTCAACACATCACTATAGGGAACTGAGTTTTAATAAGATCCCAAGACAAAGACAACAAAACCAAATGACACAAATGGGATGGTCTCAAAGGAAGAATAAAGGAAATGCTTGACAGAATTAAAAGAAAATTGAAAAAATTGGCAATCTATTTATTTAGCAAAGAATTAATGTCCAGAAAAGCTCAGCCACAAAATGAATAATAATCCCACTCAAAGGTAAGACAGTTATTTGAATAGAAATTACTTTTTAAAGACATTTAAGTGGAAAACAAGTAGATTTTTAAATTTTCATTCACTGATCATTAGGAAAATATTCGTAAAAACCACAGTGTTACATCATCTTTCCCCAGTTAGAATGGCTGATAAGAAAAAAGAAAAAAGCAGAAGGATGGGGAGTCAGGAGAAATCTTATACAATGTTGGTATAAATTAATGAAGGTGTTATGAATAAGAGTTGGGAGGTGCCTCAAAACACTGAAAATCTACAATATGACCAAGCAATCCCACTACTGAGTGTATCCGAGAGAGAACGAATCATCATACCAAAAGATGCCCACATTTTTATATTTATTGCATAACTCACACAGTACCCCAGTAGAATATCCACCAAAGTGTCCATAAATGCATGGATGGACAAATAAAGTGTGTGTGTGTGTGTGTGTGTGTGAGAGAGAGAGAGAGAGAGAGAGAGAGAGAGAGAGAGAGAGAGAGAGAGAGAGAGAAGGGATAAAGTCTTGTCATCTGCAGCACATGACTGGAAGACATCATGTTAAGTGAAATAAATTAATCATGGAAATCCAAATGTGGCCCATTTATTACCACTCATGAAAAATTTAAAAGTTGATTTCATAGAAGAAAATCATTAGCAGTAAGAAGGAAGGAGCTTCTCTGGTGAGGTTAGAGTAGAGGTGGGGGTCATGGAGATAAGGTGCCAAAGAGTAGACAAGAGGAATTGGCCTTAGTGTTCCATACCATATCAGAGTAAGTGTGGCCTTTTTTTTACATTTCTCTAATGACTAGTGATATAAAAAATTTTAAATATATTTCAAAATAACTGTAAATTTTAAGTCTGTCTCCTAAGTTCTAGAAATGGTGTTTAAGAAAACTAAGGTGTTAATCAGCCTGATTTGATCATCACACATTGATGCAGACATGTATCAAATTATTACTGTGCCCCCATTATATGTATAAATATATGCTAAAATTTTAATTAAAAATTAACTTGTGAGTAGAGCAATGGCTCAGTGGTTAAGAGCATCTGTTGCTCTTGCAAAGGACTCAGGTTTGGTTTCTCAGCACCTACATAGTGGCATACAACCATCAGTAACAACAGTTCCAAGAATACCTTCTTCTGGCCTCTGGAGGTATTGCGTGCATGTAGTAGTACACTTACATACATGCAGGCAAAACACTCATACGCATACATTTTTTTAAATAATAAATAAATCCTAAATAAACAAACAAATAGAAAGACTCACTGAGGTTTTTTCAGCACTACCCAGATCGTAGAAAAAGTGGCACACTTTTCCTAAAAATTGGATTAGGGATTAAAGACATATTCAACTATTTATATAACTTAAATTACAATGGTTTTTACCTGAGTGTCAGTGTGCATATAATTCCAGAATACATCTGTGGTGCTAATACCATTGTTAACCTCTGTCTGTCCTCAATCACATTCTCTCCTTGTCTATCCATATGCCCACTATCAGACAGTGACTTGAACGGCTCTTCTGTGCTTCACTACCACCTCCACTCCATATCCAAACCCTGCTAGCCCACAGGCTGGGAAAGGATGACTTCGGTATCGGTAGATTCAGATCTGATCAGAATGTTGCAATGGACCCACATTTAGCCTGAGATACTCCACATGCAAATAAGGAATGATGAATTCCCACCCTTACTCCTCAGCCTCTCAGTTAGCCAAAGCAAACTAGATTGGTGGCATCATGTGTCTCCATCTGCTTGACCATAAGACAAGTAGATACAATCAAGGTCTCTTAGGGTTTCATCCTACCTCTAACTCCAAATACTATTTCTCTCATTTCTTCACCTCAGAAGCCTGAAAGAGTCTCCTTACTTACATCTTCCCTTCCTTCCTTTACACTTCAGCCTCTTTAATTTACTGAGATTCCAGAAAAACTGACTCAGATTTTCCCCATTTATAAGTCTCACCTCAAGTCAACTCATAATCGCTAATATGTTACCACATGTAAACTGAAGACAGATTAAGTCTTTGGCTTAGTTTGATACACCGATTCTCCAGTTAAACACTTAAGTCAAGAAGATGTGTATTTGAGCAGATATTGGATACGGTTAGGCATGTTGAGGAGGCATTGCATCATATTTGAGACCACTAACACTTTACCAATATAGTAATTTAGAGTAACCTATATAAAACAATGGGAGACCTAATTCTTGAATACCAGAAGCTCAGAAAGCTAGTTATGGCCCCATTTTTTTTGTATAAGTAATCAATCAGTACCAGAGAGAAGGAAAACAGTGAGGTTGCCTGGATTTGCTGAGGCATCTCAAACTTATTTTTTCATGAACGCTTAGGGGTTTGGAAAAATAAATGCATTGTGCCCCATGCACCTTTCCCCCCTCACTTAAAGCTATGTGTACTGGAAAGGAAATTCAATCCTTATGCTCTTAATTCACTTACATTTAACCCATCAAAATCCAACTTGGTGGGAACTGCGGGATGCTCATGAGCCTTCTGGAATATGCCACTTAGAGGCTGCCTTTCTTTGAATTTCAGAAACCACAATGGGGGACTATTTTTAGCAGACATAGTCAGTGGAATAAGATGTGAGTTCAATTTTGTCCTACAATTTTGCCATAGCCAACACATTCTGTGTTCAGCCACATCGCCACGACTCGTCTTTAGTTCTTGCCAATAACCTGAGGTTTGAGGAGCAATTCTGTGAAAAGTCAACAAATATAGACTGATACCCAGATCCCAATACATGCTGAGTTCTGTGTGGGCCCTTGGCATCAGGAGGGCTCAATGTCTATAGTATTGGTGAGATTCCCCCCTCTGCAACAGTCTAAAGGATTTTGGTTTTATTCATATATAAAAGGTAGTGGAGCACCGCTGCCCATTCTCATAAAAGCAAATTTAACTCAAAGATATGAAAATAAAGGAGTGGGAGACTAGTTGGGAAGAGAAGAGGGTTGTTGGTGGCAATGGGTATAAGACAGGGTGGTAAATATAACTGCAAATTATTGTACATATGTATAAAATTTCAAAAGTAAAAAAAAAATATATGTGCGTGAATTAAGACTGTAAATTTATTGTCACTCCCCAAAAAAGATAGTGGAGAAGAATGGAAAAATAAAGGGATCAAGAGGAGATTATGGGACTATGTAGAATTTTACTGAATCCACACAATCTATGCACTCACCTAGAAATGGGTGCCAGACTACTTCAAAACCAGTATGAAGATACACATCACCCTTGGCTGCCCTGGTTATCTACCTCAGTCAACAGAAAATGAAAGAACAGACACAAATAATGTGCAAGCAATTATTATATCTATCTTCCTTCTGCATTAAGCTGAACTATTATAGGTAAGCTTTAACATCTATATGTTCTCTGCTAGCCTTAACCTCACCAACACGTAGGAGACAGAAGCTGAGGTCGACTTATTTGTAGGTCACCTAGCCCTAGCTTCTTGTCCAACTGGGCAAAAGGTAAGCAATGCAAATAGTTTTGACTTGTAAACATGCTACCGGGACATAGCCGGTCTCCCTTTCCCACAAATCAATGCCAAGAGTCTCAGTACTCATGTCTACCACATTCCCTTGTAAAATCTGAGTCCTCAAAAATATGTCCTTTGACTATTTTTCCTCCTTTTCCATCAGGGAACACCACCATGTCTTTGTCCAGTGAGAAAAAGCTGGTGCTCTGTTGAGATCCGTGTGGTAGGTATGTGCCTTACTTTCATCTAGAGCCCTCCTCTGGGCTACCTGCATGCATTAACTCATGCAGGCTCACAAAAGTGCAATACACAGGGAAAGTGTGGCTATGTCTATCTATTGCTGACCTTTGAGCAATCTGGTTCATCTACAAAGAAAGGATAAGGTTTCATGTGTCAGTTCCAAAAAATAGAAATTTAAAATTTAAAACATCATTTGAAATATGGAAATATAAATGAAAATTTAAGAAGAAAAATCTCTGACTTGGAAGAGTCCATTTTATCAGACTAGGATGTAAATGGAATCCTTGCTAATGACTATAAATAACTATAATAGGAGGGCTATTAAGGCCATCAAATCATGTGGACTTGGGTTCAGACAATGCCATCTTTTGCTACTTGTATTTCCTCATGTCTATAGGCAACAGAATTTTTCATCTATGAAAATGGGAAAGATCTTCTTCATAGCATTGTCATGAAAACCAAGTGGATAACACATTTAAAATGCTTTGTGTAAAACTAACAGAGTGAAATGTAAAGGAAAAGGAGTTGGAATACACTGGCCTCGAGACTTGCTGTCTTTCCTGGCCTTTTCATTGGCTACTCTTTTTTGTTAGTGATCTAGAGTTACTATTAAAAGTCGTATTTAGAACCTAGAAAAAATAAGAGTCATCTCCTGGGATGGCTATCGCCTTGTTATATTGTCATAAGCACCAAATGTCAGAATCAAAGACAGCACTGGGTCCTTCCACAATGTTGCAGTCTATTAATAATAAACTCCCAAACTACATTACCTCATTAACTGTAACTTACCAAGTAGCCCTAGTCCTTCGATAGTACAGCTATTTGTAATCACAGCTTTTTTTTTTTTCTTCTAATCTTGATTACTAATGGAAACTCTCAAATCACATGGTGCAATTCTTACCACATGTGCAGGCTACAGAATGGCTATAAAATGATTGAGGGGCCACGGAGTTCATAGACGACTTATTGAAAACAGAAGCAAAGGGCTGATACAGAGTCACTGCAGGCTGTTAGAGAAGTGATTCATAAATCCAGCGGGAAAGCTGCTGGAGACCAGGTTTAACAGAAGATCACAGACACCAGAAGTATCCAGGCAAGGTGCAGAAGTGGTCTGATAGGACAGACTGACTGATGGACAGAAATATAGCTGTCTCAGCAGACTGCACCAAGCAGTGAGGACCTTGCTAACCTGATGCTCTGAAGTCAGATGAGCATTCTCCACCTGTCAGTCTGTGTCCCTTGATGCATGCATTGGCTGATAAGAGCATGAGTTCAATTGGGCCATTGGCGTTGTAACGTCAGGTGTCCACCCTTTCATGAGGGCAAGGTGAGGGTGTGACACGGTTCATTGGTCTGGTGTGTTGTGTTCTCAGGCCTGTTTTTCTTGGCATGACTTTAGTCCACCCATGTGCTCATGTGTGCCTAGTTGGCTTGGGTAAGTTAGTGTGTGGTACTTTTTATTTTAGGCATGTTAACAGTCTTTGCCTGGGGTTAGCGCTTGGCAGGTCCCAGAGTTGACATGCACAAATGAGATGTAGTATTTCTTCCTTTGCACTCAAATTGGAGCCGGCTCCTGCTTTCCAAAGCACAGACATGCAGTCTGGACACCACTGATTTATGACACCCTAAATTATGGCACTTACTTAAAGCAGGGCATACCCTGATCTCCAGATAGAGGTTTTCCTATATAACTTAGCATTGGTACAGACACAGGAAAAGCAGGTTTCCACAGGAAATGGGTGATGGAACTTAGTGTGTGGTGAGAGTCTTTTTGTGTGGACACTAGTTGTTGAAGCCTGGGAAAGTCAAGATGCCAAATAAGAGCAGGGGGCCACACGAGAAGATGGTAAAAGAAACAAGGATCTCTGAATAAGGGCGATTTGACCATTTTTTCTGGAATCCAGAAAACAAGCAAAGCCTATCATCCCTATTCATGCTTGCATCACCAATAGGTCACCATCTTATTCTAGACCTCTTCGTGGAGCAAAGTTTCTTCATGAGGCCCCTTGGAGCAATGCATAGGAGGAAAATGAATGGGCTGGATGATCCAGGGACCTCCTAGAAATCCCAGGCACCTGTGACAGACAACATTCAGGCAGCATCTTTGGATTGCTCCTCTACAGTAGTGACAGAATGGCGGTCGCCATTCAGAAGCCTTGGAGTAGTCACAGGATGTAAAGTGACTAGTTGGACTTCATTGCTTGAGCAATGAATGTTGCTCTACCTGCCTTCATATGGATTGAAAGGCAAGGGGTGGCAGTGGGATACAGGGAGATTAATGAGCTTGCATAAGTAGTACCTTAGTGACTGTTGTCTGAAACCTGATAAATTTGTAGACCACATCAAGGTCCTGCCTGTCTCGGGGTTCACATAGTGCTAAGAGCCTCAGGAGGAGGGAGCATTTGGTGTTTTTTACACCTAAATGTTTCCTCGGGCGATGTCTCATAGTTAGTAGAAACAATAAAGTAACCAAAGAGTTTAGAAAGAAGCTTTAAGCAATGAGCCACCCACATGAGCTTGGAAAAGTCCTAGCATACTCCTGGAAATTAAGAAGTTCATACCTGCCCTAGGGGTTGTGTCCATGCTTGGGAAAGGCCTAAGAACGTTCTGGATGTCTGAGAGGCTCTTTGCAATAAATAAATAGAAACCAAAAGTAAAAAATAAAAAATAAAATAAATAGAAAACATCTGAATACCAGTGAAAGATGAAGGAATGCGGCTCATCTGACTGGGGAGATGTCTCAGAAGCTAAAGTTCCTGCCACACACACATGAGGACCTGAGTTTGATTCCCAGAATCCACATAAAAAGCCACTGACAATGCTGAGCATGGTGGAGCACACTTTTAGTCCCAGCACTCAAGAGGCAGAAGCAGGCAGATCTCTGAAAATTCGAGACCATCCTTCTCTGCAAAGCAAGTCCAGGACAGCCATGGCTACACAGAGAAACCCCATCTCAAAAGCCAGTGGCGTACATTTATAATCCCAGATGCCGAGAGTCAGAGGCAGGTGGCTCCCTAGGGCTCTCTGGCTGGCCAAATTGGACAAAGAGATACTCTTTAAAAGAAAAAAGATTGTGTTAAAATCTTTAGCTGCATTCTAAATATTTGTCCTTATGCCCACGGATAAGCGAAGGCCTCAGTTTCACATCAAGAAAACTTCTCTTTGCCACAGAGGCCATTAAAAAAAAAAAAAAAAAAAAACACAGCCAACCAGGAGTTGTGGAGGGCAGTCTCAAAAGATTGCATCTACAATACAACTCTCATCCCTAAGGCTTGGGAGTCATTGTGGAAGAGGGACAGAAAGAATGTAAAGGTCAGAGAAACTGCCTGCTGGGAAATTGTGTCTCCTAGGAAAGTTAGAAGCTATACCCCTAAATTCTCACCCACAGGGCTGTGTAAACATGAGCTGAAAAAGGACAATGGACATGGTAAGCTAGATGGGTGTGATGGCTTGAATGAAAATGGTCCCCATAGGCTCATAGGAAGTGGCACTAGTGGGAGGTGTGGTCTTGTTGGAGGAAGTGTGCCACTGGGGATGGGCTTTGAGGTTTCAGATGCTCAATCCCAGGCCCTGTGTCTCTCTCTTCTCCTGTTACCTGCTGATCGTGATGCAGAACTCTCATCTGCCTCGCCAGCACCATGTTTGCGTGTGTACCACAACGGTCCCCTCCATGACAATAATGGGCTAAACCTCTGAACTGAAAGCCAGCCCCAATGAAATGTTGCTGTGGTCGTGGTGTCTCTTCACATCAATAAAACCCTAACTGAGACAATGGGGTCTTAACTCTATGCAAAGAACTACCACCAAGGAATGCTGAGAGCTGGAGAAAGAGTCTTCCCCAGGGAAGAGTGCACCAATCAGTTATCTAATACCATATCATCAGCCCTAAAAATATATGTGCAGGTGACATTATACACACTGAGCAACTTATATACTTATTTATATATTTCAGAATGTGTAGCATGTAACAAAAAAAAATGAATGAACAAAAAGACCGTGGATTTGAAATCAAGACTGTCCTCTGAGCTCCACACATGTCCGCTCACACCCATAAGCATACACACAAGGAGTGAGGCACATCCATGTAATGGAATACTATTTATCCTCAAAAGAAGTGAAGTGCTGATGGTCCACTTAAACACACTGCACCAACAGAAGTGAGAACTACACAAGTGGATAATCAATATATATGAAGTGTGCAGGATGGCAACTGTACAGGGGCAGAAATGGTGGTTTCAAGGGCTGGAGGAAGGAGACAATGGAGAGAGGTTGCTAAGACCTCTGGGTATTTTCTTGGCCCTGGGTGTTCCCTACATTTCTTCTCTCTCTCTCTCTCTCTCTCTCTCTCTCTCTCTCTCTCTCTCTCTCTCTTCCTTCCTTTCTTTTTTTTTTTTTTTTTTTTTGAGAAGCCAATCTGGTTATTCAACCTTTCTTTGCCTCCTCTTTTTCTGCAGATAAATCCCTAACTCCTTAGCAAGACATCCAAAACCTACACAAGCTGACTCTGGAGATGATAAAAATGCTCTGGAATTGTGGAGTCATGCTGGGGGTACAACACTGTAAGTACCCTATAAAGCCACTGAATTGCAACTTTAGAATGGTGAATCTTATTATGTGAAGGCTTACATTATGGAATTGTAGCTCCACATTTGGAGTGTGGGCATGAGGAGGGGCTGGGGGGAATTTCTTCTCTCATTCCTGACAGCCAGGCCTTTCTGCAGCAGACATATGCTCTGTCTAAGTTCTTGTTAGGAAATCTCTCTTATACATTGATTTACTTCTTTCTAGGTCCTAGTAACAGTAACACTATTCCTTCCCTCTTCCTTCTTGGTCTACAATAGCCTTGGCTCCCACTGTTGCTCTCATCTGCTACAAAATTGCCATTTCCTTTTGACACCACTAGAAATGGTCATTCAGATTGTCAGTCCTCCCAGTGAGCACTGTTTGTCGGCAGCACCCTTACAGAAGTGTAAGGCTTCCAACTTCTGGTGAACAACTGTCGTCTACTTTAAAGCTGTGATAATACTGTGTGTGACTAGGTATGGTGGTTTGAATAGGTGTGACCCCTATAGACTCATGCGTTTAAATGCTTGGCGCATAGGGAACGGCACTAATAGCAGATATAGCCTTGTTGAAGGAAGTGTGTCACTGTTGGGACAAGCTTTGAGGTCTCTTATGCTCAAACTACACCTAGTGTGACACAGTCTCCTTCCACTGCCTGTGAATCAATAAGTAGAACTCTCGGCTCCTCCAGCACCATGTCTGCTTGCACACTGCCATGCGTCCTGCCATGATGATAATGGACTGACCTTATGAAATTGTAAGCCAGCCCCAATTAAATTTCTTCCTTTGTAAGAGTTGCCGTGGTCATGGTGTGTCTTCACAACTATAAAACCCAAACTAAGACACTGGGAATGTGACAATATGAATCTCAAGGAATATGGCTGTTTCTAATACCAATATTCTCAACTCACTCTCATCCCATCTTTGACTTTTGGGAAAGATCATACCCTACAATACCTGCAGCTGTTAATTTCTGTGCCTTGGGGATTTTTTAATTTTCTCAATTATTTATTTCTTGTTATGTTTATGAGTGTTTCGCTTGCATGTGTGTATGTGTGCCTTGTGCCACAGAGTTAGGCAAAAATATCTGATCACCTGAAGCTGGAGTTAATGGGTGGTCATGTGGGTGGTGAGAAATAAACACCAGTCAAAGTACTCTTAATGACTAAGCCAACTCTCCAGCTCCTCCAACAAGGTACGCTTCTCTCTAAATGGGTTTCTGTGCCCTAGATAAACCTTTGAAATGATGTGGTTAAGGTTTCCCAGTGACTGTCTAATCCATAACTCAGTGCCAACATTTTCCTCCACTTTAGTCAATGGCCCTGTGATCCATCTATTTGGTCAAATTAAACTTCCCAATACTATCTTCAAATTTATTCACTCGCTGTCCAAAAGGACTTCGAATCCTTCTTAGACATCAGGCATAGCTCTTCCTATCACCAGCTCTTTTCTTTCATTCATACTTTGAAAAATTCTTTCTACTATTGGTTTCTTCTTGGCCCAGACCACCTTTAAGTTTCTTCCATCTTTTGAAGAACTTTATCATATTGCCACATTTCTCTAAAACTTCCTTTACCTATGTCTACAGAATAAATTCTGGACCTGCCAATGGCATTCAATGCCCTCCCAATCTGACAGTAGTTTATTTTCCTCTCCACTGGCCTTTACACACCCTGAATGCAACTCTCCTGCCCCTTAGCATCTCTTTCTTTTCCTACCTTTGTAATTTTACACATACTATTGCTTCTGCATGCAGAAGTCTCAATATTGCTTTTTAAATACAAAGAAATAGTCAACCTCTAGGTTTGAAATAATTCATTCACTCATTCAACAAATCATTATGGACAACACAAAATGTGCTAAGCACTATGTTGGGCATATAATGGTGAGCAGGCCAGACCTAGTCCCGGCTCCCACAGGACCCAGTGTCTAATGAGGAAATGAATGTTAACTCAATAATCTTTTAAATTGCTGCATAGCCATAATTGTAAATAAGTGCCATGAAGGAAAATTATAGGGTGCTCCATCGGGTCCTCTCTGAAGCCCTCTGAAATCCCCCAGGCTAGGGTTACTTGCTCTCCCTTGGCTCCCACAGTACTGTATTTATGTTTTATCTTGTCTGTCCCCGTGGAATTGGAAACAGAGACTAGGTTATATTTTAATCTTCAGTGTCAGGCAATGCTTTTGGTCTGACATAGATGAACAGTGTACGCATAGGGGATGACTGAATGGATAAATAAATGAAATAAACAATTTAGAAAGGATAATGACTTGAAAATTACCCTGAAAATAATGACAGCAATAGTCCTAAGTGTTTTTCACTGATTCCAAATCTTTTTTTTTTAAAGCAGACAAATCTCTATTTTCCAAGGGAATATATGTCACAAGAAATTGTGCTAATGGATTCTTTGTTGCATTGATGGACTCACTATTATGCCACTTTCCCATGAAAAACAATTCTTCACTGAGTTTCATTTCCATCTCAAGTTCAGTCTTTACAATGAAATATGGACACCCATAAATCTGGAGAAGCTATTATGAACATTTGTGGGATGTTTGTCTGAGGAGTCTTACCTTCAAAGGCATGAGCCCCTCACAATGAGAGTTTTGATTCATTCTTTCTACCTCTCTTCCTCATCCATTTTGAGCATCTTGTCATTGGTGTGTTTGGCTTCACTTTTCATCTTGAACCTTGGGGATGAAAGTTTCAGTTATACGGACCCATCATCTCTAAATGTCTTACAACTTACCTCCAGAGAACAAGGACCTGCTTTCACATGTTCACAGTGCTGTTATCACTCAATACCTTTTCCTAAGTGCCACAATACCATCCAATAATCAATAAACATTCAGACTCTCACAATTATAAAACAGTGTATTTTATTTCTTTCTAAAAATTATATATAAAATCTATGGTCATATATTACATCTGTTTGTCATGTTTGTTCATTCGTGGTTAAGAATTCCTTCACTTATTTAAAATGAGTTGTGTAATATTTGTATTAATTCCTTGAGAATTTCGTCCAGTGCATTTCTCTCTCTCTCTCTCTCTCTCTCTCTCTCTCTCTCTCTCTCTCACACACACACACACACACACACACACACACACACATACACACACATACACACACACACACACACACACATACGCTGTGCTAACACCTTGCAAATTCACACCCACCTCCCCACTTCAATGGTGACACAATTATTATTTTCTAATTCTGTCATCCCTTTTACATTCTACCAGAACGTTCTCTATCCTCCTGATTGAACTTGTTTAGTTGGCTTTTTATTCCAGTTTTAAGATTCTGTGTTCTGATGTGCATTATAACCATTTTTTTCCTTCATCTTTTCATAACTCAGCCAGTGGAAATTTATCTCAATTATTCTTCTCCTTATAGGGTATGTCCTCCTTGATTTTTAAACTCTTTCTTATTGTCTGAAGCATACTTTCCTGTCTTCAGACCTTAATCATCACTAAGACATGTAAGTGCTTAAACCATAAATACATTGTAGCACCTCTGAATTCCGCACAGAAGGCTCTTCCTCCCTCCCTCCCCTCCCCCTATCCATAATAGCCTCTTTCTCCCATGGTGGCTGAAAATAGCTAATAGCACTCATTTTATATCCTACAATTTTCTCAAACTCCTGTGTAAATTATTATACAAAAGTCATAACCAATAATGAACAGAGCAAAGTTCTAACTTCTTTGCATGTCGCTGTCCCCCTTTGACTGTATGCCACTAAACATATACCCTGTGTCACAGTACATTCTTCCAGGTCCCCATTTATTAAGTGGCTGAACGATAGAGTGCTTTTTCTCTTTATGCTTAAATTAAGGCCCTTTTTTTCTTTTACAGTCCTTGATTTTTGAATTTCATTTTGTGAATATGTATAATTCTAGCACTCATTAAATACTCAAACTGTTTGTAAAAGGTGCACTCAAAACACAGTTGCTTCCGTCCCACAAATCATGATTTGGTGAGTAATTTTGACCATGAGCTTTTGTTTTCTTTGTTTGCATATTTGTCTTTTGAAGTTTGGCTTCAGGAAAACTTATATAAGTTAGAGCCTTGAGTGCCATAATTAGGGCTTCTGTTGCTGTTATAAAATATCTTGACCAAAAGCAACTTGGGGAAGGAAGGGGTTATTTGTTTATACTTCCACATTACATATCATTGAAGGAAGTCATGGCAAGAGCTTAAGTCAGCAACCTAGAGGCAGGAGCTGAACCCAGGGCCACAGAGGGGTGCCGGCTACTAGCATGCTCGCCAAGGCTTGGTCAGCTGGCTTTCTTATACCATCCAGGACCACCTTCCACAGCAGGGGTACCACCTCCAGTGAGGCAGTCCCTTCCATAATATTCATTCGTCAAGAAAATGACCAACAAACCTGATTTTAGAGCAATTGTATGGACATATTTCCTCAATTAAGATTTCTTCTTTCCCATGGGTCTAGATCCACCAGCCTTGAGAGTCCTCTTGCGGGGCTCCTGAACCCTCTGCACAAACCGTTGTGCCAAACAAGGACAATGCATGCAGTAAACCTAGATGTCCTCTTCGGGTCTAGCCAATGGACAGCTCATTCCCCATGGTTGTGGGGAAAGCAGGGGCTGCCTTGGACATGAACTCTGGTGCCCCCAATTTGATCACATCCTCATGTTGGGGAGGCAAGACAGCACACAGAGGAAGGGGAAGCAGGCTATCCAGAAGAGACATGATAGGCTGTGGTCATATGGTGGGGGAGGAACCCCTTCTGTTAGATATCGGTCTAGGGCGGGAAATAGGTGGAAGAGGGAGAGAGGCTGGAAATAGGAAGATACAAGTGAGGGGATAACAATCAGGATGTAATCAGAATACATTATAATAAAATTTAAAAACAATAAAAAATTCCTTTGAACCCTCCCTACACACACACACACACACACACACACACACACACACACACACACACACGAAAGATTTCTTCTTCCAGGATATGTCTGGTGTTGTGTCAAGTTGACAAGAAACAATCAGCACTCCGAATCAAAATGTAATATTACATATAAAATGCTTTGGCTATTCACATAGTCCCATACAAATGGCTTAAGCCCATTTAAACTTCCAAAGTAACATACAGCCTGCTTGCACTACTTTATCCCTTGAAAATTCACATGTTCAATTTCTAACTGAAGGTACATTAACATATAGTTGTATTTGGAGGTGGGCCTTAAAGAACAGGTTCAGTTATCTTGTACTGGGAGACTGCAGAGTGTAAGCTTGAATGCCTAGCATTTTATTGCGGGAACCTTAAGAAAACAATGCAACCTATCTCCGCCACAGCTCCTCAACAATGAGTATTGTCAGTTTTTCTGAATATTTACCAATTTAATCAGTGACAGAAGTATAGTGTTAGTCAATATAACTAAGTGTATATGAGCATGTTCCCATATACTTAATAACAATTTTCTTGTAATTTTAAAGAAATTTGTGATTTCAGTCACTTTTTCAATTTTTAAGAATGCCTAATATTTTGAAGAGTTAGCCACTGATCCCTGGTACATGCTTAAACATTTTTTCCACTGAGCCACTATTTATCTGACTATTTTTGTCACACAATTCTGTATTAATTTTATGTAGTACTAATCAATCTTTTTCTCAGTGCCTATGAATTTGGAATCATTTTTAAAAATCATTCCTATACTCAATTCTTAAAATGTTCAGCCACACCTCCACACTTTCTTCTATTATGTGTATGGCTGCTTTATCTTGGCACGTTATTTTAGATTGCTGTTATTTTTAGTGTAAAATGTGCATCCAGTTTTATCTTTTCCCAGGTAGGTACTTACCTAACTAACCCTCAAACATTTGTAAAATAAAACGTCAGCTTTCCCAGGAATTTGAGATGCTGATTTATCAAACAATGCTTTTGTGCATGCTTGGCTCTATTTCTAGGCTCTCTGTCTGGCTTCTCTGGTGTGTGTGGCTCAGGGCATCAGCCACAGACAGGTCACAATACATCGTAATGTTCACTTCACCATTCTCTCTCGCTTTCCTATTCTCCTTGTCCAGGATCTCCCGGCTGCTCTTACATGTTCCCTTTTCTGCATGACATTAAGAATTAATTTGTAGTCAGGCAAGGTGGTGCATGCCAGTAATCCCAGCACTCTGGGAGGCAGAAGCAGGCAGATCTCTGTGAGTTTGAGACCGGCCTGGGCTACAAAGTAAGTCCAGGACAGCCAAGGCTACACAGATAAACCTTGACTTGAAAAAAAAAATTAATGTGTTTAGCACAAAATCAAAACCTCATTGACATTTTTATTGTAAGTAAGAATTGTTATCTGAATAGAATTGAGGAGTTGCAGTCCATCCAAAACAAAACATCCTGTTATTGACTCAAGTCTGTTTTAATGTCTTTGTTAATATTTAATTTTTTTAAATTTAGAACTTGTATATTTCCCTTTAACCTTTGACTTTTTATCTGAGATTGTAAATGAGTTTTTCTTTCTTCATTATAGATTGTACTTGCTAATTTTCTTGCATATGGGAAGGTTGTTGGCTTTTATAAATTAATATAAATTCAATGAACTGACTGAATTCTTCACCTAATTCCAGTTCAGTTCATTTGGAACTCTCTTGACTTTTCAATCTATACTATCATTTCATCTGTGTATGGAGATGGTGTCTCTTGGCAAGTTGCTAAATTTCTATCTAGCTGTACTGATAAATACCTCTAATACTTCTTCAATAGTGAAGGTGGCATCTTTGCTTGATTTCTGGTCTTAGTAGAGATCTATCACTTGTTTCTTAATCAAATAGTATGATAAATTTAAGACAGATATATATATATATATGTGTGTGTGTGTGTATACCTGATGCATATACATACATATGCAAATTATATAAAGAAATCCATCAATTATTTTTATTATGTGCATTCTGCAGGGATGGATGTTGGTGCATATCAAGGGCCTCTTCATGAAGGTATCTGAGTTTTCTTTTCATATTTACTAATGAAATGTACATATTATGTTTTTCATATTCCTACAATTTGCTTTGGTTTGTATAACTTTATTTACTTAGAGATTCCTGTAATTGCCTTTCATTTTATTAGTGTGCCACTGGAATCTTACCTCTAGGGCTTTACTTCATTTTAGCATCTATAGTTACAAAAGGCATTGACTTGTAGTTTCATACTACAATACAAATAGCCATCACCATTATTGCTGTCAGTATTCTAGGGCTCCAGTATTGGTGCCATACTTACATTTTTGAAGAATCTGCATTTTGAATACTCTGGAGCAGCACGGTAGCAACTTACAAAGTTCCCTACAGAGTTCCTCTATGAACGGTCTCGGTCTGGTGTGTTTCTATGTTGGTTCACGAGCTCAGAACATTCTCCATTTTCCTTCTACTCTGCAGAATGGCCTGCTTAAACTTTAAGTCAAATGGTATGTTTTAGAAAAAGCTATTCTCATAGGATATAATAAACCCCATAACGTGTGCGCGTATTTGTACGGTGCCCACTCGTGACTTAGTCTGCTTTGTGCAGGGTTCTTCTCTTCTGCTCTCTTACTTTGCTCTCTGTATTTATCTACTACACTGTGTTCTTCTTATCCACAGCTTGAGAGTTTTAATTCTGCTCTTTTGTTTTGTTTTGTTTTTAATATTTTATTAATTTATTCATATTACATCTCAATTGTTAGCCCATCCCTTGTATCCTCCCGTTCCTCCCTCCCTCCCACTTCCCCCCTACTCCCCTCCCCTATGACTGTGACTGAGGGGGACCTTCTCCCCCTGTATATGCTCATAGGGTATTAAGTCTCTTCTTGGTGACCTGCTATCCTTCCTCTGAGTGCCACCAGGCCTCCCCATTAAGGGGACATGGTCAAAAATTCTGCTTTTCTACTGTCTCTCAGCACAGACTTCTCCCACTTCGCCCCTCTCAGCTCCTTTCTTGTGCTCCTTTCTGGTTCCCCTTAGAAGTGTTCCCCATCTTTGAATTGTGAGCTAAGGTTTCTCCTTGGTTTTGGTTTCTCCGCAGATTGCTGCCTTAAATTCTGGTAGGAACATTTTCTTTCTATCATTGCCTTGAGAAAGCCTGCAGTTTTTGCTTGAGTCTCCTTGCAATGGTGGTTAAACACAGAGATTCTGTACTTGGTGATTTTCAGGTGGGAGTATTAAAAACATTTTTTTTTCCTCACTGACAGCTATTTCCTGATACTTACCCAATTCTTACATTCCAGCAAAATCTAGAGGTTGACATCTTAACCCTAAGGTGATAACACTAGAAGAGGAAGCCTTTAGAGATTATTAGGTGCTACCCATACAAAACAGGTTCCCAGAAAGATAGCTAGTTCTTGGCCCCAAGTAAAAACACAGCCAGAAGGTACCACCTCTGAGTCAGGAGGGGAGCCCTCATAATGCATAGAGTGCACTGGCACCTTAATCTTGGACTTACCGTGCTCCGTGTGAAAGTAAACTTTACATGCTTGTTACCTACATGTTTTGGTTTGTTTAACTTGAACACACTAAGTCACGTGGTTGGTTTTTGTTAGGAATCTAGTTAGATTTGACAAATGGTCCTGGTTGGAAAACTACCCTATAGTCCCGAGACTCGCAGAGGGACCACGAGTACCGCCTTCTCTAGGGTCTGCGCATGGGGAAACTCCTTACGTCACACTTTCTTCTTGTTCTCCGATGTTCTACAATGAAGCTTCATTTTCTTTTCCTTTGCAGTATATTTGATCTTTTTACCTGGAGATCTGGATGTCTGTCATTGTGCCTCTTTCACTATTTTCCTAGTCTGGTCTTGGGCTTCACCTCTCTAGATTTCTTTCGGCAAGTATGGTGTGGAGCTCTAAAACTGTGGCTTCAGGCCTTTATTTCCTGTTAGAAATTCACTGTAGGCCAGGTGTTTAGGCACTGGTTATTTCTCACCGTGTGGTTTCTCTCTGACATTTTGGGGGATTTTTTGTTTGTTTGTTTGTTTTGTTTTGTTTTGTTTTTTCGAGACAGGGTCTCTCTGTGTAGCCTTGGCTGTCCCAGGCTGGCCTCGAACTCATAGCAATCTGCCTGCTTCTGCCTCCCGAGTGCTGTGATTAAAGGCATGTGCCACCACGCCTTCTCTCTGACTTTTTTCCACCTTGCTTTATCTCTGTTCTCTTAACTTGCTGTCTTCCCTCAAGGTCTCACATCCAATGAGATTTGCTATCCCATGGGTACTACGATAGCATTTATTTCTAAAGTAATACCTTTCATTTGATTCCTATTTTGTTTTTGGTTTTTATTTTCCCCTTGAGTATATAAGATGCTGCAGCAGTGCAGGGTGGGGGGGGTATTTTGTTCTAAACTTTGCAGCTTATGATTTAAAGTTCCTGTTTGATATTTTCAAATGTTTCAGACACTGATTCAGCCAGGATGCGTGTTAAAAGTTTTCTCCTGCTTTGTGTGTATATGTGATTCAGTTAGGAGCATTTTCACCTTCTGGGTGGCTTTGATGCTCCAATTTGTCTTCTCTGTGACTCTGTATGGATGCTGTCTGCCATTTTCTGTGCACTTCTAAGTGTTTACACAACCGAGTGTATGTCGGCTCAGCTGTACAGCTCAGGGCCTAATGACGTTTCCTGGTTCAAGAGCACCCTCTTCTGGTGTGGAAAGTTGAGTTTCTTTTATTGACAGCACCTCGGGCAGGGGGGTGAGAGAGTGGCAGCTGGCCTCCCCAATTTTGACGTTCGTTTTTGTTTGGTTGGACCCTCTTCCTTATTGTTCCTCACTAAGGAGCCTCCATCTGCACCTCTGCCACGTGACCTCCTCTCTCACATAAATGATACCTTTCTCATATGACACAGCCAAGTTCTCTTGCCCAATGCCTGAGAACCAGAGCTCTCTCCGGTGACCAAGTCCCAGTGTGTTACTTTTCATGTAGATGTGAAACTTGATTTTTCCAAGACTTTATCTGAGCTTTTGCCACAATAACACCTCCATAGCCTTCGCTAAGTTTCTACACAGCCTTCTACCTCATCCTTCCCTCCACATTCTAAAGCTCTGCGGCCTGGAGTATATGCTCTTACTTGCATGTGACCTGAAGTTACTATTAATTACATTGCAAAGTAGGTGTACATATTTAGTGGGGGTGGGGGGAAGACAGAGAGGAAGAAGAGGATGGAGGAAGGATGAATATCTGGAAGTCTATCTGTGACTCAGAGAATTCTTGAAACTGTTTTGAACACAGGAAAACGTAACATGCAGGATTGCTAACTAATAATTCCTGTAGCCATGTTCTTTGGTCTCCAGGCAGTTTTATCCTTAATGCTCCACATGGTCTTGAGTCCATCACTTAACTCCTCCACATACCCGTTTTCTCCCTTAGTGAGAGAATACTTGTATCTTTGTGTTAAGCTTGCAGAACCCAGGCTTTCCTTCTCATCACTCCTTGCCTCTGCTCTCCACCTTGTGAACACAAATGAAATCAGCTTGCATTCATAACTTGATACGAAAATATTGACAGTCTTAGGAAAACTGGCAAATATAGAATTGCCAAGTCTTTTAAAGAAAACTGGGGTCTCTGTGGGCTGTTTTGCAGCCCTTAACTGGTGAGAGCTCAGTTAGGAGTTGCCATTGTTGAGTTTTTTTGACAAGGTCAGAACGTTCCCTTTCAAACTCCCAATACCCACCCCCCACCCGCAGCCAAGTCCAAGGAGAAACACATTGCTTCGACCTCCTCCCTCTGTCCCATACTCCTTCAGGCTCAGGGTCCTGGCCCAAGAACAACTCCCACTCTAGTGAAATATCTCCCTCCCTCCTAGGGGACAGTATAATTTCAAATAAAACAGTGAAGAGTCAGGAAAGCTTCAGAGCTAAACGTAAAAGAACCATCCTTGTTTAATCATGTGACTTTATGTTACACCCTTAGTTCTCTTGTGGCTAACAGGGTGCCTGAAAACACACTGTCACAGACTATTATTTCCAGAAGAGTCCTTCACCAGTTTAAGCAATACCTTTGCTTCTCATTGGAGGGACACTCGCTCCATTTTAAACAGATCCATGTTCTTAGTGGTTGAAGAAACTCGCCCATTCTTTGTTTTTTTCTTTTGTTTTTGTGGGGGGTTTTTTGTTTGTTTTTTGTTTTGTTTGCTTGAGTTTTTTTTGGTTTGGTTTGGTTTTTTTCGAGACAGGGTTTCTCTATGTAGCATTAGCTGTTCTAGACTTGTTTTGTAGACCAGGCTGACCTCAAACTCACAGTGATCGCCTACCTCTGCCTCCAGTGCTGGGATTAAAGGCATGCGCCACCACTCCCAGCAATTCGCCCATTATTAAGGCATCAAGGTCAGGAGACTAACCTGCTTCTTCAGTCACCTGCTCGTGGTTCCCAGCATGTCAGGAAGTCCAGCAGAGATGGGCCTCCTTTTAGAGCATCCATTCTCCAGAACTCTTTATTTCCACACTACAGCTAACTGTCACTCACAGGCTCTCTATCTCTCTGCATCTGCATCCGGAATGATGAGGGAAACAATGTGATCTCACAAGAGCCTTAAAAACACACATACACAGAGAGGGACACATTTGGCAGGGTGGCAGAAGGGTGAAGAGGTGCTGAAGTGACTGAGAAACAAGAGGCAAGAAATAACAGGCCTGAAAGCCTCTGAGCATGCCACAGTACTGCAGCTCCCTCACCTCCACTCATCACCTCCACCAATCCAAGTCTGATCCCATCCAGTTCTCTCTGGCTCTACCATGTTGGCACGGAACACAAGACAACACGAAAATACAAACAAGATCCTTTCTCTCTGGCATAGAGTTATGCATGAGCATCCCATTTCTAAGCCCACCTAAGCAAAGATATGTGGATATCTAGTGGACAATGCGCTAAGTGTGATAAGAAATTAAAAGAAGAACGTCCTCCTAAAGCTATGAAGGAGGAAAAGCCTGGCCAGCAAGGGTTCCACAATGAAGGTGACATTCAGGTCCTGAGAGAGTCATAGAGATATGAAAAATCTTCGAGGACAATAGTGTAAGGGGATGGTGACTGCTTATGTTAAACACACATGTAGGAAGAGGGAAGAGATATTGTTATCAAAGGGGTAAGATGGGGCCTCATCAGGGAGTATGTGAAATGCTAAGCTTCCTGATGGACCACTGTGGTCTTTGTCCTCTTGAGGTCTCCTGGTTTGGTGCCTACTATACTAACCAGTACCACAAGCCTGTGGATGTTTGCTACATTATGACTTAGAGGAGTTTATTTGACTCAGAAGACAAAAACAAGAACATCCCACCTTGTGGTCTTTTCATCTCATTTTAGAGTGAAATTCTGATAGCTTCATGTGGCACGGGATACTAGTGACTGTCTGGCTGAAGACTGGCATGCTAACACTCATGGGAGACTGAAGGAAGAGGAAAGTTCTTATGGAAAGAGGGACAGCATCAAGAATGTGCAGAAACCAGGGATGACCTTACAGCCAATTTGAGCTAGTGCTGGAGGGAGGTGGGACTAAGGCAGAAGGGTACAACATTGTGCAGCATCATAGACAATGCCAACAGATCGAGTGCCAGTCAGAAGAGGGCAGGAACAAGGTTCAAATCCCAGTCTAACTATGCAAATCTGGCCAGCAGCTCATTTCTCCAAGACTCTGTTCTCTTGTCTGCACAAAGAACTCTGGTGTGACTTTGAAGATTTCACATACAGAACTCTGAGAACCTCCCTTGGCAGACAGATCTCAGTCTTCAGTCACTGTTGCTGAGTAGATAGCTTATCAAATATAATTCATCCAATGTTATGAATGGTGAGTAATTTAGTACTGTTAAACACAAAGGAAAACCTATGTCAGTCTTCTTAAACTTTTTCTATTTGTGACCCCTTTTCAGTAAAAAAACATTTAATGTGACCCCAGCATACAGTACACAAAGCATATTTTTTAAAAAATTCAAACATTCACTTGTTACAAGTCGTAAGTTAATTTATTTTAAAACAATTCTTTGAGATACATATAATTTTATGATTTACTAAAGATTAATGCAAACTATCACAGTAATGGAATAGATATGTTTATTTGTTTTTATATAAAGAACTAAATCTTGGCTAGATATTTGATACTGTGGGATGTACAGCATCTTCAACATTTTCCATAGTGTCTTAGTATTTAGATTTTATAATCAACAATACAGAAAACACCACTTTACATAAATATAGTAGAAAATCGTATAAAGCGGCAGAAGTATGTTTAGGGCCATTTTAGAAATCGATGGAAATTCTGTCCTACTCTGAAGTTAATATTCATTTAACAAGATTTTATTAGACATCAACAACTCTAACAGAGAGTTTGAAAATCAGACAGGATATAATATGAAGAGATATTGATCTGATACATGCTGAGGGGTGATGCTAAGAAAGTATTGCAAGCATTTGCCTGCTATAATTGAAGCATTGTGCTGCCATGGGAACCACAAACTTGTGTGTACAGCAAAAGAAGTCACCTCATAGCGCAGTGTTTCAGGCATGTGATGTGTAGTATGAGAACATATGTGTAACCAAGTACATGCTATGTGTTCATAGCACAGCTGCAGGGGAGCCGTGCCCCAACAACCACTCCCAGAAACACCTTTGTATTGTTGTCAAACGTATCCCGCAATCCTCACATTTGGTTATGTCACCTAAAAATAGAGTCATGACCCACGGTTTAAAGATTCATGAGTTACAGACCATACTGTCCTGAGTGTTCTCACTGTCATTATCAAAGGTAAAGACTGCCGCTGTACATGAGAGAAAGCTGCCGAAAGCAGTCACCATTCCCAGAGACACAGGTGGAAATGGAGCATGTGAGGGGAAGTCCCTCAAGAGGCCCAAGATTAGGAGGAAAGACTTCTGGACACTACTCCAGCCTCCTGGTGATTGAGGCACAGTGTCAGGAAGGCCACAGGGATTCCCCAGCCACCCATGTTCTGACTTCAGGATGGCCACATGGGCTGACCGTCCTCTTTATCTTGCGCTGGGGTTAGGAAATCCTCGAATCCTGACAGTTCTTGAGGAAATGTTTAGTTATACACTATATTGTGATCAGGTGACTAAACCAGAAAAGCCAGTAGGGCATCCTCTCCAGCCAAGACTCAGTGCTTCTAGAATGATCATTGTCGTTTCAAGAGATTTTAGTACAAAGGGGACCTTCCACTGAGAGTAGAGGCTACCCTCTGGGCAGCCATCTCAAACTGTGACAGGCTTGGCCCCTCCCTGTCTTCCTGTTCTCATCCTCTGACTCACAGCACTGAGCAGATTGTAGAAAAGCCTTTGTTCGCATCTTCCTTCATCAAGCTTCCCAGGCATAGCCTCCAGCGCCACTACCCACCTTTTTGTAGATTTAGAAAATGCAAGTTGGCTCTTTGACTCTGAGCTTGCGGAGCCTCCTGAGGACCCCTTATCCTGCAAACCTTGCAAAGGACAAGTGCTGGTGATTCAGGGCACTTGGTACAATTTAGAAGCATAAATCAAGAGACTGTCTAAGATTAAATTGCCAGGAGCCTTAGGCCAGACGCAAGAGCTCCATGTTTAAACAATCTTCTCTAATCCCCTTGGCTAACAGGTCCTCCTGCCCGGGAAATGGCAGGCAGGACTGCCTAGTGTGCAAGTCACAGCACTGCCCATGGCTTTAGTGTGTCCTGAGTAGGACTCTGGGAGGTTGCTGTTTCAAATTAGAGCCATTGTTTATCTCATTTCTTCTACATTATCTCAAGGAGAAGCAAGAGCCAGATCTGTTACTGTAAGAAATTTTTGTTTTGTTTTGTTTTTTGAGACAAGGTTTCTGTGTGTAACCTTGGCCATCCTGGACTTGCTTTGTAGACCAGGCTGGCCTCAAACTCACATCAATCCACCTGCCTCTGCCTCAAGAGTGCTGGGATTAAAGGTGTGTACCACTGTGCCTGGCTAGAAAAATATTCTTTTTTTTTTTTCTTTTTTTTAGAAAAATATTCTTAACTATGCAAAATCTACTCAACGAAATTCTGAGGTCTTGTCACCCTGCAGAACATGACATCAATGTCAGGGGATCTTTCTGGGACCTGACAGATGGATGCCCAGCATTGTGACTCATAATATCTCTCCAAATAGAAGGTGGTGATCCCTGGGGCCTCATGTTTTCTAGGTATAAAACTGACAGGAACAATTGAGCTGTATCGATGGTATCAAGTTGAGGCATCTGAGGGGAGCCCAGCTCTCGACCTCTGCAAGGAGAAAAAGGTTACCGAAAGGGAAAAAGGGACATCAGCCAGCTCCTAGACCCTGGTCCCCTTTTTAACTGCCCAGAAGCTACTGGCTGTCCTGAGCAGTCAGGTGGCATTTCAGATCTTTAGACTCAAGGCTTTGGGTCTCATTTACACTTCCTGGAGAGTGTGAGGAACTGATTCCAAATGAGCAACTGGAAAAGAAAAATATGTCAAGTACAGTGTGGTCTCCATATCCCCTCCTGGGGTGACCAGTCCTAGAGTGTCTCTGCAGCACTTTCTAGGTCATTCATCTGCCACTTCTGACATGGCTACCTTGCTACAGTGCACATGGCAGTGTTATTGTAAGGAGGCCTCCAGATTCATTGTGGTACCGGCTCTGAGACCTCTTTCCACCCAGTTTCACATTGACATAATGCTGAACATCCTTTAAAACTGTGATGTGTTGTCATCTTGGAACTAGCTGAGAAGGAGCTGAGGTTTGTAAGACTTCATCTTCTGAAGAGGAGTAAGGGGCTGGGGCTGGGTTCTGAGCTGTGCTGACATCCATGGACTCAACAGGCTGCGTGGCTCAGGGAAGTAAAACCAAGGGGAGGAAGTTGAAGCTGACAGATTTGAGTTTAATAAATTGATCACAGTTAACAAACCCATTGAAGGGCTGTTTTCTATACATGTCCAGTGAGTCCTGCCTGTAAAGCTATGAAATGAGGTTTAGGGGATGGACAGAAACAAGCTGAAATATCTTTATAAATTTTCCCAGATCACACCTGCTGAAACACAGAAACAGAACCCGAGCTTCATGCATTGAGGCCAATGCCTGTCTCATGACGCCAGTGGTGCTGCTCCCTGGATCACCGATTGAAACGAAGTGAGTTCTCTTTTTCCGAGATGTATGATGTGCAATGTAAAGGAATGTTCTAGACCACATGGAAAAGTGGGTCAGTGATTTTCAACCAGGAATTATATTTCCTCCAAGAAATACACAAACGTATCCGGAGACACTGCTGGTTGTCATGAATCAGCGAGTCATGGACAGTCCAGTTAGATAGCTGTTGGTTACACCCAAGTGGTGTCACTACTGCATCTTGGAGGACAGTTTAGCATGCTGGTCTTTATGGTTCACAGGCTTTACAGCTGGTGGGACTATCGATTGCTTGTCTCCTTCAGCAGTTTGCATGGCACCTTCATATACTCTGAGAGCTAGTCCTCAGGGAGGAGGAGAAGGAGACTTCCAGGTCAATTCCAACTCTATTCCTCTAAGTCCTGTGTCTGAAATGTGTGATGTCTTCAACAACACGAATTTACCTTATTATCTTACCTCGTCACCAGGAGTGAGCTTGCCAGTAGGTTATCCAAGCCTAAGTGGTCAACCCTAAATGCATGTACATACAAGTGATACTAAATGGATTCAGTGTTGTATTTGTCTCGTGTGTGTGTGTGTGTGTGTGTGTGTGTGTGTGTGTGTGTGTGCATGTGTGCGCACATGCATGTGTGTATGCATATGCATGTGTGTGCACGTGCGCACATGAGTGTGTGTGTAATAGCAACAGCTAAGGAGAAGACCATGAATTTGATAGAGAGTCGGGAGACACACAGGAGAAGTTGGAAGGGGAAGAAGGACAGGTGGAAAAAAAAAAAAAAGAATCTAATGAACAAAACTAGAGATGCTGCCAAAAGTCTTCCCCGACACAGGCCTACCCCCACATTAAAGCCACATCAGGCACAGGATATGCACAGTCCTAAGGCTGAGGAACCCCAGCTGTGGCGGTGGTTAAGAGGCCTACAGATGCTCACTGGAGGCTTTGGTTTGTCTTTCTTACTCATTGGTGGGATTCAAGTCCTTCACCCAGTGTTTCTCAGAGCAGGGCCACGGGGTGACAAGGATGCTACATGTCTCTAGGACACTTTCAAAGCCCTTCCCCTCGACACGGTCAAGACCGGAAAGGAGTAAGTGAATCTGACCTCTGCTTCCTCAGCCTATGTCAGGACTCCTGCGGTACATCTGGACTGAAGACTTGCGGCCACCTGGAGAGCTCTAGGGGTTTAGGGTTCTAGAGAGTGCCAGAGAAAAAGGTGAAGTTGGGTGGCATTCTTCAGTTCAGTGAAAAAAGTTTCAAAGAATGCCTGGTTTAAAAAAAAAAAACAAAAAAACATAAAAACAAAACCCAATTCCCTGAAGGGCCAATTTGCCAAAAGCCAATTCCTGGGAAAGCAATTCTTAAGGTCACTTTGTTAAGTGACCAATTCACCAAGCTTCTGAAATCCACATATCACAATAGCTAATGGAAATAACTAACCTTTCAATTCTTCTGCATGTTTTCCTCCAAAAGTTTCTTGGCACATAGTAGTTTTCAAAGAGAGATTTTCTTTCTCTCACTAATTCTGATTTCTTTTAGGCAAATTGAATGGAAATTACATTTTTAAATTACATTTTCAATCACTATCACTTATAATTCTGCTTAATTTGGGGTAGTTGTTTAAAGTTAATTTTAGTTAAGTAAGAGCTAATTGGAAATATATATCAACCTCACAGCAGGGAAAGGCACAACCAAAATGAGAATGGGATCAGAGCACGCTTGTAAGAGCCTCTTCTCACTGAGGAAGAGCCATTAGAAACAGGAGGGACACACATAGTTGCTTTTAAATCATGGCTAGAGTAATAAGCCCGAGTAGACTGGTATTGGGGAAATAATGCTAAAAATTCACCAAGCTTGGCGACACTCATCTCTAACTGTATTCTAAATACTTGTCCTTACACTCACCAATAAATGTATTATTTTTCATTCCTTATAAAGGAAAGTTCTCTTTGCAATGGCCAGAAAAACATGACAGAAAGACACAACCAATCAAAACACAGAGCAGTGGATCCCAGTACCAAATGAGACATCTATATCAAGTCCTGCACCCAAGGCTCAGCAGTCACTAGAGAAAGAGGGTGAAAAGATGGAATCGCCAAAGGAATGGGGCGTTTGTTGTGAGTCTGTGACTCCGAGAAGTCAGAAGCCATACTCATAAAGTCTCACCAACATGCCTGTGTAAACGTGAGCTGAACAAGGATGACACTAGTAGACATGTTCACAGGCCTCCCCTGACTAGGATTAAAGGCATGTACCACCATGCCTGGCCTTAAATTTTTCTTTTAAATACAAAAATAAATAAATAAAAGAAAAAGTTGCTATTCGCCTGGCTGATTCACTGAAAAGAGACAGTTCATCTTTGTTGCAGAATAAAGATTTTTCTGGTAATACCTACCAAGTCAATAAATCCCAATTGCTACTTTTTAAATTGGCATGTTGCTGGTAATGTAAAGTATTATTTCAGTCATTTCTGTTGTTTATTGCATTAAAATTGCCATTTTTCATTCTTAAAAACATTAAGTTCTTTTTAATAGCATTTGTCAGCTCTCCAAAGAGCATATCTGCCTAAATCACCCTTTCCTGCCAACATCACATTTAAACTAAATTTTACGTTTATATTCAAAGGCACTGGAAACATACTAGAACTTAAAATTAAATTTAAAGTAAATCTTGACTATTCAGAAAAATCAGACATTTACATTTAAATTAGAAGACAAAGTAAACTGGTTTGGGATTGGATTAAGATAGCATTTTTATCCCAAAGTACAGAAAGAAAATTAGAAGCACCCATCAGCCAAAAGAACTCCACATACTTAGGAGCAGAAACGTCAAGGTTTCTGCTGAAATGCTGACATTCTGATGCTAATGATTTTTTAATGTGTTTCATTGTGTCCTGTAAAGAGTAGTAACAAAAATGAGATCTCTCTACTAAATTATTACAAGGTTCCCAGACGGTTTGATCTGCCAACAGTACACACTGGCCAGTGTAAATTGGTTACTTTGCAAACTCCATAACAATGAATCCAAGAGTAATTGAATCTGAGTGGAGATTACTGTCAGAAGGGGGGAGCTGAGCAAGCTGTTTCTTTCCTGTGCCACTCCTCCTGGAGGCTGTCACATGCCTTACTGTAGTTTCTTCACCCCGCATGAGCAGCAAGTCAAATGGCTGTGCACACACTGGGGTACAAGACAAGTCGCCCACCCCAACCCTTTACTGGTGAAGGAAATTAGAAATTTGAAATAATAGCAACTATCAAGCATCACCACCATAAGCTTTCTCGTTGGCAGAGCTGACAGCATGGTGACAAATGTGATCACCGCAGACTGCAAAGGGAGAAACTCAAAGGAGCTATAAGCTAGTAACAACGGCCAAGCCATCCCACCTCCTGGAAAGAGAACCCACTTAGGTCTCATTCCCAGGGCCAGTGAGATGGCTCTGTGGGTAAAGCTTTGATCCCAAGAATCCACAGCAGGAGGGGAGAACCGTGAGAACCAAAGTTAAAGGATGGAGGTTGTTGCTTATGTTTTCACTCCTCTAACCAAGTTTGTTTGACTCATCTGCTCATGATGGGCTTGATCAAATGTAGGCAGGAGGTACCTGGGCAAGATGCACATCCGGATATATGCTTGCCCCTGATTGGATGTAGGAGGGAGGTACACAGGCAAGAAATAGGATGTATGCTTTTGCCCCTGATTAGACCTGATGGAAAATGGGGTGAATTGTGGGGCTTTGCCACTTGTTTGTTTGGTTGCTGTTTTGTTTTTAGATACTGGGTTTCTCGTTATAGCTGTCTTGGCTGTCCTAAAACTTGTTCTATAAACCAGGCTGACCTAGAACCCACAGAGAGCTGCCTGCTTCTACCTCCCAAATGCTGAGATTAAAGGTGTGTGCCACCACTTCCCAGAAAGGTTTTGCCTTTTTAAGTCTCTGCAAAACATTGCTCATGGTCAGTCCCTGGGAACCCATGTATGGACCTGGCCAGTGTTTAAATAAAGCTTGCTTCAATTTTTCCTTTAAGTTTTGGTAACAGTCTTATTCTCAGCAGCTGGGATAAACAGAACCCACTTGTGAAAGTCATTCCATGTATGGTCTTAACATACACACTGCAGCACACATGTGTGCACATGCAAATAAATTCTGCCTTTTAAAAAGCAGTTCTCTAGTGTCATAGGCTGTTTGTGCTGATTTCTTGTGTGTTTTCTTCATTTGAGTTTCAATATAATATCCATCAATTGGTAAACTGTGCATGCTCAGATTCAATTGTATCAATTCAATCAGAACAGGGAACTGTTCCTAACTTAGGGAGACCTGAGCATGGACCACAGGTTCCAGTACAGAGGTTGAGACTGCCCAGCCAACATGGGGTACTGCTCTGCAGCTCCACAGGGGAGAGGAACGGTCAGTCATGCCCTAAGCCCCTCCTAAACATGCTGCCCTTGACCATTTGCACATGACCTCCTGTTATACACTCGTATCTCCTGTCTCCTTTCTAACAGCCAATTATCAAATATGTGTTCACTCCCTTGAAATGTCCCTTCCTCACAGTGGCCTTGCCTGGCCTCCCAGCTCAGCACCGTTTGAATCTGACTTAGCACAGAATTGTGTGAATGAGATGACCAGGGTGAGTTTCTGCTTTTTCTTGTCATCATTTATCAAGCTCCTAGCAGAATACACAGAGAACTAACTCACCACTTGACGAATGGCAAAATCAATGGCCAGGCTTCCCTGAATAAGCATCCTGTTCTTCCTGTAGAAGAAGACACAACCAAGGAAAGGATATTAAATAGGTAGCCCAGAACACACAGCTAATAAGGGCCAGGATTTGAACCCTGGCCTTATAGAATGATGGGATGGTGTTTGACTGTGCATGTTAACATTAATTGAGTAACTACTGTAGTCTTCCCATGGTGCCTGTAGCTGCTTAACTTTTAATGCATCTAATATTCTCAAGCCTAGAAAGCTGTCGTTTAAAGATGGTGAGACCAAAGCTTGTAGAAGCCCAAAACAACACACGCTACCTAGATAGAGGATTGTAACATAATTTCTCTAACTTCAATGCCTTTTTCTACTTACTACTCCACTGTAAAATACCAATAGTAGCAATAGCAACAATATTATTATAACTACATAACTCACACCTACCCAGACTTCAAATTATTCTTACCAACCAACCAGCATCCCTGGGAAGCAGGAAACTTTAACTTTTTTGTTTTTACTTGTACTTGTGATAAAGCTGTGAGTCTGAGAAAGCAAATGCCCTGTCTAAATCCACCCAGCTGGATGGTAAAATGTCTTACAGAGTACTCATAATATGCCATTCAACATGGTAGCCACTGGACACTCTAATTAACTAAAGCTAGGTAAAAGTGAAAATTCAGCTCTTGAACCCACCAGCCACATTTCAAGTGCTCAGTAGCCCCCTGCGGGCATGGCTTCCATACTGAAGAGCACCAGCAAGGCATTTCTATTTCTATAGAGAGTCCCCCAACAGTGCCAGACCTTTACCTCTGTAGACATGCAGTGGAGGCAGTTCTGGGATCCTAGCATAAGTACTGGGTCACTCTCAGACCTGGGGTGGGGGGTGGGGGTCACACCTGCACTTTAGCATACTCCTTGGGAGGCTCCTGATCACAGTCCTCTGTGAGAAACACTCGCTTAGTCACTTCTTCCTCATTTTGCAGATGACGATGTGAATTCCAAAATGACAAGTGACTTGGTCAATTCCCTGTGGAGTTGGGAGATTACTGAACTTCTGCTGACAGGACCTGGGGTCAGGAGCCAAGACTCAAGCCTCTGTTGCCCTGCTTTGGAGTAGGCACAGGGCCAGAGACACGTTGGTGGCGCCTGGCATTGGAATGGGGAGGGTGGGTGCTAACATTCCCTCCCTGATACCACAGATGAGAGGAGGAGGAGGAGTGCTTGACCCCAAAAAGGAGTGTTGCTAATGTCATGTGGCTCCAAGAATCCTGTGAAGGAACTGGCACTGTCTTTGGTCCCTCATCCAAGCTGAGATGTAGTGCAGAGAGCAAGGAGCTGAAAAGCAGGCTAGTGTTCTCCCGAGAAGCAGGGCTGTATCCAGAAGTGGTCATTGTGTAGATCTCTGGCCATGTGAGAAGAGGGTAGCCCCCTCCCCCTCTCCTGGCAGGGGTCTTATCACCCTGCCTCTGCAGTGCTGTTGCCAGAGAGATTTCTTTGAACCCCTAAACAAGGATCCCTTCCCCTGACCCCAGAGTCAGACATACTACCTCTAATCAGCCAAGCCCTTAGCCTCTTGCCACAAACACAGTCACCTCTCTAGTCAGAGTCAGCCAGACCAAAGTGGACAAGCAGATAGACAAAGCATGCTCAGAGTTTTAAAGGGGCTCTGAACCTCTGCTGACAGCCAGTCCCCAGCTACCCACAGCCTCCCTGGGGAAAGTTCCGAGGCTTGGCCAACAAGAGACAGGGCATTGCTGACTAGAGTGCCCCCCAAATCTAGCAGTTTGTGTGCCTGTAGCTCAATGCTGGCCACGAGCCGGATCTATAGTGTGGGTATGATTCTTATCTGTTTTACTTGGTAGAGTACCTACCTAACATAAGTGGCACTTGAGCCCAAAACTCCAGCTAACATGATTGAGAAGTAAACTCTTCATCTTAGTTTCAACTCCTACAGATACATGAGGCTGGAGGCCACCGGACAGACAAGATGACACTGCCTTGGCCTAGATGTTTCCCCTTCGGTGGCTTCAGATTGGCCAAGTATAAAATGAAAGGCTAGGATTCAGTGAGCTGACCCCCAACTCTGAATGATGTCTCATGTGGCAAAGCTTTTTGAGTCTCCTTCAGCCAACATCCCAACAGTGCATGGGACCCAGCTGCCCTTCTCCCCTGAGCTGTTACCTCCTCTTCCCATGGCATCACCTTGGTGAGAGAAAGAATAATGACTTCAGCTGAATGAAAGCACACATTGTCATCCTAATCTTTTAACTCTTTAAATGAATAACAAACAAGCTATGTCCTTGGCATATGTCAAGATCTCAATTAATTCAGCCCACTTATTTACTGACCGAGAATTTTAACACATCTAGTGGCTTTTAAATATGTACAGATTCTTTGACAATCCTCTATTGAATTCTGGCATGGGGAATGTCCCTGCCCTATAAACATGAGCAGGTACATAATATCAGAAACCTGTGGCTAAGTGATGCCAGGCTGTAAAGAGGCATACAGGCCCACGTCATTCATTTGGTCATCCCTCTCTGAGCATGGGATGTTCGTGACAGAGTTCCCACTGTGCTGCAACTGTGATTCCAAAGATGTCACAAATAGAGGCTCCAGGTGACACTATCCCAGCCAAGACATCAGACATGTGGTTAAAGAAGTCAGGTGAAAAGAACGGACGGGTCTTTGAGCTCCGTGCTCAGGTTTTCCCTGCATTCTGCTTGTCCATGGTTCTCTGCCCTCTGATGAGATGCCTAACCTCTTTAACTTCTGTAAAATGTGATTCTTGTTATGGAAGAGAAACATTGCTTGTGAAATCCTGAGCAAAGTTCCTGACTCAGGAACTCTTGGACAGAACACATCAAAATGAGGCGGCCATCCATGTCATCAGCTCTGCAGATCTTGGGGTATGGCCATGGACACAGAGTGCTTATGAAAGTGGCTTCTGGTGTGAACACCACTGGCACTCTAGACTTTTGAGATAATAAATGGTTTGATTTCAGAGGGTTGGCGTGCCATATCAACTCCACCTCTGCTTAAAATGTTGCCACATGGTGTATAAATCTGCCTGCGTGGTGTAGGAGCTGACATAGCCTGCTTCTTTAGATGATACTGGTGATGTTGTAATAAAGGAAGGGAAAGGAAGTCAGTTCCATTATGCCCCACACACCTGCTTAAAGGTCTGGGATCCCAGCTGTGCCCTGTACCTTGTTGGTGCTCACATTGGGGCACCTGTTCCAGAAGCTATGAAATGACATTTGTCTTCAATCACTAACCTTAGTATTTGTCATGCCTCCCAAGAGAATAATGTTTGTCCCACCTCCCTATCTCTGTTTTTATCTCCTTCCTTTGTCTATCTCTCTAGGTCTTTATCTCCTACTGTGTGATGATACATGAGTGATGGCAACAGTGTGATGGTCATTTGTGTTGGTCTTTGTGTGATGGATGGACACAGTGGGATAGTCAGTGTATGAAAGTCACTTAGCGATGGCCACAGTGTGATGACCACAGAATAGTGGCCACTTTGAGATGACCACTATGTGATGGCCAATGTGTGATGCTCACTTCGTGAAGGAAAATGTGTGATGATGGTGTTTGAATGATTGCAACTGTGTGATGGTCATTATTTGGGGGCACTGTGTGATGGCCGTTGTGTGATAGTCACTTTGCAATGGTCAATAATGAGTACCCACCATGTGGGCACTGTTATCATCCCGGTGTGATGATCATTGTGTGACGGATGCTGTGTGATGCCCACTGTGTTATGGATCCATATGATACCCAATGTGTAGTTGTCATATTGTTATGGCCTCTGTAATAGCCAGTTGTGTGATGATCACTGTGCCCTGTACCTTGTTGGTGCTCACATTAGGGCATCTGTTCCAGAAGCTATGAAATGGCACTTGTCTTCCATCATTAATCTTAGTATCAGTCATGCCTCCCAAGGGAAAATCATTGTCCCACCTCCCCACCTCTGTCTTTCTCTCCTTCCTTTGTCTATTTCTGTGTCTTTATCCTCTGCTCCCTCTCTCTCTCTCTCTCTCTCTCTCTCTCTCTCTCTCTCTCTCCCTTCTTCCCTCCCTCCCTCCTTCTTTTCCCCTCTTCTCTTTTTTCTCTCTCCAACTTGAGATATTGTGTTGCATGAAGTATGATGGGATAAAACAGTAACAAAGGAAAGAGACTGAGCAGGGGAGGAAGGGGTGCATCTTCTAGAGCTAAGCACTTTTAGTATGGCTGCTGGAGAGCACTTAGGCCAATGCTATCCTGAAGAGCTCTGCCTTCTCCTCCAGAGATTGGGATCAGCAGCCTCCGTCAGTAACGAAGAGCTGATGGCAAGAAGGAAAGAACTTTATCTCTGGAATTCTACTTTAGCAGAAGTCCAAGAGACTCACAGGGCAGGGCACCCCTATCATCTTCCCAGATGGATTTCAGGTGCCTTACACAGCCTGGCAGCCTGTGTTCCGCCTCTGATCTTCCTGTCACTAGGAGCTTTGCTGTGATGGAGCTGTCAGGAGGAGAGAAGTGTGCTCCAAGGCAGCAGCAAGGAACCGAGCAGCACCCAGAAGGATGGGGGAAAGAGGAGGCAGGGTATTGCATCAAGAGAGCCTGGTGGGGTTGGGGAGGCCACACCTACCATTTTGTTTTTTCTTCTTTCTCAGGTTTGAAAACCACTTGAGAGTTAGAAAGAGAAAGGGGTAGGATAAGCAGAATGGCAGTGCAGGCAGGTCTAGTCTGGCTTCATTCTTAGCTTTGGGCATACACTTCCTTCTAAATTTCCTACTTCAAAAAGGTGCTTTCTTTGCACCTCCCTTCCTTTATCAGTAGTTAGCTGTGCAGCCTCGGGGAGCCAGAGTGAGGCTTTAGCTGAATGGTGCAGGGCTGTGTCTTAGCACAGGAGCCAAAGAGTTTAATGTTCTCCAAACGTCAGTTCCCACTTCCCAGCCCTGCCTCTCTTCACCCACCTTCATGAGACAGCATGTCCTTTCAGATTGAAGGAAAAAAAGTCAAGGACAAAGCCACAAGCATAAGGGCAAGTTCCTGCAACACTGCTTCCAGGCACTTACATGAAGTCAGCCTTAATAGCTGGCTTTTACTTTGCACCTGTCGCTGAAGCGCTCTCTACCTTTCAGGCCGATGGTGTCAGGCTTCTTCAGGAAAAGCTGAGTGAGGTCAAGAGGAGAAGCCCAGCTGACACTGAAGAGCTTAGGACGGTGAGTGGTTGGCGCATGGTTGTTAAGGCGCAGCAAGTGAACAGAAGGTTAGGCCTGCACATTTCACACAATTCCCCCTTTCAATCACAGCCAGGATCCTCATGTGTGCCTCTGTCCACCAGCAAACAAGGAGGCTGTGAGGCTGTCTCCACTCTGTCATTGTGTGTGTGTGTGTGTGTGTGTGTGTGTGTGTGTGTGTGTGTGTCCAGGATTCCCCACTCTTGCCGAGAACATCCAGATCTCCATGATCCACAGAGTCAGAAAGTCTTGGGGGAGGTGTGCCCCAAGGCAGAAGCTCTCCAGGGCTGCAGTTTTCATCCACCCAAGAACAGCTTCCCTCCAGCTTGGATATTAGACAACAGCATGCATCTGGAATGCCCAAGTGCTTGTAAAAGATTATTACTAAGTAAGAGTGGATGATGATAATTAATTACCCTCCATTAAAGAGAAAGTCCCTGAAGCAGAAGCATCAAAGACAACGTTCTACTGAGTCGGCAATTTCTTTGGCCATGCAACAGGATGACTCCTCAGCCTTCATCCTGTGTCCGTTTTGTTCCCTCCAATTCTGACTTGAAGAATGCATTTTGACTTTGGACAGTTTCTTGTAATACCCATCTTTCTCCCCATCTACACCCCAGAAAGCATTATTATTAAGACTTCACACCAGGGTCACAGACCCCTTTCACAGCACTCTTTTGGTGGGTTAATTCAGGGCTACTCTCTAAAGTCTGAATTAAAAGAAAGTCGCTTCTAATGAAGAGCAAAATCTCTCTACCATTCAACATGGAGGAACCTATGACAGACAGACATATAAAGAGAAGTTCCATCTCCTCCTGCACAAACCTACCAACAGCGGGGAAGTAGCCATGACAGGCAGACATGGCATGGCTCCAGAAGAAGCCAAAACCAGCCTAACTTCCCTCCAACTCTTGCCTATGAAGCACACATCCATTCTATTAGAAATAAATAATTGAGGAGGATGGCTGACTGGGTAAAGTGCTTACTATGTCCATGTGAATCAGAGTCCCTAGTATCCACATAAAAAGCCAGGCATGGCAA
>OU015743.1:32277160-32305640 GCA_907169655.1 Acomys percivali
CTCTCTCTCTCTCTCTCTCTCTCTCTCTCTCTCTCTCTCTCTCTCTCCTCACTCTCCAGAATGAACAGAGAATACCACTTACAATCTAAGTATGCCTGCCATAGACAGCTGTCTACCAGAAGGGAAGGACCAACCCGTCACATCAGACAACCCAAGAAGCCTTCATCACTGTTTACAGAGGCTGACACTTGCAGGTGAAGGTTCACGTCCTGTGACCAGCTCTGACTCAGAGAGCAAGATAAAGCTAGACAGCCGTTGTCTGGTAACGCCCTGGGGCTTGGAAAGGATGCCTATATTTCAAGCTGCAGCTTTGCCAAGTGTTTTCTGTGAGTGAAAAAGCTTCAGCAATTCTGTTGTCCACTCCTTGGCGGCAACCCAAGTCACACTCCCCATCACCTTCCTTTAGGACCGCTCACTGTCCCCAACTCTGTGAAGACCTTCCATCTCTATGGCCTCCCAGAGCTTCATCATTTTATTGTGGCAAACACATGGAGAGTTTTGTTTAAAAAAAAAACCCTAGAAGAAGAAAAGGAGAGACCAAGCTTATTAAACTCCCCCACCCCCCTTCATGTGGCTGTGTGGATTCTTTCAAGTCCGTGGTTGGATTTCTTTGAGGTCTCAGTACGTGCTGCTTTGCATGGCTGGTTTAGCGGATGAGGAAAGGAGGTAAGAAAAGCTTTGCGCTGAATAAATAAAAACCCCTTTGTTAATTACAGAGCCACTGACAAGGCCATGGTCTATGTTAGGCAGCCTGCACAGAAGGTTCGATTCTTCTGGAACTGAAAACAAGGAAACAGAGAAACTCTCCCCTCACCACACTGCATAACTTTGTCCTGTGCCTGCTAAGTTATTCTCCGCTAATGCATCAGCCGTGAGAGGCCTGAGAAACATGCCATGGTTAAAATAAAACTCAAGCCCCAAGCATAGATTTTTTTATTTAAGAAAAACTGTTAAGTTGTCTAAAAGTTCATGTCCTCCATCTTCTCCCTGGAAAAGAACCTAAATTGTTCGTTCTGTCATGCCAGCCTGTCATGTTCTCCTATCCTGACCTGTTTAAAGCAGATGCTAATATGACTAACAATGTGAGCAAACAGTTCCGAGACAGCCTGGAAATGTTGGACAGAAACAGGCCTCAGGTGATACACCCCAAGAGCCAGGCCCCAGGATACCTTTCACATGGTTCTATATAAGAAACTTATACCACTGCTTTGTAGAAAATCTTTGCCTGTCCGGCTTTCCCAGGCACTATCTTTTCTCCTTCTGTATCTTTGTTGTGCCATCTTCAATTGGGCTTCACAATCAGGCAGCCTAGGGTCAGGGTTCTAAGTCTGTCTCCAGCACAGATAGGTTATTTGTCCTGTCTGAGACTTGAGTTGGATTTTTTTTCCTCATTTGTTCAATGTGAGGTGACTGTTAAACGCTGGGAGTTAAGACTAATGTCTAATACATGTCTAATACATTCTAAATAGATCATGCAACAATAACACGTGAGAACAGGACCAAGAAATCACACAGCTATTATTAATGCCATCTGCCTCTCTCTGTGTGTGTCCTTGAGCACAGCCAGTCCCCTCAGAGAATGCCAGCCACTTGTAGGTAACCCGAAGAGTAAATTAGGGTGAATGAAACTTTCCTAAGAGACGTGAACAAAGCAGGAACAAATACCAGAGCCTGGGGGGTCACTACAAGCTCAGATGAATGCCCTGCCTTCCAGAGAACCAACCTGCCTCTCTCCCCTTTCCAGCCTGATGCTGAGATGTGCCTCACTGGTCACCTCTGGAAATCACAACTGTGCTGTTACAGAGGTCTGTGAGCCCAGCTGCCACACCACTGTGTCACATCGGTCCTGATGCAAAAAAATCATAGTAGCATCCTAATACCCAAACAGATTCAGATTGACAGAGCTTCTCAGCTTTTCCCAGACATCTGGATTGCTGGTTTCTAAAAGGCAAAAGCTGTAAGCCATCTTTAACTGAGCCCCCTCCACAGGTCTTGGATGCTTAGGAGCAGGACACTTAGCTCCAGAGTTTTCTCACTGGGCGAAGAGTGTTCCGTGGGAGCTTGACCTACTGTCACAAAGCCTTATGACTTCCCTCTTTTACAGAGGCTAACTCCCTGATGGCTATCCTAGAGTTGGTCTTGTGGCCTTCCCTCATTATCTCACCCACAGAGAGACTAGACAGAGAGCCACGGGACTACAATGCTAAGGCCAGCTGTGGAATCTGGGGAGGCAAGCTGTAAGTTGGTCATGGCTTTTGAGCAAGCACTGGCAAGTGAAAGCCGGCATTCATGCCTGCTCTTTCTAGTCCAATAAGCTACATGCTGGTTTTCTAAGCATCACAAAATAGCATGCTGAGGCCAAGATGCCAGCCTGTTTGATGTCCTGCTTTGGACATTTGCATGTCTAAAGCGAGGAGTCTACATGATTATGTGTCCCGGCTTGTATGAAGTATCCTGTCTCTCTCCTAACTGTGCCCTGACAATCCCTGCCTTGACCTTGACTGCTGTGAAAGCCCCATTCAAGGGCAGGATTAAAGTATTCCGTTGTGTTTTTATTCTAACCGATCTACCTCCAATTACTTTTAGAGTTGAGTTCTTCCAGCCTTCCCCAAAAGCTTCATTCAGTCTTAGAATTATCGAGAAAGGCAGAAAAGAACAAGGAAGGGTTTACGAGTCAGACAAGCCTGGATTTGAATTGTGCTTTAACTACGTACAAGAGATTCCTTGCCAACTGTCCTTAACTCTGCAGTCTCCACAGCTGGAAGGTGAAAGCAACATCTTCCACACAGGGTGCTCAATGTCCCTATGCCTGGCCCAAGCCAAGTCCCATCCCATGGAAGATGGCCAACGCCTGACTATTAAGGATACTCTGCTATGCTTGCAGACAGGAGGCTATCAGAGTTGTCCTCTGACAGGCTCCACCCATCAGTGGTTTGAAACAAATGCTGAGACTAACAGACTCACAGACTCACAGAGACCTCACACACTCAGTGGGCATAGGGAGTCTAGTGGAAAAGTTGGAGGAACGATGAAAGGACATAGAGGTGACAAGAGTTCCACAAGAAGACCAATAGAGCCAACTAACCAGGGCCCAGAGGGGCCTGTGGAGTCTGAAACACCAACCATGGACCTAGGTCCTCTACACAGATGTAGCCGATTGGCAGCTAAGACTTCATGTGGGTCCATTAGTAAGGGGAGCGGGGGCTGTCTCTGACATGAACTCTGTTGCCTGCTTTTCGATCACTTCCCTCTTGCCAGGCCACAGAGGAAGAGGACGAATTCTGTCCTGATGAGACTTAATGAGCTGGGGTAGGTGGGTAAGGGGGGGCTCCCCTTCTCTGAGGAATAGAGGAGGGAGGAGGGGGAAGAGAGAGTGTGACTGGGAGGAGAGGAGGGGGGCTATGACTGGGATGTAAAGTGAATAAATAAAATAATAATCAAAAATAAAGCACAATCACAACTGTACTGATTGGGAGTCCGATGTTTTCTAAATAGCCCTCCATTTTATTTTCCCCGCTCTTTAAAGGCCAAAGCAACTCTATGAAATCCATTGCCCCAAATTTACTGATGAAGATATCAAAAATCAGAGTTATATTTAACTTTGCCCAGTTGATCCAGGAATAGATCCTGGCACATGCTTCGGAGTTTATGTTCTTTCTCCAAATCTTCTCCCTCACAAAGACTCTCAGATACCCACCCACCACCCATCCTCAGGCTTCTTCTCCTGTGTAGCCTCCCAAATCCATACCCTGATCTCAAGCCCCCAGCAACCCGGCCTCTGAGCTGCCTCACCTTGTCTTTCATCACTGCCCCCTCTGAAGCAGTGCTGGCATCCCGCCCTCCTGCCTCTTCCTTCTGGCCTTCGCCTTGCCAGTTGCCTTAAGTGTGCTCTGTTGAGTCGGTTATGAGCCTCTTCAAGATTATAATGCCTACCATAAAGGCGCATTTCTGATGTTTCTATCTTCTTTAAAGGGACTGTCATCAGTGTTTCTATCCTGATCTAAAAGTTCTTTAGGGGCCAGGGATTATAGGGCACAAAATTGGTTTGAGGAAGTTTCATGTTTCTTTCAAGATGATAATTTTGATGTCTTCTTTCTTAACACTGCTGTGGCCTAGAGTATGGTGCCTGGGACAGTGGCGACATTCAGTGAATCATTGTGAAATGGTTCAGTTTGGTAGGGATGAGAACATGGACAAAAATGAGGATGGCTCCTACATGTGTGCTCCCCTCAGTATGATTTCTTCATACCTGAACTACTTCCCTTTGGCTTTAAGTTGATTATTTGAGAAATAAATATAAACATTACTGATGTCCTGCCACTAACTAATAGTTCCAACCATTTAGTGGAATAAAATGTTGCATTGCTACAAATAAGATAAAAAGCAGCTGTCCCACCACAGAGCACTCTGCTAGAAGGAGCCCTTTCCACCTTTGAGATTTATGGTTCTGCTGATGCCTTCATTCCAAGAGAGGTCATCTGCTATCTGGTGGCTTTATTCTAGCTTATGGATATTTTATTAAAAGCTGCATCCGGTTAGGCCTTCCAGAATGTCCAGCAAATATTTCTCCCACTAAGGTAAGGAAATGACCAACAGTGTTCAAGTCTCAGAGGGATTACTCTATGCAGAGAGGGCGCCAGCTGCTCCCTTATCCCATCTGAAGACACTCGGAGAGCAAAACCTGCGGAGATCACAGCAGGCAAGATGCAAGTGGCTTGGGTGGGAAAGTGCACATAAGACAATGAAAGAAGAAAAGACAGGCTTTCCTTTCCTCTGAAGACTCTGGAGTCCAGTGAAATCACACGTGAGTCTTTGCTGATGCAGCCACAGGTCACTTTGAGGACAGAATATATTCAAGGTCATGACCTCATTCCTCTAAAATGGCTTTGAACATTGGAAGGTTTCCATTAAGACATAAAGATCATTTTGAACATGTAGATTTTGTACTTTTTCCTAACAAATTAGACATTTTACTTCAGGGAGTATGGTCAAGAATGGGTAGGCTTAGTACTCAGTATTTTAGCAATCCGAGCTTCAAAAGTCGCTTGCTGTGTTCCCTAGCCAACGTCTTGTATACATATAAGTTGACAACAAAAAACTTTTAAGTAAAAAAAAAAAAGCTAGGCCTTTGCTAAACTTTGATTTTAAAAAAAATTAAAGATAATTTATAGTTGTCACTATATGTGAGAATGCATTGCTTCCTACAGGGAAAGGTTTACAAGGAAAATTTCTTCAGTCAAATCTATCATGCTGGCAGCCAGGGAGGCTTTGTGTCAGAGTCAAGAGACTGTGTTGAGACTGGTGAAATGGCTTCTTGGGTAAAGGCATTTGCCACCAAACGCAACAACCTGATTCAATCACTAGGTGACGGACAGAGCCAACTCCTGCAAGCTGTCCTCTGACTTCCACACATGTACCATGGCATGTTCACATGCACACATGTGAGCACGCACACTAAATAAATGTAATTTTTAAGGGGGAGAGAGAGAGAGCACATTGACTCAGAATCAGGATGTCACTAAGTCACTTTAGTTTCCCGTCCATAATTTTTTCCTTTTGTATTAGACGAGTCCCTTACACTCAGTCTGGTTCCTTGTAATTATAAAATCTCAGGGCTATTATTTTTCTCTAAATGTTTTAGAGGATTAAATAGAATAATGAGGTCCAAGTCATAGGATATATGAGTTTTCAATGTCATTATTTTTCCCCCAAGGAAGTAGTTGGGAAAAAAGAGGTAATAACTTCCTTTCTCTAAATGCAGATATCAAAAGTCTCCTCCTCCTCCTTTTTTTACTCAGTGGCCCACCTGAAAGACAGGGAGTTGGCGTCCACTTCATGTTGCATCAAAACAAAGCCTTAGCTAGCTAGACAAAGTGCTTTTCCCAGCTCTCACTCTGCCTAAGCATACAAACCCTGCTTTCTCGGGAGCATTGTGTGAAGTAATATAAAACAATTTAGGAGAGCTGGTTGTATATAACCAGTGTCCAGCCTCTTCAGAAGTCCCCACATTTTCAGTATGACTGACAGACAGATACACACACACACACACACACACACACACACACACACACACCCTACTAGAGAAGTGGTCCTTAATGCTGCAACACCTTAACCCAATTCCTCATGTTGTGATGACTCCCACAACCATAAAATTATTTTCACTGCTACTCCATAACTGTAATTTTGCTACAGTTATGAATTATAATGCAAAGATGTTGGGAGATAGAGGTTTGTCAAAGGGGTGACGACCCATAGGTTTGAGAACCGCTGCACTAGACTGTGTAACCCTGTGTAGTCATCCTATAAATGAACGATGGACAGCCCTAATGTGTAGGTGATCTATGAGCAGAGGGGCAGCCCCAGAGTTATGATGTCATAAAATTCTGGTGTAAGTGACCTGGCCAAAATGAAAATGCTCTGAAAAGATGCCTATCAATCTAACAGACTAGTGAGACAATGAACACACACACACACACACACACACACACACACACACACACACACACCACAATAATGGGAATTTCTTTTCCTGTTCACCAGGAGCCATCCTACCATCAATCTGAACAGCCTATAGTAGCTCAATGCCCGCCACCCTGCTGCTGTCATGTTAAATCTGCTTGCATTTCCACTATTTTCTTTCCCCTTGCCCACCCTCCAAATATAGCCTTGGCAGTTTTATCCCCGATAACTCTTTCTATCTTTTTATTGATCTAGTTTAGAGGTCTCACTGTACCCTCACACACAGAAACATTGAGCTAGTCTTGACATGACTCAGTTCCCTCGTTGAGGCCATAGAGCAATGATTCGTGAGGAAGTCTCAGGTAAAATATGACAACTGGCCTCTCCTCTAAGTTCTAAAGTTAAGGTCTCTGCTTTCTCTCCTCCCACCATTCACAGCAGTCCTTGGTTTTAGTTGGTTGGTTGGTTCTTCAAGGCAGGGTTTCTCTATATAGCCTTGGCTCTAGACCAGGCTGACCTCAGACTCAGAGACCCACTTGTCTCTGCTTCCCAAGTGCTGGAATTAAAGGTGTTCACCACCATGCACAGCTTCATAGCAGTTTTTGTGTTTATTGCTACCTTTGCCTTTTCTGTCAATGATCAATGGCTAAGATATTAAATGATGGTGACAGGTTTTTTTTTAAGTCAAGGGATGAATAAAGACATCTGTGCGATGACAACATTTCAAATACTGGAAATATCAGCAAGAAATAAATCTGGCCACACTGAATTCGGGAAGAAACCACTGTGATGACAAGGTATCTACCTATGCATAGACTTCTGTTTTACCACATGCTTTGAAGAGTTCCAGTATAAGTCAAAACACAGATTCGCTCTTCAGAGACTATGACCTACTGAACCCCAATCTGCCAGGATGGAGCCCAGGAATCAACAATAATAAGCTACCTTAGAATCCTTGTGTGTCATAAAGTCTGAAAGTACTTCTCTGCCTTACAAAACAACAACAACCACCACCACCACAACAACAACAACAACTCTGACTCTTTCAGACTCTTAAACAGTACATATCCCACAGCGCAATAACAATTCAACATCTATCTTATCTTTATGAATTGTATTGTAGATAAAATTACCAGGGATGGACCAGGTTGGAGAACTAGAGAATCTTGATAACATAACAACATGAACAATACTGTAGAGGGTGAGTATGAAAATTTTAATGAATCTAGTAGAATTTTCAAAGCACCCGACACAAGCATTAGCTCTCTTCTTGTTCCAGTGCTTTATAACTTCCAAGCATTTATAACTCACATGCAACATGAGTTGTCAAGGGCAACTACTTTGTCCAATTTTCTTGAGAAGAGAGATGAGCACTTAACTAACGTTTGATCCATTTGCTTATGAATGGCTGAATTCATGAATTAGTCCATGGTAATGGTGTTCTTGGCTACAATATTGACTATGTGACAAACAATGCTAGTCCCCCTGGAAAGGGCTTTGGGTTGAATGAATTACTTCATATGCTCATGATATATGCTGCTTCTCTGTTTTTCCAATGCTAAAAATGTTTAAATATAAGTGTGTTCATATGTGGAAAATACATGTATTTTTAAACATGCATACGGGTGCCTTAACATCCTGTAACAACCCCTCCGTTACAAGTCAAGGCAAAGCAAGAAACACAGATGCATACTTTACATGGCAGCTAAAATTGATGAGCCACAAGAGGTCACAAAAAAATCATTTAATTCAACTTGAAATGCAGCAAGCTGGTTGGAAAAACTCCAAAGAACATAAACCATTCAGGTGAATGACTCTATAATTCTCTTCTACCATTTCCGGCCCCACAATTTACACAAGATTAGCAGAACAGAGCTGAATTGCTTTGTGGGGGTGGAAGGCAGGTGACTTCCCCAAGAGTGGAAGAAGCATGTTTTGTTTAGTCATCTTCCTGGTGGAGTCCACTTACAGAACAAGGGAGCTGGCGAGCAAAGGATCAGTGCATTAAAAACTCACCATACACGTGTAAACGGTGCCTAAATAAACTTGTACTGGAAATAGCCCACATTGCAGGAGGCTGGAAGGCCACACTTGCCCAGGTGTAAAGGACCGGAAGGCGGATGGATTGGGGGAAGGCTGTGAGGCAGGAGGTAAGACCTCTATGAATGGGACCATTGAAAAGTCCACATTTCCCTGGCCGCTCACTGTTCCACTAGTGCACACTCTACCAAGCACATCTAATAAAGACCAGTGATGCTAAAGGCACAGTTTAACTCAGGGAAGCTGATGAAAATGTATAATAACACAATAAAGATTCTGAGCTCACACCATAATGGGCTAGAAGTTTTGTTTTCCCAAAGTCCCCCAGATCTAAAGGCAAAGCTATAGAGAAGTGTTCAAAATCTGGTTGTCCCCCAACTATTTTCTCATTGTCAAGGTCAAAGAACCCCCAGTTAGGGAAACTCTTCATGCAGACTAATGAGACAAACAAGCAGTAAACAGAAGGAAGCTGTGTACATAAGACTGAACGCCATCGTCTTTTTTTTTTTTTAACTTTGCCCAATTTTATGGCTTTCCTAAAAAATAAAAATAACAAGAATAAAAAAAATCATCTTTCCATTATTACCAACTATGTATGTATAAGTGACAGAATGGTTGATCCATTATCCTGGTCAGGGGAAAAGAACTTATTTCTCTACCTCTCATTTTCAAATTCTACTACCATCTACACTTCCTAAAAAAATGTACTGAACATCACTTAACTTCACCACTTTCTGTCAGTGTATGACAGAGGATGCAAGTTGTTGAGGTGGAAGCAAGAGAACTTGCCTTCAGTATTTAGAATGAAAACAGTAAGAGAATAATAGATTATTTCTTCTCTTAGATATGTAATTAAAGTTTGGGCACTCAAACTTTTGAGCATCACTTATCTACAGAGTCCTATCTCTCATATTGGTCTAATATAGAGACATATAAAATATTGAGTGAGAAACATGGTCTAGTGTATAAAGTATTATCCAAAGAAAACTTTGTCTAAATTTTTTATAATAAACTCATAATTAACCACTGGTGGAAATAAGGGGAAAACCCAAAACAGAGTCACAGGAAAATCTCTCAGTGGCCAACATTATAATGATATAGATAATTATAAAATTGGATTAAAACCCAAAGAAGAAAATATGTATCTATGAGTTTGTATTGATATAAATAAATTTCTTAACAACTTATGGAGGGGGAGTCAAATATTTTAAAAGGAAATTTTCCAAATAGTAAATGTAGAGGCAATCAGAGAAATAGAAGATTATTTCAAAGTACAGAAATCATAGTTGCTATAGAAACTGTCTATAGATAAATGGCAGAATCAGTATGAAAACTGCATCCAACATATTTATATAATCTGAACATATATCCCCCAAATATTTTTTAATTAGCATGTTATTTTAACATGTAACGCTTTAGTCTTTAATACCTGTGGTTTCAGGAGGTAGCATTTAATTCCATAGTCTTCAGTGTCCTTTGGACTTGCTGATTCATTTCTAGCAACTAGACTACAGTAAGTAAAAAACAGCAGTCTGGAAGAAAATACTTCAACCAAGTGATCAAAGTTAATATCACTAGAAATAAGATATATCAATACCAAATAGACACTAATGTGATACGATGAGGAAAAGTTTTGTGTCTTTCTCCCAAGTTCCTTAATTTTGATAAGAACACAAGATAAACCAAATTCACAGATTATCTACCAGCATGCCTGAAGACATTTCTTCAAAATGTTCACAAAAAAACAAACAAACAAACAGACAAACCAGAAAGGTTAGAAGAAACTATTAGAGGTCACTAGAAACTAAAGAAAAATGGTAACTGTGCTAGTTACCCTTCTCATTGCAGAGACTGACAAAAACAAGCTAAAGGAAAGACTTGGCTTACAGTTTGAGGGAACATAGTTGGTCCCTTATGGTAGGGATGGGAAATCATAGAAAACATGAAGTGATTGGTTAGTGTCTGCAATTGGGATACAGAGATATGATACTCACCTACTTTCCTGGTCGTGCCTTTGATTTAGCCTGGGACCCTGGGCAATGAGCTGGACCACCAATGTCCAGAATTAGTCATCTGTCCTCAGTTAAACCTCTCTGGAAACATACTCATAGACATACCCACAGATGCTACCTAGACTCTTCTAAATCTAAGCTGACAATAAGATAGCACAATGACTTAATGCACTGTGATGTCTCAGACTGGACCACAGAACAGATAAAGAGCATTAATGAAAAATCTGATGATATTCAAATGAAGTTTATAGTTACTCTTGATTTACTAATACCAATTTTAAGTTTTAATTTTATTTATGTATATGTACAAGTGTCTGGTTAAGCATATGTCGTGTGTGTGTGTGTGTGTGTGTGTGTGTGTGTGTGTGTGTGTATGTGTGTGTGTGTGTGTGTCTGTGTGTGCCTGAGGAGGCCAAGAAAGGGCATCAGAACTACAGGAGCTAGAATTATAGGTGGTTGTGAGCTGCCAATATGGATGCTGGAAGACAAATTCAGGCCCTCTGAAGAGGTGAGCATTCTTAACCACTGAGCCATTTCTCTGGCCTCCAATGTTAATTTTTCACTTCTGATTTCTGTAGCATTACTTTGTAAAAATCTTTATATGAAGCTGAGGATAAAGTGCACTGCAACTCTGTGCCTATCTGACACTTCTATAAATCTGAGATTATTTCAAAATTGAAAATCATAAAATAATAATGAATCAGCCTGGTATAATAGAATCAATCCCTTGCCAATGAAGGGAATCCTAATGCTGTATTGCCCCATATCATGAACTAGATTAATGTGAAACAAAAGTAAAATGAAAAGAGTGTACCCTAATCCCCACATATAAGTTACACATACTAGAATTTCACAAGCTTTGTGATTTAGTTAAAGCTGACTGAATTTTTAATGTGTTCATAGTTCAAATTTTGTCTACACATGTGCCAGAACTCAACATTTAGTAGCCATTTACTCTATCACTCAAATACATTTCATTATATGCTCAGAGAAAGAGAAAAATGTAAAGATAAAGAAACAAAGATCGAGTATGACATAATCTACAGAAGAACACAGATAAGACATCAAAATGTAAGAAATTAAAGGCAGACAGGTAATGCAGAAGACTATAACAACTTAGCAAAGCCTTCCGCCTACATTCCTTAACATATTTTCCCTTCATACACCTACAAAAACAAAACACTGGAAACTTAACTTATGAGTTGATGAACTGGGTCCAAAGATGATCAAGCAATCTGCTAAAAACTAACACAGCTTATTTGTATGACTTAGGGCTATTACCTCAAGCCTTCCACACTTCCTCTATAGCATGAAACATTTTCCAAGTTGAGTTATACATTTCATATAATAAAAAATAGCTCTAGAATTAACATCCTGTAGATTTTGACAAACACATGCACTTGTGGAAGAATACCACAGCCAAGAAATTGAAAGCTCAGATTTCTGCTTCTATAAATTTCCAAGACGGACAAGCATCCCCCAAAGTTCTAGTCCCCTCATGGCACTATTGGGAGGTGGTAAAATCTGTAAGAGGTAGGCCCTAGTGTTCATTCCTTTGGTAATAGGCACTTACCCCTTGCCCCTTCTTTAGTTCTCAATTGTCATGAGGCAAGCAGTTTCCCCCACCACACCCCAAGCCACAGTATTCTGTTCTATAGTACGCACAAGTCAATGAGTCTCAGCAGCCATGGACAGAAAGAAACCTCTGAAATCATAGACCCAAGTAAGTCTTCTTGTTGGTGGGGTTGATCTGAAACGTACTGTGTATTCAAATGTTAATAGCTTGCACACCCCACCCCTCAGATCTGCTTACTATCTATGAGCAAATTTTTGTGTACTCAAGATGATGTTGTGTAGACCTTACTTCCCAAATTAGCCCTGATTGGATAATAAAAGTTGATGACAGCCTGTAGTTGGGCAGAGAAAGAAGTGGAAGGCAGGACTTCCTGAGAGGGAGAAAGGAACTCTGGGAAGAATAAACAGGATGGCCTTTTTGCCAGGAAACACAAGAGGAGATGGAGGGGACTGCAGGCCCGGAAGCTATAGCTAGCCAAGTGGCTGGTTAGGGCTAGGTGGACAGGCTAAATTAAATGAGCTAGTTGAGAGTCTGCCCAGCAAAGGCCTAAGCTTTGAAATATTAAAAGATTTTGTGGTCTTTATTTTTACAACCTGAGGGCAGACCTGCATCTTAGGCGTTTTTACCAGGAGACATAAGCTGCTGGCCTTCTACATCCTGTCTTATAACTGGTTACCTCAGGTACTTGTTACAGTAGTGTACCTGACTAAGACAGGAGAAATAAGTAATAGGATTGCCACCTTATCTAAAATAACAAGAAACAAAGCAGCTATATGAAGAAATACTTTTTGGGACCACTGGACACCAGGCTAAAAAAACAAAGGAGGGTTAGTGATGATATATGATGATAGAAGGAAGTACAGTGAGCCTTATGGTTGCCACAGCTTGCTGCCTTAGGGCTCCTAAGTCATGGCCTGAGTAGAGGAACTCAGGCAGAGCCAGCAGAATTTTTGAGCTGAAAATCCAGAGAGATTAAAATGGCTGGAGTTGATAGGATGGAGAAGTAGAATAAGAAACTGACACACAAAAATCCAGATAGCAGAATCCTGTCATGTACTCTGCAGAATCCAGTGCATGTATGAGGAAAGTGGCCAAAACTACTGAAAGAATCATCTGGCATGATAGAGAACAGTGCCTGAGCTTATGAGTGCTGATGACGGCATCTGTTTGTAATGGCCATACCTGAAACTTCAGGATTTAGAATGCAGAATGGAGGGGGTATCAGAGTTCTCTAGAGCAACAGAACTTAAATAATGAATGAATATATCATGAGTGAATATATTTATATGAATATATATAATAATATTTATTAAAATGGCTTATAGGGTATCATCTAGCTAATCCAACAATGGCTGCCTATGAATGGAAGGTTCAAGAATCCAGTAGTTGTTCCGTCCATGAGGCTGGATGTCTCAGCTGGTCTTCAGTATATGCTGCAACCCCTAAGAAGTAGGCTCTAATGCCAGAAAAAGAGTGTATTTTCTAGCAAGGCAAGAGTAAGCAGGTAGCAGTGACTATCCTTGGGATCCCACAGTGGCCTGGCAGTCATGACTCACTGCCACTGCCCACCTAGCAATGCCACTTAGCACTGACCTATGAAAACATCTAAATTCAAGTTTGAAGTGGTTTCTACAAATCATCTCCACAATGTTATAAATTGAAAAATCAGTTGGACACTACCTGTATTGAGCAGAATATGAAGCCCCCAAAATTCCATACCTACTGAAAATATCTGTCAAAAGTAAAGGTGATTTAAGGGTTATTTTTTTCAGGAATACACAAACTGGAAGCTTTAATCACAAGGAAACCACACTGCAACAAAACACAAAAGCAAAAGAGAAGGCATACCAGATGGGATATTTCAGGGAAATACTCAGTGTATAAGAACTGCTGCCAAAGTTAGAAAAGAACCAAGAAAGGAAAACAAATCTAGGGTTGTAAACTTATTACAGGTATACACAGGCAGAAATCTGTCTTGGAGTCCAGCTACATGGGAGAACTCTGCACCCCAAGGCAGGAGGAAGGGCTTTGCTCTTTGAGCTATACAAGGATGACCAGTAGCCAAATGAAAAGTACCTGGCCTTTTATAAAATTAACACATCAAACATCTTTTAAGAAACAGTCTAGAAATTCAGGTATCAGCATAATCAGAAAAAGCGAGCGTAGGGCTGGAGAGATGGCTCAGCCATTAAAGGTTAGGCTTACAATCAAAAATATAAGAAAAAGTGAGCTTACTATTTTAATGACATTGTTCTATCATATAGCATTTGGAATCTACACCACCTGGTAGGCAAAATGACAGTTGTGACTAAGATGGCTTTAGTTGTTTCAAGCTAGATTAGTACATAAAACTCAGAATCTACACAAAAGAATGAAAACAGCAAAATGGAACTATCAGATGTTTTCCTGCTGTTTAATTCTACTTATATGATGATTGACTGGAGCTGTAGGCATGGCTCAATGGCTAACAGTATTGGCTACTCTTGCAGAGGACCAGGGTTAGGTTGCCAGCACCACATGGCGGCTCACAATTGTCTGTAACTCCAGTTCCAAGGGATCTGGCACCTTCTTCTGGCCTCCTTGGACACTGTAACATGGGCACTGAATACATGTGGTGCACATACATAGATGTGGGTGAACACTACACATATAAAGTAAAAATTAAATATTTAAAGTAAAATATATTTGAGTTCTTGACAAAAGAGTTTCTAAGTAGTATGATGGTTGTAGCTTTGTGAAAAGGGCATGGAACTTATGACATGAAGGACGGTAAAGCGTGTCATGGCAACAGCAAAGATCAAAATATGCAATCACAAAGATACTGTGCAGAGTCAGGGTTTTTACAAATGTATATGATAAACTAATATGATGAACATTATGAGTAGGTCCTTGTTCCTTGTTGACTGTTGTGTAGTTTGCAGAATGTTTCAAATCGTCCCTGGATTCTATCTCCAACATGTACCAATAACGTCACTCAAGCTGTGGAAGCAAACATCCCCTGGGAGGGGACAGCAACCCCTGTGAGCTATACTCAAAGCCTGACTATGATAAGGTAAAGACCAAAGCAAAGGAACAAAGGGCTCTAACAAAAGGAGCAAAGCAAGTCATGGATATTGTTCTGCCAGCCCCTTTTTAGAAGGGCAGACAAAGAGAAGGAAGGAGACGATATGAAAGCAGGGAAGATGGTAATATAACAGATAATGTTGCCGTAATCATCACATTTCATATACATACTTTCAGACTGATTAATATGGTGATACCAAACTATATGTTATAAGCAAAAGAAAAGTAAGTGTAAAGATATGAACAGGTTTAAAACTAAAATAGAAAAAGCTGTGTCATGTGAGCATTGATAATAGCAAAACTAGAATGCTTGTTTTAATAGCCAATAAAGAAGGATAAGAACCGACTCATGGGATTATATTACATTTAAAAACAGAACAAAAGCCAGCAGAATAAGACCAGACAGCCTGCAGGAAAGGAGAAACCATTGCCACTATGTATCTGGCATGACATTACTAACTACAGTATATAAAGAACTCATAAAAATAAACACCAGATGCCTCTCCAAATGGGCAAATGAATTCTCAAAAGAAATACTAGTGGTTGATAAATATATGAAAAAAAGTTCAAAATCCAAGCCAGCAGTGAAATATCAATCAGAAACTATACCGAGAATCTATCTTATCCCAGTCAAAATGACTATCACCAAGAAACCATCAACAAATACAAATATTGGCAGGGATGCAGGCAGGGAGAGCTACACTTGCATCACATTGCTGATGGGAATGAAAACTAGACCAGACACTGTGAAAATAAGTATGGAAGGTCATCAAAGACTAAAAATGACCAAAGTGTCCAAGTATGCCACTCCTGGGTACATACCCAAACGGATCTAAGCCCACATACCACAGAAATGCCAGCACAGATACATTTATTTGTTTGTTTGTTTGTTTATTTATAAGTAATTTATTCAGATTACATCCCGATTGTTATCCCCTCACTTGTATCTTCCCATTACCCCCTCCCTCTCTCTTTCATCCTATTCCTCTCCCCTAGGCCTGTGACAGAAAGGGACCTCCTCCTCCACCATATGATCACAGCCTATCAGGTCTCATCCAGGTAGCTTGCTTACCCTTACTCTGAGTGCCACCAGGGATCCTCTCCAAGGGGAAGTGGTCAAATAGGGGGCACCAGAGTTCATGTTAGAGGCAGTCCCTGCTCTCTACACAACTGTGGAGAATGCGCTGTCCATTGGCTAGATCTGAATAGGAGATCTAGGTTTACTGCATGTATTGGCCTTGGTTGGTACAGTAATTTGTGCAGGCCCCCCTGGGTCCAGATCCAATAGCATTGATGCTCTTCTGGAGGGTTCCAGCACCCTCTGGGTTCTTCTATTTCTCCGTTCTCCCATCAGACACATTTATTGAAGCACTATTTACAATAGCCAAGATACAGAATTAGGCTAGATTTTCATGAAGAGATAAAGTACATGTACAGTGGAGTTTCATTCAACCTTAGTAGTATGTCCTCTGCAGGAAAATTAATGAAACTGGAAGACATACAAATGAATGACAACTTTCATACATTTTCTCTCATATGCAAATTTTAAGCATATATAAACAAAAATCAAAAAATCTAGCAACTCTTGCCATGCTGAGTAAGTAGCTTCCTAGGGAATTCTGAGTCCCATTCTGTCTAGAAGTCAACCCCAGGGAGTGCCAGAGCTGGAAAGGAGAGAAGAGAGAAGGGGAAGAGAGAAAAGGAGAGGAAAGAAAGGAGAGGAGGGGAGGGGAGGGGAGGGGAGGGGAGAGGAGAGGAGAGGAGAGGAGAGGAGAGGAGAGGAGAGGAGAGGAGAGGAGAGGAGAGGAGAGGAGAGGAGAGAAGAGGAGAGGAGAGGAGAAGAGACTGTCCAGGCTACCTCAAAGTCACCCAGAAGAGAGGAGCCAACATCTTCCACTCTCACCCACATTATAATGACTCTGGTGGCTTTCCAGGTTGCAATGTTTTCACTCTCTTTGTCCTCATTGCCTTCCTAAAAGTCAAAGACAACAATAATAATTACTAGTCGGTTTGAGTTTCTTGGATTCCACTTGGGATGCTGTCCAAGAAGGTATGGCTAGAAAGTAGCCAGGTAGTGGTGGTGGTGGTACACACCTTTAATGACAGCAGAGGCAGGCAGATCTCTGTGAGTTAAAGGCCAGCCTGTTCTACACAGTGAGTTCCAGGACAGCTAGGACCACACAGAGAAACCCTGTCTTGACACCCATCCCATCCCCCAAAAGAAGAAGGGCTGAGGTGGAAGCATGGCTCCAATGTTCTCCTTTCTCCTGTCACCTTCTGCAGACTCCAAGACTGTGTTAGAGCCCTTCACACTGATGTAACCACCTTACCTTTCAGGGAAGCTACCTTCTTGCTGAGATTTCTCTAAGATACAAGACTCTCAAAAGCTTGCCACATAAGGAATCCCAATGGCTGGTTGTCTCTCACATCCTTAAGGATGTTACTTTCAACACCAGCGGAAACGGCCCTGACAAAGACCTAACTCAGAAGCAGGAAACGCCCCCAAACAAATGAATTCTAGCTCGTTGCTTCTTCTCTCTGTGCTGCTCATAGGACCATTAAAAGTGACCCAGTCAGTTCAGCTGACTCCCTGTGTCCTCAAGCAATAAGGGAGTGCACCACTCATGTGCATGCATGCAAACACACACACACACACACACACACACACACACACACACACACTGTCTCTCTCCCTCTTCCCTTCTTTTTTCCTTCCCTCTCCTTTCATCTTCCCTTCCCTCCATCCATCTTCATTGTCCCTAATAGGAGCACAAACCTCACAGCCCATCCCCCACAGCCCCTCAGTACTCAGAGATTTTCTTTTTTTTTTTTTTTCTTTTTTTCTTTTTTTCTTCAGAAATTGTCTAAGAACAGAAATAGTCCAGAAGTTTATCGTTCTTAGAAAGAAAATGAATGAAAACTCCTCCGGTTATTTGTAAATCTCAGATTCTCTACCCCAGTCCTATCTACCAAACCTTTCCAAGAGAAAATGTTCCAATTGTGCGACCCTGGATGGCTTAGAAAGGGACACAATGTCTGTTTTTTTCCTTCATCCTAAGAATAGTCATCGGCGTGTGTTCTATTCAGACATCACACAGCTAAGGCTGCTTCTCTGCTGCTCACCTTCGCTGAGATCCAGCTTGTCCTGCTCCAAGTCTCTCCATATTGTGTAAAGCAGTAGATTTTCAGGTTAAGCCTCACTTTGAGAGGCTCTGTGTTACAAGCAGCTTTTGACTGCATTTCAAGCATGGAGGATGATGACTGCCTGGGTGGCCTTCAGTCACCACCACCTGTCCATTACCAGCCATGCAGCACAGAGTGATAAATGACTTGTCCTTGGGGATAAAACAAGATGCTGCCTTATCTGTTTATTGGGGTGAATTGAGAGTGTAGGAGCTATAGAGGACCTGGGATGGATTCCCAGTGCCCACCTGGCAGCTCACAAGCCTCTGTAAACATTCCAGTGCCAGGGGATCTGTTGCTTTTTTCTGGCTCCTGCAAGCTCAAGGTCCACATACATATATGCAAGCAGAATACTCATTTACATAAAAAACAAAATGAAATAAATCTTTAAAATGTAAAAGTTACCTTTCCAAGCTTTGCTATATCTCGGTACAATGACAAAGGCAGAGTAACTGTGACCGTTGAAACCACAATAATGAAGTGTCGACTAATAAAGAAATTTCCAGGATCAACTAAAAAAAAAAGAGAGAGAGTGTAGGAGCACATGGCATATCAAAATCACATCAGGGAAATCAGACCCAAGCATTGGTCAGACACCAAAACAGGAAAGAAGTGTAACTCCCTCACCTGGCCCCCACAGAAAGATGGATACCTTGTGCTGTGATGGTAATGGGCCACACCATGTATCATATGGTAACTGAGATGTACTTCAAGAACCAACAGGCAGAACTCCTGGCTATCCTTGGGTTAGGGTCAGCTTCCTCTACCCTGTTACGGACACAGAGTACTCCACTGATGTGTGCCCATCCACCTACTCACCTGCCTGGATGCGAAACAGCCCTCCCGGCTCTGACCCAGTGCTGCCTTTTCACCTCACAGCTGAACTCAACTCAGCATCTCCACTCTCAGGCCTGACTCTGCTGTGGCTTCAGCTGTGGCTTCCTCTCTACAGCTGCTCTGGGATCACTGTTTATCAATATAGAGTCACGGCTCTCATGCCTGCTTCTTAAACTCCACTGGAGCCACTTTAGCTGGTATCCATTCTTTAAACTGCACATATTCATGTGTGGGGACAGAGATATGTGTGATATGAAAGTTCACATCAGTAATTAAAATTTGAATAAAAGAACTTGGATTCTCCTTAGCCAGATTACCAAGATGCTGATATTGAATCTACTGGGCCTAGTGAATTTATTGTTAATCAATTCTGATATTGTGGAAAGACATACATGTATTCATCTGTCTCTGTCCCAACGGGTTTATGACAAGCTTCCAAGTATTGAGGCCGCCCATAAGCCACATTTAAGGGATGTCCTGCCAGAAATGAAACTTTGCTTTGAAGCTGAACTTCACACCTGACCACTGTTCTGATCAGAGATTATATCCTTGGATTTCTCCTCTTCTCTCTGTCTTTAAGGGACACAAAAGTTGAGGAAGATCAATACAGAAATTTAAAGCAAAGCAATGCTTAGAGCCAAGGGTAGCGGTAGGCAAGAAATCTCTGCACTTAGAAAACTAAGGCAGGACTGTGAATTTAAAGGCTGTCTGGCTATAGTGTGACTTCAAGGCCAACCTGAGAAACCAAATAAAACCTTATCTCAAAATACAAACTAAAAAAGAAGGTCAGGGATTTGGCTCAATGGTAGAATACTTCTCTAATATACAAGACCCTAGGTCCAAGCCCTAGTTCTGCTGAGAATGGGAGAGGAGGAAATGAAAAGAGAAAGAGGGCTTGGTGACACAGTCCTGTAATCCCAGAACTCAGGAGGTGGAAACAGAGGGTCTGGACTAGTCCAAGGCTATCCTTGGGTATGTGGAGACTAGGCTACATGAGACTCTGTCTTAAGAAAATGATACAGGCAGTAGCTGGCAGCCGCCGCTAGAACCACAGGTGGGCTGGCAGGCCTGAGCATCAGAAGACAGGCCATATTCCTGTTGGCACAGAAGATCACCTCCTAACCCAGTGCACATATCCAGGATGCCTGCAGGCTGCTAGGACCCCCACCTCCTCACCATGGACTGCCCAGGCTGGTCAGTAACTCTTTAACCTGGAGAGAGTCCATCCAAGTGGCTCCTACCCCCAATCTCTCCCCTGGGAAAGCAGATCCCAAGAGTCCTGGGACTCGAGTCTCAGCTCTCCGAAGCACCCACCTCCTGTGCCTAGTCCTTTGACCTCCTTCCACTAAAGGCAGGTGGATCTCTGTGAATTCGAGGGCAGCCTTCTCTACCAAGTGAGTTCTAGGACAGCCACGGCTACCTAGAGACACTCTATCATGGAAAAATAAAAGATGCAGCTGTCCCCTGGAGTAGCCAAGGGCCTGAGGGGTGGCACATACAGCAGGGATGCTGTGACCCAGGGCCAGGGCTGCTGTTAATATCTGATTATAGGGCTGAGTTCCACCAGTGAACCAGGCGCCCCTTTGGCCACCTCCTTCCAGGACCAGCTCTCTCCCCAGGAAGAGGTGATGTGGTAAGAGCATACACACACACACACACACATACACACACACACACACACACAGACACACACACACACACCCCTCCCATCCACATCCTGCCACTTTCTACCTGGGGACAGCACAAGTGATGTAGACTATTTCCTTATCCTTAAGGCAGAGATGAGGACTGACCCCTGTCAGCTGCCTGGAAGGGTTTAGCGGGTCTGTGTGTGCAAGATACTGTTGGTTAGATGGCCAGTATTTATGGAAAGAGCAAATGCGCGAACTAGGGCATGGTGGGGCATAGTTGCAATCTCAGCACAACCATCTATCATGTGATCTGATGACTTCTCCTGGCAGGCAGAACACTGTATCCGTAATAAATAAATAAATCTTTAAAAAAAAAAAAAAGAAAGAAAAGAAAATGATACAGTATATCTAACTCCCGGTCTATCAAAAGGGAGGGAGAGGGGAGAGAGAATAGTGAATAATGAATTCCTGTAAGCAAGGAGGAAAACCAAAACAAAAAACAAAAAAACAAAAACAAAAAAAAAAACCAACAACAACAAAAACAAAAACAAAAACAAAAAAAAGCAGTATGTCACCACAGGAAGAGCACTGATTAGAGACTAACAGTTGTAGGTTTCATTTGTAGATTTGGCATCTATGACCTAGATGTAGGTAGATAAGTCATCTCACAAATACACCACCTCAGATCCTTGTCCTACTACATGGCTGCCTGGCTTAAACCATAAAATAATTCTAATAGTAGTGATCTGTTCTGCCCACTGTCCTGTAAGCTGAGGAGATGTATCCAAAAGAGGGGAGGAGCAGAGAGAAGGAAGGAAGATGGAGGAAGGGATGTGGAACTTCAGACTACGCAGAAGTCAGATTGACAAATGGCATAAAAAGGAACACTTGGAAAAATGAGAGAAAACATTCTAGAATCAGAAACATGGTTTACGTTGCATTGCAAGAAACCCAGAGCCAGTCTTAAAGGGAGCCCGAAGCTGGCAAAGAAAGAGAGAAGACAACAGCCTTCTTGCCTTCTCTATCCCCAAACTCCCATCTCTTTAAAAGCCAGGCTGCAATAGCTAGCAGTAAAGGAGGAATCATTTGTCCAGAGCTCGTGGCTCACCAGCAGGATAAGCATTCATCAATAAACACCAAGTGCTGTGACATGAAAGAGACAAGAAGCTGACTTGAGACCTTGGAACCAGTAACTAGAAAGAGCTTGCCTTTAATGTAAATTTAGAATGACAAAGCAGGGTGGAATGGCTGGTGGGGTAGGGAGAACAGGAGGGGATAAATACAAATTATCTCTAGGGCTAATAGTTGACTGTGGGAATGCTGTGACTCAAAGTTCAGAGAGCAGGAAAGAAAGACAAGGATACACAGACTCCCAAGGAAGCAGAGGTCTACCAATGGCCATGGGCTGGCCCATCAGTGACTCTATCTGCCTCTAGCCTGACAGAACCGGCCATGACTTGTGGCTTAAGGGAGACTTGGCAGGACTTACAAGATGAGTTAGTGGGATGTTCTTGGCAAGCCAGAACTATAAATGCACAATGCTTTGTCTCCTGCAGGGATGTCTTAAGGAAAGGGATGATGAGAAATGTCTACATGACACAGAACCCCTGCCACTGGTCAAGGACAGTGGCCTCTCTCTGGAGCCCAATCAAAGAAGTCCTCCCTGTGGCCTCTACAGAGCCTACCCTGGGGTGGAGCCCCTTTTTAGGAGCCAAGAAGAGAAGCACACACGTCCACTGCTTGGCTCTCTTCAGGTTGCCCAAGAGAAAAAGAGCTGAGGCTGCTGATGCTGTCCCAGTCCTCCCAATGTCCCCTCCTGAGAATTGCTTCACGACTCAGATAAAACTCAAGCCTAAGCCTAAGTGGAAAGAAAGGCATGTAGTTTCGACCAAAGTCAAAGCTACTGACCTGCTGTCTACAGCTAATGAGCTTCAAAGCCTTGGAAAGGACTTTCCTTCCTCACATGGACTTCCTGAAAAATGAAAAGGCCTAGTTGACTTAATGGAATTATCTCCAGTTGCATGTGATGCAACTTTGTTATTTAATGCCATATTTTCTCTTAGCCTCAGTTGTTGAACACTTAGGTTGGTTCCATAACTTACCTATTATACACAGTGCCACAGTAAACATGTGTGCTGCAGTGTCTCTGTGAGGTATTGATGTAGTGTCCTTAAGGTAAATACCCAGGATTTATGTATGGCTGGGTCCTTTGAAAGATGGTTGGTTTTTTTATTTGTTTGTTTGTTTGAGAACCTTCCATTCTTACTTCCATAGTGCCTGAACTGGTTTACATTCCCACAAGCTGTGAATAAGGCTCCTGCCCCATATCCCTATCCTCTCTAGGACCCTTGTTAGGTTTGTTTGCTTGTTTGTTTGTTTGGGTGTTTTGTTTTAATAACTACCATTATGCTTAGTGTAAGATGGACTCTCAGGGAAGTTTTTAATTGTATTTTTTTCTGATGATTAAAGAGGCTAGGTACCATTTCATGTCTACTGGCCATTTATGTTTATTTTTTACTTAGCAAGTATGTTTTCTCTTATGTTTTTCCTAGATTTTAAATAGACACATAAAATCATATATATATATATATATATATATATATATATATATACACACACACACACATATATGATATATAAAAGTAGAGTTAAAAGTTTCTAAGTAGACCAAGGGAACTGATGGAAGAAAGGGGGATGAGAAAATGAAGGTCAGGGAAGCATAAGGTGGAATATATTCATATATAGCATAGATAATAAGAAAACAAAATGAATGAAGAAGTGAGTAAGGAGAGGGTCAAAGATGAATGCACAGTGTCCTTTAGAGTCTTTTCCAGTGACCATAGATAAGTAGAAAGGAGGAACTTTGTACTGTGAGAAAATTTTCAAGGAGAAGAATGATCTCTCTGGAGCTAGAGAAATATATTCAGAATCACACGCAAGCCCTACAACTCCTATGCATTGTCCTTTAAATGACCAAACTCCAGTAAGAACACCTAAGATGCAAAAAGAAACCCATACAGAGCACCTTGAGAACTGGTAGAGGTTTGTCTCGTCCTTGACACCATTTCTGAGACTACAAAAGAAGAGACAACCTGTTCCTAATTTTACAACAGATGTCCCAACTTCATCTCAGACATTTTGCTTTTCCTTTCTACTGCTTCCATGGAGACACTTGACTGACAAAAACATGCCTTAAGCAAGGGCTTCAAGAGCCTATGTCTAAATTAGAAAAAGGCATCCCCTTGCCAGGCAGTATGTTTGGAGTATAGAGGACAAATCTCTGCCCTCATCCAGCTTCCCAGATCACACAACTAAAACGGAAGTATAAAGCTGTGCCAATAGCTGTGGTTTTAAATCTACAGGTTGATCCTAATGACACATTCAGTGGGTGTCACAGCTCAGAGTCACCAGGAAACAAACTCAACTGGGGGGGGGGGGGGGGGGGGGGGGGGGGGGGGAGGAATCTCAAGATCAGCCCAGTGGAGGAAATGAACCAGGTGGCAGTTAGAGCAACGGATAGAGCTGGGATGCTCTATCTGAGTTATGAGATCCCTAGTGGTTATATATGCCAGTCAGAGATAGGCTAGGATAAGCTGTGACTTCGGGTCACCTTGGCATCCATTTTGAATATATGCTGAACTTCCTCAAACCGGAAGCAAAGCTCACTTATCCCTGCCTGGCATAGTTAGTTTCCAGCTGCCCACCTCCTGCAATCCAGATACATTCCTTATATGGCTGTCTCTGGTTAACCACCTCCCTATGGGGCAGCTGGATACAACCCACTCAGTGCTGGCCAGCCATCCCCATAGCATGCACCAACTGTGCAGATATTCCCAGTGGAGTCCAGCTGCCCACCTCCTGCAATCCAGATACAGTCCTTATATGGCTGTCTCTGGTTAACCACCTCCCTATGGGGCAGCTGGATACAACCCACTCAGTGCTGGCCAGCCATCCCCATAGCATGCACCAACTGTGCAGATATTCCCAGTGGAGTCTATTATTATTTGAATGGGATATGTCCCCCATAGGCCCCTACATTTGAACCTAGGTCCCCAGCTCATGGTACTATTTTGAGAGATTATAAAATCTCCAGGACATGGAGCCTTACTGAGTCTCTGGGTGCAGGCTTTGCAGGGTTATATCCACCTCTGGTTCTGGCCCAAGTTCTCTGTCTCCTGTCTGCCTTCGCAATATGAGTGGCCATAAACTCCCACCACCAAAGAGCAAGCCCATACCCCACCCAAACACAGTGCCTTCCCCAGTGACAGACTGTATCTTCTTAACTGTGAGCCAATATAAGTCCTTCTCTTAAGTTATTTTTATCAGATTTTTGGTCACTGACTTGAGAAAAGTAACTAATCATTCTTAATGATTCCGTGGAACACACATACCATAACTCTGCAAAGAAGAGCCTGTTTAGATAATGCACCACATCCAAGGATGCATTTTTCCTCAAATCATTTTCTCTTGTTCCTCATCTACTGGCTAATTCTATGTTTTCCAGATGTCTGCCACCTTCCCATTGGGCCCACGTGGGTGCAATGCCCCCATCTCTCTGGGATCTGTAAGTAACAAATTACTATTTCTTGTGTTTTGCTGTACTTCCTCCTCTGTGTCTCACCCAGAACACACATACCCAAAACTCACTCTCCTACCCATCAGGAATCTTCTAGAAAATTACTGTCTTTAGAAATAAACAGGGCACAGGTCAGACAAGAGCTACCAGTATGGGACAGACACTTAGGCATTAGGTCTACCCTTAGACTAAGACATTTCACATGAGAGGCAGTTAATAAACAACCATGACCAGTCCCACCACCACTCCATGAGTCCCATCTCATATTCCATAAACCAAGTTAGAGGAAAATTTAATATGGGCAATGCTTGTGAGGAGAGTACAACTTTGGGAAGTCAGTACTAAGAGAAACAGGCCTAGTGAGGGAGCCAGATACAAGCCTCAGTCCAGTGGTCCAAGATGGCACCACACAGAATCCAACGATTAATGACCTCAGATTTTAAGTAGTGTGCACTACGAAGCTGCCCTCCTTTTGCCTTCCCAGATCAACTCTCTGCTTCTCCCCATCCTCCTTTCTGCTCCCAGAAGCTGACCTGTACCAATGACATCAGCAGGCTCCCTGGCCTCCAACTCCCACTTGGGTTTGGCCGACAGCACCCTGGCAGAAGATCAGAGGGAGAAGGGAGGGTGAGGGCAGGGCGCCGATGATTTCCCTGGCTCCAGGTCTGCAAGGTCACCTTGCGTTGGAACTTCTGAGGCTCCCAGGCAAAGCCTTCCCCCACAGACCTTGATTCTCCTTTCTGCTGACTGTCCTCATACCATCTCCTTCTAGCCTGGGCGTTACCAACCCGAGGTTCTGCTGATCTCTCTCTCTCTCTCTCTCTCTCTCTCTCTCTCTCTCTCTCTCTCTCTCTCTGTCTCTCTCTGTGTGTCTCTCTCTGTGTGTCTCTCTGTATCTCTATCTCTCTGTGTGTCTCTCTGTATCTCTATCTCTGTTTCTCTCTCTCAATTCTGCTGTACCTTTGTAAAGACTGTAATAGTAAGCCCTCTCAGAACAGTCCTATTTTGAAAGAGCTTCCTCAAGTTACCCCAATTTGGATTCTTCTAAGTAGGATGTGTGAATCTGATAGTCTCACCCCACCTTAAAGATAAAGAGACAGAAGCTCAGAAATGTTATATGGCTCAGTCCATGTCCCCATTAGCAAGACAGCTTGTCAGTTGATGGGAATCCACTGTCTACCTCATCTTAATTAATACCCTATCATTTCCCTTAGCTCTTCTCTTTCTCCACAACAGCTCAGGGAAAGGCCAGAAAGGGCAGCACCGTGAGACTGAAGGCCATAGAACATTCTGCAGCTTAATGGAGATGAAGGTGTTAGGTGAGGGGCTGTGTTGGACTGTCTTTCATCCCCCACCCCCAGGGATGAGGAGAGAAAGGGTGACTCTACCCCCCTTTCTCTCTTGCCCTACCCAGCCTTCTGGAAAAACTAACTCTCTCTCCTGAAATTCCCTTTCTCTATTAGAAAACTAAGCTGTTTCAGAATCCAGATCGGACCTAATCAGCTGCCTGCCCCTGGGCAGGTCATGTGATCTCTGAGACTTTGGTTTCATTATCTGCATAAATTAAGAGGGGTTAACAACACACACCGCCCAAGTCTCTTTCCAGGCTGTTTCTATAAGCCCCTTGTTCTCTTTGCTCCTCTTAACCTAAAAACAGACACCAGCCATGTAGATGAACCTTCCCACTCTGCTTGTGGCTCTCATCCCTGGGAAAAAGCAAAAGGCGCTTAAATGGAGGCTACGCACAAAGCTTCACTCGCTGACTCTTAAGAGGCCCTCTGAACTGCCGCGGAAGTCTGCTGTGAATCTGGATGCCGTTAAGTCTGAATATGAACGTGACGATACCAGTTTGGTTTGACCCCAAAGCCCTTGAGATCTCTCTAGATCTCACTCCCATACAGGTGGTGTCTCCATCTTCCTGATCGAAAGCGTGTACGTGTACAAAACACCTTCTGACTTAGTTTGACTGCATGACCGACCCTAAAGCTGCTGAAGCATTCAATCCAGCAGGCAGCCAAGAACAAGCTATGCTCAGACGCTGGTACCACTCCAGAATTCTAACTGGCTGAAGGACCCTATTGAGCTACCTCTTTCCCACACTCCAGCTCCAAGAGCGGTGGTTCCCCACCTTTCTAATGCTGTCACCCCTTTAATACAGTTCCTCATATCGTACTGAGCCCCCCCCCCAACCACATTTCCTCGGCAACTTTATAACTGTAATTTTGCTACTATTATGAATCGTGATGTGAATATTTTTGGAGGCAGAGGGTTGTCAAAGGGGTCGGGACCCACAGGTTGAGAACCACTGTCCTGTACCGTAGAGTAGGAAGTGAGTACTTTGACTCTAGTATCAATCCAGCCATTCATTTGGGGCAAGTAACTTCCTTTCTTTGAGTCTTCATTTTAATATTTGTTAAAATATGTAATGGGGCAAGCATAGTGGAGCTTGCCTATAACCCTAGCACTTGGGAAGTGGAGGCAGAAGGATCCAGAATTCAAGGCCATCCTCAGCTACATAGGAGTTGAGTGCTACCTAAGCTACATGAGACACTGTCTCAAAATAACTCTAAAAATAAAAGTTGGGTATCTGGGTGGCATTGGTCTTTGGAGGTCTAACTTTCTGTAGCCTCTAGGAATGATTAGATTTTAAGTGGGCAGATTTGGGTAAGTGGCATCTCCCCATGAGCTTTCTAGAAAACAATATCTGAACGGAGACTTAAATATTCATGGTCTACTAGGAGGTTCAGTCCCAGGGTACTCGGGACAAAGGGGAATTGATTCAAGGAAGAATGAGATGACAAGATGATATCTTGTCCACCTGATGGTGGCTGTATATACCACAAAGAAGCCCAAAGGCTCAGTCCATCATACAGAATGCCTCTACATAGGATTTATAGGGTAACAGCTTCTTAAAAGAAAACTCAGGGATTTATTTGCAGCCGCCCTCCCTTTTCCTGGCTCCCACTGGTCAAACTTCACCTACAGAGATTTCCCTCTCCTGTTCTTCCAGGTTGTGTCATCTGACCTGAAAGTCACACCAAGGCTGGGTGTGGTGGTGCACATCTAATCCCAGCACTTGGGAGGCGGAAGCCAGGGGATCTCT
>OU015743.1:32312527-32370764 GCA_907169655.1 Acomys percivali
TGTGTGTGTGTGTGTGTGTGTGTGTGTGTGTGTGTGTGTGTGTGTGTCCCACATAATGTGGGAGATATATAATTTTGGAACATTTATTGGAAATAGAGGGAATGGTGGGTCCTACCTATTCTTCTCTGGTGGTTTGTTGTGTAATAATGGGCACACTTCTCTTCCCCAGCTACATGGCAATTTTCACTCATGTCTAATAATTTTGACTCAGAGAGTATGGACTACGAGCCCAGCTAGTCTTGTGCAGATGGTTGCAGAGGGGAATGTGACAGTGAAGTGGAGATGGCATCAACCCACAGACTGCCTCTTCCCAAAGCCTGAACAGCCTTGAGCTAGACAAGGACTTAGGAGTTCATTTCAAAAGAATAACACCTGTTACTTCAAAATCTTTCAGTCCAACAACACCCAAAACAAACTGCCCCCAACAGCAAATATTTGTGGAAAGCCCTTTGAGCGCATATCACTGGGCTGGGCTCTAGGAGAGGTGACAGAAGATAAGGCATTTAAAAAAATTATAAAAGCCAGGGAGCTAGGACCCAGCTCTCCGCCCCACAGGGAAGATTATCTCTTTCATAGTGACCTCTGACCAGACTGTGTTCTCATCACAAGAATAAACAAAATGCAACCAGGGACCAGCTCGGGCTCATTAATTCTGCACCTCAGGGAAAAGAAAAGGTTTTACAAATGAGTTGCCAGCTGAAAGACTCAGCTAACTAGGGAGGATTTTGACATTCAGAGGAGGGGGTAAAAAAAAAAAAAGGTATTCCAAGCATGGTGGACAGCATGAGAGAAACTTTGACAATGACAAAGCATACTGGATCCAAGGGATACATTGGTGATCTGGGACCCCAGTCAGCAGTCAAATGCAAAGTCAAGAAATGCTTTTGAGCAGTGGAGTGGTAGGATTGGACTTGGTGTTCTGCTCTAAATGCCTGGCAGGAGGTCAGGGAAGGGTAAAAAGAGGGGGAAGATGGCCTAGAAAATGAGCAACACAGTCTGGAAATTGCCATAGATCTATGGAATAAAGGAGCTCTGGGACTGAGAAGAATCAGAGAAAGAAGAAGAAGCACATGATTGCTTGCATGTGGAATCCAAGAGTCACCTCAGGGAAGTGGAGAGTGGAATGCTAGTTGCCAGGGGCAGGGAGAGGCTGTAGGAGGTGGGGATGAAGAAAGACTGGTCAGCAGTTGCAAGGTTTCGGGGACTTATGAGGAATTTTCTCTGGGTGCCACCTGCAGCCATAAATAATTTAGTGCGCATCTCAAGATTGAGATCTTTGAATCTACTCAACGCAGGTTATCCTGAATCGATCACTGCACTGCATATGCATGCTTCAAGATACCACAGTGTACTCCATAAATTTATAGAGTTGTTACAAGTTAAAAAAAAAGATGGCTTCAATAGAGAATATAGAGGGCACAGGACTTGGGGAGTGAACTGAAGATAAAATTATTTTTGTTTAACCAAATTGATTCTGTCACATGACATAAGTGCTAAGAGCAGAGTGGAGTCGAAGAAGACTCATCAGATATGAGTCGCAGATCTGTGTTGGAGGTCAGGACACTGTGACTTTTACAGGGGTGGGGTAGGTTTTAGATTCCCAAAGTAGCACACAAGGTCAATGTCGAGAAGACAAAATGACCTTTGAAAATCTTTGGGGGAGATGAAGCACTTGGTGATGAGATCCAGCCACACCGTGAGGTAGGATCTGTGGTGCCCACAGAGACAGAGGTGCCATCTCAGACCAATACAAATAGTGTCATAGTCTATGATTGGGACTTGTCACAAGAAAAATTAGAAGCCTGTTTCCCATTGCCTGTACAGTGAGTCTCCTCTCCCCTCCTCCTCCTCTCTGCTTCTCTCTCTCTCTCTTATCACACAAGATAAGTGCTAAGAGCAGGGTGAAAGGAGACACCAGAGATGAGAGAACTAAGGAATAGAAAGTCTTGTTAGGGGGTGGCGGGGGAGGGAGAGAGGGCTTCAGTGAAGGGAGGCCTTCCACAGTGCCAATTCTGTAACTAGGAAAGAGGTACGGGAGGGTCCCAGTGATGGAGCTGAGACCACAGGGCTAGGAAATGTGCTGAACCGTGAAGCCCCCAAGAATGATGAGAATGGGAGCTAGGCTAGAAAGAGGAGGGGAAGAACAGGAGGGCCCTGGAGGGCATTCTTCCAAAAGTTTGCCCAGGTGTGAAAAGAGGAGAGCCGAGCTTGCCTGAGACAGCAGCGGAGATAAGGAAATAGGTAAGAGCATTGACTTGTTTGTAAAATAAGTTATTCAGTAATACTAATAATAACTGACATGTATTGAACGCTTACCGTGCACACTGTGTGGCTTAGTTAACCTTTGCTGTACATTAATCTACCCTCTGTAATCAATCAAAAGATACAGGGGCTTAGAGAAATCAAGTGCATAGTCTGAAATCTCACAGCTACTCATTAGCAGAGTCCTGGGGGATGAACATGGGGCATCACCCTCCTCTGTTCAAGCAGAGAAGGATTCTGGGTATTATGTTACATTACATCCTGGGTAAAGCATTACTAACGGTCCAGATTGTCTATGGTCTGCCTCATTATCCCCAGAACTTTAACTATCACATTTATGAAGGGTACTGAGGAGAGATCACTCAGACAAAGGATTTGTAAATCAATTACCCCCAACACCATCCTTTTGTTTGGATGTTCCGACACCACTAAGAGCCTCTTCCAGGATACAGTGAGCTATTATACACCAACTTCTTTCTATCACGTTGGAAACTGGGAACTGCATGGAAGAGACGAGTTCCAGGCACCTAAATTCATAGAAAAGAAGAAAGTGGATAAGGAAAAGGGAAAGGGGAAAGAAAACAGCTCCCTGTAAGTCTGCCTGAGACTAGCTGAAGGGCTCACGGAGGTGAAAAGGGCAGGCAAACGCGCCTACCTTCTTTAATCTTCAGCATACTATGGAATACGTAATCATAATTGAGAAAGAATGGTAATGTTTGATAAAAAGAAACTGTGCTAAGGATTTCAGAAGTCAGATCCTGGTAACTCTGATGCCACAATACATCAGCACATTAGCACTGGGAAGGTGTCAGGCTGACAGATCTTACTGTTCTGCCAAGGAGACAGTTACAGCATAAAGGCAGCAACATGGCACAAGAACTAACCCCCAGGCGACAGGGACCCTGTGAGGGACCTGAAACAAGTGTGTGAGGTGGCTCCAGGGAAAACCTGAGAGGATGGGGCATTCTAGAAGAAAGGGCACAGGAACATTCTAGGACATGGAGCTGATAAGAAGACAGCTTCACCAGAGAAAGAATGAGTCAGGGGGAAAAAGTTTGGTCTGCACGAATCCTCTGAGGGGGGTGGGGGGGAAGTGGATAATAAAATAGAATCCTAAAGGAGACAAGCTGGTAGCAGTGTCATGGTAGAGGAAAGGTGGGGCAGTGGTCAGCACCATGCGCATTGGCAAGGAAGGGCCATCAGAGCACCTGCATGCAAGAGTGAAAGCTTAGAACAGGCTTGGGAGGGTACAATATCACCTACAATTTCTGGGCTAACCAAGAGCACATGGGCTTAAAAGATGGAAGTTTATAGAACTCTTTCATTTTCTTCATTTTTCTGCATCAATCTCTTAAACACCATTTCTTTACAGAAAGAAAGAGAAATTGAGGAGACTGAATGTTTTTTCTAAGATCCTTCAGTCAAGTGAATGGCTAAGCTGTCCTCATCCCTATGTCTCTCCCAAGAATCTATGGCTCCAGTTTTGGTCTTAGCAGGCTTTCCTCAAGTGCTCTCACTTGCTGAACTGTCACAGGGATAGATCCTTTGTCTACTTGGAAACATAAAGGAGCACAGAACACAGAACGCACCAATACAATCCATACAAAGAGAAGAGCCCTCCCCACTCCCCCTGCGCCCGCCCACACACACACACTCCCTATTAGAATGATGCTGTTGAAAGTGATTTGAGAGGACCTGCCATTGATCACCCAAATAGCTGCCTAGTCTCCCTACAGTTTCCTTGATAGGCATACACTTTCAAGATAGGACAGTTTCAAGGTTTCCCAGGGCCTAGCAGCTGCACCTTTCCCTGGGTGACTCAGCCGTGAGACGGAGTTTAGGTGGAGCATCTAATTACACAGGCCAGGTCAGGCTCAGGAATGAAAGCCCCTCTACTGCCAGGGCAGCTGGTTGCCCTCTAAAGTGTCAGAGACAGCCTTGGGCGATGGGCTGAGGACTTGAAGATGGCACCTCCTTCAACTGTCCTCCATCCAAGGCAAGTTTGCTCTGCAGACTTGGGGATGCAATAAAGCATTTAATGGAGGTTTTATGATGGGCTGGGAGGATGATACTTGTTTATCCAATTGGCGGCCTGCTCTGAAAGGCAAGCAGCTCTCTTTCATGTGGCCAGGCTGGCATGTTTAGGTCATGCTGGAGGTGGAGGGGGCAGAGCTCTGGACTGTTGCCACTCAGCATCGCCTCAGTGGGAGAGGCCCAGGCAGTTCAAAGATGGAGCTGTTTAGCTAGACCCATGGGAGAGAGGACTAGGCTAGTAATAAGATGGGTCCTCAGTCCATAGAGAAGGCCCTGACCCTACTTGTCATGCAGATGGCACACCCAGAATGCTTTCAGGTCCAAAGATTCCAACATCTGGCAGGATGCTGCCAGTGCAGCAGGCAGAAAACCCAGCATCTCCCAGGCGCATGCTTTCTTTGTCCATTAGTATCATTGGTAGCTATCAATCCCTTGGGAAATTTATTAAAATACAGATTTTTGATTCATGTAACAAAGACTTTGATAATAATGCAGGGTTGGAAATAAATTTATTAGAGTATCTGAAGAAGTGAAACAGTGTTTAATTCTATTAAATATACATAGAAAATTACCATATTAACTTAAACTGCACAAAGTGTATTTAAACTAAAGTAATACTGTTATGAAAGAGCCATTATATATTGAGTGGAAAATAATTTTTAAAACATATAATGGAACTATATGTATAAGCACTGTGCTGTGCTATCTCTGATGAAGTAGTTTCTTACAGAGTATGAATTAATAATTCTAAAGCCTCATGCACCAAGGTTATACAAATAAATAAATGGGGGTGGGGTGAAGCTGGCTCCCAGGCTGTTAGAGATAAGGAAAGGACAAGGCCTTGAATAAATGACATGGAGCTAGATTACAGTTGGATATACCAATAGGAAATCATGCTCAGCTTACTGTAGATTCTGGTTACTATATAGGTAAGTGACCATAGCTATGTTCACACCTATGTGCTGGCAACTCTGGGAGAACCAACAAACAGTGACCCTCTCATAGTACTAGACAGAGCCAGCACTCAGATCTTGGCTTCTGTGATATCCACTATACTGAAACACCTCCGCTGATCCTAGTTTCTAATACTACTATTAACAACGATGAAAAGGAACCAGGGCTCCTTAAAGACACAGCAGAGAAGAGACAAGATGAGCCTAGAGCAACTTGCAATACCCAGAGTCAGAGAGTTCCAAAGAATGAAGCAATATGTCAAGAAGACAGTGGGTACCACCTGAAAGAATTCCCATTGGCCAAAAATGGAATAACTTGAACAACAAAATAATGTGATGCTAGATTTTAAAACCCAGAAGATAAAATAAATATCCAGGTCATCTATAGAAACTACAGAGAACAACTGACAATGGAGTGCCTGTCCCCAAACAATACATTTATAATACAACATCTATACTTAAGCTCAGAGAATGTCTTAGTGTTCTATTGCTGTAACCACAGCTCTCACAAAGAAAAGCATCCAGTTAGGGCTTTCTTAGAGTTTCAAAGGTTTAATCCATTATCCCCATAGTCAAAATCATGGCAGTGCACACAGGTAGACATGGTGCTGGAGAGGTAGCTGAGAGTTCTATATCCATATCAGGCAGCAGGAAGAGAGAGGCACTGGGCCTGGCTAACATAGGCTTTTGAAACTTCAAATTCCCACCCACAGTGACACGCTTCCTCCAACAAAGGCCATACCAACATCTAAAAAGACCATACCTACTACAACAAGGCCACACTTCCTAATCTTTTCAAATAGTGCCACTCCTAAGCATTCTAATATATGAGCCTATGGGAGCCACTCTTGTTCAACCCACAGAGAACTCAGTGGAAGAGGAGGCAGAAAGCTTACAAGAGCAAGAGGACATCTACTGCGAGATAGTCTCTAAAGAGGACACAAAGGGGAGGGGAGGAGGGGGTGAGGCTTGGGGAGAAAAGTGGGGGATAAATATAATCAAAATACATGAAATGAATTTTTCAAATAATTAGTAAAAAATACTACAAAAATAAGGAATAATGACCCATTAATTCACACTAGCTTAAAAGAAGGTAATTGGAAGAAAGCAGATAAACCTCTTATGCACAAACATTCCAAATAAGTTATGTAGCTTACACTCCTCTCAGAGCATAAGCGGTAGCTCCCAGCCTCAAGTGGGTGCTCTATTTAATGACTTACATATAATGATGCCAAGAAAGGGAGAAACTAAATAGTAACGTTACATTGAAAGTGCATGTGTATAATCCTAGCACTCTGTGTACTATCCTTGTTACTTTGCTGCATATCTAAAAGCATAGTCAAATGAAAGTTGTCTAAAAATACACTTCTGATTTTATTTGTCTGGGCATTTAATATGAGTCAGGGATGAGCCCCAATCTCAGGATGCATATTCCATAGGAAAAGTAAGATGTCCCCCAAAAGTAGGATGATGACAAAGGAAGATGAATAGATGGGAGATACAGAACAAGAGAAGAATGACTCCTGAGCAGTTTTACAGGTTGGGAACCAAGAACCACGGACACTGCACCTACAGATGTGAGTCCCTGGACAAGCCATGCCAGTTCACTTCATCCTTTAATTTATCTAGTCAACAAGTTCCAGCTCACGGCACTTTTGCCAGCAGTGTTAGCTGCCTAACACAATATAGTTCAAGTTCAGCTTTATAGCCTACCAGGTACACAGTGGATGTCACAGGTAGGGTTTCTATTACTGTAATAAAATACCATGACCTTAAACAACCTTGGGGAAAGGGGGTTTATTTCAGCTTACAGTTCCATATCATCGCTCATCATTGCGGAAAGAGGTCAGGGCAGGAACTCAAACAAGTCAGAATCCGGAGGCTGGAGTTAATGCAGAGGCAATGGAGGAGTGCTGCTTACTGTCTTGTTCCTCGTGGCTTACACAGCCTGCCTTCTTACAGCATCTAGGACATTCAGCCCAGGAATGGTACCCAATTCATCACAGGCCAATCTGGAGGAGTATTTTCTCAACTGAGGTTCCTTCTTCCAAAACGACTAGCTTGTGCCAAGTTAACATAGAGCTAGCCAGCACAGTGGAGGACACCAAAACCTACACATGAACAGTAGGTTCCTCCTTTCCATGTTGAAGGAAATAAATTTGTGTCATAGCATCACTGGAGAGAGTTGAGTTAAATAAGACACATTAGTGTTCAACACAGTATCTTAGTTAGCATTCTGTTGCTGTGATTAAAATTTCCTGATAAGATCAGCTTAACAGAGAAGGGGTAATTTTGGGTTACAGCTAAAGTGAGATACAGTCCATCTTGGTAGGAGAAGATATGGCAGAAGGCAGGGAAAGCATGGTGCCAGGAGCAGAAGGCTGCCTAGCTAATATTGCACCCGCATTCAGGAAAGAGAGACTGAACAGGAAGTGAAGCCAAGCTATAAAGCATCTACACTCATCCCTAGTGAGACACGTCCTCCAGCAAAGCCCCGCTCCCTACAGGTTCCACAACCTTCCCAAACAGCATTATTACCTGAAGACCAACTGTACAAACACTTGAGCCTAAGAGGAACAGTCTACATTAAAACAACAATACATAATATACAATACATACTATGCATTCAATTAAAGTTAGCCATTATCATTGCCAGACATTGAGGGTACATAAATGAGCAAAACAGATATAGTTGCTTGCCTCACTGAAGAATGAAATCTAGCATATTGCACAATTTCCCTGGCCCTGTAGACATGCGAGGAGGCTGATCCAGAATATATGGTCTAATGGATGACATTCTTTTTGAACACTTTTGATCATATATCTAGTACATGTCAATATACAGTCATCTCCAGTTTAAGTAAAAATCAAAACATATCATATGAGGAATGACCTGTTGTAAAACCTCTTTATTATAATGCTGAACTATAACATTTAGTCAATTAAACAAAACTGCATGACTGCTATGCTATCTTGATAATTCACCTGGATAAAATACTGAAAATCAGGCCTGTCATAAGAATTTCAGTATACAATTCTATTTTCTATAGTAAATAAGAGTTTACAGCGCTACTGTAATACTATAGCTTGGAGGATTCCTGAAGTAGAAAACAGTCTCTTCCAGGTGATTAAGACTCCTCCTAATTGGCTCCCAGTCAACAGGAAGATAGTCTTTTGATTTCCATTCTGGCTAACAAACCTACAACGTCTCATTCCTCACCCTTAACTATCCAAAACCACACTGTCTCCAGAATGATGGGTTATACCAAAAAGCCCTGAGTAAATAGCATCACTTTCTCTAAAGCAGTGATTCTCAACCTTCTTAATACTGTAACTCTTTAATACAGTTCTTCAGGCTGTGGTAACCCCCAAGCATGAAATGATTTTTGTTGCTACTTCATTCTGTAATTTTACTATTCTTATGAATTGTAATGTAACTATGCGATATGTAAGATATTTGATATATGACCCCCCCAAAGAGGTCATGGTCCACAGGTTGAGAACTGATGCTCTAAAGACTGTCTGCAGTGGGGTTTTCTCTACATTGGAGGCTGGGCTTTGACACCCTGGGAGCACAGCTTTCCTCTAGAATGCAACGATTGTCACTTGGTTAAGTCCCAGCTTATTAGTAACAAGATTATATATGAAATATATATCTTTATAGCAAATGTCAATGACATCGCTGATAATGGAATATTATTACAGCCCACTCAAGAATATCTCTTTGGCATTCTGTGTAATCAAGGACGAAAGGAACAGGGTCTTCTTTTTGGTTGGTTTTGGGTTTTGCCTTTGCAGAATGGAACAGGAGGCCTGTGAATCCTTAAAAAAAAGGGGGAGGAGGGGGTATCTACCCTCTGTTAGAGAGAATAAGACCAACACAAGGAGAGAAGTGAACTTAGTGAGCCTAAGTGGGGAATGAGAAGACAGGCTTGTCTGAATCCCTACACTGCCAGTGATTGAGTCTTGTCCCCTGCTTGCCACTAGAGCTGTGACTCCACCAACTTCCTGTTACACCTCCAGAGCCACTACTCCATTTTCTAAACTTTGAAACTAACCATTGGTTTACAATTCTTTCACATAAAAGTGGCATTCATTAGTTAGGTGATAAGGACATTCTCCACAGTTGAGTGGAGAGTGGGGACTGACTTTCACATGAACTCTGGTGTTCCATATTTGACCGTGTCCCCTTGATGGGGGGGGGGGGCGGCCTGGTGGCACTCAGAGAAAGGATAGCAGGCTACCAAGAAGAGACTTGATACCCTATGAGCATATACAGGGGGAGGAAGTCCCCCTCAGTCACAGTCATAGGGGAGGGGAGTAGGGGGAAAGCAGGAGGGAGGGAGGAATGGGAGGATACAAGGGATGGGATAACTATTGAGATGTAATATGAATGAATTAATAAAAAAAGAAAAATCGGGGAAAAAAGTAAACAGATAGATATGATGGCTGCTACCCATTCATTCCTTAACTAAATACTAATTACTGCACATACCCTGGCAAGCATAGGAAATAGAGTGGTGAGCAATGGGTATCCTGTCCTTACAAGAAAGAGTAAAGAATTGGGGGATGGGTATCTTCATCATATATTAATTGCATCCCGTGGCTTTGTTATGATATCTTCATAAGTGCATGCAGGTGTACTTGAATCACATCCACCCCCTCTAATACTCCTTTTCGTTTCTTTCTTCTGTCCACGTCTCTAATGGCCCTCTTTTTACTTTCATGTCCTATGTGTTTTTAGAGTTCTATATTTCATGCTACAGTACATGGAGCATCTTCAAAGGTTTCTGATTTTCATAATCTCAAATGCTGCGAATGGTACTCTCTATAAATATATATCACAAGACTACAGAGATATACTAAGGAGAATTTCAGAAATTGTTGGAAATACTGTTCTAATAAGATGGAATTAATTTAATGATTTTTTTTTAAAAATGAAACTCAAAGAGCAAGTTTAAAAATCAAACAGTGCAACACAGTACAATCCAAAGATGCGCTGATCTGATACGTGATGACAAGACTGAAACTTGAGTCTCTCAAACCCACTTCCATATGGTTTTTAACTCCACCAGGCCATATTCTGGTCCACTTTTCTCTATTGTGCTATTTATAGTTAGGAAAGAAACTATTTTTATTAGGTTTATTCATTTATTCAATGACATCCCTACTGCAGCACCCTCCCTAACTCCTCCTGGTCCCAGCCTCCCACCCTCTTTTCCTTCTCTCTCTCCTCTTTCTTCTCAGAAGAGAGGAGCCCCCCCACCCCATCCCTGCATCAAGCCACACCAGCACTTTCAAGTCTCATCAGGACTGAGCAAATCCTCTTCCACTGAGGCCAGGCAAGGAAGCCCGGCTATGGGGAAGTGATCCAACAACAGGCAACAGAGTCCATGTTAGAAACAGGCCCCATTCCACTTGCTAGGGGACCCCCCCATGAAGAACAAATTTCCCATCAGTTACATATGTGTAGGGGGCTAGGTCCAGATCATGGTTGATTCTTCAGTCTCCATGAGCCCCCATGGGCCTAAGTTAGTTGACTCTGTTGGCCTTTTTATAGAGTTCTTGTCCCTTCCGAATCCTTCTATCCCTCCCCTGACACTTCCATGAGGCTCCCTGAGCTCCACTCTATGTCTGACTGTGAATATCAGCATTTGTTTCGATTCACTGCTGGGTGCAGTCTCTCAGAGGACATTTATGCTAGGTGCCTGTCTGCAAGCATAGCAGAGTATCAGTAATAGTGTCAGGGGTTGGCTCTCTCTCCCAAGGGATGGGTCTCAGGTTGGGCCAGGCATTGGTTGGGCATTTCCTCCAGATCTACTCCATCTTTATCCTTACTGGGTAAATTTTGGGTCAAAGGTTTTGTGTGGGGGTTGTTGTTCTTTTCCCTGCATTAAGAGTTCTGCCTGGTGAGAAGGTGACCACTTCAGTCTCCATATCCCCCGATGCTAGGAGTCTCAGCTAGAGTTACTCCCATTTCCTCCCAGGACCCTACCATGTTGGAGGTCTCCAGTTTGTCTCAGAGATGCCCCCTACACTGGGCAATTGGGTAGGAAGGATAGAGTCTTCAGTATTGGGACTGGCATCCTCATAAATGAGCCACATAGAGCTAGCTAGACACTTGTACCTTGCAGAATAATGACACAGCAAAAAGCAAGCTCCTGCCAGACACTAAATATACTGGTGCCTTTGTCTTTGACCCTGGTAGTCTCCAGACCTGTGGGAAATAAATTTCTGTTTATAAGCCACCCACTTTATGGTATTTTGTTGGAAGATTCTGAATAAACTGGGACAGACTGATTACATGGGTGGAGTCAGATGATCCCAGACATGAGATGAAAAGGAAGCATGGACTGAAATTCAAGCCAAACCTAACATCCCCTTCCTGCGAGAACTAATGCTTTTATGACTTGTAGACACTATTCTGACAACCCAACCAGCCAGACACAAAGCACAGTCACAAGAAAACAATTATTTTCTTATCTATCATTGTGCTCCAAACACATCTCAGATCTTCAACAAATATGTGTTGAGTGAATGAACACCCATGTGTATGACCATATGTGTGGTAGGCTGGAATTTGATCTCCTAAAATGGTTTGTTACAAGTTCTCTATCATGTAAAGAATTCCCTAAAACATAATTTGAAGTACAGAGACATCAACAGGTTCCATGTTTTATGATTCTGTTTATATAACATTTTCTAAAAATAAAAGTATAGAGATATGGAATGGATCAGTGGCTTTTAGGGGTTGGAAAGAGAAAGGAGGGTGTGGCTAATAGAGAATTCCATTGTGGTGACAATTGTTCTGTATGTGGCCTAAGCCAGAGGTCCTATGAGCTGGACATAGATACAATCTCATAGAATTAAACACAAAGGCATAGAAAGATAAGTGCATGTCAACGCAGTCAAATCTGAACGAGGTCTTCAGTCTAATTAATTGTGTTCTGTCTATATTAATTTCTTGGTTTTGATAATGAAATTTTGTTGCACACATTGTCACCACTGGGAAATTTGGGGTAATAGGTGCAAGCACTTACATTAGATACTTTTCTGTTGTTGTGATAAGATACCATGACCAAGACAACATATAGAAGAAAGAGTTTATTCGGGCTTATGGGTCCAGAAGGATAAGAGTCCATCACTGTCATAGCGGAGAAGTGTGGCATCAGGCAGGCATGGCAGCTGGAGCAGCAAGCTGAGAGCTTATCTGTTAAACCACAAGCACAAGGTAGAAAGTGTGACCTGGAAACAGAGCCAGTATTTTGAACTCTTAAGCCCACCTCCAGTAATGTACTTCCTCCAAGAAGGCCACACCCCCTAGACACCTCCAAATAGCACCACCAACTGAGGGCCAAGAGCTCAAATGCAGAGCCTATGGTGAACATTCTCATTCAAAGAACTCATATATGTGCATGTACACAAATATATATGAGGTTTATGTATATATACATATGATATACATGTAATATTTAGATAGATATATATGATATATTGTATCTTTATATGTGTGGACATAACTGAATTTTTGGTTAAACAAGGAGAACCTATGAGAAGGATTTGAACACTAACTGGATATTGGATAATATTAAAAACTTAAATTTAAATTTTAAGGAATAATAGTGTTAAGGGATTTTTTAGGAGTTCTTGTGTTTTCTTAGATCAACATGGAATTTTTATGGCAGAAATGACATAATACGTGACATAGCTACAGTTAATATTGGAAGGGAAATAACGCGAGAGAAGAAAACAACTGCTCTATTTTCCTGTGGTTTCCTCTCCATCCCTAAAGAGATTCTGCATGGTTGTCACATATTCTTGTTTTATAAACACATGTGAAGGACCTTTGTTTACTCTTGACAACTATTTAATAAGATAACACCTACCCTATCCTAACCCCAACTATCCAATAGGATAATACCTACCCCACCCTACCACCAACTATCCAATAGGATAACACCCCTCACCACCCCCAACTATCCAATAGGATAATACCTACCTACCCCACCTCCCAACCATCCAATAGGATAACACCTTACCCCACTTTACAGGTGAAGTATCTGAAGTTTAGAGGTCTTTATAGAATACTGTAAAGATTGTGCGGGGGGGGGGTGCAGGGGTAGGCAGAAAGCAGGGTGTAAACTGAAATAGAAATCTCAACTTTGGCTCTTGAAATGAGAGTGTTGGGACTGATTAGGTATAAACAGACTCAGAACTCATTTCCTTCCCTTGATCACTCTGGAGTTGAAGCTGAGTGCCAATCTTGGTGAACTTTCAATTACTATAATAGAATAGGTGAGAAAGCTAAAAATGGGACAAATTCATCTTGTATTGTGGTTTCAGAAGTTGCCACCTATGGTCTTTTGACTCCAGTGCTTTTTGTCCCATGTGTACTGAGTTGGGACATCACAGTGGGGAGCCTGCAGTGGAACCTTATGGCAGACAAGAGGCAAGGAGATAGAGGCAGAGACAAGACCCTTGAGGCATGGTCCAGTGACCCAATTTCTCCGCCCATTTCCCATCTCCCTAATAGCCTGTTAGCTATGAGCCCATCAGTGATTCATCCAGTGAGGAGGTCAATGCCCTTGTGACCACAGCATCTCTCAGCAGCACCATTGGCTAGGAACCAAGCCTTTACCACAGGAGCCTATTTGAGGGAGAATTTATTCCTAAATCATAGCTGAGTCCCACACCATCATTTGAGGAACTCATGGCTGAGTGGAAAATATAGTTAAGACCCGCCATCAGAACTTCAAATCCATAGACGCATCTTTTCCTTGTAGTAAGCTGCAAGAATAAATCACAAAGAAATCTTTACACATTCTCTTGGCATACACTGGCTCAACTCACTGAGTCCCAGGAAATCACCTCTGCTCTAGGATGTGCCATGCTTCACGTGGGATTGCCACGAAGGCTTTCCAAACAAACCTAATGCTGAAAGGGTAAAAACAATTGTATTTTTCAACTTTCCAAGTGTTTCAAAAACTTAAAGAATAGAAAGTTGTTCCCTTAGGTATAACTGTGCAGACAGACAAACTGCCTTAACAGAACCCCAAAATTCTCAGCTGCTACCTGTGAATAGCATTTTCCACTTTTTCCTACAGGAAAGCTGCATTTGCCTTCTCCCTGAGATAAAAGTCATAGAGTGTTCGACTCCGTCTCTTCCCTTTTTCTGCCCCCTCCCTTGGCTGGCATCAATTCAATCCTTCCCCACAACCATCTAGTGCAAACATCACAGTTGCTAAGACTTCCTCACCTCTGCTACCACTCTAGCCTTCTGAGCAGCTGGGGCAGAAAGAGGTGGGCTACCCAGGATTCTCATGGTGTGATGATGATGATGAGCTCCCATGAGTCCCAGGCTCCCATGAGACCTGCCAGCATCTCTCCAGAAAGCCTGGTAGCCAGTTACCAAGGATGTCCTGACGCAACATCAGGGAAGATGCCACATTGGAAAGGAACACCAGGGAAAAGTGTGGCTGGGAAACTGGACATTCGGTGAGCTACCATCTCTCTTGATAGAGGGGGGACATCTGCAAGGCATCTCTTCTATACTTCTGGCTTGGAGCAGAATTGCCTCTTATCTCTAAAACCTGACCATTTTAAGTGGTCCTATGATGAGGTTCAAGTTTATCAAGATTGAAGGCTATGTCCCAAGGTACCTCTGAACTAAAGCAAAATCACATTCTTCTCAAAGAGCCCTGTGTAGGAAAGCAACTTCAGGCAGGAAAAGAAAAGCAAACTCTGGTGCCCCATATTTGACCACGTCCCCTGGATGGGGAGACCTGGTGGCACTCAGAGGAAGGATAGCAGGCTACCAAAAGAGACTCAATACCGTTTGACCATATACAGGAGGAAGAGGTCCCCCTCAGCTACAATCATAGGGGAAGGAGTAAGGGAAAAATGGGAAGGAGAGAGGAATGGGAGGATACAAGGGATGGGATAACAATTGAGATGTAATATGAATAAATTAATAAAATATATTTTTAAAAAAGAAAGAAAGAAAAGCAAGACACAGCTGATGAGAACTCAAGGAAAATAGAAAATGGAGCAATAGATGCTCACACCACGATTGAGTGCTTGTGGCCACTTGGGAAGTTGAGGTCGGACAGGAATCTGGTCCGTTGAGCCTGCCCTTGGCCAATGTGCTTCACAACCCAGGTGAGGCCCCCCTGGCCAGCAGAAACCTGCTTTCCAGGTTCTTCACATGAAACAGAAAGGACCACCTTCCAGCTGGGTTGGTCAGCTTGCTAGTTTAAACCAAAGCCCCCACCTACAAGCTATGTGCTCTTCCTGTTGAGAGGCGGTCACCATTCTTTCTCTGGTTCTCAGGGTAGACAGTCTGGTCAATTCTCCTGCTTCTCTGCCCTTCTGGCCTGCTTGGTGTCTGGGGAGGCTGGGCTTTGAAGGCAGAGCCCACAGCTGGGGTGTGGTTCGCTTTGGCCAGTGCAAGGCATTTAAATCAGAGAAAAAAGCCAGACATTCTCTCTGTTACCTCTCTGCTTCCGGGTGCTTCCTGCAGTAACTCACTCTCCCCTGTTGCAGCGTTTCCAGAGGCATATCCACTTCCTGCTCAGCTCTCAGGGCTCACATGTCATGGCCCCCATGCCTCATCTTCTCAGCTTTAGCAATGCTCACTGCTTCCCGGGGTTGTTCATCACTGGGTACCTCTTCCCTCCTCACGGTTCTTCTCAAGTTCTGCCCCCCTTTCATAAGTAGTGTCTTCATGGAGTCTGTATCTGGGCCTTCTTGGACCCTGTTTGTCCTTGTTACGCTCCATGTCTTCCTAAGACAAAAACCTCCAGTCAGGACCCTGCCTCAGGGCCTTGCCACCATTTCCATTTCCGTGACCTGCCATCTTTCTCTCTCTTTTTTTAATTTATTCAGATTACATCTCAATTGTTATCCCATTCCTTGTATCCTCCCAATCCTCCCTCCCTCCCTCTTCCACCCTATTCCCCTCCCCTAGGTCTATGACCGAGGGGGACCTCCTCCCCCACTATATGGTCATAGGCTATCAAGTCTCATCCTGGTAGCCTGTTTATTCTTTCTTTGAGTGACACCAGGCCTGCCCACCAAGGGGAGGTAGTCAAATATGGGGCACCAGAGTTCATGTCAGAGTCAGTCCTCACTCTCACTTAACTATGGAGTGCCCTGACCATTGGCTAGGGGTTTGATGTTTACTATTGTATTGTCCTGGGTTAGTGCAATAGTTTGAGAAGACACCCCTGGGCCCAGATCCACCCATCATGATGTTCTCCTTGTAGGTTTCTAGGACCCTCTGGATCCTTTGAACTCTCATCTCTTGAGTTTCTGTCCAGATCCCACTGCACTTCCTGTTCATATGTCATCCAGCCAGACATATGATTCCCGTGACACACGTGATCCTTTCCCATCTGCCTTTCAGCCTCCCATCTCTGCCCTCACTGAGTCCATAATGCTTATTGTTTTGTAGACTCCTCTGTTGTTCATCTGTTTATTATTGTTCTTCTCTGACTAGAATAAATAGGTATTGAGTAAATAAGGGTTCTGTGGAGGCATGAATTGACTCTTCCCTCTGGGCCACAAGCTTTTTTTAATCTCTAAGTTTTGGTCTTTATCATATTGGGAAAGTTTTCATACCCTCCCCTGACACAGCATGTCTCAGGGTTTCTATTGCTGGGATGAAACATCATAACTGAAAAAGAAAGTTGGGAAGGAAAGGGTTTATTTGGCTTACACTTCCAGATCCCTGTTCATCATAGAAGGAAGTCAGGACAGAAACTGAAACAGGGTAGAAGCCTAGAGGCAGGAGCTGATGCAGAGGCCATGGAGGGGTGCTGTTTACTGGTTTGCTCAGCCTGCTTTCTGATAGAATCCAGAATCACCCTACAACGGCTGAGCCTTCCCCCATCAATCACTAAGAAAATGCTTTGCAGGCCTGCCTACAACCCAATCTTATGGAGGCATTTTCTAAATTGAGGTCCCCTCCTCTCAGATGACTTTGGCTTGTGTCAAGTTGACATGAAACTAGCCAGCACATCCCAACAACGCATGCATCCCTGAGGTCTGTTCTCTTTTTCACAGAGATTTTTCTATTGCCTATGTCAGATCCTTTGTACGAAACCAGCCTCGTGTTGGGATGGTTTTATGGTGTTTTCATTCCACTATTCATTTTTCTTTTCTAGATGTTCAGTTTTTTTGTTGATTGTTATAGTTTGGCTGAGTAAGGCTTTTTGTTGTTTGTTTGTTTGTTTTTTCACATTTACTATTTCCTTGTTAGGTTAAAACCTCAATCCAGATGAATCCAAACTAACCAATTCCCTGACCTATTCTAGGCAAAATGCTAAAAGTGAAAGCTAGAAATCCCTTGAGGGCAATGAGAGAAGAGGCCTTTGTGAAATGATGGCCCTAATGATTTGAAGGCCATGCACTCTCATCAGAAGTTAAAGCAACAAAAGAAGCCAGAACAACTTTCTTTTCAAGTGTTGAAAGCAAAACTCTTGTACATACAGAATTCTATAGCCAAGGGAACTGAAAATGAATGCAAACTTTCCAGATAAAGTTTAAAAGGTTTTTGTTTTTGTTTTTGTTTTTTTATTTGGTTGGTTTTTTTACCCCTTTTTGGTCTAAACTACTTTTTTTTTTTGAAACAGGGTTTCTCTGTGTAGCCTTGGCTGTTCTGGACTCACTTTGCAGACCAGGCTGGCCTCAAACTCACAGAGATCCACCTGCCTCTGCCTTCCAAGTGCTGGGATTACAGGCGTGCGCCACCACACAGGACCCTGAACTACTCTTAACGTTTGCTACAAGGTAACATTTAGACAAAGAGGATATGATGCTAAAGGAAAACTGAAAGATCAGGGATGAAGGGAAAAAACAAAGAGGATAAACATTTTTGATGAATATCAGACTCTTTTTCTATTCTTAAAAACCTTTTATTGATTCTTTGTGAGCTTCACATCAGGCACCCCAGTCCCGCTCATCTCCCTGTCCCCTCATATCTGCCCTTCACCCTTACAACCTCCCCCAAAGTAAAAAGCACACAAACATGCAACAGCAGCAGCAAAGCATAGGAAGCATCTCATCATGGAAGCTGTACTACGTCACAGTGGGCCCCACAGTATGTCCCTTCATCCACACATCATCTCTTGCAGTGAGTCATTGGTCTGGATGGAGATCTCTGACTTCTGGACACCATCCATATGGATCCTCACCCAGCCTCCTCCCACTTCTCTTGTTGTTGCGCCATGTCGTGGAGATCCTTCAGCTTCGGATCAGCAGGACTGGCCCTTTCACATGTCCCACGTGGGCCCACTCGGAGCCCTGAATCTGTGGTGGACAGATGTGAGTGAAAGAAAAGTGAAGCAGCTTGAGAATTATGACAACAGATGGCACTGGAGAATAGAGGGTAGGGAGCAATAACCTGTTTTGAATGGCCAGCCCTGGCACCTGGGGCCACTGTGAAGTCCCAGCCTGAGCTGCCAATGAGGACCATGTCTGGACCTGTGGCTACACAGTGGCAGGAGTAAGTGTTGATGTCCATGACTCATTTTGGGGATGTCACTGGTCAGTGCAGCCACTGGGGACCATGTGGATGTCCAGGGGCTGTGCAGAACTGGTTCCACCTTTCACTGGATGTTGTACTCTAGAGAGCTGGCCCCACTTCTCATCTTTGGCAGGACTCAGGAGAGAGGGCCCTGCACCTCACCTAAGCAGTACAGTAGAGCTGTCCCTGGTAGCAGGGGTATGGGTGAGCTGGCCCCGAAAACTTGAGCAGAGGAAAGTCAACCAACCCCGACCGTACCACTCGGGGCATGTCCTCCATCCTCTCACCACCCCCTCCCTGATCACCTGATGTAGTTGAGATATCTGACCCAAGGGTCATGAAAGCAGGTGAGCTGTCCCTGCCCCTCACCAGTTGTAGCACTTGGGAGAGCAGGCCCTGCCCCTCACCTGAGCAGCATAGTAGAGCTGGCCCCAGTGGAGGAGGTGAGGATGAGATGACCCTGAGGACATGAGCAATCAAGTATTCTCTGCAATGAGGAGGCCTGGAGGGGGATGCCCATCCCTTGACACCTGAGGCAGTCAAGAGATCACAATGGACTGAAATTTTTTTTCTATGGCTATCGATGTTATACTTGTGTACCACAATGTATGATATGTGTTTGTGGTGATGCTGGGGTCAAAAAAACACTGGCTGTTCTTGCAGAGGACCCTGTTTCAGCTTCTGTTGCCCACATGACAGCTCATAACCATCTGTATTGTTGGATTCAGAGGAGTCCACCCTCTTCTGGCCTTCACAGGCCCTGCATGCAGGTAGTGCAAAACACCCATACCCATAAAACGGAATAAAATTAAAATCCACAAGAGCACACCTCCTGGGCTATAGTCAGACTGATCATAAGCCACTTTAGGGGGGTCATTCTCAAAAGCCCCTCCCTCTCCACCATCTCTGAAATACTTTCTTGTTTCCTTTCCAGTACTCTAGCTGGAAAGCTGAAGCTACAGTTACCCTACATTACTACTCATTTCCCACAGTTGTGCCTGAGCCCAAGCCAACAAGTAGGAAAACAGAAAAAGAGAACAAAACAAAGTAGTCCAGTCTTCACCCCACCCCTGCCCTGGAACCACAGCTCCTCCCATCGTGGCACAGAAAGGTTTGCTTTCTTCTGGATTTTCAGATCCTAAAGACTCTGGTCACTGCAGTAGCAGATGATGGATTTGGGATGCGCGCGCGCGCGCGCACACACACACACACACACACACACACACACACACACACACACCAAAACACAAATAATTCTTCCCACCCAAGCCATAATTAGAATGTTTCTCCTGGTCCTCTGTCTACATCTCACTGTCCTGGTTCAGGGCTGCACCAGAGTCCAGAAAGATTGAGAAGAAATTAATTGGACCATGGCTCCCAATCTTCCTGCCACTGCTACTTTCAAGGAGAGTAACTGCCGCATACATTCCAGCCAGGTTTTTCCGCTTTCATCTCACCCAGAGCCTGTGTTTTCTCTTCAAGTGTTGCTAAATTTTCTAAGAAAAAAAAATTAAAACAAAATAAATCAAAGCAGTTGCTGATCTGGATCCGTCCTTCACCAAGACAGAAGTCTGGCTGTTTAGATCCTTGAGCAAGAGGACCCAGGTTCACTGGACCTAAGTTCTAGGCAAGCACTATGGAAAACTTTGGGATCTAACAAACGATGCACCTTTCTGGGCTGAGTGGCTTTTAATGAGTTGGTTAAAGTGTGCTCAATCACGGCTGAGCTCCAAAACATTAGGTGCCAATGCCATCTTGTCCTTGCCCGGGATACTTAGGCTACCCCTTGTCTCCAGGGCTGAGTCCCCAGAGGGAATTCGCACAGCTATGGAGAACTTCTATACACAGGTGCCATGATGGACCCTTTCCCCATGTTATGTAACTGAGTCCTCACCACAGTCAGAAAGGTAGGGTTTTTTTTTTTTTCTTACAGCATTTGCAAGATACAAAATCAGAATGTCAGTCACATCAGACTGGCCCCAGCTGAGTCCCACTTGACCTTGTCCCAAACCCTCGCTTTTCCCACGTACCCTAGATTCTTGGACAGGGCCTCTTGCTCCCCTCCTCTTCTATCCGGGGTTGATGTCCAGTGAGGCGTCAGAAACCCATTCATTTAATGCAATTATTAAAATAGCCTACACTTCCTCCCTACCCCCAACCTCATTTTTTCATATTTCCATGTTTCTCCTGACTCTTGTCCTATTCTTGAAGGGAGCCCTGATTTCTGAGAAGTGGTTCCCACTGTCTAGCCATTCAGGAACACTGGGATGATGAACTACATCTCTCAGTTTCTGTCTAAATGTCAGAGACTCCGAAACCCCAACCCTCTCCCTGTCTCCCCACCACAGCCTCCTACGCCACCAACCTCCCATAAGCATAACCTGCATTACATAATGACTACAGGCTGTGGCCAAACCTGTCTTTCTGATCCTGCATCCTGCTTTTTGTTTGCTTTGTGGGTTTTTTGGTTTGTTTGTTTGGTTGGTTGGTTGGTTGGTTGTTTTGTTAGTTTCTTTTTTTCTTTCTTCTTTCTTATCTCCCAACCTTTTAGAGAACCCAAAAGCCATCTTTAGGTTTCCATTAAAAGGATTCTTATATCTACTGAGAGACTGGTAGAAAGACCTTTAAGTTTATTTCAATACCAATCCTCTGTGCTCTTCTGCTTCCATCAAGGCAAGTGCTAGCTGGCTGCAGGCTCCAAGGAAGGAACAAGAAACAGACCAGAGCTTCTGCTCTGCATAAGGTTGCAGCAGGTGACACCCTTCCTTGACTTCACCAACATAGGGTAAAGATTTGCCCTCACACTTTAAGATGCTTGATAAAGTGTTGATTCTCTGATTCAGCGTGTGGCTAGGTACAGGATTCTGCAGTTTTAATCACTGTTCCCAGGCCATTCTAATGCAAGTAGATCATGCGCATGCAAGTGCACCTTTAAAACCTCTAGACTAAAGAAGATTGTCAAGTCAAGCATAGTGGTGTGAGCCTATAGTCTCAACCACTTGGATGGCTGAAGCAAGAAAATTGTAACTTCTAGACCTGCCTGGGGGCTACAAAGGAAGCTCAAGGCTAGCCTGTGCAACTTAGTGGGGCATTGTCTAAAACTTAAAAAGAAAAGTGAAAAGTGTTATGAAAAATCCATCTGATAAATGACTGCATACCCAAGACTGGAACAGTGGCACTATCAATAGATGTGCTAATGTGGAAGGGGTAATTTTCACAGGGTTCCATCCATGGACAAAGAACAACAGACAACTAATGACTGCTGGGAGAGAATGAGCCTATCCAGGAGCAACCTCCCCAATTGGTTATCCAGCCCTGAAACCACATGCACACAAACAACAAAAGCAGACTCACCTGGTCACATTTATATAGTTGTGCACACACGTATGTGTGTACATATGAATGTAGCCATAATAGTCAAAAGAAAAAGAGGCTATCAATCTGAGAGTGGGTCAACATGGGAGGGGTTGGAAGAAGGAAAGGAAGCAGAAGAGTACAGAGGATTGGTATTGAAATAAACTTAAAGGTCTTTCCACCCGTCTCTCAGTAGATATAAGAATCCTTTTAATGGAAACCTAAAGATAGCTTTTGGGTTCTCTAAAAGGTTGGGAGATAAGAAAGAAGAAAGAAAAAAAGAAACTAACAAACCAACCAACCAACCAAACAAACAAACAAACCAAAAAACCCACAAAAAGCAGGATGCAGGATCAGAAAGACAGGTTTGGCCACAGCCTGTAGTCATTAGTTAAAAAGGTATTATAAGTGGGAAAATGGGGTAAGAGTGTGGCTAATTGTGGAGTGCTTGCCTAGAATGCAGATGGACCTAGGTTCAATACCCAGTACCATAGAGAGAGGGAAGGAAAGGAGGGAGGGAGGAAGAGATGAGGGGAAAGAAGAGAGAAGAAAGGGAGGGAAGGAAATGCATGCTTTTAATCCCAGCACTAGCATGACTAAACAAGAAGGTCAAGGCTAACCTAGTGAGACTGTCTCAAAACAGCAGCAGCAACAACAACAACAGTAATAATAATAACAAGCACATAAGCAAAAGCAAGGGCTGGCTCATTGTAGCAACACTCAAGTTAGCTGGCCCTTATCAGAAGCAGACTGCCATACTTAGTGCCGAGCGCAATTTGTTATGGTGGTTAGATTTGTGGCTGTCTGAATTAATTACAATAGTATCAGCTGTGACTTTCCTGGGACCTCTGAGGCAAGAGCAACACTAAGTATGCACATGTACTATGTTCATCCCACCAAAAAAACCTCATCCAGATCAGCGTTGTCATCTCGTTTTAGAGAGGACAGAATTGAGATATAGAGGTTAAGACATGCCTAGCCATTATAGTCCTGGAATTGGACACACAGTCGTGTGGTCTCAAAAACAGTGTCCATTCTATGGCGCCTGCACTTCCTCCCATCCTAATAATTGGCCTTGGGGAAAAAGGAAGAGTGATTATTATATATGGATTCTGCCTAGTGTATGTCTGGCTCTCTGTGAGCCAGAAAGAAATATTACTGCTCATAAAGAAAACGAGCCCATGGGAAGCTGTGGATTCTTCCATGAGATAATGTTAAAAACAAAGAATTTCATTGTTTAGCTTCAGGCTTCCAATGAAGGGAAGGAAAGGATGATGCCCCCCACCCACACCAAACTTTTTCAGTCCAATAATCCCAATGAACTTTGCTCCCAACTCAATACCTGTCTCCATTCTGTGGGACCGGCAGCTTTACCGGATACTAGGCGCAAACATCTGGATAGCAGGTGCTTGATTTTTGTGGGTGCCAGAGGACACGCAGCTGAGCTGCACAGCTGAGGGGACAAGGGAGGAAGTGTCTTATATTGATGTAGCACCTTCCACTCTCCCCAAGCCCCCTTCAACAGGGAAGTGATTGGGGCTAGGCAGGAGGTTGACTGGAGGGCCACCAGCTGTGGAACAGCTGCACAGGGGAGCTAGGGAGCTTTCACAAGGAGGGCAGGAAGTGAAAGGCAGAATGCAGGCAACCTCAGAGAGGGGCCTGGGGAGGGGGAAGCGGAGGGGAAGAGGCTAAGCCCCCCTCCCCATCCCTCCGTGGCTCTAAGAAAGTCCTGGTTAAAATCAGAGGGCTGTAACTGCTATTTCTCCTTGAGGAAGACAAAGGAGTGAGGAAAAGGGCATTTTGTAGGCAACTGCTCCTCCATCCCAGTCCCTGTCTCTACCTGAAGCTGACTTTGACACCTAACGCACCTGTGCTAGTGGCCTAGGTTTGCATTTCCCTTGACTTTCCTTGAGATACTTGAAGGCGAGGAAGTGAATGTTGGTGGGAGGCTCTCTTACACCAACATGGAAAACGCTCTGATCGTGAGTCATGAGCCAACCCGCGTCATCTTAGATACTCCAAGAGCAAATCTACACAGTCCCTTCAGGTCTGGTGTCACTACTTTAAGGCCAGCCTCCCTAGGCCTCACACCACTGTTCCCTGAAAGATTAGTTTCCACTGTGGCCACCAAGATGTCACTCCCACAGCATGGGCCTGGAAATGCCTTTCATCAGCCTTCCTCTTAAAGTTTGTCTCCCTTTTTATCCCTGGCATTTCAAGACAGGCAATGTCTCCTGGTAGGTTTAAGCTTTTAAAAATGACAGCCACGATTGAGGAGATGCTCTGTTGGCAATGTGCTTACTTTGCCGTCTTGCAAGCAGGAGGGCCCAAGTTCGATCCTCAGGACACTGGCAAAGGTGTCACGTGTTTGTAGTTCCAGTTCTTAGGAGGCAGAAACAGAAGAATTCTTGGGGCCTTCTAGCCAGCTAGCCTAACCTAATGAATAAGTTGCTGAGCAGTGAGAGACAATGAATGGCACATGAGATTGACCTCTGGTCTCCACACAGGTATTCACAAATACACACACACACACAGAGAGAGAGAGAGAGAGAGAGAGAGAGAGAGAGAGAGAGAGAGAGATATTCAGGTTTTAATTTTGATCCTTCAATCCATCCTTGTGCAAAGTGGAGAATAAAATGTGATACGCACATGTATAGTCCTTTGTATGCTTATACCATCTTAGCAGTTTGCGAATGGTGCTCATTTTTTTGAGATTATAGTATAACTATAACATTTATTCCTGTCCTCCCTCCAAGCCCTCCCACATACCTCTCCCCTCTCGCCTTCAAATTCATGGCCTCTTTTTTCACTAATTGCTATTGCATACATTGTGTGTGTGTGTTCATGTATTATATATGTGTTATATATTCCTAAATACAACTTGTTCAGTCTGTGTAATGTTAACTTCTGTGTATGTTTTCAGGGCTGATCCTTTGGTATTGGATAACCTGCCAACGGATTTGCTCTTCCCTGGAGATGACTGTTTCTCCCACTTTCAGCATTCTTTAGCTGCCCTTAGTTATCTGTGTAGAGTTGAGGCCGATGGCTTTTCCCTGTCCACTTTGGTATGTCCACTGGCATCATCCTTGTTCAGTTCATATTGGGCAGGCACGTTGGTAAACCTTTACCATGTGTAGCTCCTGACACTCCTAGGCGACAATCTCACAGCAAGCCTCTTTATCCTATGGGTCTTACAGTCTTTCTGCCTCTTCTTTGTAAATGTATCCATTGGGACTGAGCTCTATAGCTCTGCATTTTGATTGGTTGCGGTTTTCTGTAGTGGTCTCTGTATATTGCAAAGAGAAGTTTCCTTGATGAGGGGTGAAAACTACACTAGTCTGTGGGTATAAGGACAAATGTTTAGACTGCTGTTTGGGACTGTGCTGGTTTTGTAAGTTAGTGGCTATAGATTCTCCTCCATATGCATGACTTCACAGGCAATGAGTAGCTGGCTGGGTTTCCAATGCTAGGCATGGGTTCTCTCTTGTTGAGAGGTCTTAAGTCCAGTTAGCGAGCTGTTGGTAACCACCATGGTGGAAGTGAGTTCTCCATGAGTTTGAGGCCATCCTGGCATACATACAGCAAGTTCTAGGCCAGCTGGGGCTACATACTGATGTATTTCACTACCGCTCACTATGGTCATCATGTTATGCCACTTATCAATGTGATTTGTAGGCATCATAGCTGGGTAGGACTGTTGGTTGCCTCCTTCCTTCGGAAGTTTGCATGGTGCCTTCTGGTACCATGAAATCTAGTCCTCAGGGAGGAGGCATTCAAGTCAGTTCCATTTCTGGGGTCTCTGGGCCCTGTGTCTGACATACATAATGTCTCCAGTAACAGGAACTGACCTACCATCTCTGGGGTAACCAAGGACAATAGGAATAAGCTGTATGTTTTGGGAGTCTCTTGAACAGCCTGGAAAACAACTCAGAAGAAGGTTTCTCATGTCTGGTATTAGTTTTTTTGTTTTGGTTTGTTTGTTTGGTTGGTTGGTTGGTTTTGGTGCTTTGTTTTATATAAGTGGTCTTAGGCTCTTGGAGGAAGCACCATCATTCCAGAAGAGAAAAGTTCATTAAAACTATATATTTATATTTACATGTGTGGTTATGTGTATTACAGGGGATTCTTGTCAGCACTTAATAGCATATAACTTCTTGTGGATTTTTCAGACATTCTTATTGTTATTTTTCCCTCCTCCATCCTTCCTCTGCATTTGCCTCCTCCTCCTCCTCCCTAAAGAGCCTCCCATTCCCATTTCCTCTACCAGAACAACTTGTACTCTGCTGTTCCCCTCTCTAACGCCCCTCACCCCACACTGGGAATTGTCCCAGTCTGCAGTTACTCCAGGCTATGAACTCACATCTGAAGATCTGGAACTAGGAGTCACAAACACTTTATAAGCCTTAGTGTTACCCCACTGTACCTCTAAGTAAAGTCAGGACAAAGGGGCAAAGTGCCTGGGCAGAATCAGAAGTGGGATTTCAGCCTAGGTGGTCTGCTTTAGAGTCTGGAACCTGTAGTGACAATTCTATTTCTTGTCATTTATAAATCACCTTCTTGCAGCAGGAAGAGAAAACAGATTAAAATACACATAAATTAACACTCCAAAATGTGTTTTTTCTATACTAAGTATAGTATAGTGCATTTTCTAGGCACTGCGAACTAGTGTGATGCTAGATATGATTTACCTCTCTGATGATGCCACCGGGGAAGAGCAAAGGGACATGATAGGACAAAGGGGAAACAAATTAGAAAGTGAATTCAGCTTCAGAAAACATTAACCTGGAAGTGACCTTGTTTTAAAGAACTGACTAGGACACTTTAAGAAGGAATGTTTATAAAAGTTTAAATCATCAGCAAATGGTGTGTTTGCATTTAATTTTTAAAAACAAAATTGCATTTCTAAACATCTGAATCGAGTAATGTTTTTATCTGGGACATGTGTTCATTGCCAGCTAGTAAAGTAAAAATGTGCCCTCTGGGAACACAGCTGAACATTTCCCTGGTTAAGGGGAGAGGGAGAAAACAGAGGTCATAGAAGTTCCAAGTAGAATCATCAGATAGTGAAAAGTAAAACATATATACCACCATTCCAAATCTCTCTCAAATGTCTCCTGCTCAGATTTCTTGGCCTGTTTACTATGATATAATCTGATGAAAATCCTTACTCTTCACCTCTACCCAAATGGCTCATGATCCTATGTTCTCTGCCTACCTTAGTCCACTGCTATTATAACAAATCACCTGAGGCTGGACACATTATATGGAAAGGGTAAAAAAGAATTAGTAGCATGAAGACAGCAGCTCGGAGTCTCCTGAAATGAATATGTCATATCACAAAAGAGTTAAATACACAATCTCATGATATCATATGCTACATCAGAACAGGATAGTTTCAGGAATGCAGGGTCCCTGCCTTTGGATCCTGGCTCTGTTGCTAGATTCCTACTCAGAGGAATTTACTGAACCTTCCTCTGCCCCCATTTTATTAACAGCAACTGCAAAATGGGTTTGCATTAGTACAACTCCAAGGTTGAAGTAAGCATCAGAATTGTAGGCTTGTAGGGGAGACACTTAGTGTTTCTGGCCAACACCACACTCAATAAACAGTGCTTCCAAGTATCTGTCTCAAACTGGTGACTTACAAACTACTACCTTTAATACACCTTGGTTTTTAAAAAATGGTGTTAAGTATAGAACCAGGCAGTACCAAGCAAAGCTTCCTCACACTCCATGTGACAAGGACAGGCACAGGCAGTATTCCCATCCCAAACCTTACAGACTTGCCTCCCTCTCTGTGGCTTCCTTGTCAGATCCCCAGAGCAGGCACCATATCCATGCTTCCTCTTTTTCCTTTCCATTCACAAGATTTTCCAGGGAAATTTTTATCAAGAATGATTGGCCCTAATCCCCTTGTGGGGGATTTAAGCTACAGAGCACAAAGTACACTTGGCATATGACTAAGGAGGAGAGACACGGGACCAACATTTCCACAGCACCAGCACTGATTCTGTTACAAAGGGAGCCTGCCCTTCCCTTTGAGAAATGATGTCTTCTTAATTACCATTTAAGACTCAACATAAAGAAGACTTTTGAAATTTTCCAGAACAAAATGAGGAATTGACGGCCATCACAACAGCTGGAAGAAGACACATACAAAACATCCCTTTATCCATCATGTTAGTTTCCGCTAACCCTCCATAATGATAATCACCATGGTAACAAGAGCTGAGTAAGTTGCTGAAATTAAAGAAAGGTTAAAGTGAAGTCTCAGCAGGGATGTGTGGTGTGGGAGCCCAGTGGGGGGTGTTCTGGCTCTCATCAAGGAGAGATTCAAGTCCCCAGCATCTCACCAGCTGCAGGTCAAAGGGCAAGTGATCTTTCTCACATGGGAGAAGCCCTGTACATCAGGGTCCCCACATACTTTTCTTCACTCCTTGGGTAACTTAGTGAGCTCACAGAATTGAGGTTCCTGAGAACCACTTCAAACGACATTCCCCTTGGTCTCAGACCCCACCACCTCCAAGGGCTGCCAGGGCTCTTTACACTCAGTCATGGTGCTTGGGTCTTCATCATTTGAAAAACATCACAGGAGGAGACACTGCCCTAGCCTCCCAGATACTTTCGGTGTCTTTGTAGAGATAGGAATAGAGACATAGTTGGCAAAAACCTAGGAAAGGTGTATGCTATGTCTTTCTTCCATGCTCCCCACCTTAGTTACGTTTTCTCACTGTGACAGAATATTCAACACAGGCAACTTAGGGAGGAAAGGCTTCTCTTGAGTCATGGTTTAAGAAAATACACCCCATCAAGATAGAGAAGCCATGACAGAGTTCATGACCACAGTGGCATGTGGCTGGACCTTCTTACCTTTCCATAGACCTGGCAATAGAGCTTAGACAGGAAGCAGGCTCACATCTCAAGTACCTACTTTTCCTCCATCTAGGATCCTCTTCCTAAAGGTCCCAAATCAGTAAGGTCTGGGGACAAGCACTCAAACACATGAAGATGTTTCACATCCAAACTTCCAGTCTCACTTTCAGCTACTTTTTCTTATATAACCTGAGACTACCTGCCAAAGGGTGGCACAGATCACAGCACCCTAGGCTCTCCTCCATCAATTAGATCTTGCTCAACCACGTTCAATGCTGCTCTATTGATAATAATCAGAAATTGGAAACAATCTAGATACCCCTCAACAGAAGAATAGATAAAGAAAATGTACTATATTTACAAAGTGGAGTATTATTCAGCTGTTTAAAAAAAAAAGATGACATCTTGAAAATTGCAGTCAAATGAATAGAACTAGAAAAAAAATCATTCTGAGTTAGGTAATCCAGACCCAGAAAGATAAATATAATATATATTCACTTATACGTGGATATTAGCCGATGAGGACATGATAACCAAGCAACAATCCATAGACCCAGAGAGGTTAGGTATAGAGGACAGGGCTAGGGAGACACATGGATCTCCCTGGGAGGGGGAAATAGAACAGGTTTTATGTGTGAACTGGGGACAGGGTAGGAATGGTAAAGAGAGGATGAGGTGGGGAAGAGGGGATTGAGGGAGGGAGTGCAGGAGAGACAGCTAGAATTGAGGAACATCTGAGGTATGGTATAGAAAGCTAGTGAGTAGAAGCCTCCGAAACTATATGAAGACATTCCTAATGAAGTCTCCAAACGATGGGGGAGATGGGGAATTCCCAACTGGCATCTCTTGTCACCAAACAAAGCTTCCTGTACTTGGACTAGGTTACATCCAATTGGTTTATTGGCCAAAAAGGTCCACAAACAACTCAAGCTACTGCCAACACAATCAGTTGTTCTCCACAAACTGACAGCAAGGCCCTGTGGCTTAAGACAATACCCACACAACTCACTGAACATGGAGAGGATGATCTGGTGCCTATAGAACCTTCACTCCCATGCTCTAGTGTCTTCGGTATAGAAAGGTACTCTTCAGGCTACCAAAAGAGAAATGTAAACACCAACCCCGCCACAGACCCTTTGATCTAAAACGCTGCTCTGCCTGCAAAATATGCTAGGACAATGGTGGCACAAAGCTTATGGGAGTAACCAACCAATGTCCATGAGATGTAACCCACACCTGACACTGATTGGGTGACCTAGAACCAGAGATTAGATAGCCCAGAGACCTAGGGTAAAACCAAATACTATTGGTGTTTTTAAAATGACTCCTAATGATATTCTGCTATACTCATAGGTCAGTTGCCTTATTCTGCCATCATCAGAGAAGCTTCCTCCTGTAGCAGATTGGAATAAATACTAAAACCCATATCTAGACATTATCAGAGCAAGATTCTAGAACACACCTCTAAATGGGGCGTTTCCATCAAATCCCTCCCCCTCAGAGTTCAGGCAACCAAAGAGAAAATGGAAAAGGTGTAAGAGGCAGAGGAGATAAAGGACACCAGGAGAACAAGTCTGTGTAACCAACCTAGCAAAGCTCATGTGAATTCACAAAGACTGAATCAGCAATCACAAGGCCTGCACAGGTCTGCCCCAGGTCCACTGTGTATATATTATAGAGTTCCGTTTAGTGTTTTTATGGGATTCCTGAGTGTGTGAACAAGTGTGTCTCTGATTCTTGTGCTTTCTCTTTGGCTCTTTTCCTTCTGTTGGTTTGCCTTGTCCAACTTTGATGCAATGGCTTTCATTTTATCTTATTATATTATTTTGTTTTGTTTTGTTGCTGTCTCTTAAAAGCCTGTTCTCTTCTAATGAGAGACATAAAGGGAGTGTATCCAGATAGGAAGGAAAGTGGAGAGGAACTGGGATATATATTGCATGAGAAAAGAATCTATTTTCAATAAAAAGAGAAAATGGGGAGGGGGAGGAAGGAGACGAAAATGCATCAAGTCATGCCTACAGGCCAGTCTGATGGAGGCATCAAGTCATGCCTACAGGCCAGTCTGATGGAGGCATCAAGTCATGCCTACAGGCCAGTCTGATGGAGGGAGTTCCTCACCTGAGGCTCCCTCTTCTCAGATGAATCCAGTTTGTGCCAAGTTGACAAAAACTAACCAGAAAATTTGGTCCTCATCAAATAATAAACGATAGCTGGTGGATAAATAGTCTGGCTTCTTGACTCTGATGTGTGTGCCCAGCAGTATCTCCAATGTCACCAATAGAACTGAGCTTCAGGTGCCCTTAGTAGCTGCCTCATCAACACACACTCTGCAAGGTCCTACGCTCTGTCTGATATGTACTCTTCTATTCTTTCTCCCCAGGACTGCCTCTCCAATAAACCTCTTGCATTCCAAAGCTGGCCTCAAAGCTGGCTTTGGGATGGGTCCAGCCTAATAGAAATTATTTCTTCCATTACAATTTGATGATGTATTTAAAGACTGCTATAGAGTGGGGCTGTCTTAGGTACATTTCATACATTGTCTTATTGTTCCTGCTAGGTTTCTACTCCTGCTACTTACCTCAATCTGGTCATAGAAGAAGGCTCAAAGAGATTAATCAAGTTGCCCAAAGGTACTCAACTAGAATATAAATGGCAGAGGTGGATATGGAGTATTAATTAGCCTTAAAAGGCATGTGCTTTGCTGTCTTTGGGGTGCGTAATGAGCCATTAGAATAATGGGTGAATGTGAAGGTCCAGGTGCCCTGATGCCGGTGTTAGAGGGGCTACGGGAAGAGATGCAAAATCCCAGCAATCTTTGACAACCTCTAACCCTGACTTCCCATCACACCACCTCTCTGAGGATGGTGGACCATCCAACCAAGTTCAAACACAATCAAGTACCCAAGGATTCCTATTCCCTTGTCTATTTCTACCCGGCTTTCCTTGAAAACTTACCTTCCAGTCTCATGCAGATAGGATTTGCTAGAAAGAGAGGAGGAGCTGAAAGGAGAAGAGGAGCCAAGGGCACGAAGAGAATGATAATCTCTCTCTCTCCTCTTTTTGTCCCCCTCTGCCTGAGTTCTCTCTGCTCTCCATGCTTTGACAGACTCCTGGGACCATAGGCTGACTTACCATGTGGAAGTTGCTGAAAGTGCTGCTGGTGATGGGATCTCTGATGGTGTTTGCTCTGTGGGGAAGCCAGATGGCTCTTCATGGAGCAGAGTTAACAGGCGAGGAGAAATGCCTCCTCCCCGGTTACAACCTAGTACTGGGTAAGTCCAAGTGAGAAAGAACCATCTGGAAACAGCCTCTCTGGAGCCAGACAGGAAGGGAGTTTAGCCTCAAAGGGCCAGATGTTCTGAGAATTGGGGCTCTCTGGAGGCCAACTTGTGCACACACACACACGCACATATGCAGACACGTACACTTGCACACACACCAGCAGCCTTCACATTGCATCAAATCCACTTTCTTTTTACTGAAGGGATTCTCAGTCTCAAAGAAATGCTTTCATGGGTCCATGGGTCATTCTGTGTGTCTAAGCTGCCTTCTCCCTGAAGAACCTAAAGAGACGAAGCTTGTCAGGGTCTGTGAAACCCCATGGAGAAAAGAAATAAAGAGGCAACGAAGCAACCAAAATAATCTCTGTTGAGTGCAGAAGTGCCTGTACCTATGTGGTAAGCCACATCTCTGCTGAGCCATTCCTTAAGTGCTCCTTAGCTTTCTAATTCTGGGGCTGACCAACCCAGGAGCATGATTTATTCAGCTTGTGCACACAGGAAAACCTCATGTGCAATCTAGAACATGGTAAATATTCAACAATGTTATGTCAATTAAACGGAATTGAACTCCTCTGGTCCTGGGAGTGCTCAACTCTGTAGGGAGAGTTGGCAACACTCTTCCAACATAGGCTCCCTCTAGGAGCTGTTCATTAGTGTTGTCTCTCAGAGAGGCTAAACAAAGTCCCATTTGGCCTTGGGATGGATGAAAGAAACCTGCCTTGGTTTTCATACCTTCTTCTGGGAACTCAGCTCAATCACAGGAAAGATAACCACAAGCTTAATAGGTAAGATTAACTATCTAAAGTACCCAAGATCTGGTACTTGGGCTGAGGGATCCCACTTTCCCATCAGAAAAGAACTTGACTTCAATCATCTCTAAAAGCCAGGTTGTAAAGACCAGATGAGGATCAATTTTATCCCTTAATCTGAATACAAACTGGTACCCTGTTTATTGCTTACACTTAGTCTCTGTCCTACTTGGAGTTGCTGCCTAGATGGTGGCCAGCAAACAGGTGATTGACACGAAGCCAGTGACTTCCCCTAATGAGGGTTCTATCCCTCTGTGTATAGGGCACACAGGAGCAATGCTGACATGGAGACTGCCTCTCTCCCCTAGGCTGGCACCATTTACTTCTGTACTTTGCCTCTTGACTCTCTTTCTGCCATCTGCAATTTGTAGAGCAAATCATATCTTCCTGTCTGTCACATGGGAGTCCTTCATTATGTTAGTCTATTCCCCTCTCCACTTGACCTCACTATTTGGTTATTGTCCTACTTAAAGTGTGTCTCCTAGAACTGAACATACTGCTTCTGAAATCGCATCCCTCCCTGTTATCCAAAGAGCTTAAGCAAGACTTCCTGAAAGTCACAAGGACAAGCACTTAAACAAAGGTCATCTGCTGCAGCCTGAAGCTAGGATTGTAGGTGGCCACAGAGTCCCATGTGGGTGTTACATGTCATCTGCCTCACTCCAGTGGCCTCCATCCCTCATCTGCCTCCTCTCCAAGGATGGCTTTAAGGGAGATGTTCTGTGGGCCCTCATGCTGGATGGGCCACCTCACAGCATGGGAGGATTCTATTTCTAGCCACATCTCTTGCACAAGTAGAGATCCGGCCAGCCAGCCAGCCGGACTCTTGGGATGGGAAGCTCCGGGAGAGGCCAGATTGTTATCACTGTCAGATACAATTTCCTCCCCCGACACTGCCCTCCGCCAGCCCGCAGTGTCCATCTGTCTTGGAAACAGTAAGGTCCCGGCTGAGTATTTTTAGACAGAGCCTTTGTTGGTTTGGAGTTACTTTCTACCAGAGCTGTCAGCTCTGTCCGTTCTTCTCTTCTTCATCTGCGATCAGATCCTAATGATCTGTAAAGCATGTGTAGGCCTGAATATCCCTTGGAACGGTGGAGGGGCTGCCCGCTCTCCCCACCTCCTCCTGCAAGGGTGACTTTTCCTATTTTGACTTGCTTCAGGTGTTTCATTTTGCTTTGTTTTGGGTTGGGTTTGGGGTTTTTGTTTTGTTTTTTTTTGTTTTGGGGTTTGTTTTGTTTTGTTTGGTTTGGTTGTTGTTATGTCCTGTCACAATTTTGAAAAAGAATAATATGTCACTTCTCCCAACCCAGGAAAAAAAATAAGCTTTATTTAAAGACTTCCTGGGGCCTGGGAAGTTGCACAGTTTGCTTATGACAGCTGAGTATGGGGGTGAAGACATAAAATGAAAGGCAGGGGGAACGGACATATCTCAATGACAGCACTAACTAACGCTCAACAGTCGGTTACTTGGGACCATTAAGTTCAATTGTTTTTTTTACAAATTAGGGAACTATGAAGGAAAAGAATATCAAGGCTCAGAAAGTAAGGCCAGGCACAACACACTCAAACTAAGCAAACTGAGGCATCACATCCCAGCTCCTTGCCTATGGGGACAAGGCATGAGGCTGAAGGCACCCAGGAGATGACAGAAAACTGACAGGAGAATTCATCAGGCAGAGGAGATGTGTTCTAGGCAGAAGGGGCTGGGGCGGGGGGCAGGGCAACTGGAAACCTGTGATTCAGAGGGTGTATATGACTAGGCAGCCAGAAGGGAGAGAGCGAGATAAGGAGAAGAAGCCCCTTCAGGGAGCAGAGCCCTTGGGAAGAAGAGGCCAGGTAATGGGCGTAAGAAGTGGGGGCTCTGAATATCTGATTGTTCATTAGAGTGCTTCAGAACACAACCCCGCCTTGTCTGAAGCTCAAAGATGCTGCTTTAAAATAGAAGGTCAGCCGACTGTGACCTGTGTTGTTGGCCAAATGGCTTTGGGAGTGGATTTAAAATGTCCGGATAGAAAACACACTACTAAGTGTGCCTGGTTACAAACTATCTTTGAGAGATTTGGACTGTGAAGATCTTGACTTTCAAGTCCATGTGAATTGACATTCTGGATAAAAGCATTGAGCATGAAGCTGGTACCAGGAGACTGGGAAGCCTGCTCTGGTTTGCCTATACACCACAACAGGACACTGAGATCTTTTGGCTTTCAGGACTCAGTTTCCTCTTATAAAGTGCAGGGTCTAATTTTTCAAGCTCTTTCTTTCTTAACATTGTCTTTGATTTAGTCAAGATCTGATAGCAAGGAAGGCCAGAGTCCCTATTGTCCAGGTAGCCATTTAAAGTTTTTATTTTCTAACACCCATGGAAATGAAAATCTTCCATGGATAGGATATAGACTCAAAGAGCCCAGACTCAAAGCCTCCCTCCACCACAGACCAGTTTCATAGCCTGGACAAATTGCTTAGCCTCACTGTGCCTTAGTTTCCTTATTGCTAATTGATAATGACATTAGTATGCATTCCACGAGACAACCATGAGAACTTGATGGACATCTCACATCTTACAGCTTGGCATAGTAGGCAATATTAACATGTTTTCCTGCTTCAATCTAAAGTCCTATCCGATAGTCTGACACCAAGCCTTGAGGAGACCACAAACTAAGGGATGGATAGCAAGCTCTCATCAGGAAACAGAGGGCAGCATCAGGGAGGAAAGATGGGAAAGGGGTGAAAGGTGGCACTAGCTGTGACTTTTGCCCCATTGTATACTGAGGATTTGAGAACTCCGAATGCAAATTCCTTTCAGCTCTCCTGAGTCAGCAAGCCTGTGGGACCACACTGGATATGAGAGCCTGTCACTAACCAGAGTCAAGGAACAAGAGTAATTGGGAGGCGGGAGCTCCACAGCCAATATTAGTTTCGTGACCACTAACTACTAAGTCCATTCTCCAGTGTATATGCCAACCAGGAAAAAACAATGTAAAGGTCCCTGGAGTTTCTACCAAATCACACAATTCTGCCCCAGGAGAGGGTCAAGTTTCTTTTCTGAGTATTACAGGAGCATTTGCAAACATGTAAGTTTGGCCATGTGAAAAAACATATATGACGTCTTCATATTATCCAGCCCTTTGATCTGGATCCTTGACCTGTGACTGACTGGAGAGGGGTCACATGGGTACTTACTTAGAACTAGTAGAGCCATTTCTTCTTGGCCCTTTCCCAAAGGACACAAGGAAGAACACTGGCCGTTTCCTCCAGGAATGCTACCAAGTGGACTGTTACCCAAAACAAAGCTGCCCTTTTAGCTGCATACTCCTCAGCAATGGCTCTTAGTAAAATGTTGACCTGTGGGTCTACTCTGAACCTATCAAGTCAAAACTTCCACTAACAAGGCCACAACAAGCCCTTAGGTAATACTGTCATAAAGTGTTCTTTAAAAACCCAGTGCCAAAGAATAAGAGTGCATATGGGCATCTTCTCTCTCAGAGAACAGTCAGCCTGGCCAGCTAATCCCCAGCTTCTATGCAGAGGGTCCTGACACACGCTATGGGTCAATCAGAAACAAAAAATGGTCTGCGCATTTCTCCAGAAATGAGGTATGTAGGGAAAAGATGGGAGATGGGAGATAGATCCTCAGAAAAAAAAAATAATTAAAATATAATTCTGTGAACCAGACATGTTGAGCAATGAGTAGATGTGAAGGGCAAGAGAGAAGCAATATGGTAAGGATCCCAGACCTGGGAAGCACATATGCCTAGGTTTGAACCCGGGCTCCACCGCTGACCGTCTGCATCCTCATCTCATCTTCTTATTTTTGCCAAGTACATTGAGTACTCATGAAACCCAGCTAGGTTACCTGACCTGGAGCCAAGCCCAGCACACACTAGACACTTGGGGACTGCCAGCCTCTTGTGACTTGTCTTTGTGCTTTACTGAAGAAACTGTCTGCCCCGGATGCTGCAGAGACAAAAATTATCTCTTATCGGGAACTATTGTTAACTGCGGTTGTCAAGGTGAATAACATATTCATCTAGATGTCTGAGAAAAGAAGATTGTGTTTTATAACCCATTGTTGAGCTGAAAATAAGATTCCATCCTCTGGGGACCTTGAGGGGTGTTTATTTTGGCCCTTCAGAGAGTTCTGGATCCCTTGGAGCAGCATTCCCTGGAAACAAAATGCCTTGCTCTCCCAATGGTGGTATGGCCCTCCAGGTTCTTCCTCCCCAGCAGAGGGGTCCCACATGGTCTGGGATGAAGGCCAGCATCTCCTCTCTTGGAGACATGTCAGCCCAAGATGCCAGGACAAATGGTCTTATTTGTTCGTTCTCTGGCAGCTGAGTCTCTACTGTTAGAAAGTTCTTTCCCACGCATGAATCCACAGCCGGCTCTCACTAGCCTGCGAAACTGGGGTTGTAAGGTCCACAGCAATGACAGCTATCCTATCTGTATGCCTCTGTCTGTCCGCACCTCTCAATATTTGCTCTTATATCACTTTCCTTGTGAGACCATCTGACCACCCTCTTAAAATTGCAATCTGCCCACACCCTAGCTTCTTCTTCTTCTTACCTATAGCAGCCATGGGGATTTGCCTCCAGATTTCCAGCCCCAAGGAGCAGATTGGTCCAGGACCCTCAGATGCTATGTTCAGCAGTCACTGCATTTAAGAAGACAATATATCTTCTGCAAGCTGCTCCCAGCCAATAATGGAGTATGTCAAGAAGACTTAAGGCTCCTAGCCCCCACCCTATACCATCTTTAGTACACTAAATCCTTCACTTGTTTTTTTTTTTTTTTTCATTTTCCACCTCAATCCAAAGGCAGGACTTTCTAAAACTATATTGTTCATTAATGAATTTCAGGTACCTCAAAAATAACACACAAGGAATATTTCTGAAGTAAACAATGTCTATCCTACAGATGGAAAAATTGGGCTTGGAGGAGTTAAGTTATTCTCCCAGCTAGCTCAGCCACTAAATGATAATGCTAATACTAGGACCTGGCATTCCTAACCCAATGTCTCATCTTGTCTCTCGTAAGTATTAACTCTTATTTGTTCTTTGTTATCTATTTTCTGTATCTTTCCACTGGTGTACCCTTCTCTCTCTCTCTCTCTCTCTCTCTCTCTCTCTCTCTCTCTCTCTCTCTCACACACACACACACACACGACATTATTTATTTCTCTCATGCTATGCATGTGCATGAGTGTATGTGTGTGTTCCTTACCCTATTGACTCTAAGATGGGTTAGTGTGTCAGTACACTCAAAGATGAGGGATTCAGGAAAGGACATAATTGAATGAGTGAAAGAAAGACTCCTTACACCTTTGCATGTATAGGACCAAAGAGACTTCACAGAGAAGAGAGAGAAGAGATGGAAGAGCAAATGCTCCGGGGTTGGACTTCACTGGCAGGCCCAGCCCCATTCCTGGTTGGCTGTCTGACCTATGTAGGCCTGTAACCTTGATGTCTTCCTGGGATTGTCATCTTTCCTTTAGGAATTCCATATCTACCTTCCCTGAAGCAATAAAGAACAAATGAACAGTGGGGGGGGGGGGGGGGCGTGCTTTCCAGGTGTCCTTAAGGGAGGATGGATAGATCATGGCAGCCTGAGAATTTTGTCCTTTGCAGGTTGCCATCCAACTGAGTAGTAGAAAGGGGTTCTGGAGGAAAGAGAAATACTTTTATCTATCCTGTAGGATTTGGGCAACAATAGAGTGTTTTTAGGATATAAACATGGGAGAGGTTGGAAAACATGAGCCAGGGATAGGAAGGAAGCTATTTTCCTGGAATCTGTAAAGGATTTGCTTGAGGTCCTGAGTGCATACCTGGCACAGGAAATGCTTAAACTCATGCAGACAGGAAAACATGAAGTTCTGGAGAGTGCCCACAGTGATTCCCGCTGCCTAAGGAAGAGGTTGAGTTGCCACACACAGCACTATCAGAGTCCCACCTATGTGCAGGCAAAACACCAGGGCCATGGGTGGGCACTGGCTCTGACCAATGCTTTCCTAGAAAGGTCTTGGCCCTTATAGAGAATAAGTGAGCAAATGCAGATGTGGGGTTGTGATGTTCCTTCTCTAGTCACATTGGGTGACAAAGCATGATCAATGATTTCACCTGTGACACGTGTTCTGCTCAGCCCAGCACCTGGCAGAGCTCATAGCATATGTTCTAAAGGGCCAAGAATTACCTCATAGCAAAAACTCCTATGTCAACAGAAAGGACTGTCTCTGGGCCTCAGGAGGTAAATCTCCAATGATTTACAACAGTATGTAGGAGCCCCTACCTACTCTGCAAGGAACTTAATGAGTGACACAGAATATGGGCAAATGACCATGCTGTCTTCACTGTACTCAAAGGTAAATGTAAGGGTATTCCACTCTGCTCTCCAGGTGCATATGTGCTAATGGTGCCTGGCAGAGTGGTCCTCATAGCCTGTGTGTGGATGGTGTCCACGAAAACAGAAACCCTAAGCTATGGATGTTGGGTTTTGTCTGCTGAAAGGCAGGGTGAGGATGAAATAGATTGTGTTTGTGAAAGTCTTTGAAAACTGGAAAAGTACTGTGGATGTAAATTTAGCATTTTTAGCATTGTATGAATCCAATACCCTGGCCTCTAAGGAAAGTTATCTGCCAAGGCAGTGTGGGGAGGTTAGGGCCAGGTGCCCATGCCTGCCTTTAATGTTAAGCATATGGAACAAGTCATTTCATCCTTCTGAGCATTTTATTTCTGAGTCTTAGTTTCCTTATATAATAGTGTAAGAGGAAGATAAATTAGGGTATTGTGTTCCTGGGACATTTGGGGATCTGTTTACACAGCCTAGGTAGCAGAAGGGATTTCTTGCTGATGTCGTGGTAGAGCAGAAACCCTCAGGAGACTTGGAGGCCAGCCCGGGCTCTGCTACCAGCTCCCTGTAGGAGTCTCTTGACCTAATTTTCATCCTCTAACAACAAGGTCATAAGACTTTTGGTTTCCCAAGTTCATTGGCAGTCTTAACAATCCACCACTCAACAACACCAGCCCACCCCAAGGGTAGAGCTATCTCTGAGACTGGACAAACCCAGGTACAGCAGGAGAGAGCTTCATTCTGCACATTTTGTACCTGGTGACTTCCTGAGGTCAGGTGAGACCGCTGATGCGTTGTCTGTTGTCTTAGTGGCTCTACAATTATGTGATGAAACATTATGACAAAAGCAACTCCCAGGAGAAGGGTTCCTTCTCAGCTAAGGAGCATGGTCTACCAGGAAAGGGAAGTCAAAAGAGCAGAAGCTTGAAACTATTGCTCATGTTGTATCCATAGTCAAGAAGCAAAAAGCAAGAATGCTTGTCTGCTGCTCAGTTCCTGTCTCCATTTACACAGTCCAAGATCCCAGCCAGGGAATGTTGCCACCCACACTGAGTACATCTTTCTACCTCAATCAATGCAATCAGGATAATAAACTCCGACACACATGCCCAGTGGTTCTAGATTCTGCCAAGTTGACGATTGCTTCTTTCAGTTCTAGACAAGAGTAAGACATCCAGGCAAGAGTCAAGAGAACCTCGGCCTGCCCCGCCTTCTGCTTCCTTGTACTCACTCCAGTGAGACAAAACGGAAAGAGGGGAACACATCTTTCCCCAACATGACCGTTCACAAGCACACTCTCTGAAGACAAGTAAACAGAACACACACAGCTCTGCAGTTGGCAGTGAGGAAGAAGAAGCAGGGCCGAGTGGAGGAGAGGCGAGGAATTCTCAGATTCCCAGAGGATGGTCCAGCAGTTGCTATGGAGAGCTGTAAGGAAGACCCATCATATGCAGTGATCTGAAAGGTACTTCTTGGCCTGAGATGGTAGTGCTACACTTCCTGTGCCTCCACCACAGAGAAAGGACAACCACAGGCACTGGATAAGGTAGTGGCTATGAATTTCATTCTGGTATGCCACAGACTCCTGGACTGATTCTGAGAGCTCATTCTGATAAAGTAATTTCATCCACTGTTTCTGCCTTCTGATTCTTTCAGCCCATGCTTGGCCACTTCCATGGATAGAGGCTAGTTTACAAGATAGACTATTTCATGGGGAGCAGCTCTGAATGATCCACCATCCATTGAATCAAAGCTGCTCTAAGGAACATGAGAGCTGCCCTCTAGAATTTTCTAGAACAAAATGTCTATATAGCCATTACTCCACTCCTGCCTCCTTAGCAACATGTCTAAGATATGACTTGTGACAGTAGCTGTCCCTTCTCTGCAACCCCACTTAGCAGCCTTTCCGAGGGGATAAGTACAAAGAGAAATGACAACCAGGTGGCCTTTCAGGTACCTGTGGCTCTAATATTCTAACTCTAAAGATAAAAAGGACACACAAGTATATACACCTATTTTACTGAACTCTGGGTTCAGCTCCCAGCCCCATGGGCTTCCTGAACCTCCATTTCTGTTCGGTTCTACTTTTTCATTTCTCTTGAAGAAAATAAATGAGGAGATGAATAAACAATGACTGAAATGTAGAAACTCTGGGCTCTGGTCTTCACAGTGTGCCGAAACAGTAACAAATAAAATTACTGACTGACCTTCATGAAGTGTAGTTAATATGTTCCTTTGGTACTCTGACTCATGCTCATTGGCATTTATAGGTTAGGTCATGGCAGACAGACCCTCTTACCTTCTTACTACGAGATGATAAGAGAATATGAGCTACTGTAGAAAGTAAAACATTACTTTCTTTTCTGATCTCTATTGTCTTATCTAGTTGAGGCCTGGGATTTGAAGGTGGTTTCAGATTTCCCTGGCAAGCTCATTGTATGTTCACAGAGACTTGGTGATATCCCACGGGCCCTCCTTCAAGCAGCAAAGAGAACAGGCAGCCATGTTACAGAGAAGGTTGAAAAGGAAGACAGCCACTATAGGTATTTCAAAAACCTGCTGGGGTACACTGTCAGCTGGTGTGGGCTAGCATATGCCATGGTAAAGCAAACAGCAGGGGTTGGCAAATCCAGAGCCCAATAGTGACCATAGTGCCATGTTTGCTCATTAAGATGCTGTTAGGACATAGGTCACCTGGTGGCAGTTTTATTTGTAGATCCTGGCTCTTGCTGAGCCTTCTTCTGCCGTCTTGATATATATATATACACACTTCAATGGATTTTTCCATCTGAACAGCCTATGCCAAATGAACATAGATATTGCTGTCCCCATCTCCATTCACCAGCCCTTTCACCCCCCCCCCCCCCCCCCCCCCCACCCTCCTAGGGGCCCCCCCCTTTTTTTCTGAGGCCCCTGCCTCAGAATCTTTGATTGGTACTGCTGTAGCAAGCAGTAGGCATGGTACAAGTTGTAAAAAAGACTTTCCAGGTTGGAAATATTCTCCCTTCACACTGGCATGCCATAGTGGGATGACAGGTGTGGCTCTTCCATTTGCAAACATTCATGGCTACCTCACCTAACACATTCATAATAACTGGATATGTTTAATTCCACAGTTCTTACATTTATGATACAGAGTCACAACAATGAGAACTGACCTAAGACAGGTTAAGATGAGTTAGGACAAGAGTTTTGGGACATGTTGATCAAAAGTCCTTAGGGGGACTCCACCAGGGATTATAATCTGCCCTAGATAGGTCATGCTTGACATAGGCCCTTCTGTCTCAGGGCTGAGGACTTAGTGAAAACACTCCAGGAAATGGTCCATAGTCTGCAAACTTGGAAGTACCAAGGTGCAATGGTTTGACTGTGTCTCCCAAATTTTCATGTATGAAAGCCCATAGACCTAGTGGAAAGTGAGTGGGTCATACCTTTTTTTGTTCCAGTGAGCTGTCACTCTGATAGGAGTGGATTAGTAACCTTAAGAAAGGGTTGCCATGAAGTTTATCTCTAGTGTTTAGTTTCTCCTTTGCATGCCTACATTTCGTCTGTTTCCCATCATGACTTTAAGCAGCTCAAGACCCTCACCAAAAAGCTGGGTAGATGCTGGTGACATGCCTTTGACTTTCTAGCCTCCAGACCTAGGAGCCATAAACATCTCTTTGTTTATAAATTGCCCAGTCTCAGGCATTCTGTTATAGCAACAGAAAACATACTAAGATAATGAGTGTGAGGTTGGTGACAGAACACCAAAATAAGAAGTTAAGAGAAGAAGATACATTTCTATAATTCTTTACAGTTCCAGTGCATCCATAAATAAATAAATAAATGCACTTTTTTCCAGCAGAGAGCTCTAATGCTTGTTACAGTCTGTTAGTTTTTTTTTCCCCAATTCTTGGAAATATGGTCACTCACATAGGGAATCCCTGACAGCATTCCATTAGGCAGAGCCCAAGCAATCAGAAGGCCCCAGGGATGCTCAGTTGAGAAGCATAATGCTGATGAGGCCTGTCCATAATGTTGATGATCTGACAGCTGCTTTATTATGTAGAATGTGCCGGGTCACTCCTGGGAAACTATCGAAACAATCTGTCGTTAAATGATCTAATAGAACAAGTGTTGTCAGGTTCTTGGAAAGGGCTCATGATCTAAAGTTATTCACAGATTCTTAGAACTGAAAGTTCTTTCTAGTATCTTCTGCTAGGGTGTCTTTATTATATTAATGGGGAAATTTCAGCCCAGAGAAAATGGAGGATTTTATGTATGTTTTATTTATTATAATTTATTCACATTACATCTCGATCAGTATCCCCTTGCTCTTTACAATGTAGAAATTGGCCTTCTCTGCACATGTCCTCAGCATAAAAGGGTTGATGTCATTTGCACCTAATACAGTGGAAAGATTTCATGCAGGCTCTGACTGCAGGCTCCAGCAGATGGGCCAAGTGAAGTCAACTCCTGTAAAATTTGCCATAGTTTAAGTGTCAGGTGTTAAGCAAAACCAGCCTTGTCACTTGGTCACCATTAGGGAGACCCAGGAACGGTCGAGCACAGATCAGCTGAATGTTAGAACAAACACTGACCTCAGAGATGGGCCAGCATCAAACTACCTCACCAGGCTCGTAGCTGGATCCTGGCAGCTCTGCAGGCTGCTGTGATGGGCTCTCTTCAGTGTCTGATGTCTCAATTCTTTCTCCTTTCTTGGAGACTTCTCTTGTTTTCAAGTGTCCACGCTCTCTCCTTCACACCCCGCATGCCTGTGTGTACAATCCAAATACCACTGTGAGTAATTTCATCTCCACAACCAGGCTTGACTCCAGAACTCAAACTCTGGTCAATCTCACATAGTCTTCCCCTGGGAATGTTACTGCCACAGAAGTCAGCGTGTGTTGTGGGGCAGTTTCCTCTGAGATTAAAATCTTCCGTCTTGGAGGGAAACTTTTTAAGACAGGATGTTTACAGGAAAGTGAAATAGAATGTCCTAAATACTTCAGGAAAGGTTGTTAAGACAAGAAATAGTAAATAACTCAAAATTGCTTCAGGAAGTCCCTGAAACTGACCAGACTCCCTAGGCCCCTCCCTCTCTAAGAGTATGCAAACAGTAAAGACTGCTAGAAAGGGTTCTCCTGGAAGGAGGGTGGCCACCCAAACTGCCTAGAAGAAACAGACCAAACACCAGCTGAGCTGCCTAGAGAAGCCCAGACCAGCTGAGGTACCTGCAAAGGACACTCTCCATACTGATGAGCTGCTTGCAGTGTACTCCAGGTTTTCAGCTTTTGTGAGATGTCACCCATGCTGAAGTGGCCTTGGATCACGCAGCTGTCTTTGAGTCATTTCTGCTTCTCTAAGTAATCCCCCACCCATATTCCTATAATTAACCCCAATAAAACTCATCGATTTAGCAAGTTGGCCTTGGTGGTTTGCATACTCTGGTCTGTCATGGGCTGTCTATCTAGGGTGAGTAAATGTTTGCTCATGTCTCCCCAGAAAAGTCTGTCACACAACATCATGTGCCTTAAGTCAGCCAACCAGAAGGAAGGATTATTATTTTTTAATTACAAACCTCCTATTTCTTCCTGTTCACAAAATAATAAAGCACACACACAGTCCCAGCTGCTGCTGGTAGCCATCTTGAAGCCATGAAGAAAAATTTACACCAAGACCTGAAGGGGAAAGATCCTGAGCTAATCACAGAAACCAATCCCATCGAGCAGCCTGCCTGGAGTCCATCCCATCCATGTATATGATATAAAGTGCCCCTTCACTTACAGAAGCTTAATGTACTTTATGGATTTCTGTGGTTGGGAGCATCCTAAGTCATAGGCCAGGTAAATCAAAAACATACACGTAGGACAGGAAGCACCTGTGTATCATGGTGAATCTGCACAGGGTGGAGGGTCTGCCCAGTGTCTTGTTTTACTGTCTTGAATGCCCAGACTCCCTTATCCTAAGCGGCTGTAGGAATCACACCTGTGTGCTTCTTGTTCCTATCTATGCCTTAAATAAAAACCCATCTGCAAAGAGTTCTGTGAGATTCCTGGTAATGATGGTATGTGCCATGTAGCAGCATCCCTCTGGCCTCAGTGTCTTTTGCTCTTCCATGGAGCTCTACCCATTTCCAAGGCTCACCCCGGGTTAGGGGAAGTGAGTCAAGGCAGGAAGACGTCATGCTCTGCCTCATTTTTGTGCGCTTGGATAGTACAGAAATATTCCCTGGTGTTTTTCTCCATAGTCTTCCCCTCTTTCCTCCCCCTGTCCCTCTCCTCCTTCAGAAGATGGTCACTTCCTACTCTCTGGTCTTTCTCTACATTTATCTCCAGTCTCAGCATTCTTGGAGATGTGACTGATGGGCGTTTACTGAGGGAATGTCAGAAACAGTTCAGAATCTGGGGAGACTCTCAGAGATTCCAGGGTCATTGTACCTTGGCCCTCCCTGAGTGTCTTCTGCTTTGCCTAACCATACAAGAAGCAAACCAAAAATCCATGTGTTCTAGAAGAAAAGAATAGAAGAAGTGGGATAAAATGTTTCTACATAGGAAATAAAGAGAAAAGAAGCTTCCTTCTTTCTCCCTGACCTTTCCTCCTCTGTGCTCAGCCTTGGGCCTGCTTTTATCAACTCGCCAAAGTATATCAAGGCCAGGAAACACATCCAAAAGTGAACCCAAGTGATGATCTCTGCAGGAAGATGCCTGCACCTCCGTGGGGGGGTCTCTGCAATTGAATAGTTTCATCAACTCTCAGCAGAAATCCAGTCAATGACATTAGCAGGGAGTCAAAGAGAAATAAGATATTCTCTCCAAAGTTAAAATGAATTATGCAAAATTACAAAACTTGCTGAAAGTCTAAGAAAGTTGCAAGGAGTGATGGGGACTTAAGGGGGAGAGTTGGCAGCATGCTCTCTTGGAGTGAGTAGTGTTGAGAGATAGCTTGCTGACTGTTTGCGCAGGCAGTGGTGGACTTTCTAACTTAAACAAACTGGAGACTCATACTTTGAGTTGTTTTTTCTGCCAGCCGAAGCTCAGAGTACACATAGGGGACCCAGGCAAGACGTCAGTAACAATGATGATGACAGCTAGTTGTTTTCAGCTTTTGCTATAGAGTAGATAGTCATCGTTTGATTAATCCTCTGATTTGGTAGGTGACAGGTGTCACTACTCCTGTTCTATGGATAGAAGAAATACACCCTCCATCCACCACCCACCCCCATCCCCAAGCTCTGCTATTTTTTTTTTAAACTGGTGAAGCCTGGATTTGAAGTTACTTTTTTAAAAAAAAATTTTATTAATTTATTCATATTACATCTCAATTGTTAGCCTATCCCTTGTATCCTCCCATTCCTCCCTCCTTCTCACTTTCCCCTTATTCCCCTCCCCTATGTCTGTGACTCAGGGGGTCCTCCTCCCCCTGTATATGCTCATAGGCTATCAAATATCTTCTTGGTAGGCTGCTGTTCTTCCTCTGAGTACCACCAGGCCTCCTCATCCAGGGGACGTGGTCAAATATGAGGCACCAGAGTTCGTGTGAAAGTCAGTCCTCACTCTCCACTCAACTGTGGAGAATGTCCTGTCCATTTGCTAGATCTGGGTAGGGGTTTGAAGTTTACTACCCATGTTGTCTTTGGCTAGTGGCATAGTTTGAGCAGGTTACATTATCAGAATTGCCATTTCATAATTACAGAATCAAAAAGTAGAAGTTTGAAGCTTAAGCTTTGATTTTATGTGTTGTGCTAAGATTGATGCATCAATAGTTCCTAGGAGGACCTGTTGGAGAGAGACAGGAAGCAGGAGTTTCCACCAATAGGATAGGAGAACTGGGCTACCTACTTGGGTTGGACTTTACATCGCGGCAGCAAATATCCAAGGGAAATAACTCAGGGGAAGACAAATTTATTTTAGCTCAAGTTTTCAGAATTTTCAACCCTGTGTCTCCTATCTTTGTAGCTTTGGACCTGAAGTGAAACAGTGCCCCAAAGTAGTAGAGGAAGATCGCGGAAGTGGCTAGTCACCTCACCTCAGCTAGGTAACAGAGGGAGGATTGGCCCAGTGTTGGATATGAGTTTCTTCCAAGATGCAAACGTTCTGATTTGAAAGGAATCTCAGTAATATTGCAAGACCATTACAGGGAGGTATAACAGCACAATGTTCAAAGAGGAGGAAAAACTTCCCATTTCACAGTGAAGCTCATTAAGTCAGGAAGTGAACAATTCAAAGTAGCTTCAGGGAGTCCCTGAAACTGACCAGATTCACTAGGCCCCACCCTCCATACAAAACCTGTTGGGACTGCTGAGAGACGCTCTTAGATGGGCCAAGCTGCAGAGAGGACTCTTAAGGCAAGCTGATCTGCCCAGAGGACTCTCAGGGCAACCATGCAACTCAGAAGCTTATACCAGCAAGGCTGCCAGGAAGAGGTTCAGATCAGTTTAACTACCTTTGCTGCAAAGGCTGCTCTCCATCCTATTAAGCTAACTACAGGTTGTGTAGTGTATGCCAGGCATCCGGCCTTCATAAGCTGTCACTCATGTTAGGATGGGCTTGAGCCATTTATGCTGCTGTAAGTAACTCCTTCCCCATATTCTTGAAAGTAACCCCAGTGAAGCTCATCAGTTCACAACACTGGACATTAGTGGAACCCATACTTTGGTCAGCATTGGTTCCCCATCTGGGGTGAGTAGATGTTTGTTCACCTCACTTCAAGAATGGTGTTATACAACAACAGCTGGATAGAAAATAAAGTTCTCAAAGACACATCCCCAGAGGACTATCCTCTTAAACTAGCCCTGCTTTCTTAAGTTTCTTAAAACAGTGCCACCCTATGAAGACAAAGTCTTCAACACATGAGCTTGTAGGGAATACTTCAAATACAAGCTATAACACTGCCCAATGTTTATATCTTCTATAAAATCTGACCTAACCTTTGGACTTTAGCAGATCTTAGAGATAAAACGGACTTATATGACCAAGTCAAATATATTTGTAGTAGTCTATTCAATGTTACTATAATAAAACACCTGAGGCTGGGTACTTTATAAAGAAAAAAAAATGTAGCTCAAAGTTCTGAAAAATCCCACACATAGCCTAGCTATAGAGAAGGTCTCATGGTATATGACATCACACTGCTTTTTTATAGCAACCTTCTCTGAAGTAGTCAGTACCCCAAGAGAATTATCTTGACCACTTTTAGACAACATCCCCAAACAAGTCCCCACTAGGCTCCACCTCTTAAAGTTCTCAATACTTCTCATCACCACCATATGTAAGATCACCCTTCCAACACATGATCCTTTAGGGGACAAATTCAAGCCACACCCAAACAATAGTAAGCTTTCTCTCATTCAAGTTCCCATACCCAGTCAGTAGAATTAATTTAAATATTTGTCTGTAAATCAATGTCACCCATCCCCCTCTCCTTAACAACCTAATGTCTGCTTTTCAGAGGTTCCAAACACCGTAATACCAAAGGTTCTTACATGACGATGAGTTAAGGGCGCGTTCCTCAAGTTGTGTTTTAGGGAATATTGGCCACACGAGATGCCATCTCATCTCCCTACTTCTCACGAAACAGATTCTGTAGTTGTCAAATGAGATTGGAAACTTCTTATACTCTACAGGCAGTCCTGAGACTTATTATGCCCACGTAAAATATTTCACAACTCCTTTCATTTAGAAAGAAAAAGCATTAAACTTTGTTTAGCACAGTATATTCAAGTAGCATCTGTGAGCAACCCTATGCAGAGACGCCTACAGAAAACGTGGGGAGCCGCTGCCATGGAAGATAATGGCTCTCACTCTCCTTCTTTGTTGTCCTGTGATTCCTGGAAGGAATAATAATAGCTCCTATTCATTCAGCTCTAGCGTTTCCCCAAGTGCTTTTACAAATATCATCTCATCTTATAATATTTGAAGTTCCAGACCAGCAATATTTTTCAAATTCCTTCTTTTCCTTTCTTTGAAGTAGAATCCCAAAAGATACCAATTAGGTAGCTCTATCTCAGTAAGTTTATAGCCACGTCTACTTTTTTTTTTTTTTCAGATCAAAAGGGTGAAAGTTTCTACTGCTTAAAGAGAGAGAAAACCTTTCTCTTAGCAGATTTTTATCAATTCGAGGAACTTCTTAAAATGCATTTTGTAAATGTCAAAGACTAAAACTTCTCAGTTCTCTTAAGAGATTTACCTCCCAGACATTTATTCCGATACAAGCTACTTTCTGTTAAGTATTACTTTACAAGGAACACAATCACCAGTAAAATATCTTAAAAGAAAATGAGAGGTTTCTCCTATGGAGCATTTTAATGGATCAAAGACTTCCTTTCCTAAAAATATCTGTATTCAAAAACGGTAAAGTCAGGGAATCAACTTGATCCCAAAGTATTGTACACTGTTGGGTTTCCAGCTTTAAGGGGAACATCTGGGGAAGGGAAAGATGTTACTTTCATCCCTCAAAGGAACTCACCTAGGCAGCTGTACAGGGAATATCTGTATCTACTAAGGACCCTTTACCCCTCCAGCCTGTACCCTGCATCTCTCCTCCTATCTCTGTGTCCCTTGGGAATGTTCCCCAAATGGCCTGAGGTGTCACTTGCAGCTAGAGCCTCAGTGAGCTTGTCTGGCCCAACATGCTTTGCACAGTCACTGTATTTGGACACCCCAGACCTAGGCAGAAAGCTAAACAGCCAGCCTGTCCTTGCAGACAAAGACAACAACGGGTTTACAGAGCCTGAGCATTTCAGTCTCCCACGTTCAATGGAAGGCGGGGAAGAAAGGTCATTAATGCAGACGGTTTATGTTTTCCCAAGGCAGCATTCCTCACAAACAGCTGTGTTTATACAAAACTAGAAGAGAAGAAGAGAGAAAGAAGAGAAAGGACAGTGTCCCTGGGATGACATCACTCGGCACTGTCTGCTTTGGCTGGCTCCCACCACTGGAGAGAGGGGACTGCAGCAGGCTGGTGAGTGGACTTGGTATAAGGTAAGTGTGTGCAGCTTGGCAGTGTGTGCATGCAATTAGATAGGTCGTTTCCCTGCTCTCCCCTCTGTCCAGTCCACTTCCAGCATCCTGCTGTGTTTTCCAGAACATTCTCTGTCCTTGTAGCAGCACCCTCTAAAGAGAGTTTAAAGTCAGGACTCAGGTTCACTCCTAACTTCCCTACCCCACCCCACCTCACCCCCAGAATAAAAGCCTGACAGGAGGCAGAGTCATTAAAGTGAATTAAAATGCATCCAAGGAGAGATTATCCCTAAACCATTCCAGTATCAAACAAAGGCCTCTTTCACAGACTCCAGCCCAGTAAACAGAGATTAGGGAACAAGTTCTCAGAACCTAGAGGCAGGAGACAGGCCTGCACTTAACCTCCCTGGCTAGACCTCAAGAACTCAACTTCTGCTCAAGCCAGAAGATTCAGCCCGCAAGGAAAAGGGGGCTTGAGAGTGGTGTGTGGATCCCTGCCCCCAACACTTCATTGAGTCAGGTGTGTCCTTAACACAGCCCAGATGTAATGAACCATGACCCTTTCCTAGCTTCCTGCATCAGGGTCTAAGGTAGGGGGTTCTTCTCTGCACAGCCATGACAAAGACTTGACCATGACAGGCATCTTACGGTGGACGATCTACTTGATGAAGACAAGTTGTCTGTAAATGAAATTCACTGTATCGCAGACCTGAAGATGCAGGAAGGCCAGCAAAGCTAATACAGATGACCCTTCAACCCAGAAGTCTCAAGAAAACATCAGAGGATACAGTGACCCAGGAACACAGTCTCAAAAGCCCAGATGTTCAACCAGGTAAAGTGAGCCTGGGGGTGGAGAAGGAGAAAAGGGAAGACATTCTGAGCAGCAGGTGTCCAGTGACCAAAGGCACTGGAGATGGAATGAGCATGCTCGCTGCCTTGGGTAGCTCCCAAGGACCCTCTCCAAAAGGAAAAGAGCATCCCAGCAGTGATACTGCCAAGTTTACAATGAGAAGACCATGGCTAGATTAAAACCGGGCTGTGTGCTGGGGGAGAGGGGGCTATATTAGGAGATTACACTCTTCTGGCTTCGATGCTATTGGCAGATTTCAAGCAGGGTTCATTGCATAGACAGATTATATACTATAGGCAGAATATTCTAGGAAGTACCCAAGGCTAGTGGCACAGAGACCAGTTCAAACCCTCAGGATTTGTAAGGGCTGGGTGTGAGGTAGTGACAATACAGGACATATTTCTGTATATGGCATATGAAGGAAGGAAGGAAGGAAGGAAGGAAGGAAGGAAGGAAGGAAGGAAGGAAGGAAATCAACCAGCCTTACTTCCTCCCAAGGCAGGAAGAAAGTAGAGAAAAAAAAAGAAAGAAGAAAGTGTGGCTCTAAGGCTTAGAAGCTGGAAGGCTATTACTCCAGTCCCTAAGCAGGGATTTCAAGGAAAGGAAGCTGCCGGGAGAAGATGTACGTCAAGTGCACACTGAGGAGAGCAGATCTCTGTTATCATACAGGTGACTCTCATCTAGTCAATAGAAAGGCAACATCAACAAAGGGAATTCTGAAGCAAGTAACACTCAGACTTGGCGCTATAACATCAGCTCTCCAGCTCTCACCACACTTTTGTTTTGTTTTGTTTTGTTTTATATTACATTTCTCCCTTCCCTTTCCTCCCTCCAAACTTCCATATGCCCCTTCCCATTCTCTTTCTAATTCATGGTTTCTTTGTTTATTGTTTTTTCATACATGTGTGTGTGTATATATATATGTATATATGTGTGTGTGTGTATATATACATACATACATATATATGTATATATAGTACGTATTCCTAAATAGAACCCACTCAATCCCTGCAATGTTACTTGTATGTTTTCAGGGCTGATCATTTGACACTGAACACTGGCTCTTCCCTGGCCAGGACCATCTCTCCTGCTCCCAGCTTTCTTGAAAACACTGCTGCTAAAGATAAGAGGAAAGATGTTGAGCTTGGAAGGAAACATAACACACGGTGATGACTATCCGTGAGCCTTCAGAGGATCTTCTTAATTGCATAGCTAATGTGGCTAGATCCTCCTTCTGGGGGGGGGGGTTGTTTGTTTCTTTCTTTCTTTGTTTTGAGACTAAGTCTTACTAGGTAGCTTTGGCTGGCCTGAAACTCATTCTATAAACCAGACTGGCCTTGAATTCACAGAGATCCACCTGCCTGTGCCTCCTGAGTGCTGATATTAAAGGCTTGTCTTCACTTTCACATGCACAGGATGATTCTAGACCTGATTGTAAAGGTCAAAACTCAGATGGGCAAAAAATTATGCCTATGAATATTTAATTAGAATCTTCCCCAGCCTGCCATTTTGAAAAAACAAAATGGAAAAGCTATGTGTCCTTGATATTTTACTTAGCTACTTCAACAGGCCTTGGGTGGGAGTAGGGAGAGGAAACCCTTTTTCCATTTCATCCAGGAAGAGTCTTAGCTGACTTTCATCTTCTAATTATTTCTGCTTGTTTTAACATCTGTGCACATTCTGCAGCCTCCGACAGTTTTATGTGGCTTATACTGTACAAAACACAGAGGACTTGCATTCCTAGGCCCACAATATCACTGGTAATGTTCAGAGAGGCGGAAATTATTCTTTATAGGATCATGGTTCATCCACATGGCCAGACCTGCAATGTGTCCAGAATCAGGCCAAACATTCCATTGGTCTCTGGACCGTCTGCCCAGCAGAGCTCAGCTCACCTCACATGGCTTTTTTCTGGTTTCCCTCATTACACCTATTAGTGAGTATGTGTGTGTGTGTGTGTGTATGTGTGTGTATACACACACACACACACACACACACACACACACACGCACGCGCGCATATATATATATATATATATATATATAAATATATATATATATATATTAGTGTTTCCCTTTGCCCTTTGGCCATTATCTGGCTCTGCTAGTCTGCAAGATCCTCCTAGGAAGGTTTCCATGGCATCACTGCATCCCTGCCTCCCAGCCCAATATGAAGCATGCAACAACTGCTCACTAAATGCTGTTGAATACCAACTCGGCAAGCAGCTGGACCAAAAATGTGCAGCGTATTAAACCTTATGACAGAATTAACAATCCTCCCATCTCAGCTGTTCTCTCTCTTGAAGACTGAGACAAATGAAAATACGCTGGAAAAACATCTGAGTTATGAGGGGCATGAAGCCCTAGAACAAGCTGAAATAGGAGAAAAAGCACTAATGCACTGCCCTAAGAACCAGGGAGCCAAGTTCAAACAGCAGCCAGTTGGTAGTTTGGGAGGTTGTTGTTTTTTAAATCAAAAGATAACCTTGTGGATTTATTCTATTGTGTCTGGGCCTCAAGCATCCTATGAAATGAGAAAATCACACCTTGCTTTTTTTGCTTTTAAGTGTGTTAAAATAACTTCATAACTTACAGAGCAAATTCAATAGCATTTTATATAAAACATGACAGTAGAAAGGGGACTTTGAGAAGAGGAGTACAATCAGTGGGAGTGGAAGAAGGACAAGAGATGGTGATGGGTGGATGACTGTGATCAAGTTCATGGCAGACAACTATGGCAACACCACGACAAAACGCATTATCCCCATCATGAATATTCGCCACTAAAAATTAGCACTTTGTTAGATCAAAATGTTTCTAAGATTCAAATATGTATTTACTTGATATTTGCCTAAAGGTTGAGACTACAAAACTATCACATTCAGATCTGTAGACAAAAGCTGACATCTTCTTGCTCAACTAGTTATATAGCTGTCTCCAGACTTAGGTCCATGCAGGTAAGTGGTGACTGGCTGCTCTCCTCATCAGAGGGGCTGGCTTCCAAGTAGGTACCTAAGGAAGATGATATGGAAGGCAGAGAAAGGCTAGCTGTTTAGCTCGTCCATTTCTTGCTCTGTTTCTTTTTCCTGATGAGGGAAACTTCATCTCCTTGGGTCCCTCAGAGTTGGCTGTGGCCATGTTACTGACTTCTAGTCAGGAACATGGTAAATGGATGGATGTGTGCCATCTCCAAAGGACCACTGACATACAAAGCTTTCATGGTCCTTGTCCTTCTACTGATAGCAGCACAGAGGGACACAGAAAATGCAGGAGTCCAGATAAAGATGGTGGAGCAACAGGATGGAAGAACTCTCGCTCTCCACACCTCAGCATTCAGCCATAAAAATGTTAAGACTTTAATATATTATTGTATGTGATTTCAATAGTAGTAGACATCACTCTAGTAACCTGGCAATACATGTTAACTTAGGGGAATTTCAAATACATTGCATTTTCATAGTTTGCATAATTTGGGAGTGAAAAGTTTCTCCTAGAAACTTGATGAGGACCTAGGTTTTCATGAAACACATGTATATGACTATATGTATGCAAACAGTTTCTCAAGCTCCAGCACTTTAGTGATGGATGATTTTCTAGTTGTCCCAAGGGAAGTTGAGTTGCTCTTTATTAAAAAGGAAACAAACTCTTTCTACCTGGAGATGAAATGAATGCATGAAAGACTCATCCTATGATGCTCCTGTGATTTCCAGCATTGGGGTTGAATATTTAGGGACTAAGAGTTTCATTAGAGAGCTTCAGTTATAAGATAATATCTTTCTGTGATGTAATAATAGTCATAATAAAAAATATGCCCAAGTTGTATGGCAAGAAATAACCAGAGTTGTCTAGAAGTTTCTTCAAAACAAACTTGAAATGAAAGCAATCATTTATTTATAATCAAATGATCAAGAGGTGTACTTGGACAGATTTCAAAACAATTGATGAGAACAAAATCATGAAGACTGTTCTCTTTTTCTATGACTTTCTCTTAGAAGCAGCAACAATCAAGAGCTAAGAGTGGCCACCATGATACCTGAAGTGGGCAGTTCAGCATTAAATCAGATTTTATATGCAATCATAGGTTGGGAACTCAACCAAGGCAAAAGAAAACCCAGCCCTACCTAGACTGAGTTCCATAATTGTTTTCTCAAGAATACCGACCGAGTGCTCATCTTAAAGAAGACACAGAGAAGAGAAAAATGAAAGCAGCTTTGACAAACATCCAAGTTCATCAGATCCCAAGTTATGCACTGTGTTCCCATCTAGGACAGTGTTATGCCATCAGTTTTTTTGACAGTGCTACACCACCAGTCTTAAGAGAGTTTAAGGCTCTCAGGAAGCATCCCATGGTTACTACATGCTAAACCTGGGAGCCTTAAAAGTAGATGTTACCCCACAGGGTAAGAAAGTGATTTAAACAGACTGGACCAGGCATTCCTGAGTTTAAGCCTTTCATATTTCATGAGACTGGACTTTAGCAAGTTATAAGACCACCTTGACCCACCATTGATTATAATATGTGATTGGTCACTTGAAATGAATTTAAGGACCATATCCAGCCCCACCCTAAAACTTGAGATCTAGTAGAGGCTGCTTACTCCCATGTAAACCTCTCTACTCCATGGTCCTAGAGCACCACATTTAAGCTCTCCATGTCTAGGAAGGAGAGGACACCATGTCTCTGCAGGACTAGAAACTTGGAATCTACTCCACATCCTACCGAAGAAGGGCAGGAGTCGCTTTTTGTTATAATTTCTCTTTTCTTTTGTTTTTCTTTTTCAAAACATGGAAGAAGCTTGAAGGAAACAATCTTTGGGAGACCCCATGAAGATGTAATTCTAGATGGTCTCCCAGCTGGTCCAGGCCTGCCAGTGTCAAGCTGGAGACCAAAAGGGAAAAGAATGCATCCACACAAAGGATGTGTGGGTCTCTGGAAACAGATGAGCCAAGATTGAACCAAAATAAACTCACCACAGCCTAAATATTAAGACAGGCAAAACCCACTCCCAGAACATCAGGCTCCCAATCTCAGGGCCAGATTGGAGATGGCTCCCAGATGGAGAAAGAGTATCACATGATCGATGGCCATCCCTCGTGGCATGGGTATGGCTCCTCTCAAACTGTCAGAAGATAACGCGAGGTTTCTGGCAGTTGGCCTTCTCATTGGCTGATCATTCCCAAATTAGGAAGGAAGGTAAGTTACTCTATTCTCCTTCACAGGGATTACCTAGTTCTGTTTCTCAAGACAATAATTGCTCTGCGCTTAATTTAGTGTCTCTCCAGATCCGTGTTTTGACCTCAGCCATTTGCTAAGCTTAGATGCTACCACAGCCATCACCTCAGTATCTAAAAGCTCCACTCATCTCAGCCTGCCAAAGCAGAAGCAGGACTTTGGTGTGGTCTCTAGAATGCGTGAAATGATATGGTCCACAGCAATTCCAGCATCCAGTACTAACTAGCTCGTTCATGGAGGCCATTCCCAGAAGCTGCCTAGAAAGGTTTTGAATGGTGAGATTCAAAAGATGGGAAGGAACCAGGTGAAAAATTCTTCCACTTTTATTCTTCCAACAAACTGTCTCAGGTACTCTATTAACTGCTCTTTACCTTCTCTCCAAAGACTGTCCATGGAACCAACAACTCACTGTGTCTTCTTATAAACTGTGATGAATTCAATAACATGCCACTTGCCACCCTAGAACTGTACTTTCAGATGTTAGTGTGTTTGCTTGAGAGCCATCATTTTCGTTCTTCTTTCTGCATCTGGAGAAACTCATTCAGGCAGGCAACCTACGCCTACCCACTTAGCTACTATACTCTCTGCCTTTTAAATTATGCATCTCAACTGGAAATGGGCTCATAAGATTCTCTAGCTGTTACAACACCTGTGTTTCCTTTCTTTTCATTTCATGTATTTTTTAGGTTTATAGCTTGAGTTTTACATCTTAGACTGTCTTTGATTGGCTTATCAAAACTAAAATATAAATTTATGTGCACGCCTTTACAGAAACCTAAAGAGAACATCCCATTCTCACAGACCCTGAGCAAGGACTGAGGTATGCATCTATGTGGCCCCAACAAGCATCTTCCACAGGCACAATTCACCAAGAGGTATCATTTCCCAGAGTCAAATTTACAGAATTCCAGGTGGAGGGGCTTAGTAGATACTCTAAAAACAAAATGGATTCTGTTCTCAAACTTGGGTGACTAAAGGTTAAACAAAATTAAATAGTTCCTGTTTGCTTAGAACCCCACTCATACCCTGCACAAGCTAAGGAACCTGGTTTGCTCTTCTTCCCCAAAACCCTGCCCACAGTGAGAAAACCCAGGACTAACACATGTCTCCAAGTTTCTGGCAACCAACCCACAGGTGCCTGGCCAGGGCCTCAGGTTTTTTACCATATAGCAGCACAATCCCAACTCTGGCTTACACGTCACCACCCCCGCACCCAAGGCTTATAAAACCTGCTTTAGGAGGCATGCAACCCCAGACCTCCAGCAGTGAGACCAGTGAACTCCCTGAGAGCTGCCTCTCAACAAACCTGCCTTTATACTCTTGATTTGGCTTAAATTGGCTTATTACATCTACATCAGCAGAGGAACCTATTAGTCCCTGCCCCCCCCCCCCGCCCGCCCCATAGGATTTCTGAGACATCATAGCAAGGAGTAGTGTTATTTTTTGGAATATGTATTCACAGTTTTGGGTGGGGGAGGGGTGGGACAAGATCTTCCCATTTATCTCTGGCTGTCGTGGAACTCACTGCATAGACCAACCTGGCCTTGAACTCACAGAGATCCACCTGTGACTGCCTCCCAAGTGCTGGGATTAAAGGCGTGAGCCACTACACCCTGTCTGTTCACAGCATTTTTATAAATCACTTTTTATGCCACTTTAGTATCAAGTAGGACTCTACACCAAACACTTCCTGCAGTTAGTCTCCCCGTCTCTCTGTTTCTCAATTTCTCTCAATATCTCTCTCTCTCTCTCTCTCTCTCTCTCTCTCTCTCTCTCTCT
>OU015743.1:32374564-32407596 GCA_907169655.1 Acomys percivali
ATAGATAGATAGATAGATAGATAGATAGATAGATAGATAGATAGATAAATAGATGATAGCTAACGACAACAGAGACAATAAACAGGCAGGCAGACAGACGGAGAGATGCTTCCCTCCCTCTCTTCATCTTTGAGCTTCTGTTTCTCCTACTTTTCCCTCTCTGCTTTTAAGGTCCTGGGCCTACCTCACCAGGTTACTCTATTGAGGTCCGTTCATTGGAAATCTCCAGTCCCCCTTTATCATGTAGCCTAACATTTGCACAGGCTCCATGATGTGTTAGTTAATTTTCTGACTCCTGTAATGAAATGCCTTCCAGAGAAAACTACAAAAAGTAAGGATTTATTTGGCTCATGGCTTCAGAATTTTTAATCTGTCATGGGAAGACATGGTGGAGCAGGAAAAAGAATATGGTGGACAGGAAAGAGAAAAGGGAATCTAAGAAGGGGAGAGAGCAAGAAATAGGCCCCAAGGACATGTCTCTGGTGACCTACTTCCTATATAAGCCCCACCTCCTAAATAGCACCATTTTAGAACCGAGTCTTCAACACATGAACCTCAGGGGGACACTCCATTTTCAAATCATACCACAAGGAGCAGCGGGTCATCTTTGCAGGGCCACTGTTCTGCTTGCAATTGGGTCTAGTGGACCTCAGCCTACAGTTCTGCAATTTGCACATTACAGATTATAGACAGCTAGGATTGGTACCAGGACGGATAGTGCCTTGCTTGTAGCCTGCGGAAGGGTCTGATGTGCTTCTTCTGCCCATCTACTTCCCAAAGCACGGCTGTTTCCTCTCATCACCCACTGCATCTTTAAGGCAGCTTAAGCCACTTAGACAAGATGTATGGACTGAGAATCTAGCTGGAACTGGAATAAAATGTATAGGGAACTGAGAACTTCAGAGATAACACATTACCAGCGGGACTCCATGATTTTCCATTACCATTCCCATTCCGAGAGGCAGGTTCCATAAAGTATTCACTACTGGTTTCCCTTTGTTTCCTTTCTAGGTCCACTGAAGGATTCATCCAGGAAGGCCATTCTGTAACTGTCAGAGAATTAACAATTTGGGGAGCAGTCTTCCACCAGTAGCATACAGAAGCCAGTGAGTAAATTCTGTAGCACCCCCATCCCTTTGGGGCGATCCTGAGTAAGATCATCCTTCATGTAGCCCAGGGAACCTTCATCTAGCCCAGGTTCCTACAGCAGTATTCTTAGCCATTCGTGCACCTAAGGTAAGTAACTTGTCCCAGTTTGCCAGGGACTTTCACCAGTCAACACTATACATCCATCACATAAGGAATCTCTCAGTCCTGGGAAAATGGGATATCTGGCTGTTGTAAGCATTGTTTGTTCACTACCCCAGCTCTCTTCTTTTTCCCTTTCATTTTGCAAACACCCAGTCTTAACTTCCTGATATTGCTTCCAAGCAAACTACTTATGCCCAAATACTCATTCCAAGACCAGCTTTGGGAGCAACCAAATCATTATAATAAACTCTGTGGTCCAATTTATGTGGTCCAATTTATGCCTAACAGGGTTAGGTCACAATGGCCACACATGCTGTGCCCCCTTAAAACTCTGGTGGGGGGCAGGGGGGGATGGTGGTAGCCATTCCCAGAGACTGGGTTGCAACACTCTCTAAGGCAGAGTACATGACAGGTCCTAATAACAGCTGGAATCTAAGACCCTCTGTCAGTTTGTGGTAGGATTAAACTCTCCTTTCCCCAGCTCCCACTACATAGAAAGAAAAGGCACACATTATTGCAGGAGGAAAAAAATCTTCCCATGAAGAACAGGTTTAACCCTCCCCATCCCTCTGCCTCCTCCTCACCCTAGCCCTGCCCTGCCCTTTTCCAGATGTTCCCACTTAGTCATGGTGGGGGCTGAGCAGATGAACAGCATGACTTTGCCTGAACACCCTTCACAATCGATTGAGCTGTGGCAGCTGGGCTTCTCCGCCCCCCCCCCCCAGATGGGGAGAGCTCAGGGCAGACAATGATTATACACGGGAAAGCAGAGAGCCTTTGGGACAAGACCACAATGGCTGGCGCCTCTGCAATTCCCTCTCTGCTTCAATTAGCAGCTCTGAAAGTAGGAAGGGCTCTCTGAGATTTGACACTCCTCCCACAGACACCAGTTAGCCTCACCTGGGAGACAGCCTGCCCCAGGGAGAGGAGGCAGCCCAAGCTGTGGACATCTGCACACAACCCTAATGAGGCTGGCCCAGGATGGGAGCTCAGCTAATTGCTCCAAGCAGCCGTGATGTCTGGCTTCCAGCTGCCATGTCTGGCAGCACGATTTGGATGTCTTGAGTTTACTGTAGGGTTGGGATTGAGAGACCCTTAGGAATGGAGGATGTCAGCTGGGATTCATGCTGAAGCAATTAAGGGACATTTGTTGCAGGTGAAGAAGAGTGAGATAGTAAAATAAAAATATCGCAGCTTGCTGTCATCTTACCAGGAAACTCATAATCCCCAGCCAAGATGGGCCATTCCAGGAACACTAACCATGCGGCCTGTGACTGCTGAAGCATGGGAAGGCTGGACAGTGTCCTGCGTGCTGAACTGGGAACCTGGCTTCTTCTAGGGTAAACTAACCAGATCACTGCTGCTCCCCACTCTTGAAAAACAGAGAAATCAACCTACCCACCCTACTCCCTAGCCCTATTCATCCTGATGCCAACAAGCATAAACTTCAAGCCTCTCATTAACACCACCATTTTCAAAGGCCCAGAAGGAGCCCTAGCAGTAGTCCATGGTCGGCCTTATTTTTGCATAAATTGTAAAAGAAATGATATTTCCACCTTAGAACCACCATTTCTTTCCACTCTGACTTCTTCTGAGTCCCCTATTGCAGGGTAGTATTAGCATTGGGGTGATTTAGCCAAGAGAAAACCAACTCCAGCGTACAACCAGTTTTGTAATCGGGATTCTATTTATATGACTGTAGGAACAACTTCTAAAAATAGACTTTCTAACCTCTATACTGACTATTGCATTGTTATGGCATACTGGGGCCAAAGGACACAAACCACATCCTATGTTAACCTAACTGTATGTATGTATGTATGTATATACATATATACATATATATGTATATATGTTACAAGCAAACCAAGCTCTGAAATCTAAGGAGCCACACACTAGTGTGTGTGTAATGAACTATTCAGATGTAGGAGCAGAACTATGGCAGCAAGGGAGGATTCCATTCTCATCAGTGCTCAAGCCAAATAAAAGAGGTTCTCTCTTACCACTTATTTCATAATTTAACATACATAATTATAAATGTGCTATACAATGAAATTAGCCTCCATGAAATCAAAAGAGAACACTCTGACAGTGACAAGTGAATTGTAACAAAAGTGTTTATGATAGTTCAAGAAACAAAAAAAAATGCATTAAAATGGGCTCACTTTAAATGGGAATAATAGATGGAATCTTGCATTGCTTTGATGGTTCAATTTTAAAAGAGAAGAAAGCTATATAAATACATGGGAGGACAAGTTCAATTTCTTGCTGATCTTACTGTCACTGAATAATAACAAAACTCATAAAACCACAAGGTCAAGAATAGCAAATTGGTTAATGAGTGCAATCAGTTCAAGAAGTATTTAAAATCAGCTAAGAAAGCTTTATCAACAACAACAAAAGAAATCTTGACTGAAAGATAGCCAAGGACTTTAATGGACGTCTCTTCAAAGAGAGTGTACACATGACCTAAAGCCCATGAAGGGAAACTCAACACCACTAACCATTAGATAAGTATGAATTAATACAATGGTGCCACCTCACACTTAGGAGGATTCCTATCAGGACAATGAGAGTAAAGGGGGAGAAGAGAAGAGTTGGGGAAGATGTGGAGAAACTGGTGTCTTTGTGTAATTGTTGGGAATGCATCATTATGTGACCTCAATGAGAAACAATATATTGATTCCATCAAACATGAGTAGAACTACCTCTGATCTAGCAACTGCACTTCTGCTGTGGACTCAAGAGATCTGGAAATGGGGTCTCAAGGAGACGCTGTTTATCTTCACAACAGCCTGATTCTCCATGCTCAAAAGATAGAAGCAAACCAAACATTCACCACTGATAAATGAATGCACAAAATGCTGTATATTGATACAATGGATTAGTAATCACTATCTAAAAGGAAGAGACTTCTCAGATATGTGCCAACACAGATACATGTTAAGGACAGGGACCCAAAGGAGGAGAAATGAGGTGTCCTTCCAAGGAAATAGAATGCCTGCCTTTATAAAACAAAGCATTTTAGAGATTGTCCACACAAGGTGAATGTAATTAATATCACCAAACAGTGTTAAAATGGTTAAGATGTAGAGCTTTCTCTTTTATGTATTTTACTACAATTGAAAAACTTTAAATTAAAAAAAAAACTAGGAATGTCTTAAATCTCTTTCATTTTTACATTTTATTTTATGTGTATGAGTGTTTTGCCTACATGTATGTGTGTGCAGTACATGTGTGCCTGGTTCCCACAAAGATCCGAAGAGGGTGTTGAATCTCCCGGAACAGTTCTGGGTGGTTGTGAACCACCTGGTGAGTGCTGGGAACTGAACCTGGGTCCTCTGCAAGAGCAACAAGTGCTCTTAACTGCTGAGCCATCTCTCCAGCCCATAGAAATGCCTTAAATCTTAGAGCTCATACAGGAGAGAAAAGCAATCAAGACAATCCCCAAAACAGTATTTGATAATCTTAATAAGCCATGACATTGTAATTAACAAATTATAAATTTCACAGATATCCTCAATACTGGAAAAAAATCACAGAAAACATACCAAGTGATCAATAATTTTTAAAAAGCAAATTTTAGGGGTTAGAGAGAGATGGTTCAGGAATTGAGAGTGCTTACTGCTCTTGCAGAGGACCCAAGTTTGGTTCCCAGTACCTAAAACCACTAAAAACTACAGTCCCAGGAAATCCAATGCCCTTTGACCTCTGAGGGCACCTGCATGCATCTGATGCACATAAACTCACATAGGCATTAACAAATAAATAAACTTTAATGTAGATTTAAAATAACAAACAGGAAAAACTGAACTAGTTTTTAATCTCAGTACAGAAAATATTACCAAATCACTGGTGGGTTAAAAACAAAGGCAATGAGAGTATATAGCCACAGGTGTAGGAAACAAAGCATTAATAAAGGTGGATCATTCATTAATTAACAAAATGTCTATCTTATTGTTTGGACCCTGTTATGTTTGTGTTATTTTATAAGCATATTTGAATTTCTTATTTTTGATGACATATCTTTTCTCCTCATAACTTGCAGATTCACTTTTATATGGAATGCTACACTCTTTTTCTAAAGAGGGACCCCAGTTGCCTAATTGCATGGAAGTAAAATTTCCTCCTCAAACCTGAGTATGTCCTCCCTCAACACAGCAGTGGTCATGGGGACCAATGAACTTTGCTTTGTATCCACTTCCTAATAGAAATTAATCTAAAGGAATTACATAGCTGTGACATTCTGCCTCTGTAGACTAGAATTCCTCTGATTACAAACTTGATCTTGGTTGCTCTATCTTCCAATGAGGAAAAGTTTCTTGAAACTCAATACTTCCCACAGGTGAGCAGGGGACACACAGAATCAACACAAAACCAAAGGAATCCTAGAACTTATAAAGAGAATAAACCAAGTCTCACTGAAGCACTTACCCCAATATCAGTATTAGCCTATGTCCCCAAGCCCCATTCAACTGCCTTTTAAGTAGAAATGGTCATGGAACAGCGAAGACCACAGAACAGGGGCTGCCTATAAAGAAAGCCAAGCAGTTTGGATCTGTTGGATAAATAAGTATTCGCTTGGGATCTACAGGGCAGGAAGGGTACTTGGAGGTCCTTGGAGAATGGATGAAAGAAAATGTAATTAAGAGTAATTAAGCTAGGGCTGGAGAGATGGCTCAGCAGTTAAGAGCACTGCCTGCTCTTCCAAAGGTCCTGAGTTCAATTCTCAGCAACCACATGGTGGCTCACAACCATCTATAATGAGATCTGGTGCTGCCTTCTGGCCTGCAAGTGTATATGGAGGCAAAACATTGTATATATAAGAAATAAATCTTTATGGGAGGATACAAGTGATGGGATAACAATTTAGTTGTAATCTGAATAAATTAATAAAACTAAAATTAAATTTTAAAAAAGAGTAATTAAGCTACCACTCCTAGCTTAGATCTTTTTTTCTAGGTGGAGAAAAAGCATTAGATTATTAATCCAGTAGACTAGCAGAGCTTGAGTGTACTATGACAATGGTCCTCGGGGAATAAAATGGAGAGTAAGGTGGATTCACTCAAGACATAGATAGATTGGCAAGCTGAGTCAAAACCTATTCCTATATTTCAGGCACAGGCAACTTATGGAAGGAGATGTTATTTACTGAGATAAGGAAGGTGGAAAGAGAAACAGAGTGGAAGGTACAGGTAACACTAAGTTCCTTTCCACTCAAGTGGAAGAAGAGCAATTTGTAAGGCATCCAGGTAGAGATGCCAAGTAGAGCCTCAGTTATATAAGTCTGGAACTCAGACAGAAGGCTTGGTTTCAAACTATAAATTTGTGGCTTATCAGAATAACGATAGTAGTATTTAAATCATGAGAGTAGATTAGATCATCTAGAAGGAAGGCTGAAACAGGAAGTGGGGGCAGGGAGAGGAAATAGGGTTCAAGAACACAGGTGTTTTGGTATAATGAAGTCTGCAAAGCTGGTGCAGCTAAAAATATTGGAGAACCAGGGGAGAGTAGTCTTAAAATCCAGGAGAAGAAAATGGCTTTTAAAAAAGTACTGAGAAAATGGTCCATTATGCCAAATGTGGCTGACAAATCTTACAAATCTAAGGTTTTATCCCTTCATTAATAAATTACCTGAACAAGTCAAGGTACACAGCATGCATGTACTGCTTAGATGCAAAGGGACTTGTGCAAATGCCATAAAGGAAGTTGGTAAGTAGAGTTGTACCTAGGCTGTTAATGATAACTCTTGACACTATTAATGATACTCTGCTAATGCTTGCAGGCAGGAACCGAGCATAACTGTCTTCTGAGAGGCTTCATCTAGCAGTTGATAGAAATAGATGCAGAGACCCACAGCCAAACATTAAGTGGAGCACGGAGAGTCTAGTGGAGGAGTCGGGGGAAAGGATTGAGGGAGCCGGAGGGGTCAATAACACCACAAGAAGACCTACAGAGTCAATTAACCTGGACCCATGGAGGCACATAGAGCCTGACCCACCAACCAAACAACATGCACGGGCTGGGCCTATGCCTCCTATATATATGTAGCAGATGTGAATCCCCCTAACAATTGGAGCAGGGGCTATATTTGACTCTCTTGCCTGACTTTGGATCCCTTTCCCCTAGCTGAGCTATCTTGTCTGGCCTTAGTGGGAGAGGATGCACTTAGTCCTGATGAGACTTGTTGTGACAGGGTAGGTTGGTACCCATGAGGATACCTCCTCCTACTTCTCTAAGGACAAGGAGAGAGGGCAATGGGGGTGTGAGGGTGGGACTGTGAAGAGAGGAGGGAAGGGGGCTGCGATTGGGATGGTAAGTGAATAAATAAATAAATAATTGAAAAAAATACAGTGATTGAGTCTTTTGAGATTCACAAGAAGGATACATAACCTTTTTAGTGAATCATACTTAAACATTGTGCCTCCTCCTATTAAATCATCTTATTAGAACCCAACTCTGTCTTTTGGGAAAAGTAATAGATTTTTATTCGAAATAAACATTTAATTTAAAAAATATATAATATGTAAATTTGGTATATCACTGCTTATTGAATGTATTGAATAAACATCCCCAAAAAGAAAAAAAGAAAAAGAAAGATCCACAATAAATTTATTCAACACATGAACAAAAAGTGGGGCTGACTCCAGCTAGCTCAGCAGCTTCTTCAGCAAAAAGAAAAAGCAAACCCTCAGAGGAGGCTTTCTATATAGAAACTGATTCAACTTTTTAAAATGACAGTTTTCCATACTTCTTTGGCCATAGGTTTCTATTTGGTGAAAGATGTATCGCTACCATCTGGAGTTTATGCTACTTGGATTCTCTTTGTTAAATAAAAGTGTTAGCATTAAAATGGAGATAGAACCCCCTAATGGATCTCTTGTTCATTCCCATGGCTATACTGAAAGCTGTGCAGATGATGAATGCTCTCAACCTTTCTCGTGACTGCTGAAAGACGCTTATTATTTATGACTTGAGCTCTGATATGTGATTGCTGTCGTTAATAATGATGGTTTAGCCCCAAAGCTGGGAAGGTGGCTGGTCTGGAGTCTCTCTCTCACTTAGCTTGACATTCCTGTGATACAGGAGTTGGGGCTGTAAAGCTCAAAGCGCTTAGACCAGCACAGGGAGTGTTCAATTTCAAATTCTTTCCTCATTCGAGAGCAAGAGCTTGGGGGCGAGGCCCAGGGCAGGAGTCTTTCTTGAACTGTGGAAACTGCTGCCGGCTAACTGATAGAATGGGAGGGCTCCTGGGGACCCCATGGAACAGAACAAGCAAGTTCATTAAGAGAGCCAGGAGGCGACCTTGGGGGTCTTGTCCATCCACAACTTGGCAGGACACTAAGTGTTTTACCAAAAGGAATCTCACAGCTGGAAGGAGCAGGTGCCGACAGGGTGAGCCTGTGCAACACTGGAGAAAGATGAAGGCAGGAAGGAAATTGGATTTTCCCAAGTTCCGAAAGGGAGGGGTACCCTAGGAAGAGGCAAGAGAATAAGCAGGGAGCGGCTGAAGTTGATTTAAGACGTGAAATAAATATCCTTAACCAGCAAATAACTGTCGTTCTGCATTTTAACAATTTAATGGGCAAAAAGACCCAGTATTAACTGAACCCACACCTCCAACAGAGAGGAGATTATCAGTTGCTGAGCAGGGAGAACTAAACCAAACACAGTGTCTACGTCCTACATTTCCCAAGAAGCAAACCCTGTTGCCAGGAAAAATTTTCCTGGTTTTTCCCCCTCCGTGTTCTCTTCCTAGACAGCGTCACTCTCTCTGGACAGGAAGGCTTTCAGCCCGGCATGATGATGCTTTAGCCTGCAGTTCTAAGTGGTCAGAAGCATATGGCAAGCTCCTTCCCGAGACAAAGAAAGGTGGCTTTTAAAAGACGGTGAGCACTGAGGCACCTCCATTCAGAGGCACATGTGTCTCCCACATTTCCAGAAAGCTGTAGGGTCTGCCCTTTGTCTCACTGGGTTCAATGATAAGACACATTTCCCCATTTTTTTACCTTCTCTAACCCTAACTATTTGGAATCAGTGTTTTAAATGTTCAGGTGTTATATCTTAAAACATTGGAGGAGTTCAACAAGATACAATAGATCAATGAGTTATATTTTAAAAACCATTATGAGGTCATGAAATTGGGACGTGAGATGTGTGATTCCCTAGAAAGACGGGGTGCTTCACCCAAAGACTCACAGATATGAATGAAGGCTGAGTGGTTTCCTTTTCTCTCCTGGACATTAGACCTTCTAGACAGAACAATCTGGAAGATTCTGGAAGAAGAGTTACATGTTTGCATTCAAAGATGAAGGAAATCACACTACTGGGGGGGGGGCAAAAAAACAAAAAACCTTACCATTCTTTTTAGTATTTAAGCAGTAATTGGCACTCTGCAAATGAATACTCACATGCCTTTATTTCAGTTGGTCCTCAAAATAATCCCGTAAGTCAGGTGGCAGTATTAGCCTCATTTTCCAGTTGAAGAAACTAAGGCTCAGAGACCTTGAGGAGGGCAGGGTCCCAGTCACATAGCTGATAAGCAGATCTGTGTGACTCTAAATCTCTTGCTCTTTTCCCTACCACTTTTCCTAATCCTCTGGAAGGAAGGATCACAGACATGTGCTCTACAGGGCTCCAGGCATGGAGACATGTGCAGGCAACTTCTAGAGCTTATTCAAGATGGAGGAGCACCTTTTTCTCGGTGCCCCCTAATGTGAACTCTTGGTAGTTCCCCTCTGTGCTCAGTTCTTACGTTTCTCTTATACTCTGTGCTCCCTCCTTAATCCTAAAGCTTAATCTGCAGGCCAAGCTGTTGAATTTATTGGGACAACTAAAACGTGTAAAAAAGTACAGTCCCCAGATCTGCCTTCCCTGCCCTTTCTTATTAAAAAAAAAAAAAAAAACAGAAAGGAAAGAACACCATGAATATGTTTGTTACTCTCCAGACAGATCAAGTAAGATATTTTGTTCTCTCAGGCTTTCAGCTCCAACTCTTACATCCATCTCATTTTTATATGACCCCTTTTCAGCAAGGGCCAGAAACACTTAGCTTGTCATATGGAAAATTAGATATATTCAAACATCAATGAAAGATCACCTATAGACTTTGGCCTTTACATCTATCTTTAAGCTGCCTTGCTCCACCTGAATCACTTTTTCTATGCTATCGCTTTCTCATCCAGAGACCTCCAAGATTTTCTCACTGACTCCAAGATTAGCTACAAATTTCTTATACTTTCATGCAGAAAGTGTTCAGGCTGTTCTTACATAAAGATTTGGGTAGATTGATGAAATGGATAGATGAATGGATCGACAAACAGATCTAATAGCTTAAAATTAGAACATCTTTCTGTCTGAAAAACAGGTGTGGTCTTCCATCTACAGTTGAGGAAAATTAAGGATGTCATGACCTTTCCCTGAATATACTCCCCTTCCCCCACCCCCGACAACTATGTCACTATTGCTATATAAGCATATAATATTTTATGGGTATTAATCTATCCCACCAATCCAGAGGGACCTCTGAAAAGGTCACATTCTAAAATGTAAGTGATTGGAGCCCCAGCTCTAATTTCTAGGTTTAATGACCAATATTGCTCAAGTAAGGCTACTTCCTTCCCAGGCCTCTACTTATTGGCTTGCATAATTGATGCCTTTCAGATTTGGAGCAGAGACAGGAGCTCAAATGTACACCACCACCATCACCACCTTCACTACCACCAGTACCACTTTCACCACCACCACCATCACCAGCACCACCAGCACCAGCACCACCTTCACCACCTTTACCACCACCACCACCACCAGCAGCACCACCATGCACATTTGTTTGATAATAAGAAACATTCTTCAATCTTCCTGCTTGACCAAAGACCTTGAATTTCTTATCCTCATGCTTCCACGCATGGGATTATTGGAATATGCCACCATATCCACGTGGTTTGTGTGGTGTTCAAGATCAAACCTTGAACCTCATGTAACTTGGCAAGCACTCTGCCAACTGAGCGACATCCCAGGCCTCTATCATTAGTTTTTATGAGCACATACTCGTTCCATAATTATTGTTGCTTAAGGACCAGTGAAGGAAGAACTGAGTCCAAAGAGTCTCCCTTGTTCATTCCCCCCAAAGCCCTCTTACCCTCCTCCTGCTCAGGAGAATTTCTCTGTGAAATAGAAAAGACACATCATGAAAAAATTTAAATAGACCTAAATGATTTCTTATCAGCCATCTTTAGGATACTGGCTTGAGCATGTCCAGAGATGTTCCTGTCTACCATCTTTATGATTTTAGGCAAGTGTACCCATAGGTGTTCCTATCTGCCATTTTAATGCTTTGAATATTGTACACTGTGACCCCAAGCTAAATATTCATCTGTGTTCCTACTATCTTTCTTTCTTGAACTATGACCCTAAACTGAGCATGACACATGAGTGAGCATGTACCAGACTGACTCCATCCTGAGAGTGCTTTCCTGTATGAATGCAGGCTCCCTGGATAAAGTGATTCCTTCATTCAGATGGCCATTACTTTGGAAATAACTCTCATACCATTCTTGACCTTCTGGAACTCACCTCAGCTGATCCATAACTCAGGAATTGTGAATAGAGCTACAGTAAACATGGGCATGCAGGTGGGGGGGGGGGGAAAAAACAAGAAGAAAAAGAAAATGCTGAATAAGTGAAAGCAACAAACAGAAAAGGAATTTCACCCAGTTGGATGAAATAATTACAACACCCTAGTAATTCTTAAATATAACAGTAGCTTTTAAAAAAAAAAAAAGTAAGACTAGAAAACCTACAAATAAAGTAATGTGAGATAAACAGAATTACCTCCCCAAAAAGATTCCCCTTGTCTTTCTTTACTCTTAGAACTTGATACTGCTGTGTTACATGATAAATTAAGGCTGCCATAACAAAGTACAACAGACTGGGAGTCTTAAACAACAGAAATGCATTGTATTACAGCTCCAAAATCTGGGACCCCAAGATAAAAGTGCCAGCAGGGCTGCTTGTTCCTGAGGTCTCTCTACTGGAATGAACATAGCCACCTATTTCTGCTTCCTACAGCCTTGGCCTCCATACACGTGCATCCCTAGTATCTCTCTTATCCAAATACACTCTTCCTATAAAGACACCAACCAGGTAAGATGAGCACCCACCCATGTGACTTCACGTGAACTCACTAGGAGCTAGAAGTTAGACCTTCAACACACAAACAAGATAGGGGCACATATCCATGGCAAGGGAAATTAAGGTTGTAATCCAGAGTTAGTTAGTTGACTTTGACTGCAATGGGGACATTACCCAGGTACAACCAATGTAACTGCAGTTACAATAAGTTCAAAAGATTCAAGAGAGAGTCCTGAGCCAAGGCTTGAGGGAGATTCAGCGGCAGAAAAACTCCACCCAGCCAGCAGCTCAAAAATCACTGAAGAGTCCCCACTATAGCTCCCAGAAGGAATGTCACACCTTGACTTCAGCCAAATGACACCTTTTCAAAATTCTGACCTCCGGCAACTCTAAGATAATAAACTTATGTTGTTTTAAGTCACTACATTTACATAGCTTGGCATAGTAACAGAAAACCAATACATCATGTCTGTGAGAGGATTAAGACATGATGTGAGTAGCATTTCAAGTGACTGATGATGACATGTTAGTCAGTGAAGAACAAACAATTAGCTACTCACCCAGTTAACAAGATAAACAAAGTCATATATCTATGCCACATTAATTCATAAAAAAAAAAAAAGCCCAGATTTAAGACCTTAACAATATGCATATGAAGGTACTGGAAGCAAATAGATGAGAATGTGCTTATGACTTTGGAATCGGGAAGGAGAAAACTTCCAAAAATTACAATATTAAATTACAAAGCATTATTATTCTGGAGATAACCTAAGCAAAATCAAAAGACAAGCGGGGGGGGGGGGGGGGGGGGCGGATGGAAAGGGGTATTTGTAATATACATTTATTTACAATGTTTCTTTGCCTTATTTTTCTTCTTGACGGTGAACATTAATTATTTCAATAATTAACAACAAATAAAGGGAAGAGGCAGGAAGACTCTTCTTCAGCAGCACCCCTCCCCTGAAATGGGTTAGAAGCTAAAGAAAACCAACATCCCTATGAGCATACAAGACTGTGTTTTATAAAAGACAAGTTATGATTGCTTGGGGGCACATCTTCACTCCAACTCCCTCATCCCTGTGCAGTGGGGTCAGGTCAGCCAGTGTTGTGTGGTTGTGTGGACAAGACTCCTTGGCCTACCTAGGGACTATTGGAGTTGTGGCATAACTGTCTGGTTGTCTCTCCTTTTCCCCCATTTTACTGGACACACAGGTACACCGCATTCCCTGTCCTCTTTTGGCAGTTGGATGTGTCTGTGTGTCTGAGTTCTAGCCAAAGAGACCAGTGGACAAGCCCAACCTCCTATGGTCATCCATCAGGCCCTGCCTAGCACTGCAACCTGGAGATTTGGAGCCCAGCAAGGTGTCAAGGTTACCTTCAGTTGTCAACTTGACACACCTCGGAAAAAAGAAAGTCAATTGAGGAGTTGCCTGTGGGAATGTCTGTGGTGCATTTTCTTAATTCCTAATGTCCAGCCCTGGGCAAGTGTCCCTGCTTTGCCTAAGGAAAGGCAAGCCAGATGGAGCAAACCAATAAGCAGCACTCCTCCATGGTTCTGCTTCAGTTCTTGCCTCCAGGTTCCTGCCTTGAGCTCATGCCCTGTCTTCCCTCCATGAGGGACTGTAAGATGCGAGCTCAACTAAACCTTTACATCTTCAAGTGGCCCTTGGCCAGTATAATCAGAGCAGCAGAAAAGTCACTGGAACACAAGGAGTGTTTTGTCCCTGTTAACAGTAGAGATATCTGGACAGTCACACGAGGAAGCATCCTTCTAGATCTCTAACACCATGAAGAGTGGGCTGGCGTCCTTCTCCACTGTATCTGCATTGTATGAGATAGACTGTGTTGGGATGAAAGGCTCTAGGTATCAAGGCAATGAGTTCCAGAACTGAGTCAGGGCTCATAGAGTGAGATGACCAAGATACAGAGCCTTAGGAATATTAATACTCATGGGAGAGAATCAAAAGCTGGGACTCTTTCCTTGTGATCCTAATTCATAGGGTATTTTTCAAGACCCAGGTCCCTGGCTTTAGGTTGGGTTTTTTTTTTCTCCCAAAAAGAATAAAAAGTACATAATGAGTGGACTGTTAGAACCTACTTGGTGAGAGTTTAGGCCACACATTTGCTATTTGCTTAGGAGACCCTCCTCATTTTGCAAGTATGAGAAATTCACCTTCTGCCCACTAGCTCCCATGTCAGGTTATACAACAGCTGGCCAACTCACAGTGGCCCCAAACATGCTTGAATATCACCTTACACAGAGGGGCTATCTGACACAAGATCTCACTGCATAGCTCGGGGAAAAATATCCCAACAGCCACAGAAAGGTAAATACAGACCCTAAACTCACGCCAGCTGGGCCAGCAGCAACAGGGCCCTTTGCCTGGCAGCTGTGGGACAGTTTTCAAATATAAACACCCTCCTCCGCCTTCTGCTTTCCCCTCTCCTCTCTGTTTTCTTTCCTAAGGATTAAGAGATTTCATTCTCATTGTTCCATAGATGGAAAGGGAGGTCTTCCTGAGCCAGCGCCAAGCACTGTGTGTTCCTTATGGTTTGGAAACCACTTGAAACGCTCTGTCTCCTCCTCCTGCAGCCAACCCACGCTGTTACCCCCCCCCTCTCCCCTGTGCTCTGGGCCCCCAAGAGTTCTATCTGAGTCCTGGGAAGGCTGCTGCAGAAACTGTGTCTTTTCTCAATATACCCAGACCATCCGGAAGGCAGTAGACCTTTGCCTTCCTATGTAAGACAAGGTGGATATTAGAAACATAGAGCAGAAAGAGGCATCAGTTGCTTCAAATGGCTTTGTTAGAGTGCCTTGCTGCCTTAATGCATGCATGAGACAGTTCTGAAGCTGTGTCAGAGGCGCCACAAGGAAAAGACAGCAAAGACTTGGACAGCATCTGACTAGACTTCCACTTGTCCCACCCTCCATTCATTCCCAGTGGCTGCTCTCTCCTGTCCCCCTGAAAATCTAGAAACAGGGTCTTCCCTAATGGATTCTGCCAGTGAGGCAAGGCTCTGCAGCATGTGACTGGAGATTGGAAGGAGAGAAAAGTCTGCATCACGCTGTGTTTCTGGAAGTGGAAGTAGCCATGTACATTCAAAGTACCAGCCCCCACCCAGACCCCAGGCAGCGTGAAGCTGGGCTGTGATCAGAAGGAAACGGAAGCACGACAGGGCTCATCGTTCCAGCCCAGATGACTACTGGAGATGGTTCTAGAACCCTGCTTCTCGAAATATGGTCAGCCTCATCTGGGAGTGTGATATAAATGCAGATTCTTAAGCCCTACCCCAGAGCCCCCCAGGCAGAAATTACTCGGGCAGGGTCCAGCATCATTGCCCCAGAACTATGGGAGCCCTAGAACCCCTGTCATATCCTAAGGGAAGGCAGACAAGGGAACATGGCAACCAGATTTCCCTCTCAAGCATCTATAGAGGAGCCTCAAGATGGTCTTTATGACTTCGGTTGTAGCGTAGACTAAATGAAGCCACAGTGAAAGGACACCCTTCACTTCCACTGTGGCAACAGGCCTCTTGATGTGGTCAGTGGCAGGCGGGTGCTGTACCTGGCCCCCTCTCAGGTGCTTTGCCTGTAAACACCTAAGCTCAGGCCAGGCTCTTTGTCCTCAAATGTCAATAGCACCTTAGCCTAACTGCTATCTCCCATCTGTCCCTAGCTACGTCCCATGGGTCAGAATGCTACGGGGTTATAATGGGTTTCAGAAGGTTTTCTCCTCCCGTTTGCTCACACAGGGTCCATTCTCACCCTCTTCTAAGCATCTTCTGGAGACCCAGCTCACACTTGTAATGGAAGCCCATGGCTCCAACACGAAAGACAGATCACAGTGTAGATCTCACAACCAATTTTTTTTTCTTGTAGCAGCTGCTGACCTCCAACCAGGTCCTCCATTCTGCATCTGTTCCCTTCATTTGTGAAATGAAAACAATGAGATCTGCCTTGGGGAGTTGGAGGGTGAGGTAGACATTAATGGAAATGACATAGAAGCAGTGCTTAGCGTAAGTGGCGACAAATCCTTGGAGTCCACTCCTTTCCTTGAAGACTATAGCCCTGTTTCCAATGGTGAATTACCAGAGGACAGAACCCAGGGTCGGACTCTCTGTGCCAGGCCCAGCGCTGCCGTTTGCTATCTTTGTGTCTTTAAATAATCCCCTTAAGCTTTATGTCACTTTTGTTCATACCTACCTCATGCTTAAATCTTAGCATCTAGAAAACCAGCTTATCATTGCCTTCCCACTCTGTAGATGTCTGCTCCGATTCATTTTTAAAGTTATTCATTATTAACACGAGTATGAATCAACTATCATTCTTAATTAATTATTAATAATAGCATTATCATATAGTCTAAGCAAAAGATTGAGACTTAATGCCTACTGAGTATGAGTCAACAATAATGGCAATTGGACAGAAATTTTGAAATTAAAACCATATTATTAATGTGTCTTTGACTCTCTTATATAAATGTTGGGGGGGGGGAACTAACACATATTTTGGGCAAGAGTTTAGAAGATAGTGGCAGGAAGGCTGCCAATGCTGGTGACCAAAGTGTGGCTGGGCCTGAAGGACTTACAGGTAATGCAGGCGCAGAGAGACAAACTGCAGTCACAGAGCTTTAAAGCCTAACCTCGTGGAATAGTGAAAGGCAGTTAGTTACCATGGGCTGGGGGAAGGGGGAGCAGAGACGGGGGGATTACAACAGAGTTTCGTTTTGGCATGATGAGAGGATTAAACCTCACTATTCCGATTCAGTGCATGGCCATCACAGTTAATGTGTTCATGGATTTTCTGTTGCTAACAGGAAATATCTAGGTTTGGAATTTATAAAGAAAGGAGGTTCATTTAGCTCAGAGTGTTGAAGGTCCGCACAGCCTGTCATCAGTTCTAGTAAGAACATCTCTGAACTCATCATCTTGTCTGAAAAGGCAGGGATAAAGATCATAACATGTGACTAAAAGTCAGAGGAGGTGTGGCCAGACCTAGCTCCCTGGCGGTCACCTCCCTGCCCCTTTTTACTTCTGAATATACTTTTTTCCTTCATATACCATATTCGCCCTACCTCTTCTTTGCTGTCAACTCTAAACATCATCTCACTGGAGACCAGGTCCCTAATTCATGAACCCTTGAGGAACAAGCTGGATCTGAACCAGAGCAATTAATAATAATGTAAATTTCAAACTTTTTAAGAATACACTTTTGTGCTTTTATCCCACCACACAAATATTAAGTTGGTGGATGTTAATTTGATTTGATCTATGATACACAAGGAGGACAAAACACCACATTATATTCCATAAATATATATATATATATCAATTAAAACTGTTCAGTTCAATGACAACAGCAATAATAATGACAAGAGTCTGGAGAAAGAGCCTCAATTTGATGCTGATAGAAATGGCAAGCCAGGTCAGATCCAGGAACTGGGTCTTTGGAAGGTCCCTGCACCAAGTATTTCTCATTGTGAGTTTCGCCACTGTCCAGAGAAGAGCTGGTCTGTTTCTCGTCCCTGGAATGCTTCTCGGTCATTGTCACCACCACCCACTTTGTTCTCGCCCTTCCCTGCCCTGAGAAGCTCTACCTTCTTTCTTCCCCTTCCAAGTCCTCCAGAGCCCAGCTCCATCCCCATTTCCTCTGAGACACGCCCTGGAGAATCAGTCCCTTTCCCACATCCTCCTCCACAGACCCCCTTGTAACTCCTGGTCAACTGAAGGTCATTTAGCATAATGTGTCCTCATTCCTAGTCTGTGTGATGCCTTCACATAGACGCATCTTCTTCCTCCAAGCCAATCACAGTCTTCCCTCTGAAGGTCATATTTCCTATAACTTCCAGGTCTGAAAGAAATGAGATTGATCCCCAGGAGAAACATAAAGGGTACATACAAAAGAATTGAACAGCAACCATATCCTTTGTGCTCTATCTTTCTATCAAGATCCCCATGTCCCTAGCTATTAATTGCACCCTAATATTTCTAGATCCCTGACACATTGAAAATGAAAAGGGGAAAGGCAGACACTCTAAATCTTCTGCTAACTTGTCGGGACTCCAATCCCACCTTTAAAAAACCTAGAGTCCTCTTCTACTCCCAAATAAAGCTCTACCATTCTGTAGCTCTTCTCCTTCCCCACAGCACATCATTGGACAGAGGGCTAAATTAAGATGGATTGCTCTCCAAGCTCCTCTTTTTTTCTGGTTAGCCATAAATCAGTACCCATGTTACTTGGCAGAGTCAGATTGAAATATGAGGCTCAATTAACAAAAGTCTGTATTAATAGGAACATATATAAAATTCTTAACTTTAAAAGCAGACTCAGACTACTGAAAGATAATTTAAGTTCAATGCAATTGTTATATAAATCAAGTGTCACCATCCTAAGGTAGTTAAGTCTAGACAAATATCAAAATGTGAAATGATTACTTAAAAATCAGTTCCTAATACCCTATGAGCATATACAGACATCAGGGAGGGGAATAGGGGGAAAGCTGGAGGGAGGGAGGAATGGGAGGATACAAGGGAAGGGATAACAATTTAAATGTAATATGGATAAATTAATAATCTTTTTTAAAAAATCAGTTCCTAATGCCATAAAATTAAAAATAAGTAACAATAAAAAACTACACAAACATATGAAAAATAAATCTCTAAAACCAGGTTCAAGACAGAGGCATCCACTCTTACCACTCAGAATGGTAATTCAGAGGACTAAGGCAAAAAAAAAAAAAATGAACAGGCTAAACACCATCCATCTTTACAGACAATATGGTCTTGTGCTTAAAATATTCTTGGTCTGGGCATAGTGGGGCATTCTTATAGTTCCAAGGAAGCTAAAGCAAGAGAATCGAAACTTTAAAGCCAGTCGAGATGACGTAGAGAGTTCTAGGCCAATCTGTGTTATAGAAAGACCCTATCTCAAAAACAAAAAGCAATACAAAACCCTTTGATAAGTACTTCCATCAATGCAGCAGAATACAAACCCACCATCTATTAAATCCAACTTTTCTACATAGCAAGCTGAAACATGCTAAATAAGAATTCAGAAAAACATACTCCCATCCACAATAAAATAAAATAAACTTGGGGATAAGCTTAACTAAGGAAGTGAAAGATTTTCACAATGAAAACTTTACAACATCAAGGACAGAAACTGACAAAGCTACTAGAAAGTGGGAAATGCTCCCATGTTTGTGGATAGGCAGAACTGCTAAAATTCCAGAACAAGGAAAAGTAATTCTAAAATTTATACAGAAGCACAAAAGACCTCAAGGAGCCAAAGCAAGTTTGACCAGAAAGACAAATTCTGGAGGTATCATAATAGAAAAACACTGCTAACTGGCTTGCTTCCTCTGATTTGCTCTGCTGCCCTTCTTATAAGGCCCAGGCCTACTTGCCTAGGGATGGGACTCCCCATAGTGGGCTGGGCCTTCCTACATCACTTAGCAATTGAGAAAATTACCTGCAGATATATCAACAGGCCAATTGGATGGAGGCAATTCCTCCATTGAGATTCAATCTTTCCAAGTAGTTTTAGGTTTGTGTCAAGTTGACAAAAACTAACTATGACAGTGCTAAAAACATATGTTGGAATAAAAAAGAGCCTCCTCGACAACTGGAGCTGGAAAACTGTATGCCCACATGTAGGATATTAAAACTAGATCCTCATCTCTCCCGCAGTACAAAACAACAATTCAAAATGGATCAAAGACTTTAATATAAAACTTGGACCTTTTGCTAGAGAAAAATGTGGGGGGAGATGCTACACTGTAAGGGCATATAGCAGCTCTCTGGATGGGATTCTAATAGCCCAGGAAATGACAAGAATTGACAGATGGGATTGCGTACAATTTTAAAGATTCTACATTTTGAAGAAATAAACGGAGCTGGAGAGATGGCTTAGCAGGCACAAGCATGAGAACTTGAGTTCCAATCCCCAACATAAAGGAAAAAGCCAGGTATTGCTGTCTGCTGTAACCTCAGCATTATGGCATGGGGGAGAGACATGTGTGAATGCCATCAGAGACTGTGGTCATGCAGCCTAGTTGGAAAAGTTGTCAAGCACTTGGCTCAGTAAAAGACGCTGTCACGAAGGAATAAGACAGAGAGTGATAGAGGAGGCACTTGGTATCATTCTCTGGCCTCAGCAACCCCACACACAGGTGTCACACATGGGCACACGCACACATGCACCGACAAACGCACACACAAAATAAAATTCAATTGATTAAAATAAAAACACAGTTGCCAGGTATAAGAGGCAGCTTAAAGAGCAGGAAAAATAGCCAGACGGTGGTGGCACACTCCTTTAATCCCAGCACTCAGGAGGCAGAGGCAGGTGGATTGCTGTGAGTTCTAGGCCAGCCTGGTCTACAAAGTGAGTCCAGGACAGCCAAGGCTGCACAGAGAAACCCTGTCTTGAAAAACCAAAACAAAATCAAACAAACAAAAAAAAAAGAGTAGGAAAAATAAAACATTAATGTCCAGGATATATTTTTAAAGCCTACAATTAAATAACAAAAATCCAATTAGTAGGTGGGCCAATGAATCAAATGGAGAGTTTTTAAAAGAAGCACAAATGGTCACAAATTATTTTTAAAATAATCAAGTGGGAGTGGAGAGGTGCTCAGTAGTTAAGAGCACTTGCTGCTCTTGCAGAGAACTCTGGTTCAGTTCCCAGCACGCACATGGCAGCTCACACTCATAATAACACCAGTTCCAGAAAACCTAATGCCCTTTTCTGGACCATACAGATATAAGACCCAGGCATGGTGCATATACATACCTGTAGACAAAACACTCATACACATAAAACAAAAACAAATAAATCTTTTTTTTAATAGTCAACAACCCTAGATACCAGGAAAACACAAATTAAACTACATTGAAAATCCATCTCTCTCCAACAGAATGACAGTCATAAAAACAAGCAACGAATGTTAGCTGGAAGAAGGGGATAAAATAAACTCTTTTTTTTTTATTATTACTTTATTCTTGTTACATCTTTATGGTTATCCCATCCCAAAATAAACTCTTATACACTATTGGCAGGAATGTAAATTTATCAACTATATCAGTACAGTGATTGCTAAGAAAACTTGAAGCATCGCAACCACATGACGGACGCAGTTATAACATCCCTGGGTACATAAGTGAAGAAATGAAAGCCAACATGCAGATCAAAATCCCTTATCCACATCTATTTCTGCACTCGCCACAATAGCCCAGTTACGGACTAGATTAAGGGGAAATGGAACATACACACACACATACACACACATACATACTCACACACACACACACATACTCATACACACACACACACACACACACACACACATTGTAGACTCTCATTCAGCCATTAAAAAGCACAAAATCATGACGTTTGCAGGCAAATAGATGGAACGAGAGAGATCATTGTGTTAGGTGCAGGTGGGAGGAGGAGCCAGATTCTTCAGAAAGATAAAGATCACATTTTTAACATATGCTGAATTTAGAAAATGTTAAGATATCAGAAATGGATATAGACTGTTAGGGAAGACAAACAGGAACACTGCAGGGGAGGGAAGGATAGAAGAGGAACATTGAGGGTTGAAAGTGCTCAAGCTACGTACACCAATAAGCTGTGAGTGTCAAGACATGAGAAGTCCTACTTTCACCCTGCTAATGAGTAGACCAGAACTGAACAGTTAGGCTTTCAAGAGAAAAGCATTGAACACAGCCAGAGAAAGATGTAAGCCAAGCCCAAGAAGAGTGCTGGAAGGAACTGGGAGCGGTTATCATGAAGAAGAAAAGTCTCATGAAGAAATCATCCCAATTTCCAAATATATGAAAAAGCCTTTATGTGTATAAAGGAGACCACTTATTCTGTAACTCCCAAATGAAGCCGACTTCCATGGAAGAAGAAAGCCCACTAGGTCTGTTTGTGAGGCAGCCAGGTTCCAACCTCTGGAACTATGAAGGAAGCACGGTCATTGCAAGAGCTTGGTCTTCCCTCTGGATTTCAGTGTCTTCTTGAGCTATTAGGGACCTGCCCCCCGCTCCTCACATGGAGTCATGAGTGGTCAAGTTTGATCTAGTTGAAACTGTTTGTTAAGCCCTTCATCCTGTGGCCTGGGAAGAAGCCACATGCTGGATAAAGCTGGCTTGGGCTTGCTGGTTGGCAATCAGGAAGAAGTTACCTATAGCTGCCAGGCCCGCAGAAAGCAAAGATTCATAAGCAAAGAAACTAAGACCCTTCATCTTATGAAGGAACTCCAGGCACCTAAGAAGATGATTGCAGAGCCATTTTGAAGCTTGTGGTATTCACTGTGATCCACTGAGTCACTTTAAGTGTTTATTGTCCCTTCCATACGTGATAATAAAAGTCAGGGCTTTAGAAGGTCACGTAGTGGCTACATAAACAGGAACCCTAGCTCCACCACCCATCACCTGTGCCACTGTGGGTGCTTGACTTTGCTTGTCTGTGCCTCTCTTCATCTATGACACAGAGACATGGATCTTCTGCATGCTCGTGGTGGTTCTTTTCACACATCAGCTGGGCCAACTGATGCCAAGACACGTGGCCAAATACGCACTTTGTTTCGTGAAAGAGATTTTGGATGGTGCTGAAATTTAAATTGATAGGCCAAGGGGAAGTGTATTGGCCTCCATAATATGAGTGACTCTTGTCCAAACAGCTGAAGTCCTGAGTTAAAAAACAAAAACAAAACAAAACAAACAAACAAACAAAAATACCATAGCCTGACTATTCCCAGAGAACAAGAAAATAATTCTTCATGACAATCTTCACGCTAGGAAATTGACTATCTCTGATTCTAAAGAGGCTGATGGACCTTTAGACTCCAGCCGAGACATCATCAGCTCTGCACACCTTGCCAGCCTCTATGATGGCATGAGGCAAGTCCCTGTTGCCTCTTTCTTTGTAAAACCATGAGTGATGCAATACCTGCCTTAAGAGTTTGCACTAAAGTTAGCTAAGATTGAAGTTGGCCATGGATGGGGTACCTATAATCCCAGCACTGGAGACATTGAAAGGGAGGAATTGAGAATCTGAGGCCAGCCTGGACTATACAGCCTCCCATAGTGTCTTCCCAGACTAGGAGTCTTCATCTGAGCCTGCCCTCTCTGCAGAAACCATACTGTCATGGCAGCTAAAGCTCGGCTCTCCCTCACCCTTCCCCTGAGATTCTCTGGCCACACTAGACACTGAAGTCTCTTGCCTAACATTTCCTTGTGCCCTTGTGTTGTTTGCAAAGTCAAGTCTCTTTTCATTTAAACCTGGGGCCTTCCCCGAATCACTCCACAGTCTACTTAGGGGCAGGGACCCTTCTGTCTCACACATTTCCCACCACCCAATGTAGTCCTGAGGCTGCTCAGTTGTTTGACTGAATCTTCGGTTGTCCTCAGAGCCTCTGTCATCACTGAGTTTTCCATCACCTCTGCTCTGGGGCACCAGTCACCAAGCCTTAGTGAGTCACCTAGGGAATGTTTATAAACTAAAGATACAGAGTTTTGCATGGACTACAGAATCAGGTATAAGGCAGCCATGTGTATGCTAAGGGTCAGTGGCTCCATTGTCATTCTTCTACATACAGGAGGGCCAGGGATGAATGGATGACGAATTTAGAGGACACATATGATAGCCTGCAAGGTTACGGAGAAAGGAATAAGTAGAGATCACATACAGACGTCTTTCCCTATACATGGAGGATTGGTTCCAAGACCCCTGACAATACAAAAAAAACTGCAGATGTCATAACAGTAGTTATAACTAAAACAAATATGCTTTATGCCATATTAGATCATCTCTGGATTGTCTACAATACCTAATGCAATGTAAGTAATAGTATATTGTTTGAAACATTGGGACAAGAAAAATCCTACATATTCATTTTTGTTCCTGAACATTTTAAGCCTACAGTTCACTGCCTCTGTAAATGGGGATAGACCTCCTTGGACTCAGGTCACCTACCTGATCTCAAGTCAAGTACCTCTCCAGGACCACATGCTTGTGCAGGTGGTGGAAGTCTGCTGCACACAGCCATTACTAGTGATGCACAAAAGGAGCCTCTGGACTTAGAGCCTGCCTCCACTTTTAAATGAGCCATTAGAATCTATGACGTAAACTGCAGACGAAAGATGTGCAGGTAGCTACAATTAAGCCACATCACCTTGCCGGTACTCAGTTCTGATGGTGTTTAATATAGCGCAGTATTATATGTAATATTAGGTTGATGTCCTTGGGAATGGTCCTTCAGAAATCTCTTCCTTCCCTTCTTGCTCTAGAAAATTAGGCACAGATGTGACTTTGTTTTTCAATTGAAGACAGCTTTAGGACTGTCTAGAAACTCCAAGTTTCTAGAGCTGGGTGACATCAAAGGTTCCTGCTAAACTGGATATTATAACCAGGCCTCTGGGACCCTGACCCAAAGATCCAGGTGTGTTTTGAGTGGGAAGGCATAGCGAGGGAAATTACTAGACAAAGGATGAGTCTTCCCTAAGGGAAGGCACTGAATGTGTCCTGGAGAAGGAAAAAAGGCCTCTCATTAGCCTTCTTGAACATTAGTGTCCCTCTCCATGTCACTGCCCTTGCCTTCCTCCACAACCTTGCAGGCCATCATAATGTGTCCACTGGATTCATTATCCATTCATCTCTGGCACTCCTTACATACTAGAAAAACAGTGGAACAGCTGACGCTTGGGATTCATTTTCCCACAGACTTGACTTCTTCTATACGCCATCCCTAATATGCTCCCTCTTACACTCTGCCCGAATCTGGCCTCTTGTCACTGAGTTCTTGTCCTTGACAGAGGTGACCCCTGGAAGAACCATCTCACTGACATCCCTCTTTTTCTATGTCACTGAGGAAACTGGTGGAAGGAAAAATGTTTATTAAAATCAGTGAAGTCTAACAAAGGGGTGGGGACAAGGGAGCATCTAAATTCCAGCACTCTCCCCACAGACAGAGGGTGGAAAAACCCAGGCCTTTCTGCCTGGATGTCATCAGATTTTGGCCTCCCAAGAGCAAGAAATCAGTGGAAATGTATATATATTTTAATACGCCCTCATTACAAATAAAAATGGTTTTACATCAATACAGGGGTTGGTTGAAATGTGTTCCAACTTTGCTAAGCAGGGAACGCATCAAACTGCCTATAATAATATCAGGCAAGCAATCATCACGCCAAACTCGGACAGAGGGGAATTTTCACTGCCAGAGGAGATCTGTTCTTCATCAATGTTTCAATATTCAAGGAAGCCGGCAACATATTTCTGTGATTGAAGCAAATTGCCAGTTGCCAATACTATGATTTAATTCACTTTGGGTTTTTTTTTTCCTCTCATTTGGATTAAGTGCCACAACATTTGGTGCCATGAAAGCCCAACATAGAAGAAACATTGTACTGGAGAGTAGAGAAAGGCAATGTGGAGAGGGACAAAGAGAGAGAGAAATGAGAGGATGAGAGAAAGATGGAGGACGGGAAAGCTGGAGTGAGAGAAGCAATGAGAACATGTGGAGGAACTGAGAAACAGACGAGCAGACGGAATAGGAAAAAAAGAAGCTGAGAAAGATATAGAAATGGGGAAGAGGAAAGATAGAAAGCATGAAGGGGCCAGAAAAGTTGTTCAATGCGTAGAACGGTGCTTGCTGGGCAAGAGTGGGGTGCTAAGTTCACATCTCCAGCATCCATGTAAAAGCTGGGTGCAGCAGTATATGCCTGTAATGTGAGCACTGGGAGGTAGGTCCTAGGGGCTCACTCACCAGGAAAGCTAACCAAAATGGTAAGCTCTGGGTTCAGTGTCAGTCCACATTTCAAAAGTCAGGTGGAGAATGATGATAAAGATAACATAGAATCAACCACTGGGTTCCACATGTGCATGTACAGACTAACCCACTGCATACACAGGTTTCACACACACACACACACACACACACACACACACACACACACACACACACACACACACACACACACACACAGCAAACAAAGAAGGACAATACAAAAGCCAAAGGTCAGAGTCATGTCAGGGGTGTGTCTCTTCTCAAGTTTTAGGCAAAAGGTCCAAGACCAAAGCTGCTTTCCCAAGGTTCATCCAGGGTCACTGAACTCTAATCAAAGCACTAGGTCCTCCGGAGTCCAACCAACTCTCTTCACTGTGCAGTGTTCAGAGAGCAAGACAAAACCATGGGATGAAGATAGAAAGATGTAGTTTGCTGTGTGCACACGTGTATGGAGTGCTGGTCTTCTTCAAATGTCTGTGCTGTCTACTAAAATCTAACAACCCAATAGCCATAGTTTCCTTACTCTTAGACCCCAGGAGCTTCTTATGAATAGGAGCTAAGATCTAGAAGACACAATTTGCTTCCTCAACAGATTTCACATTGTAGAATCTGAATGCTAGAAGAGTCATCACAGTCTTACCAGACTGATGAGCATCTTCTCAATAGAACTCTGAATCCCAGCCTTGAGGCCTGTGCGCTTCCAGAGCAGCAGGTATCATGATAGTAGCTACACCCTGGGTGATGGGAAATGCAAAACTCTAGGGCCCCAGTTCTTTGAAAAGGCCAGTCACCTTGTCTAAGATGAGGAGTTTTCCAGTTTGGGCATTAGTTACCAGCTTTTCCAGCAGCAGTTTGCTTTGACAATGGCACTATGAGTGTATATGGTGTTAAAAATTAGTGGAACTGAGTAAAAGATAAATAAGACCTCTGTGCTATTTCTACAAGTTCTCCAAAATTCTTTAAAGGAAAAAAAATTTCACAATAATCTAATTGGCTGCCTTTGAATGTAAAAGTATCCATTTCTGCTCAGATCTTCAGTCCTACTCCCTGACAGTTGCACCTCTCTTCTCTCCCCTGTTCCAGTTAATTTCCTGCACATTAGGGAGCGTATATATAATGTGGCCATGCCAGAATGCCTACCCAAGGTCTGTTCACAGCCCCAAGACCCCACGATGAGCCCCTCCTTAGCTACCATTGGGGCCGAGGGATGTCCAAGGTAGAAGTACAAGCACTCCTTGAGGACAGACCCGGGGAAGCTAACAGCCATCTGGACATTTGGAAACTTGGGGGGCTGTGTACCAGGACCATTGTCTAGAAGTGGATGTAAAATAGTCAGCACAGGGCCTTGTTTAGTCTAAGGTTTGTATCAGGAGAGCCACCTGCCAAAGTCTAAGAAGACCAATTGTCTCTATCTCAGCACTTACCTGCCAACTAATTTAAACTCAATGGTACCGTGATCAAGAAGGAAACAGCACATCCATTCTGGTCATACAACTATTCTTAAGTAATTTGGATAAAATATTAACGATGGTGCTCACCATAGTTTGTAGAAGGGGGATTCACCATTCTCTGTTCCATATGCCGAAGGATTCTTGGCGTCAAATTTATTGACCACAAATTATTGGGTAGGCCTACCAAAGTACCTGACATGTGTTTTATAATGAATGAACAAAGGCAGGAAGGCTAATCATCAACCAATATAACAGCACACTTTTCATCATCAAAAATAAATAGTAGATATTATTCTTTTACTGTTCAGAGCCTATTAGGCATGCATCCTACACTGGAAGAGTTGGGAAGGGATTCCTGGAACAGTAATGGAATTAAAGTAGGCACTCCAAGTGGGGAGGAACCAGAATAGACATGGCATATTGGAGTAACTTTGATCAAATGGAATTTAAACTAAAATAATATAAATGTGTATGTAACAAATAAAAATATACTTAATAATAATAAATGGAATTTAAGTGTTGAGAAGGATACTAACCCTTGCATGGGTCTCAGCACTTCACATGTACAGGCAACTGCTATACCTTGAACCTATGTACTAGATTATTGGAAAGCTGATCACTCTACTTTGAAAAACAACATGAAAGAAAAAAACTGAAAGCAAGCTGAGGAATTCTGCAGTCTGGAGACTGGCACATTTTTCTGTAAGGGACTAGATAGTACTGTCTGTACTGGTTCTGTCACTACCCAACTCTGCCATGTTTTATGAAAGCCCCTACTGATGTTAAATAAAGAGCTTGACTGGACCTTAATAAAACGTTATTTACAAAAACTGACCATGATTCAGATTTGGCCCAAGAAGCATGGTTTACAGGCCACTACTCCAAACCTAGGCCACAGATGAAGGTCAGAAAGAGCTTAACTAAGCCACGATCACACAAGGGTGCCAGGACCTAAGCTAAATATTAATGTTCCAATGTAAATGTTTGGACAGAGCATAAGTAGCAGAGATATTTGGGGACATCTCCATCCTAGCTATGCTTCACCTAACCTGAGGGGAAGGGAAGAACAGTAACACAAGTGACAACAAAGGTACATTCTAGATCAAGGATGTGCATGAGCACTATCTCCTGAATGGGAGGCTGGATGGGTTGAAGACTCAAGACGATCAACATATAACAGCCTGTGTGACACACAAAAAAAAAAGCCAGCTCAGTCTATACTCAGGAGAGGAAGCTTCCTCAGATTTTCAACTCAAAGAAACAAATCTGGGACCCCAGATTTCAGAACCACTGCCAGAGCACCCAGGCATCATTTGCATATTGAGAAGCTGAGTTCCAAGAAGAGAATACAGTTTTCCCAAGGTCTCAACTCCAGATAGTGACCAGCTGGTTCTCAGTCTTCAGTCCAGTCCCTTGAGTTCCCTAAAGGCTCTTCTCTCACATCGTGATGGTACCCCCCACACTTCTGAAATCCTTACTGGCACCCCCACTCTCACTCCCACTCCTCTAAGACCCCAATCCCAGCGCAAGCTTTCTAATCATCTTTCACACAGACAGACATACAGGCTGGAGATGGAGAAGCATCGAGAACATTCTGCCAACGTTGATTCAATCTCCCAGGAGATCATGGTACCTTGAAGTAAAGGAGGCTTATCAGCTGACTCTGTATGCAGGTAAAGAGAAACTCTGGGATCAGGGTGAGAAGGTAGATCCTCCATGTCTCTGACCCTGCTGGACATCCCTACCCCTTTCAGAGAGCCTTAACACTCCTTCCATCCACAAACACAGGGGTCAGGGCACTCTCAACCCCACATCAGCATCTCAACTCTTAGTGATTGGTTAACCACAAGCATTTGTGTGTAAGACTGTCTGCTTCGTCCACTAGGTTGAAAGCTCCTAAAGGCAGGAACTGCATCTCACTCATCCCCGGACTCCTAGGCCTGAGTCTGGCACACAGACAGGTATTATTCACTGATATTTAAGCTATGACCTCCAGCAGAGAGCCAGGAAAGAATAACTAAGAGGTTAGATGATTATATGGCCTGGAAACAGGCTATCCTGAGTTCAAATTCTGACTCACACGTTTTAATTGCTATGTGACCATGAAAAGTGTTACTTAATCTCTCTCTGAGGCTTAGCTTCCTCGTGTGAGACATTGTCATACTGAAATGAGACAATGCTGGTGGAGCACTTGGTGGAGCACGCAGAACTAAGGAAACTCAATAAATGTCATGAAAGGACACAATCAGACTGCCACTGTCACGGGGTTAGTCCCTCATAAGCTGGTTTGCTCACTCTCGATATCAGGCCACAGTTATCTACACTTAGGGACAGGGAGGAGGACCTAAGAGGAACATAGATGAGGCAAATCCATCAGTGGACCAGAAAAACTAGAAAGTCAGTGGCACGCCCCTCACTCCCTGAAAGATATAACTCAGGGTATGTCCCTACAGCATTGCCAGCAGTCCCTCCCTCCCTCCCTCCAAGCCAGCCCAATGCCACTGGCTCTCCCAGCCTTCTTCTAGTGATTGATGGAGCCCCAAACACTTTCCAGAAAGTCCACACTGCATTGTCTTTAGTAAAGGCCATTGTATTTCATGCTAGCCGGTGATGAGAGACACAGGGGAGCTGACAAACAGGACAGAATGTTTGCAAGACGTCAATATAGCAATACCTAACTAGCTGAGCCATAGCAGCCTAGCCATGCTGAAAAACAAAACAAAACAAAAGGCATGAAGGATGGCTCCTGAGGGGCAACAATAGGCTGGGGCCTTAGTGAAGGCCTGTGTGGTCCCTCAGAGTGAGTGCGTGTGAAAGCACAGTTCACTTAGGAAGACAGCCCAGTAACAAGGCTAAAAGCAGAGGTTGCCACAGCTCAAGACTGCACTAAATAGGTCCCAGTTGCAGTAAACACGAGAAACAAGAGGAAGAAAAAGAAAGGTGGATGGTAAATCAAATCTAGTTCAAACTCCAAGACATTTTAGAATTTTTAAGAGAATAAAATGTGAGCAAATTAAATTTACATACAAAGAAAGAATTTAACTAGTTCAAACACATTTCTCATGCATACCTCTAATTCCAGCACTCAGCCCTAGCATCATGAGACAAGGCTAGCCTGGGCTACATAAACGAGACCCTATCTCTAAAAGCCAAGGGCTTGTGCTCAGTGGTTGAGAACTTGCCTAGTATGTGAAGGGAGCTGGAACCAATTCCATACATGGCAAAACCATAATATATATGTATGTAGACATAGATAGATAGATAATATGTGTGTATATATAATGTGTTTTATATATATACACACACGCATATATACATAACACAAAGCCAAAAGGTTATTCATATAATTATACAGAGACCCTCAGGGTCTGTTTTGGAGAAAATTGTAATATGATATGTTAGAAAATTGGCCTCACTGTTGCACCCACCCTCACGCCCCCCCCAAAAAAACACTAAGGTAGCATTTGTTTATTTCCATGGTGTGGCTCTTCTTCCTGTTACTAATTTTAAGCCACCAATGTGTCTATTAGAATGGGGGCAGTGCTTAGTAGTTGGCTTTTGCAAAACCAGCTCAAAGCCCCATAGTACCTGCTGTTAACTGAAGAATGGATGGACTGTGCATCCCTGTCATGTGGTGGGAGACGAGATTTCACTGTCAGAAAAGCACAGATTTGAACCCTGTTCCTCACTGATATTAGCAAATTACCAAGTAAAATGGACTGTAAAAGGGGTTCATAACTACTGACTCATAGGGTTGTTTTGACGATAGTAATGTAGCCTCTGCAGATTAAATTACAGAGTCATTTACACAAGCACACAAGATGTAACCATGTCCCACCATCATTTACCATATGCTCTTGTACCCGCCACTGAAATCAAAACAGTATTTATGACAGCTGCGGAAAGTTCCCCCGGTGGTTCTCCATTACGGCTGTGAAGTCTCTGGCAGTCCTTCTGTGGAGTGCTGGGGTCCATGTACTCTCTCCAGGAATCCCAGCAGACCCGTTCTGAAGCATGTACAGCCATGTCCTTATTGGTTTAATTTTATTTTTCATGATGAGAAATTACATAGAGCATCTTCTAAGCCATTTGGATGTCTTTGTAGATTTCTGGTTTAATCCTCTGCACTTGTTTCCAGAGTCAGATGTCTATGTTTAAGAATGAGTGTTCTCAGACAGAATTCTGCCTAAAAAGGGCAAGCTTGGATGCAAGCAGAGTCAATGGCCAAACAATGCCAAGACAGAGTAAGCAAGTCCTCAATAGTTCCTGCCTCATAAATATGTCTCTGAGATATATTGTGCCAGAGGCTGAAGAAGATACTCCAACATTATAGAGAGTTTTGGGTGACTATGAAGGTAGCAAACTGTCTCTGTCATCTTCTCATTTGGAAAGCTACTAACCTGCACTTCTGGCATACCCAGGTAATCAAGTTTATTCTTCTCAAGTCTCTGATGGAGTTTAAGACCAGGTAGTTTAGTTTTACAATGAAGCTTAGTTGTTTAGGGGTAAGAAGTTTTTAGGTCTAGATAGATGTTTTAAGTTGATAATGACAAGAGGCAATGGAGATTGACTTACATTCAGAATATTAGATGCACCAAGAAAGGAAAAATGTTTTCTTCAGGGTTGCCAAATACAAAGAGCCAAAACACTAAAAATGTAACATTTATATAATCCCTGATTGTGTCTTGGTTCTTTTTGCTATAGGTAGTTTATTGTATAAATGTGTAATAATATAAATGTATATGTAAAACATTTTTTAAAATTAATAAAAAATAAAATTAATAAACTTCAAACAAAACAAAAAAAGAGTGAGTGTTCTTTGTATATACTTGATTCTAGTCCTGTGACAAACATTTTCCTCCACACTACAGCTGGCGTTTTCATTTCTTAACTGTGTCTTACAATGAATATGAACTTAATTTTTTTAATGAACTCTAAGCAAATTTCCTTGCTGTAACTCTTTAGCCTGAGGATTCTGTGTCTACCCTAAGGTTAACAAGGGACTCCCTAACATGTTTACTAAAGGCTTTACTGTCCTAACCTCCACACTTACATTTACAACCTATTTCAATTTAATGTGCACAGGTAGTGTGTAAGAAGGTTCCTGTCTGTAACCCCCATACAAACACCCAGCTTCTCCAATTCTCTTCCCTACATTTTCGTCATTTCAAAACCAGCTCATCTAATCATATGCTTAGAATTTCATCACCAGAGAGAAGTGTCATTGAAATTGGCCCAATGATGTCTTTTAAAAGCTCAAGTGTCAGACCTAGAGCACAACATATAAATGTATTTGCCACCAACACTAACAGGCTGAGTTCAATCCCCAGAACCCACATGGTGGAAAGAGAGAACTGACTCCTACAAGGTGTCCTCTGACCTCTACACACAGGCCTTGGCA
>OU015743.1:32427580-32446967 GCA_907169655.1 Acomys percivali
TCTCTCTCTCTCTCTCTCTCTCTCTCTCTCTCTCTCTCTCTCTCTCTCTCTCTCTTGCGCGCGCGCGCACCACACAAACACACACACACATTTGCACTTCTCAGAAGCAATATGTGCCACCTCCTTGTCCCACACAATACAGGTCTAAGGCATCTTTTGTTACTTGAGCATTTCTTTGGGTGTTACCTTCCACCCATAGTGACTCAAAATATTTCTTCCAAAGAAATCCAGTGCTCACCTTAAAGAAAGTTCTGGAATGGAAACCAAGGAGATCTCTATCTATCCTCAGAAGACAAGCTGTACTAAGAATAAGATGGATCTTGTCAAGCTCGAGGTAGAAGAAACAGCCTGGGTGGTGACAGATGGAGGAAATTCTAGTGGGTGGGATGTATTTCTAAGGCCCCAGAAGACCATTCCAGAAGTGTAGGGAGTTGGGAGTCACCCCACAGGCTTGCCAGTGTTTGGGTTATGTTTCAACCTTGATTGAGTACCAGAACTGCACACAGTGCCAGCTTTCATGTGCTTTGGGCAGAGCTAGATCCGTTGTGCATCTCTGTGTTTGGGTCTTTCATTCCATGTGCCTGGGATGTTTCTTCCATTAAAGCCAGGACTTTCCCTCCCTCTAGAATCAAGTGTCAGCTCCTTAGAGATAATAGCTCCACTTTGGGGGCAAAAATAAAAAACCAGAAACTATTTGCTCTTTATTAAAGTGTCAATAACTCCACAAAGATCTTCCATGGAGTAGCATGTCACTCCAGAGTCCCTGATGACAAAGGGAGGTTTAGTCAACAGGGACTTGGGAATGCTGGGTTGCTTGGGGATAAGGTCCATAGCAGATGGCAGTGTCTTCCTCCAGCATAGCACAGGAGTCTGTGTGCTACTTCCTAAGAGTGGCTATCTTTCTCCTGCATCTTAATTCAGGACTCCAGATGTGGTCTCCCCAACAGACACAAAATTCTTGCTTAAGGCAGCCTGGATAGAAAATTCCCAAAAGACATAACCATTGTCCTCAAATAGCTACAGGTTTGTCACAGAGGGGAGGCACTAGACTTGCTCAGCTTGGTGTGAAAGGAGAATAGTAATAACAGATCAAAATTGCCACAATACAGAAACACCTTGGTGATATAAAGGAAGATTTGAGACTAACGCTAGAATTAAGCTATTCTGTATATCTGAAATTAAGTATTATTACTGTTTGCCCATCCCTTAAATCAGTCTACAGCCTTGATGGACCTGGGGTTCAGACATAGGATGAGTTTTAGGAAAGTAAGGAGATGTTATGGATGGGAGCAGAACGATACAGAACTCTGGATACAGCCACGGGGCCTGGGAGTCAGCAAGGAGCGGATGATCTGGGCTTTCCGGCTTTCCTCTAGTCCTAGGCAACCCAGTGATGTTCACATGCCATCCTAAGGAGATGCCCTGAGAGAACATTAAAACAACCATGATATCTGGCATGTCAGGTGATTCAAAAAGAATTGTAGGACACTATGAAAACAAAAGTCTCCGTGTCCTGGGTAGGGAAGTAATTAACATCGAGTAGATCAGAGCAGCAGAAAGCACACTGTGGGAGAGAAAGGCCCTGGTGCGTGCTACAGAAATAGAGCCCAGAAGCCATGGCAACATCAGGAGTCCTGTCCCAGAAGAGCAGTTGCTGCTAAGCTCTACCATGGCTGTGTGCATCCAGACAGCCACAGATTTCCAGAGCTGGGGAGAGAGTCCTCTCACCACCATCATTACCATCAGGACCACAACCTGCAGGCGCATAGATGCAGGCCATAAAATGGTCAGCTTCTGTATTTGCTTGCTTTTTAAATATGTTTCAAATGGCAGACCTATTAAAGAGTAACTGTGTACAGTGCAGTTTACCACTGTTAGTTACAGAGATTGATCAATTCCTACAAGTGCATAGAATTGTGAATCAAAGATGTATGATGCTTCCCTAGCCACCAAAGCATCCTTGGCATGCCTCCTTGTAGTTAACATACACCTCCCTTTGTCCTTAACTCCTGGCCGCCACCAACCAGGTGTCTGTCTGTCTGTTCTATTTCCTATCTCTTCCAGAATGTTATGCAAATGAAATTGTAGTATATGTAGTTTTTTGACCTTCTAAATCTGTTTTTGGTTTTGGTTTGTTTGTTTTTAGATAATGCTTTTGGGATGTAACCTTGAAACCTTTTTTTTTTTTCTTTACTAGTATCTCCTGGTATAGATATATGTAGTTTACCCATTCACCACCTGATGAGCATTTGAGCTGCTTCCAGGTTTGATGACTATGAATGAAGCATACAAATACCAGCATGGACATATGTTGACCTTGAACAGCCAGCAGGCAAGGAATTGCCAGGGCCTGATCAAGATATGTTTGACTTTTTCTGACAATGCCAAACTGTTTTCCAAAGAAGCTCGGGCATTTGACATCCCTGTGTGTCTGATTATCACAATGGCCTCATTTTTACTCAAAATCATTCAGTCTGAAAACACTAATATCTGCTATGACGCTAATACCAGGAAGTCATGGATGGACAGCTGTCAACTCCTCAGGAAGTGGGAGTTTCCTGACTCCGTGCACATCTAAGGTGGGGCTGCACAACAGCTACTCAGAGGGTTAGATGTCTGTCCTTCTAGATTCCTTCTAGCTCTTGCTTCTGTGATGCTATGAACGTGTGCGTCACTCGGTCTAGCATTCCTGACCCCACCCTCCCACATCTCTATTCATTTGGCTCAGGGCAGAGGTGCGTAGGTCTCAGTGTTTGACATCCTTATCAGTTTGACAGATATGTTTGCCCAAGTCTATATTTTTCATACAATCAATTGGATCTCTTAGCGGTTCTTTCAAAGCTGTAGCAAAGCGATGGACCACCCACATCCTGCTTCAGAGTCACCTGTTGACCTTTTTAGGGAAGTAACTATTTCATTCAACTTCTCTCTTGTTCAGCTTTTCCTTATGAGGATAATACACTCAGTCTTTGGGATCCTGCAGGATGGTCTAGGGAGAAAATAATTAAGCAAGCGGTGCTGGTCATCACAGCTAGAAAACCCACTTACTTTGTCCATGGGTTCTGGAGTTTTTTGGGGGGGTCTGAATTTGGTTTCTGACTCTAATGCTAAGTGTATGACCCTGAGCAATCATTTAACCTCTTTGATGAACCCCAGTAACAATGCCATTCCCTGAAAAGACTTAATCGTAGGTAGGGCACCATGTAGAGTGACTAGTACAGAATGCATCCTTGGTGCAGCACGATTCCTGACTTCACTATCTCTGGACCTGCAGTCTAACACAACAAATAAAGAGTCACTGGTCACTCAGACTAGTACTAAGAAATTATAGTAGACGTAGAGCAGAAACAAGGCTCTAACTAGGTGAAGGTGCACTGGGATGGCACAGAGAGGGTGAGCACAGGCTAGCACTGAGGAAATGGTCATCTCATGGTGAAACTGACTCTAGATTCCAGATTTAGTACTGAGATCTGGGTCCAAAATTCCTTTTCTGACCAAAGGTTTTCCATGTCTACAACTCCTCCTTGACTTCTCCTATTTCTTCTCAGCCTTGGGAGAAGCTTGATTTTTCTCCCACATCTATGGGCACACCAGCATCAGCAGTGTTAAGGTATCTGAGAAGTTCTGAGCTGGCTCTCTCATAATCCAGAAAAAGAAAGAGGACAAAACTGGCTTCTGTCGTTGTGTCTTTGCTCTAACATAGAAACTTTTGGCTTTTGGTGGCTTTTAATATCTATGGTCTTGAGTTCTACTTGGGCCAGTTCTTGCTTTTACTCTTGGTCCACCCTGTTCTACCCAGAGACCCTGGATATGTCAAGGCCATGAGGACAGATTTCCTTGGACCAGACTTTTGCCATCTACGAGGCCATGAAAAGTCAAAGCCAACACGCTCTCACTTTGAGAAATGACTAGAAACAAGGTTCTCAACATGCACAGCCAGCTTCCCGCCCCCTGCATCATCCCTCTTGCCAGTCACCCTCCCCTCCCCCCAGGCTTGGGGGCCAAATTCAATCCCCTACATCAGAAATGTGATAGACCAGGACAGTGGTTTTCAACTAAGATCAGTGCTGTGAAGAAGCCAAGATCCGAGTGAGCAGTAGATGACTATCCTCCTGGCCTCGACACATCCAAGATCTGTAGATGGAACTGAGGGTAGACCAAAAGAAAAGTAAGAGCCAGTCCAAATGTAGAGGACTTAGATCCCGGGCCTGCCACGATCAAAGCAAATAAACCTAGAAAAGTGATGGCATCTCCTGATTCAACATGCTGACTCTTCGTTTATAAGATAAAGTAACAGTATTCCTTCCCAAGACTGTTTGAATATTAACAAATCTACATTTAAGAACTTCTGGCACCTTCTAGACCCTGGACAAGCCATAGGCATCTTTACTCTTAGTTTTTGCTCTTAAACTTTAAAGTTTAAATGAGACAATCCACTTGAAATCGTACCACCAACTTCACCAGATTCCCTGATGTATGACTGGAGCGAAGGATAACGGTTGGGCTCATCAGCAGAGCTATCCTGCTGTGTGCCTTAAGATCTGAATGACTATAAACGTGTTTTCCATTTTCATCAACTCCATCCTTGGAGGATAGCCTCTGAGTGATGGATGAGTTAGAACTGAAACCAGTCCAACATTACTTTTTATCTACCCAATCTTAGAACAGCTTCCTTAAGGGAACACCAATGTGGGTGGCTAATTTGCCATGACCATTATTCACTTTGGGTTATAGATATCATTTCTCTGAGGTGTCCAAATATTTCTTCACCTTCCCCTACCCAACCCAAATGATGGGAAAATAAAAAGTTGTCCTTGAACATCATGTTCTTTTTTTGCCTGCAACTCACAGGTGATACCTGCTTGTGGACCAAACAGAGGAGTTCAGCTTCCAAACCTGTCCATCTAGGGGCCCATCCACTTGCTAAGAAGACTGGAGACAGTGTCTGAACAACTCGCAGCTAAGCATGAAGGCCTTGGCCCCCAAAGAGGCTCTCACATTTCAAACTTGATGCAAATGGCTCTCATGAAGGGCTTCAGAGACGTGGTTCAGGTCGCTTTGTTCCTGCTGTGGGAGGGCAACCCAGGCTTAGCTACTGTCCTAACCAGCAAGAAGTACAGTAGCATATATTGCTTCTTCTTTCCAGGCAGATGCCCCCCTTTTCCCTGACCCTCCAGCCAGCTCTGCTTCTGCTCATGGCTTCAGAAATCAAGCTGAATTCTTTCTTACTTTGCAAAACATTCCCATACTTAATATTAATTGTTTTTAATCTTTCAGGGAAAAAAAAAAAACAGGTGCTAGAATAGTTCAGGCAGATTTCAGGGAGTATCAGCTCTCTGTTTCATGGTTCTAGGATCATTTTACAAAGAGCTGTATCCTCTGACATCCCTGATAGACTCAAGATGGAATAGAGAAGATATTCAATAGCGTTGTGTGGGAGGGCACTTGGAATGAGGTTCCAATGTGAGATTCATACACATGGACATGCTTCTAGAACACTGAGGACTCTTCTTCAGACCTGAATACCAAAAACAAACTACAGAGAGACTGGACAAAGCAAGTTCCCAAGAGTGCTATGTTCCCCTCAAGGCCAGCACACCCAGTGTGAACTCTACCTCCCCACTCCTAGACGCATGGCCCAGTAATCCCTCTCTAGCTTCTGGTGCCTCGGTGCTTCAGTCACTATGGCACTACGGTCCTTCAGTTACAAGCTACCACTCTACAAAGTCATTTTGTCCAAGTCACATTGAGTAAGCAGGGTATCTGGGCTGTTCCCTGGGACCTTTCTCATCCATGCCTTTATCCATCCATTCCTCACGTTGCCCTCTGTGTGCCTCTTCTCCTAGGCCAACTTCATTAGATTGTTCAGATGCAAAAAGGATGAAAAGGTGCTGGGCCGAGGACTCAGTGTGTCAGGTCCTGTCAAAGAATCTTGATGATCTGAGTTCAGGTCATCAGGCCAGTTATGGTAATGCACACCTGTATTCCTGGCACCTCTATGACAAGATGGGGGACAGACAGGGGAAAGTTGTCTTGAAGTGTATGGGGCAGCTAATCCAGAGCACACAAAGCAAAGGCAGAAACAAAAGACCCTGCCTCTAGCAAGGTAGAAGGTGACCTTCTGACCTTTGTGTACATGACCATAGTCATACATGCATACATACATACACACATGGGTGTATACACACACACACGTGCACACATGCATGCATTCACAGAAAGAATAAGATCTTTCAATAACAAAATTGCCAAGAATTGTTTTAGGTGTTGGGGCCACAGTGCAAGAAAGATCACAATGGGCACAGCTGAGTGGAAAGTGTGTTTTATGAACATAGTAGGACTAGAGAGAAGAAGAAGAAGAAGAAGAAGAAGAAGAAGAAGAAGAAGAAGAAGAAGAAGGAGGAGGAGGAGGAGGAGGAGGAGGAGGAGGAGAAGGAGAAGGAGAAGGAGAAGGAGAAGGAGAAGGAAGAAAAACAGAAAGAAGGGCAAGTACATAGGAATCACTCCATGCTCAATAGCATCACTGAGGGGTACTCTCTCCTCCCAGGGCACTTGAGCATACTGAGATGCTGTATCCATTTAATGTTTTCAAGTATGGCTTTCTACAGACCTAACCTAACAGCACGTCCAAGTCCTGCTAGATAAAGGGCAGAGCTTAAACACTTGTCCTTCTACATGGGTGAGATAATGGGGACCCAGAAAGCCTACTGGCAGCTGCTCTTCTGTATCTCCTCCTAGATCTGATGATAAAACAGACTAAATGGGGGTTAGTAAAGCAAACGATCCCATGCAAATGCCATGTGTTCTACCTGAGGAGGGGAACGCTATGAAGTGCCCTTGTTTGAATCTATCTCTACCCAGATCTATGATCTGGGATCCTGACCCAGATGTGGTCAACTTCTGTTTCTATTCCTATATGGAGAGAAGTCAGTAATGGTGACAAATCAAGGCAAGCCCATTCCTGTCACATAAAGACACCATTCACCGTGACAAGAAAATTCCCAGGGTCAATTTGTGCTAGTCTGTCTCTGTGATGGAAAAATCTGAAAGAAGCAATTAAAAAGGAAGAAGAGTTTATTTCAGCTCATGGCTTCAGAGTTTCAATCCAAGGTCCTCTAGCTTCATTGTTTCTGAGCCATGGTGCAGCAGAGCATCATGGGTAGGGGAGAGTCAAGAGAAAGAAACTGTTCACTTCTTGGTGGCTCGGGAGGTGTGGTGGAGACAAGAGGCAATCTACATCCTTCAACGGTACAACCCCTGTTACCTACTTCCTCTAACCGATTCCCCCACCTGATGTACCAGCATCTCCCAACACCACCAGCACATCATAAATCTATCAGTGAATAAGTCTACCCGAGAAGTCACAGCCCTCAATATCCATCTCCAAGCCCCACCTCTGAACATTGTTTGCATCAGGGACCCAGCCTCTGACCCATGGGCCTTTAGGGGAAGGCACTCCATTTTTTAAACTATAGGAGGACGTTGCTCATCAGGGAGAGTTTCTGTGGAGCCTACTTACAGTGGGAGAAGAAAGAATCGGAGCCTCCAGTGACAAGTTCTCTAGAAGGAAGAGAGAGGTTAGATGTATTTTTGGTCCCAAATTCAACTTTGTGCAGCGAAAATATGGAGACCTTTAGAGGTGCATCAATCAGAGTTCTTGATTGCAAACAAGAGAAATGAACACAACATCATTCTATTCATTTCTTGCTTTAAAAAAGGAATAAAACAGACCAAGAGGTAGCTCACGAATCAACAGGAGAGGTGAATAATCTCACCCTTAAAGAAGGAAAAGTCAAACGTGAGCCTAAAAATCTGTGCATGCAGGTCCCAATACCCCTTGACCTGGAGATCAGTGTCAGCACCTGCATTGCCACATTAGCCCTGGATTCTGAGCAGCCTCACCAGCAGAGTGAGTTTTAGACCATTCCTGATCCTTCTATCAACACCGGTAAGACTCAAAGCCTTCTAGGAGCAGCTAACGGTCATGTGTAAGTCAATAGCCATGCCCAGGCTCCAAGACTCCAGAAGAACAGTCAGACCCTGAGAGCTCCTTAGTTGACTCACACTTTGGTGACAGATAGACAAACAGACAGACAGACTAGTGTCTCCAGCTCTTTCTTGTTCATAACCCTTCTGCCCCTGCGCAGGCCTACAGTCAATCCACCTTGCCACAAGGTGCCAATTTTGCTTTGTCAAAATTATGAGACTGAAAATTTCCATCAGATACTGATGGCAAATCTCATGATTCTTAGTTAGAGATGTGGGTTTCTTCGTGTCGTCTTTCTGTTTTCTTCCACACAGGGATCCTGAGATAGAGGCTCCTCCTGGCCAGGAGCAGCAGCCTTTCCCAGGGACCTAGTCAATCTTCTTTGGCAATCTGGAGAACTGAGACTCACTCTGGCCCTTCTCACCTCACCTTCTGTTTCTGTATTTCATGGCGTCCTGTTCACTTGCCCCAAGCCTTCTCAGAATGGCATCCCATCCTGCTCCTGGCCTCTCAGTACACAGCCAAGCCCTAAGTGAAGCTTAGGCTTTTAATGAATTCCCTGACAGTGGCATCACATGATGTTGTGGGGGGGCCAAGAGACCTGGAGGGCACACTCTATCCACTTTCCAGCCTGGAAACTCCACCCCAGTGCATCTTTCCTGTTGGTAACAACATGAGAACTCTGTTCCACTGGTAAACATGCCTAACTAAAAGCCAAACCAAAATGCCCCCATCCTTGGCCTTGTGCCTTCAGCGGCCAGAACAAATCTTTCTGGGCTGGCCAGAAGATTCTAGATCCCAAAAGAGAAGTTTCTTAGTGTTCCAGGCTCTGTGTGCTGACTCATTTCTCATGGACAAGTTAAACCCCCTTTGGGAGAGAGAGCTACAGGTGCCCCCAAAGCCCTCCAGGGATGGATCTCAGAGGGATCCAGAGAAATGCAGATGGGGTGGGCAGGGCTGGGAGGGAGCCAGGGGACAGGAAGAGAGCTCCTGCCCTTAAGGTGGTTGCCAAGAGTGATTCCTTCCAGCCAGACAAATGGGACGCATACAGCTGCCTCCCTGGTGGGGTTTCAGTACTCATTTCCTCTGCAGCGCTGCAGCTGGGAAGGACAGTCATACAGACTGAACACAGGACTAACGATCCCTCTTAAGCTTTCTTTCAACCCAAAAGAAGTAGAAACGTTGTCAACAAAATAGCAGAAAATAATATAGCTGGCACTATTTGCAGTTCAATGCTAATAAATCATAGTACTTAGAATCATCATTGTCTTTTTTTTTTATATATACTGATAGACATCTAGGGAAAAGTTCAGTTAAAGACAGAGAGAGGGGGTGAGATAGTGATGAAAAATGTCATGTGGGTGCAATTTTACTTTATTTTATCATATTTAAAATTTTGAGACGTGCTCTTACTCTGTACCCTAGGCTGGCCTAGAACTTACTATAGGCCAGAATAGCCTAAAACTCATGCAATCAATACTCTCGCCTCAGTTTCTGCTGAGATTCCATGCATGAGCCACTACACCAAGCTATCTGGACCCTTTTAGATCTAACTTTCAAAATGGTCTTGATTCTATGTAAGACACATATGAGCCAGGAAGGTAGCTCAGCAGATAAAGGCACTGCCTCCAAGCCTGGTGACTTGAGCTTAATCCCCAGAGCAATTTATCCTCTGGTCTCCACATACACACCATGGTCTACATGCCCACACTTACAGCTTATACACGCACACACACACACACACACACACACACACACACACACACACACAGACAAATAAAAATAAGCAATATTTACTTACTGTAGTAAAACATTGAAATTCAATTAAATGGAAAGGCTTTTCAAAGAGGCCTCCCTCATAAGTTGATCTTACCTCTAGATGTCATAAAAATGGAATCAATATATTTTGAGATTCTTTTTCTTCTCAATTGGATCTATAAAAAGCTAATCTAGGTTATTATTCTAAATGGTTATATCTTTCTGCAGACAGTCAGCTGTTTAAAATAACGTCGCTTTGAAATGTTGTTATATTCCAATGTTTAACATTATCAACAGTACCCTGATAAAGCCCTCTATTATACTTTCACAAATATGTGGATTTCTTTAGGTCATATTCTTATATAAGAATTTCTCATATGATATTTGTTAGTTTTAACATATAGTCCGCTGCCCATACCCATGAGCTCATATCTGCAGATTCAACCTAATCACTTGTTGGGATTTCAGTAATCCCTAAAATGACTGCATCTTTTTTTTTCCCTCATCACCTGGTGCTTAAACAAGACAGTATACCAACCATGCACAGAGCATCGGGCTTAGGAGTGGTGTGTAGATGGTTTAAAGTATGTAGGAGAGGATAGGTGAGCTATACACACACACACACACACACACACACACACACACACACACACACAGAGAGACCACACGTGATGATGTTTTATATTCAAGGAGCGTGAGCACCCATGGATGTTGGCATCTCTGGGAATCTGGGAATCAGTCTCCCCAGGGTACCAAAGGACTTCTGAGCATGCTGGCCTGCCTTCCCGCAGACACTCTCACCAAGTCATCAGTTACTTGCTCCCTACACTCTCACTAATTCTGATTGGTTGTAGCCAAGCTTATTCAATAACTGGCTTTATTTTGCTTTGATACGGTATCATGAGACTCCTATCTCTTTCATTACATTTATGAGTTAGGATCAGAGTTCACCATTATCAGTTTTGAATGGATGCTTAAACAAGACAGTATACCAACCATGCACAGAGCATCAGGCTTAGGAGTGGTGTGTAGATGGTTTAAAAGTATGTAGGAGAGGATAGATGAGCTACACACACACACACACACACACACACACACACACACACACACACACATAGAGTTTTGGACCAAGAACTCTTTTTGTTCTACCCAAAGTGAAGTAAGAACCCATAGCACAGATTTGGACTTGCAAAACCCATTGCTAAGGCCCAGAGCTCCCAATGGAGGGAGATATGCACTCACTAAGAGCTTGGCTTGTGTCAGCAGGGAGCACAGAAGATGCTGTGAGAATGAGACTAGCATGGGATTCAACCTTTCTCCATGATAAATACCTCCGTGAAATACCACAACCCCCAAAATATAATGGCCTCCCAGGCCCACATGAAAAACTGGAGCTGTCTTAGAAGCATTCTCTAAACGTCTCTCTTTTTCTTTCTGTTGCACTTCCTACACATACCCTCTTTTAATTCTCACCACCAGCTTCCTGGGTAGATGCCATTATTTTTCCTACCGCAAGGTTGAATGAATGGAAGCTCGGACCCCTGAGGCAAAGCCAGAACTTGATTCCCTATCCTCGAATTCCAATCTCATCCCCTCTGTGTAATAGTTGTTAGATGCTACTCAGGAGACAGAAGGCGTGGTCAGCCTCTCCTCCTACTGTGCCACAGTTCAAGGTGTCCACAGAGGAGCAGATTCTACCGCGGATACAACTTCTGAGAGGGACTGAGCAGTCATCCCCTTTCAGACAGATTAAATGCCAATGAGTAGCTCCAGTTTGTTTCTCCCTGGAAAGCTTGGGGTGAGCTGCATAGAAAGCCACCCAGTGACACTGCTATTGTAAGACACCAGTCATTCGGTCTCTCTTCCCTAACAGCTTTCCACCAGGATGCTACAAGGAGGTCATGGTCCCCAGATGTTTCTGAAGCAGGAACATTGGTGCCTGTATTTGGCCAGAGGCCTCCCAATCCTGCCCCAGCCACTGTGCACCTTCTGACAATCCAGGGCTTCCGGTGGTACCCCATCTGCCTGGACAGCAGAGCTGTCTGGGATAGGGGGATGGACGTGAGACATAGATCATCTGGTCCTAAGTGTTTGTGGAGGCTGAGTGGAGTCTGGTATGCTGGTCTGAGGGCTGCTGTCTGAAACATCAAAGCATTGAAAAAAAAAATTAAACAAATAAGCTACTTTGAGATGCTCTTTTAGGTGGATAAGTTCTCATTTTTAAATAGCTGGTAGAATTCTGTCTTATGCACTCCCCAACACTGCTGGGTTATCGGTCTTTAGCAGAACCTCTGGTAGCCAAAGGGGAAGACCCTCCTGACGGTGTTTCCAAACCTCCATCTTCTCAGCTCCCTTACCTACTTGAACTACTTTGAAATGACCATAAGACCTTACCTCTAAGCCCACAATGACAATTCCACCCACGTCCGTTCTCCATCTTCCAGTCCCTCCTCAGATCAAGCCACACCATGGGCCAGCCTACTGCCCTCCAAATCACCTCAGACTCCCCAACTCTAAGAACCTCCTCAAATACCCCTGTTATCCTACTCACTCACTTCACCACCACCATCACTATGTACTTGGCTCACACGTTAGGACTAGCACTGACCACTGTAAGCCAAAAGCCACATGTTCAAAACTACAGTAGTATGCATCATTGTGGAGAAACACAATAGCCCTGTGATCACAGTCAAGCTCAGAATCTCCTCTGTTTCACACACTGTGGATTATCTTCTTTACTTACCAAACAGCACCCTTCTAGAAGATTCTGAGACCCTCTACTCTCCTAAGAACTTAGAGGTCCTTATCAGGTCTCCATTACACTTAAGAAGTTAGATATAATTATTCCCATTTTACAGAGGGGTAAGTAGAGGTTTAGAAGGACTAAGTAGTTTGTCCAAGTTAACACCATTGACTGGAACTGGCAGGCTGAGATTCTATATGAAACCTGTTAATGGCCCTGAGCTCTGTAGGCATGCATGTCCAACCTCGAGCCCTAAGGCTGCATCCAACCAGGACAGCTGTGAGCTTAATTCAACCTACATTTGTAGGTGACAATGGTATATCACAAGGTCAAAAGGTTAGACACCACTGTTTAGCAGATACAGCCTCTGATACAAGGACTCATTTACAACTATGGAGTTAGTCAGAAGAGTTGGCAAAGCAGAAACAAGGGCTAGCAAGATGGAGCCCCAGGAAATGCACTTGCTGAGCAAGGCTGGTCCTGGAACCTCTGCAAAGGTGAAGAAGAGAATGGACTCCACAAAACCCTGCTCTGACATCCACACTCATGACCTGGTACACAGACACGGACACACACATACCATGCGGTCATACACACAATAATAATCTTAATTTGTTTAAGAAAAGAAACAACAAAACAAAAAACAGAAACAAGGTAATACAGGCAGAGCAAATAGAATTAGGCGTGACCTAAGAAGGTGCCTCCTTCTCAGTGTAACTTGTTGACGTTTTCATTACAGCCTCGTTACTGCTTTTAAACAGAAAAGTAAACTATAAGAGACGGAATAACTTAAGTAGGAAAAAAATATCCAAAATTACTGTGTCTAAGCCCCTGCCTCCAGACCAGCCTCCCTCCCACCATCAGTCTGAGTAGAATGGTTTCTCGGAAGCCACAGAATGTGAAACTCCCTGCAAATGCCACTAAGCCCTCCCAAAGGTTCCCTGGCATGGACTCCCCCTGTCTCCAGCTGGCCCTAGGGACAGCAGGATGCAGCATGGCTCGTTAGGCAGCTGGGCTTCACAGTACAAAGCTTTGCTCTCCAGCTGCTGTCTTAGCCTTGACCCAGGCCATGCTGTGGTTTCAGTGGGAAAGCCCCTGTCCCCGACACTAGCCCTTAAATGCAAGATAAGTCCCATAAGCTCCCTCATCTAAACCTACAATGGGACTGAAATCATGGGTGTGGATGCCCCCCGGCTGTTCCTAGCAAAGGGTGGGGCTTGGTTCCTGCACACAAACTTGCACAGAGCTCCCCGGAGCTCCGAGTTCCAGAAAGTTGAGACCTCTGTAGCTGGGAAGGCTCCCACTGTTCAAGACAAGACTGGTCTGTTCCCAGGGACTTGTCACAGTGAATAGGACACCATAAGCAGACAGAAAGACACCTGGGCTCTTATCCCAGGCTAGTCACAAAAGCAGCTATGGGGTCTTGAATAAGTTTCTGACCTCTGCCAGGTGTCAGCTCCCTCAACTTCGGGAGACACCATCAGCCCTGCAGGGCATCTGGCAGAGCAAGTGAGAATGTGGGTATGCAGGCACAGCCAGCTTCCTGCCTGGGGAATGCTGGGATAGACAGATGAGCAGCAGAGGGACATACTGCCCCAGCTTTCTGGGAAAGTCTAGAGAGCAAAAGTTCTGCCTCAGATTCTCACACATGCCCGCTGTTGAGAAAGCAAGTTCTTCTTTCTGCACAGAGAACAGAAAGACTCCTTCCCAGAGAGACAGACTCGTCTCAGAACCGTGAGGAAGGAGGGTGCCCACCAATCAATCCCTGCTCTGCCTACTGAACTGTGTGATCTTAGACTCAGCTTTTCCAGACCTCAGCTTTCTCCATCCGTAAGATAGAAATGTTTGTTATTTCACCTGCTTGGAGTGTCTTGCGTCTGGTGGATGCAAAGTCCTCAAAAAATTTAAAAAAAAAAAAAAATAGTGGCTAGAGATGTTTCAGGCCATCCTAGCTTTCAAGCTCTCTCGGCCTTGCTTAGCCTTTCTTCTCCTTCCATCCCAAAGACTCCAAGCATATCTTGTAGATCTGATCCTGGGTACCCCTCACCTCTGGCCTTTCTGAGTTTCTGTAAAAGACAGAGTCGGGCCTTGGGTCGCCCCCAAACTGAAGGACTGTGTGTAAATGCCTGCTGGAGAGACCTAGATAAAAAGAACAGGGCCCCTGGGAGACATGTCCTGCCCCCAGCACCTGACAGATGACAGAGAGGTTTTGGAACCTTGTAGAGGACATGGGGGTACTGTTGCCAGCACCTGCTCCTGCACTGGCTGCATCACTTATCGCATGAGAGGTGTGTGTGATTTGAGAACGCTGCCCTGAGCTTAGATGAGGGGGGAAAGTTGTATCTAATAACTAGAGACAAGTCCTGGCAATGTAGACAGCAGCTTATAGGCCTTTATTCTTGAATCAGCTAACCTGTAATTGGAGGGGGACAGAGTCCAAACACAGAAATGGGAAAGGTCACCATCCCAAGCCATTTTCAGAACATGAGACCCCCCCCCAACACTCTCACTTTCCTGATGGAGAAAATGCTTTCTGGAGAAAACTGACTTTCCAGGGCTGTGCTGGTCATCCTGGAACCCCATAGGGATCCAGTAGAGTGGAGTCCTCCCCATCAACCGGGGGGGTGGGGGGGTAGGGGGGTGAGGGGGAGTCAGCCACAAAGTTGGGGGTGGGGGGGTGGGGGGGTTGTGGAATGCAAGTGGTGTCAGCTGGATTTCAAGGCCACCACAGATGATCATTGGCCTGAGGGTTGGGAAGACAGTTGCCCAGTCACTGTGGCTGCCTTTCACTTTTGGGGTTCTAATGTCCCTTTATGGGCTGGAGCAGTCTGTCCACTCTCAAAACTGGCTCAAGAATCAGGTAGGAATGTAGCTTGAGAAGCATTTACACTCGCCCACCCTCCTTGTAGCTCTTTTATCCCTAAGTCCCTGAGTCAGCTGCTGGACCCAAGGAACAGGGGTGAGAGTTGAGAAGCTCTCTGAGTAAGCTGGGGCGCGGGGTGGGGGAACCAGGGGGCATTCTGTCACCAAAGGGGCCCAGAGTGCCAGTCTAATCCGTGCCATTCAGACAGGCAAGGTTGTGTCTAAGCAGCTTTGGTTTTTAGAAGATTAGGAGGCAAGCACTGAAGTGGAAAGGGGGACGGAGGGAGCAGTTACAACTACAGTACCACAGTACCACACTGCCCTCTGCTGGTCAGCTGAGAAAAGGCATAGGGGCTGGGTGAGACACACTAAGATCCCGTGCAGGGCCATGGGGGGATGGGGGGGGGGGGGGGGGGGGGGTCCTGTCTTTAGGTAACAACGACTTGCATGCATGCTTAGAAGGTCTGTTGTATCACTTTGCAATGATTCTGCCTTTGCACCGGTGCTTACAACACAGGGCACTCAAGATCCTGCATGACTCACTTTACCTTCTCTGCACTGGAATAAGATGGCAAATCTAAAGTTGGGGACATTTTCCAGTCCTTAAAGAAAACCTCAGATACATCTTGCCTGCGTAGAGGGATAGGCAGAACCCCTGAGTACCTCAGGGATGAGCCCAAGGCCTTTTAGCTTCTGGAAGCTTTGAGCATCAACTCCGCGCCAACCTAGAAAGAGACAGCAAAGGCCAGAACATGTCCCCTGCTCCTTGAGTGCTGTCTGTCACCCTCCCTCCCAGTTAACAGACCTTCCTTCCCCTCAAGCGCCCATGTTCTGCCTTTTCCAAGCTGTGCAGTTCAGAGCAGGGCACCCTGCAGCTGGGTGCCCAGTTTGCATACATGGGCTCAGCTCAGGCATGGTTTCCTGAAGCTCTAGTGTGGACTCAGGAGCCACTGCAGCTGGCAGTGCCGCGTGACATGAATGATTCACACGCCGCCACCAGACCAGCTTTCTCTTTCTTCCTCTCTCAGGCCATCACAAAAGTCTCAACACAGAGCAGCTTTGTTCCCAGGGTCAGGGGGGGCTGGATGCTGCGGAAGATTGGGACAACAAGCTTGGAAAGGGATGGTTCGCCAGGCAGCGGCAGCTTACGCACAGCGTGCGGGCCAAGCCCACTTCCTGCCTGGCCCCAGCTCCAGAGCTCAAGTTTACATCTCCATCCCAGAGAACCCACTTGGGCTTGGGTTGTTGGCCTCTTTCATTTTCCACTCTCTGCCTGTGCCTGCCTTGCTCCGAAAGCTGCGCACGTGCTGTTGCTTTTGCTTTTTTTCCTTTTTCTTTTCTTTTTTCTTTTTCTTCTCTTTTTTCCTTTTCTTCTCCAGTGCGCATTCTTTAGAGACCATATGTTAAATCAAGTTCTGCAAACTTTGCTTTTTGGGGGGGGGGGGCACACACTGTCCTTTCTCTTCTGTTCCCTATATCCAACCACACACAGAACTCAGGCAAGCAGCTGTGTTGGGAAGAAGTAGGCAAGGCTCCACCTGGCAGGGGTGATGATGGATGAAAGAGAAGCCTTGGAAGTCTTGTTGGAGGCGTGAGGGAAGCACACTGTCAAAGTACAGTGAAGAGCTGGGGATATTTTTCCAGTTCTCCAGAGTCCGTGATTATGAAGATTTTTTTCGACTGTGGGTTGTTGACAATAAATCTCTAGTAAATAAACACTGGGGACTAGGAAGGCTTTGGGAGGCAGGGGATCTCGTTCATTCACTCATAGAGCAGGCCAGGGCCTGGCGAGTCCGTCCGCACTGCTGCGCTACGCTGCCCAGGCTTCCCATGGAGGCCTGCCCCATGGCCAAAGCGGGCTTGGGGTCTGAGAAGAAAGGACACTCAGCCCCACCGCAGGAGACAGAGTAGACCAATGGCAGCATCCCTCCTTAGAAAGCTCCCTGAACGTCAGTCAGCTCCGAAATCTACCCCTGGCACCCAACTGTAAAAGGGGCCAGCGCTCCCCACCCTTCCTGCTCTTTTATGTGTAGTCTAGACATTTTGATCTTAGGTTACGGCTTGCTTAGACTAAACGCGATGCCCCGCCGCTGCGCTGCCGAGCCTAAGCCTCACGGCACTTCTTATTTCCCACCAGCTCCTGCCCATCATGTCTTAAGTAGATGAGCAAACAAGGGGAACTGGTTCCTCCCAGCTTCTGCCACCTGAGAGCAAGTAAGCCCAGGCCACCTGGCCACTGACTGCAGACAAGCAAAGGCACCTCTGCGCAGAGCTGTAGAACCACCCAGTGGAGTCCCATCTGGATCACCCACTCTCAGAACTGCTGGCTGGCTATCCTTTCATCAGGAGGTCTGTGGACATTTACCTATGCAAAAAAAAAAAAAAAATGGAGGGAGGAATATACCCCGTCCCAGCCCCCGACAGCTGTGCTGAACACAGAAGACCCTGATCTCCCCTCCTATGTGAGGACAGCCCTTAAATATGAAAGTGATTGATTCTCTCTGTCTCTAAGCATTGACATAGCTCCCAGGGAGGTCATCCAGACGAGCCCCCTCCTTACAGGAAAGCCATTCACCCAGGCAGCGTTTCCTACCCTCCACCACTTAGTTCCCTGCTGAGGAGCAACACCAGAAAAGCCAGTGTGAGCATCCTCCTGTGGCATCCTGTCCACTCACAGGGCACTCTGACTATCCCAGAACTCCAACAGTCCAATCTTTCAGCACATTTAACTGAAAATTAAAAGAAATGGAAGGACTGAGTTGAGGAGGGCACTAAAAGCACCATAAAAACACTGAAATCGATTAATCCTTACAGCCACTTTCTGACCCAAATCTGAACTGTCCCGCCCCCCCCCCCCCCCCCCCCCCCCAAACCCCCCCCCCCCCTTCACACCCAAAACCCAACCCCCCCCCCCCCCCCCCCCCCCCCCCCCGAAAAAAAAGTCTCCCAAACAAATGTGGTTAAGCAGGCTTCCCATGGAGGCCTGCCTCATGGCCAAAGCAGGGGAGGAGCCAGAGGCTGGCTTCCAGCATTTGCCACGTGGAGTCAACACAGCACACTGAACTCCGGCTTGGGGTCTGAAAAGGAAGGTCACCAGCCCCACCACAGGAGACAGAGCAGACCAATGGCAGCATCCCTCAGAACCAGGCCCAGCAGGAAGCAGTGTGGTGGGGAACTGCAGCCATCAATAAGGCTCTCTGGCCAATGGCCATGCTGCAGCCTGCCAGTTTCAAAAAATGAGCCCTCACAGCCTGGCTTCCTGTTTTTTCCTTTGCGCTCCGCTCCCTGTGTGTCATGGCACAATTATTCTTTCCCTAATAACAGTGCAGGAAATAGGGGTGAGGGAGGCAGAGAGACAGGAAAAACTCCAAACCTCAGAAAAGGATGAAAACACATTGAGATTCAATTTTTAAATGAGAAAAAAAAAATCAGGATCGTCTTATTCACGCTCCAAGCTGCACTACCCAAGCTGGTCCCCTCCCTCAGTCCGCACCACGGGGGCTGAGAGGCATTAAAAGGCTTTGGGGGTGGGGGTGGGGGTGGTGGCTGCAGAACACTTTGAAATTTCCCTCCCAGAGCCTAGAACTCATCGGCAAGGGATGATGACAAGGTCAGGTAGCCAGTGGCACGGGCCTGGAATGTCGCCTTCTGCCATCAGTTATTTCTCAGCCGCATAAATGGCTTTGGCAGGGATCAAGACAGAACAAAGAACAAGTCTCTCCCAAGACTCTTCTGTCGGCTCCTGGCAAGATAGAGTCCTTTGGGCCTTATCCCCAGACTCATGAAAGACTTTGTGATCCTGGCAGAAGGTCGAGAGGTCCAGAGGGTGAATGTATTCAAGGTCTCTAATGTGTCTTGCTTTTAGATTGGGCGTTGATTGGTTAAGATGTATGGGTAGGAATGCAGGGGCAGAAGGAACTCGGGGTAGAGGGGGAAACTCAGTCTGTTAAGTGCTTGCCTTGCAAACTCGGGGGGACCTGTGTTTGATCCCCAGAACCTCCATATACAAAAAAAAAAAAAAAAAAAAAAAAAAAAAA
>OU015743.1:32453361-32485957 GCA_907169655.1 Acomys percivali
AGAGAGAGAGAGAGAGAGAGAGAGAGAGAGAGAGAGAGAGAGAGAGAGAGAGAGAAATTAGATTGCTTTTTTTAAAAAAAGATTTGTTAGTCAGTGTCTGGAAGATCATAGGCACCCCATAATATTTGTTGTGTTTCTTAGAAAAAAAGAAATGCTTTAAAAAGTCAAGGGGTTCTTCTTGAAATCCTGAGGGCCACCACAGCCCCACCATCGCCCTGAAGTTTTTTCATTTTCTCTCTATGTGTCATGCCAGGGCCTATCCATTGACTTAAGTAATTTAACATCCATGAGGAAATGCAGATGTCTGTGGATTTCCAGAGGGGCCTGAGCCACATTGAACCCTCATTTTGTACAATCTCTCTAAAGGTACACCTTTAATCAAGATGTGGTTCCTTAATTAGGCTAAAGTGAAAATGCTTGCCCTCCACAGTAGATGCAGAAAGGTGTCCTTGGCCAAATAGGAACTATAAGTGAGCCATGTGCCATTGTGCTCTAAAGTATGACCTCACCAGGGTGCACTAAGAAGTTAGGAGTGACCTTTCAATGTGTTTCCATTAACCTTGCTTTGTCCTCTAAGTACATTCCCTCAGCGGACCACTTCAGAGTCTTATTTATAACCATAGCCAAGTCATGACCTCACTGCCACCCATTCATATTTCAAATGGTTCTCACCAATCGACACCTGTTTTTGTCTTTGGTTTTTGGTTTTTTTTTTTATCTCAGAGGTATTTCCCAGCAGCACTATGGGAGTGAGAAGCACAGACTCATTTTCCCCTCCTCACAGGTGAGAGAACCCATGTGTAGTGAAATAAGGAGACCTGCCCAATACTGCAGAAGTGGTGACATTGTGTGACACATGATAGAGCTATGGCGGATGCCACACTGCTAACACCAGGCCATGAGTAAAAGAAAGCACTGTCTCTGGAGCCCATGACCTCCACCAGCTCCCTAGGGTCAAGGGAAGCTTACCTCTGAGGTCAGCCATGGGCGTTCCAGTTCCATCCATCCCAAAGTCTAGCAGCCACAGAGACACTGGCCTTTACTCACTCTTCTAGGAGATGCCTGTCGAGTTGGAGGACTCCATGGTGCTAGAAGCCTAATCAGAAGCCCTTTGTCCCCCACAGCCGACAAGCAGTTTAAAGATCATCGCCTTGCTGGGAGGCCAAGGTCAGAGGGAAATGTTATTCTGTCTACATTCCTCTATCACCCCATCACAGGAGTCATTCATTGTGAGGGACCAGGACTAAGAGCTAAGGGGCAAAGAGGGTCAGGGCTGAGCCTCAGAGGTTGGAGGCCTCACCAATGTGCACTGGGACCTTCACACCCAGTTTGGTATTCCCATATTTCAAGTTACAGACCCAAGGGGTTGGTTAAAATGCAAATCAACACATAAGCACACCAGCATTCAGACTCTCAGCTCCAAAGAACTGCAAAGCTAACCAGGCAGGGACCAACCACAATCTACAGCTGAGGAGCTCAGGATGGGGATGGGATCCGGCGAGCTGGTAGAGGATGTTTGTGGCTAAGATCACAGAACTGCTGTTCAGCACAGCTCTTCAGAGTCCCGACTCTGTAACCCCAGGGCAGGTTTCTTGACTGCTTTGAGCATCAGCTTCCTCTATGAGTCAATGAGGATGGCAGAAATATCTTGAGCATTGAGGTGTCATAAGGTTTAGGTATAGTTAGATATATAAAGAGCCTAGCAGGGCAGGGGAAGTGATCACTGAATTATCATTATTGCTGGTTTGACCAGTAAGGTTAGCAAGGAAAGGGGCCACAAGTGGTTCCCTAAATGAGTGTCTAAAGACAGATAATACCATGAGTATCAGAAGGCTCAGGGCCAAGTGAGCCGACGAGGTAGACCGAGGAAGCTGTGGAACCCTCTGCACCCTTCTTCTGTTCTCACTTGACAGATGGCAAACTGGGAGCTCAGATGGCCTCATGGCAGGACCCCACAGCAGCTCCAATTTCAGCATGGGCTCATCTTCCTGTGCCTGCCCTCCCTCCCCTCCGCCCTTTGTCAGACCTGGACCCCTTCCCATCTGGAGATCTGCTAGGGACAGGATGTGCTTTACAGCACACCTCTTCCAGCATACCTCAGCAAACGGCTGACTTGCTCAACATCACCCCTGGCTCCTGTTTGGTGGCACCTGTGGACATGTCCTGCTGCCTGTACCTTGAGATTCTAAGGAACAAAACTCCATTGCCTGAAGAATCCCATAGAACCCTGCAGCACCTAAATAAAGACCAGACTTTGCAGTCACCGTGCAGCCCTCCACCTTCGCTTGCAATACCTACACAGACAGCCCCATACTATACAAGCACAAGAAGTTGGGGGTGTGGGAGATAAATCACCCAGGCCCTACTCAGCAGGACAAAACGAGCCACCCAGGTCACAAGGTTGGCTGCGACATGTGTCGGGAAGCTAGAGGCACAGATGAAAGGCTTTGGGAGTTCTGAGAAGGGAGCTGAGCTTCCAGCTGGACAGAAAGGAACAGGCATTTGACCCAGGTGGCATTTCTGTGTCCCAGACAACCAAATCCAAGGAGATTTAGCTCCTGACTTTCCCAGATGAGATGTGGGAACAGGTGGTGATGGAGGTGTCTGGGAACACTTGCCCTGAAGACCTTGAAGGAAAGCCAAGGCTAAAAAAAATTTAATAAATAAACTGTGTCCTTAAACAGGCTCCATCCCAGGTTTTGAGCATCTCTATGGCATAGCCTCATATTTCAGAGTCTCCAGACACAGCCTGGCTGTGTTTCCAGATAGGCAGAGTCTCATTTAGGACCAGAAGGAACTTCCAGAACCACAGTGACTAAAAACTATCTCTGGGGCCATGACAGGATGAGGGAAATCTAAGTCCCACCTGCTCTTCACTCCCTGCACCATGGGCTCTTGGGATGGGGATAGAGGGGAACCTTCTTTTGTGCCTCAGTCATTCAGTAAGTGAGAATGAGCTCCTCTGCCCTACAACTCTGCCAGAATCGTTACACATCAGAGAACTAGACAGGAAGGTCAGCCTCCAGCCTGGAAACCCCAAAGCCTCTCCCTGAAGATCCCAGGACTCTGTGTTTCCTTTCTGTGATTGGCTCATGAATCTATTTTCTGTTTGTCTCCGAGACAGAATCTCTCCATATTGTCCATGTTAGCCTTGAACTCACAACCTTCCTGCCTCACCCTCCCAAGGGTTACCTCTTTATTTAGTGGACATTTATTGAGCCTCCACCTCAGTAAAGTTCCATCCAAATCCTACTCTTTGCAGTAGAGTGCCCAGTGCTGTACTGGCTAGACCCTCTTTCAGGAAAGAACAAGAGATTTGTAGAAGGGTTTCTTAGGGGTCCTCATAACTCCCACCACATATAGAATCAGAATCCCAGCAGGAGCTATGGATTTGGGGGATTTTGGTGGATCCCTGAGTCTGAGCATCACCCATGGGCTCCTGTTTTGCATTTCAGCTCTTACTGTCTGCATCTGCCATGCTCCACTTTCATTGTGAGTTGAACTGATGCCAGTATTCTTTCAGGGAAGGGGCAGGTCTCGCTCCTCTATTTCCCAAGATTCCTCAGTCCTTTGGAGCTACTATAACAAACACTACAACACAACAAACAAACAGTTTATGAATAGCAGGCACTCATTGCTCACAGTTGTAGGGCCTGGCAACTCAAAATCAAGACACAGAGCAAATTTGATGTCTGGCGAGGGTACCCATGTCACATCCCAAAAGCACCACCTCTTCACACAGTCACCGTGGGAGTTAGGATTTCAACATATAAAATTGTGAAGCCAAGTTAAAGTAGATATCTATGCATGTAGCATAGATGCCGTAGTGTATCACCTGCTTAGCTGATACACACTGGACCACACTCCACCAGCTGACACAGAAGAAGCCTACAGGTGTCAGAATTAGCAGGAGTGATTAACTGGAGCTGACTCCTTTGGCATAAACTAGCTTTCAGAAGGCATGTGCATCTTTTCCTAAGCCTATACTCAGTGATGTCACCCTGTAGCTTAGAACTGACTGGCCATGGTGGAAGTATTTGCACTGTGAAAATCAATAGGCACTGTAACTCTGGAATGGGAGGTGTCCTAGTTAGGGTTATTACTTGTCGGGTCTCTTACCCGGCAGGTAGGGCTGGAAAGGGAGAGGATTCGGACCCGCCGTTTCCTCTCCGTGGGGGCTGAGCAGGATGGCATGGCGAGTGTGGATGACCCAGCCTCCTCCTACGACGCTCGGAGGAAAAATACACTGAGTCGGGAGTCTTGTCGGAGGGAGGTCTTAACTTAACTGAGGCAGGTTTCTCTTATATAGAGTATAGGGAGTGGGCAGGGCATAAGGCATCAGGAGAGATGACGTCTCCCAGGACGTAAAGTGGTCTGATATTGTGGGACCAATTGGTTTGTGTTCCGTAGCTGTTGGCAGGCGGGGCTTGCACCAGGATGGATCATGCTGAGTCATTCCTATGCGGAAGTATTTACCGGAGACTGTTGCTGAAACTTGAGCCAGGCTCAGTTCTTTCCTCAAGGCCTCAGAGGGCTGACAGATTCGGCCATAGGGCCCAACAATTACTATCGCTTCAATAAAAAATAAATAATAAAAATAAAATAAAAACACACAACCAAAAAGTAGGTTGGGGAGAAAAAGGTATACTTGGCTTATACTTTTATATCACTGTTCATCTTCGAAAGAGGTCTGCTCAGGAACTCAAAGAGGGCAGGAACCTCGAGGCAGGAGCTGATACAGAGGCCATGGAGGGGTGCTGCTTACTGGCTTGCCCCTCATGGCTTTCTCAGCCTGCTTTCCTATAGAATCCAGGGCCACTAGTCCAGGGATAGCACCACCCACAGTGGGCTGGGCCCTCCCCCATCAATCACTAATTAAGAATATTCCCTACAGATTTGCCTACAGTCCCATCTTATTGAAGTATTTTCTTAATTGAGGGTTCCTCCTCTCAAATGACTTTAGGTTTTATAGAGTTGACATAAAATTACCCAGCACAGAGGAGTTGGTTTTTTTGTAAGGTTGAAAGGAGGACACGTGACTTGGGAAAAGGTCTCACTATGTAGTTTTTGGCTGACCTAGAACTATGTAGACCAAACTTCCCTGAAATACATGGTGATCCACTTTCTTTTGCCTCCCAAGTGCTGGACCTAAAGGTGTGTGCCACCACACCCAGCTGTTTTGTTGTTTTGCTTTCTTATCAAATAACTGGTGTCAAAACTGCTGTTTTTATCAACATGCAACTAACTGTTCAGGGCCATCCAGCTCAACTTCTGCACAGGGCAGCTTGAAAGAAATTAAGAGGGAAATAAATGTTGAAGGCTCCATCACTTCTAATGAGGAACCTGTCATCTACTGTCCCTGAGGTCTGGGCATGGAGAAGTGACCTTGAGGAGTCTATTGGAAACCAAGATCCAGGACAGCTTGTATATGGCATCATGGCCAATAATTCAGTGCCAATCTGGCCTGTTGTGCCCTGATGTTGCAGGCCTACTGAGGCTACAACTGGAATGAAATGGGGTTGACTTTGTCTTTCCTTGGTTGTCCACCAGGCAGGAAGGGTAACCTTTGCTTTAAATCCTGGGCTTCGCTCCAGACATGCTTTTCGACCCATAATTACTTTCAGAGTATGCTGTTTCCACTTAAGGAAATGTGATCTTCCTTCCAAATGGCACCGGATATGACTGGAATTATATGTTTGCTTTCTGAAACAGGCACCCAAGTCTGTTCCCTTCAAGTCATGACTGACTGGGCTGAAGGAGAAGGCTGGCCCTGGGAAGTTGGTTGAAATAGAAGAAAGCATGCTACATGCAAGGGGTCATGCTAGAAGTAGAGTCTCCCATGGGTCCACAGCAGTATAGAGCCCATATGATGTTGTCCTCATCCATGCTGGGGATCATCCAAGTGTATCTCCACAGCCTGAGCCACTGTGGTAAGAAGAGGGCTACCCTCTGCCTAGAGTCTTCATTCACTGATGCAAAACGTATTTGCCCATCGCTAGGATGGGGCAGACACTGGAGACAAAGCCTTCAGTGAAAAGCTTATCCAGTCCTCTGGGGCTCACAGCCTAGAAGGAAGCAATTTGAATAACACTATAATGGGATCTTCAAGAAGAGGCTAAAGATATAATATGACTAGTTCTGAACTAGGATGGGTCCAGGATGGTGTGATGAGAGATGATATTCAATCTTGACATTGAAATGGGACCAGTAGTTCCTGAATTCTCAAATGAACATTAAATGCATTCTGTTAAAATAGACACTTTATCACATAAAGTAAGAAAGATAGTGGAAGGTGTACTCTGTAGAGGTGGAGAGTGAGGTTCAGGTGGTTCGCCTGTGGTCATAACTAAGGAAGAAGGAATAGAGCTTGAAAACACAATCAATGGGAAAGGATTTGAGAAATACACTATTCATTTTGTCTTAGAAACCAATGTGGGCATGGGGCACTTCTTCATTGCCCAGATCTAGCAGAAAGGCACCATCCGTGCTCTCCCATGGGAATCACTGCCTAGGACCTCTCTCCCTTGTCTGGCCTTTCCCTTTTTCCACAAATGCTCACTCAGCTCTAACTGCATGAAGCCCCTGGTCCATGAGGCTCTTCAGGCCCCAGCCTCCCCATTGCCCTCAGCTCATCTCCAAGACTAGCAGCAGCAGGCCAACAAGGGCATCAAATGCCCTAGACTAAAAGGCAGCCCAAGTATCCGACAGCTTGGAGCATGAAACAAGGCTGGATGGCAACTTCTGCACCTGTGCTGTCTCCACCCACTGGTGACCCTATTCCTCTGGCTACAGAGAATCACCAGGAGAGTGTGCAGATAACACGGAGTCTTGGGCCCTACCTTTGGAGACTCTGATCTAGAAGGTGTGGTAGGAACAAGAACAGTTTCAAAGATGAAGAGGGGCGGGGGATCCTGGGACATTCAGTTCGACTCACATTATTGTATTTAAATAAAGCCTGTAAGCACAAGGTAGCCCACCACCACCATCACCAGGATTTGGCATGATACACTCACATGAAAGAGGGTGGAAAACTGAAGTGCTCCAAAGAATTGGATGTAGCCAGGTTTGGGAACCAGCCCTCCAGGCTTTAGGAAATCATTTCCCCCATCAGCTCAACCTTCAAATATAACTCACACACACACTCACACTTTTTTTTTCAAGGCTCATTTCCCAGCAGATTTTCTGGGAAATAAATGGGTTTTTAGGTGGTAAAAGGTGCCTGTCTATTGATGACCCCCGCCCCCATTTCATCTTCTCCCTGACTTGAGGTATCTCCATGGCTTACCTTGACATCAAGAATGCCTTCCTTTAAAAAAAAAAAAAAAAGCTGAAACAAGACAAAAAAATACTTGAAGATTTAAAGGCACACAGGTGACAATAATTGTGTTAAGTGAAAAGAATGCAAAACTTAGAAACAAGCCTTAAGATGCAGGAAATGGAGATGTGGAACAGAAATGCGGGGGCAGGGATTCTCCTGACTCCTCCCTAGCGAGAAAAAGACAGAAGACCAAGAATATTCATTTTCTGGGGCTCCAGAAAATGAGGAAGACCTGAGGATGAAAAGACAGCTCCACTGGTAAAGGGCTTGACATAAAAGCATAAGAACCTGACTTCAATCCATGTTTTAAAAAAAAAAAAAAGAAAAGAAAAGGCTGGCACATTAGCATGTACCCAGGGAGGTGGAGACAAGTGGGTCTCTGCCAGCCAGCCAGGCCATGCCATCAGCATGTTCCAGGTTAAGAATAAGATGGAAAGCGGTAGAAGACACCTGACATTGGACTCCGGCCTCCACACACGTGTGCACACATAAACACACACACAGGTGCACCATAGGCCCATATAAAAGCATAAGGATTGTACAATTTAAGAAGTTCACAAGGTTGGTTCTTTCCAAAACTGCGAAGAGAAAAGAGCACAACAAGCTCCCCTCCTTGTCTAGAGAGCCCATCTTCACTCTGCCTTTCTTCAAAGCATCTCTGTGCCTGCACTTCTTCCCCCTTTCCACAGGACTGATACTGAATCAGGAACCCACACCTGACAACCTCATCTTACCTTGATCCCTTCCTATAGACTTTTCGCTTTTGAAACCTGTGATCTAGAGATGGGCGTCCAGTTCAACAAATGTTTCAAGCTAAAACGTCACCTGTTCTTGAAGCACCCGCCCGCCTCCACCCTCCTCCTGTTTCACAGCAAGTCAAACTGAGGCCCCCAACCCAGCAGGCTGCCTGCCTACCTCAGCACCAATGAGTCACCAGCAGGAGCCAAAAGCTGACCCAGCAACCGGGCCTCCAGCCGGAGGGGTCACCACAGGCTTCCTACAGAGCCAGCAAGCAGAGGCTTTGGGTTAGGCGCCTGAGTCCATCCAACCCCATGTGGTTTGTGCAGAGAGCCTTTGATTTCCTTGAAAATATAGATGTATAGAGAGCTGCGTGCCCCAACATATGTATGAGAGTCCCGGCACCAATAGTTTTCAAAACCCCAAATTGTCCCTATTAGGTTCCCAGAAATGTCTTTGCCCTGCTCTACTGGACCTCAAACCCCACTGCCAGGCCAGCCTCCAGCCAGCCATCCCGGTCACTCTGCAGTCTGACAACCCTCACATGAGCCTGTCCTGCTCCTCATCTGCCACATCACCAGAGCTCAGCAAGGCCACTATATTCGAACTCAGAGTGTGCCCTTCCTTCATTTTAAAATCTTACATTGTCTTTTAAATAACAGGATGCGACCCGGTCCCAGGTCTCCCAAGGGTGGCCTGGCAACACAAGTTTGGATTAGACAGTGACGAGAGCTGGCTTAGAATCCCTACCTGAGGTGGTCTCTGGACTCTGGTCAGGCTCTCAGCTGGAATCTAATGGCTTTCTAGTGTAGTAGAACCATCTGGAATCAGGTTATTGACATAAAGCCTGAAGCTGTACCTGCTTTGCTCTGTGGTTCAAATGAGTCTAAGTAATAAACCCAGCTTCCTGTGGCTTCCCCATGTGGGGATAACAGCATGAAAATGCATAGTAGGAGAATCAATTCATCTTACCCGGGAGGGTTATTTCTCAGGGACTCAGGGACAGTCCTGATCATTTGTGAAGTACTTTCAAGGTATGGCCCAGAGCTTGAGCTGCAGGTAAGGGTTCAGAGGTTCATGGCCAGGTCTTGGTTCCCTGGGTCTGCAGTCACAAGTAGACTTAGGAGAACAAACCAGACTCTTTGCTGATCCCTCCTCAGTCTCTAGCTCCTGGGTATCCCCGCTTCATGCTACAGAGGACTACATTACCCAGGATGCTTTGTAATATGACATCAGGACAACTTTGAGCAGTGTGGAGCAGGATAGGGGGATGAAGGAAGGAGACCATACTATTTCTGCCTGTCATTCTGCTCTGGGCAGATCCGTAGGCAGCAGTTCCCAGGACATAGGTCAGCCATGGTTTCAGCTTGGGCCTAGTGACCCCATCCTGGTTCCCAGCAATACCACCTCCCTAGATGCCCTTCTAGCCTGCTGTTGGAATGTTGGAAGTTTCTGCATCATTCATTCCTATTTGGATTTTTTTTTTTTTTTTTTTTTTTTTTTTTTTTTTTTTTTTTTTTTTAGCTGTCTCATCTCTATAAAGCCAATTCCCTGTGCTCAACCTACCACGATGATATCTACTTTCTGTCTGGGCCTTGACTAGGCCAGCCAGAAACAGAAATCCCATTCAAACCTGCCAAGAACAAGAAGGGTCCAGTGCCTCACAGTAGGAAACTATGAGATGAGCAGAGTGCAGCTGGTCTCAGAAACCTCTGAAGCCAGAATACTCTATGTTTCTCGTCTCTGCTTCTCTCTGCAGCCAGCAAGCATCCTTTCCCTAGACAGGCTCCCTTCATGGCCCTCAGGATAACAACCCCAGGGACTTCCTGGTGCCCATATTCAGGTTCAGTGACAGGTGGAAACTACTTTTCTTTCCGTCCCAATCAAAAACATACCAAATAATGGCTTATATGGACTAGTTTGAGACACATCCCTACCTCTGTGGCCAAAGAAGGATCAGATGATGAGCTGGCATGGAATCATATAGCTGCAGCGTGCCTAAGGAAATTGCCCCCTTCAGTGACAAGTCTTGCTAGGGGCTGAGGGTTGAGGGGAAGGGGGCATGATCTCAAGGCAAGGAGAAGGGAGGGAAAGGAGGAAGGCAGATACTTCAAACCAAGTGATTTGGAAGCTAGCCCAGAAATGCATGATGGAGCTGTCCAGGGCCTTAGGAAGGACCCAGTCTGATTCTCTTGTATGTAAGGCATCTTCACATATCCTGAGGTAATCACCCAAAAATAGCGCTCTGAGTCCATCCCATTATATAGAAAAAGAGAGGATAATTTATCTGCTGTATCCTTCCTGTCTTCATATGTCCAAACCTTCCCCACTCCCTTGCTGGGTTTTGGATCACTTGGCAGCTGGCGGCTGGCCCTGGTGAAGGCAGAAAGGCAGTAGGGAATGCTACCCAAGGGGATATGCAAGGCATTTCTGGATTCACCAGACACCAGGCTGGAGGGGTGTGGGAGCCTCTGGATCCAGTCCAGTATGCCTTGGTCACCAGGGAAGGAGCAATAGATATGATGCTGGAGCCTAGAACTCATCCTCAGGAAGCGGCCATGGGTAGCCAAGAGAGAAACAGCTGACGTGCGAAGGTTAAGGAATGAAGAGAGGCCTGCATGATGTTAAGGCAACGGGATAGGAAAGACAAGTCCCAAAAGTAGAGTACTGGTCCAAGAAGAAAGGAGCTACACGTGGCAAGAGAGTAGGTTTGGGCATGGGAGGCCACTAGACTGAAAAACCAATATTGAAGTCATAAAAGGAAAAAGGGGTGGGCAGACAAAGCAAGTGTGTAAAATGCAGACCACTGATGCCGGGGTGGAGGGGTGGCCTTGCTGGAGCTACACCAGGCTTGCCCGCACTACACCAGGCTTGCCCCCTCTCACTATTGTCCCCCTTTACCCACAGAGCTCTGCTCTGATACTTTCCTTTTACTGGCCCATGCCTGTGCTGGGAGCCATCTCAAAGACTACATCCTAACCATGCCATACTCAAGCATTTACCTCTTCCCCTGGACCACACTATCAGCATCCCCCATAGCTATCCCTAAGTGGATTCTAACTACCTTCACCTTTGCCTCTTCTATGCATAGTAAACAAATCTTTCAAACTCAAAATCATATCAGATTTTTTTCCTTTAGGCTTCCCACCCCACTTAAAATCCTTCCTCACTTAAAATCCTAGGGCTTACATGGCCCAACCTCTGCACCCTGACGTCTTCGCCACTTCCCTTCTCCCCTTCATTCACACTGTACCAGAAGCTTTTGTTCCCTCCTTTTGTTCCCAGCCAGCACCCTCCAACCCCAGGGCCTTTGCTCTGGCATTCCCTTCTCCGTAAGTCAGTGCTCCCTAAGATGAAGTGGCACGTACCCCTGCTTTTACAGGGCTGTGTTTGAAGTCACCCCTTGGGAAGCCCCTCTCCCCAATCATCCAAGCTTAAACTATAGTCTGTCTCATGCTATCCCCTTTAATGTTCTTACACCACTCACTGATGCCAAAGCACATATGTGTGTGTACAGTCAAGTATATGTACACATTGTGTGTGTGTGTGTTTCTCCCCCCTTCTCTCTCTCTCTCTCTCTCTCTCTCTCTCTCTCTCTCTCTCTCTCTCTCTCTGCATTTGAATGTAAAGTCCCTGTATTAAGGGTCTTTGGAATCTTCCCTCCTGAAGCCAGAAGGCTGTGTGGTACTCCAGGCCAGCTATCCATACTTGTGCAATGAGTACAGGCATCTGGTAGGAGTCGGTCTCTTCATTCCTCGTCCCTCATCCCCACGGCATGCTGGATGCTAAAACAGATGGAGGAACTTGAGTCTTGGGTTTGGTTCTCCAACCAGAGGGGTCTGGAAAGTGCCAGAGGCCATAACAGCTGGGACCTATCATGCTTCAGTTTCCAAAGCAAGTTGAAAGATGACAGGAAACTTTGATCAGCTAAAGGCAGCAGCTGGCTGGCAGAGTCTAGATCTATGATACGAAGACGCTCCAAGTAAAAACCAAGGTGAGTCCCTGAAGTCAGTCAGTGTCATCCTTGAAATGCTGCATGCCAGATGTCTTTAAAAATGTCTGTCATTGCCAGCCAGGCAGGGGTGTGTCACACACCTTTAATCTCAGCACCAGAACTCAGGGGGCAGAAGCAGGTGGATCTCTGAGTTCAAGGCCAGCCTGGTCTACAGAGTAAGTTCCAGGACAGCCAGAGCTACACAGAAAAACCAAAAATTAAATAAAATAAATAATAATGCCCATCATGGAATGTCAAGATGGAGATTGTCTTGGCCAACTCTGCTGCTCAATGGACCAGGAGACTATGTTGTCATTGAGCTTTTCCAAGGGGTACAGTGCATTGGTAGCCAAGTCTGTTCCCCCTGTGTGAAGTGTAGAAGTTCTTGGGCTCTCAGCTATTTAAGGGATTTGTCCCTGTGGATGCATACCTTTTGACATAGCAGACTCCTTGGAAACTCCCATATCAGAGAAACAGGGCTAAAAATAAAATAAACTGTGAAACAAAAAGCTTTCCTTGTACTTACAAAGCACCTGCGTATGCTTCCCGCATGGCTTCTCCCACCTTGATTGCCGCGAACATCCCACCATCAGACATACGTGCCCCCAAGACTTCAGGGGCAGTGACCTGGGCTGTGTGCACAAAAGCTGCAGGTAGAGATCAGACACAAGGGGTGGAGGGATGGTTGGGGAGATTTCCCGCATGTCGGGTATTCTAGTGCAAAACTCTGAGAGAATCTGAAGGGCCAAATTAGAAGACATTGCTCTACCTGATTTTTCAATAGACAGGACAGACTGTTTTCTTAACATTTAAATAAAAAGAAACACCTGCTTTATAGCCCTCATGAGGACAAGAGTCACACTTGTCTGATTTGTCAACTTAGTCCTGTGCCAAGCAAGTGACTGGTACCTGGGAGTACCAGTATTCAGTAATTCAGTCTGAATTCGTTGGTTCCAGAGACTGGAAAGTAATTCCTCTAGGGGAATGGCTGAGCGTGCTGTCTGGTATACTCTCCATTTTGCCTCCATTTGAGGGAAGATGCAAGAAGGCTTAAGTTCTAAGCTGAGTACGGGCGTGTTAGAATCAGTGCCTCAACTTGGATCGGGCTAGCCTAGACTACAAGATAACAACTCTCAGACCTCAATATGTGTGGCATTTCCCTCCATCTACAGAGTACAGCGAGCCGATGGGGAACATGCTCAGCTACTCAGACAGCCTGGCTTCAGTGACCGTGCTGCAACAAAAGTCCTACTGGGAGTTTGGGAATGAAATGATCGATGTTTTCCTCCTGCTAATAAGGACATTAACTTATCGTACTTCAGGGATTGATCTCTTTTCCAATCTTCTTCACACAACTTCGACTCACTCACGAATGGTTTTAATGGCACAGTCTGTTCTTTCCCAACTTGTAAGTCAATCATATGTGACTAAGAGCCTCCACTGCCACGAGCCTTAATAGCCCGACCCTCTTAAACCTAACCAAAGCCCTTGTAACTAGAGTCGGCAAATTGAAATATATGGACAGCAGGTGTGTCCTCGAAGAAAGCTGACAGCAGTGTGTGTCTCTCAGAGTGAGAGAGGCACTGAATTGGGCTGTTTTCTGCTTCCTTTGGCCTCTTTACTCTCCGCAGAGCAAGAGTTTCCTGGGACCATGGCAAGATGCCAGCCCAACATCCATTCTTCCTTTTGGACCACGCCCCTCGTCCTGAGTACCCACAAGACTGCAGGAGATACTGAACAGGCTTGTGTGAACTGGAATCTCATGTGGGTGTGGAAGCTGCAGGGATGGATGAGGCTGGGAGTGCGAGGAGCAGAGAGGCGTGGCTGGAGACAGTTTGCCCTGCTGCAGCACAGAGGGCTATATAAGAATCTAAAGGGCCAATTTAGAAGCTGTTCTTCCATGTGGCTACAATGGAAGAAGAGAGCTACAAGTTGGAAGTTTGACTTGCAATCCTTAACCACTTAGCCCTATGCTATAGGCACCTCCATCTCTTCTTCTACCACAGTCTGAACAACGTCAGACTGAGCTTGGGGCAAAGGCACCCTTTCCCATTTAGACCATAAGGCGCACTGCTGCATGTCCACAGCTTGCCAGAGCAGCCTCCATCCTCCCTCCCTGAGAAAGAGTGACAACCCAGGTGGTCCCTGCAGGGTTTAGATAACCATTCCCAAGACAGGAAAGGGAGGCTGTAACAGGGCCTCAGACCTCAGTAGACCCTTAGCATGACTGTCTCCATTACGGAAGTACAATTCAGGCTGTAAACTTTAGCACGTAGTCACCACTACCTGCCAAAAATAAAAACAAAGGCCTAATCCATCAAAGTCCATAGAACTCTGGGAAAGTCTCAAAATGTACTAACTTTGCTTTTTAGCTTCTGTGGTTCCGCTTCCAGCTAACTGTCCTTGATAACTGAAGTACATCAACACAGAACGTGAGTTTTGTGCCAGCCTTCTAATAAAGGTTTCCTATTGGCTTAAACCCATGCTTTAATGTGCTACGAAAGACATGGGCCTTGAAATCAGACAAACCTAGATTCCAATGACCACTTCTCATCTCTCCAAAGGTGGATTTGGACCATGGCACCCAGTTTCTCTAGCTGGAGCTCTGCCAGCGCTAGCTGCTTAATTATCCATGAAGGACAGCCGAAAGGTACCCACAGGACAAATGTGGGGTCCCTGCCCTTCCAGAACACCTGTCCTCCTTAGCTGTCCCCTATATCTGCCATTCTGTTGACAGAAAAACAAAATCACTGATGGCAAAGTATAGGGACAGGGGAAATGCTAGAGCAGAAACCGGGCAAGACAAAGGAACCAGAAGCCATAAAAGTAACTGACTGTGGGTGCAAGAACGGGGACTGAGAGGTAGGGAGAGAAGAGCTACATCCCTCTCCACAGTGGACTCCTCACAGGGGGAGGGGTCTGAAGTCTGAGCCTGCCACATCAGTGGGTTCCTCTTCCCTTCACACCCTCTGCCTCCAGTCTGCTAGAAAATTCCAAGGACACTGGGGACTCTCCTGCTTTTGGCACCCCTAGGGAAGAACTTTAAAAGGCCCTTCCCCTTCACCCAGCACATTTTAATATGTCTTAGAAATGATGTCAAAGCCATGGAACTTTCTGGTGACCTAAGAATTCTAATTGCTGTCCTGTCACCCTGTCTGGTCTAACTTGCCCCTCAGTGTATCTACCCATGGATGGTCCTTCTTAGCAGGAACTGCACAGAACACTTTTTAAATCTTTTTTTATTATTATTATTATTATTATTATTATTATTATTATTATTATTATTATTAAATCTTTTTTTTCTTATTTCTTCACATTGGGATTTTTTTTTAAGTCAGTTAAATCCAGACCAATAACCTGACTTCCTGGAAAAAAAAAATAGACTAGACCAAAATCAATGAAATGTTTTGTTTTTAATTTCCCAAACCAAACAACATGTGAGGATTAAACATCACATCCTTCTTCCAACCCGCTCATGCCTGACTAAGAACACAAGCAAAACCAAGCAATTCAGAGAGGAGGAAGGGTGACCAGAGCGAGGCTCATTCCTTCCGGGACAGCTGCTCAGTTTCCATCATGCCACATTGAGATGTCTGTGGTCCCGCCATGTGCTCCATTACAATTTGGAGGCCAAACGAGCTGAAAAGCATCTGTAGATGCTAGAACCTTCAAAATGGCTGCCACACACATAGGAAAGCTCAGCTCATTTCAAACAAAAGTCTGTCACATCTTGCAATCAAAGCATCAACCAGCCAGCCCTTGGGCTGTGCATAAGGAACTTGAGGGGGAGGGGATCATCATTTATCCCAAAGATCAAGCTTTAGAAATTAGCATACAGGTTCCGGAGAGATAAAGGAACTTGGCCACAGGACTCATCGCAGCTGTGACTAGGATCTGATGGGGTCCCAACCGCCAGCCTTCAACTGTTTCTATGGCAATACCTGCCTACCCCACCCCCACCCCCAAGAAGTCTAGGAGGACCTTTTTGATCTCTCTAAGACTTGCATTTCAAGTATAAAATGGAAGCAGAAACCAGATCCCACGCCACCCCCTCCCCACTCACCTTCTCCCCCTCAACAATAGCTAAGTGAACACAGCTGAAAGTTTCCAAAGAATTCCACTCCAGGGCCAAGCCCAGCGATGGAAACGTTGCCTGGGAAGGGAATTTTAGGAGGACACATAGCAAGTCAAAACAGAAGGGAGGGATCGAGAATAAGAAGGGCGTTGTGGCTTCCACGCATCCACCAGACAGGAGCCCAGCCCGGCACCTGGCCAACCTGTGGTTTCAAGCACCTGGGGCCCCAGCTGCTGAGGCACTCACTCAGGAAGGGCCTTGGGGCTCTGGCTTTGTCCCCTCTAACTACAGCTCATCCTTCTTTCATGCCGATCCCTGAAGCCATAGACATAGGATGGCTTCTACCAAGCAGCCTTGTCTAGCCAGGTGTGGAGGCCATGGGAGCTGCATGAACTTGTGGACCTCAAATGAGCAGAGCCTCTTGCTGCCCCCTACAGGAAACACTCAAGTGACCCAGGGCCTTATAGGAAACATGGGTGAGCCAATCCCCCAACCCCAGTCTCCACTCCCTGGTGAGAAGAGTTTCTCTGAAGAAAGGCAGGAGACTGACAGCACCTTCAGGGCAGTTGAGGCAGTGCTGGGAAGTTCTGGGTCTGGAACCGAGTACTCAGGCCCCTGAGGCAGGGGCCTGCTGGACCAATATCTGCAGGGTCTGACATTCTACCCAGCACACAGTGACACCTAGTTCATGCCAGATATATGTGCAGTCATATATCCAGGGCAAGTGAAGCTCTGGGGGGGGGCACGAGAACCCCACAACCCTCATCAGCAGTGAGGTCAGCTCTGGCAAAGGGCTGGAGATGATGATTCTGTTGGCCACCTAGCAAGGCAGGAACTTTTAAGGGGAAACTCCTAATTGACATACTTCAAAGAGGGCTTGCTTTTTCTTCCAGCTAAATGTCCAGAGAAAACCGAGCGTGCCCAGAGGCGTTTCGGTCTGCCCTCTTTGCGAGGCAAGCTGAGCATATCCAAAGTGCTCCATCCCGCATTTAAGCTTTCAGACATGTGGTCCTTGAGCTACGCATGTCCAGAAATACATATGCCATCTTTCCTTCTTAAATTAGCTCCTCAAACTGAGCATGCTCAGGAGTGTACTTAACTGAGCATGCTCGGGATTGTGCCTACCCCCTAAAGTGTTTTCCTGGATGAGTAAGCAGGGGTTCCCGAGATAAAAATCTCTGTTGCCCCTTCACGTGGGCAAGGCACTGTCCTTCCTACTTGCTGCAGGTAAGGAGTCTTACTCCACTCTAGTTTCTCGGTTGCATGCATTTTGCCTTTGTGTTCATTCAAGGTGTGATCCTGTGTGTTCTTTATATTTCTCTGGACCGTGGAAGCTGACCCTGCCAACTGTGGCCCCAGGAAGGCTGCTAGGCGGAGCCTCCTTCAAAGACGGAAAGCAGTAAGAGAGCGAGTCAGGAGTTCCGTGGCATGCTGCTTTCCAGAAGCAATCAGACAGCCTGCAGTCCTTCCCCCCAGAGCCCCCTGCCCAACAGCACGTGGGCAAACTCGGAGCTCCTTAGCTTTCCCTGAGATCACCCAGGACCATTCCACACACAGCCCATCTGGTGGCCAGACACAGCTGTGTAAGAACAAAGCACAACACAGAAAGCGGGAGTTATCATCAGCATAGCCCTGCATGTCACATGTGAGGAAACTGAGGCACAGATTGTCTACTGTGTACCCAAGTTCTTGTAACTGCTAAGTAGCATGCTGGGGTTTGGGCATGCCCGACTGGTTTGACGTCATCACCACGCCCTCCTGCCCTACGAGGAAGAAGGCTTAGCATCATAGCAGGTAGATGACCCAGCTGACTATCCAGCTTAGCCCAGGAAACCTTCCTGGAAGAGACAACCCTGAAGGGCTTGGAGAAATCAGAACAGGGTACTACAAGACCAAGGAGGGTACCGAGATGTAGAACACTTAGAACTCATGACCACCTTAAGAGTAAGGAAGAATAAGGACTTGGATGGTCCCAAACATTGCCCCAGTAGCCAATTTTGGAACCTGGAATCAGCCCGTTTTAAGAAAACATAACCCTTTCAGTCCAGAACGATAGTATTCTTGGATATGATGGAGCAGAAGAATTTTACACTTCAGCCTTGAACCTGGTCCACAGTTTAGAGGTCTTCAGCACGGGCTGCAGATGCTTGACAATGTGACCCCAGTCTTCCCTTCTGTAGGCATCCCCTGCCATGCTCCCCTTCTTGCAGTCCAACCACCCTGAAAGAACTGGAGTGGCTCAACTCCAGTTACCTTCGTACTTTCTAGGCCTGGACTTGACCTGCCCCATGCATCTAAACAACCAACTCTTACTCATCCCTCAAAGCCCACCTCAAATGCTACTACCCTTCTCTCCCTGGCTCCCAGGGATTCAGTATGTCGCTTCCCAGTTGCTATTCAACACCCTACTCCTTGGCCTGTGGTATAACCCAGGAAGCAATCGCTTTAATATGAGTATGCTACTTATAGTTCCATTGTTATCATTGATACCCATTACGTCCATCTTTCTTTTCCAGTCATCAAAATATAAATGTCATGAAGTTTACCATTGTCATCATGTTTAGGTGGCATTAAGTTGATCTGGATGGTTATGCAAACATCACCACTATCTTCTGTCTGTAGAACTTTCTCTGTTTTCCTAAATTGAAATACTCTATCCCTTAAACAGTGTTCATCCTCCTGTTCCCTCAGCCCCTGGCAATCAGTCCTTGTGTCCTACCCCTGGATTTGAGTGCTCTAGGTGCCACATGTTTCTGGTGACAAACATTCCTCCTTTAAGGTCGGGTTTCTTTCACTTAGCATAAATGCGTTCAAGGTTTATCCGTGTGGCAACACATGTCCACCCTTTTGAAGGCTGAAGACTATTCCATTTATCTGGAAATATGAGTGTATTTGTAGGTTCTGTCACCTCCTGGTTCTTGTGAACGGTCTTTCTGTGAACTGATGTGTAAACAGAAAGTGCCGTTTTAGGTTAGAGGTGAAGGAGTTCCAGGTCAGAGGGCTGGGCTAAGGAAGGGAGCCCAGATGTTTCATCTTGAAGGATGGGATGAAAAGAATCCTCAGTGCACACTCCCATCTCTCTTCCTTTGCCCACTAAGAGGAAATGGTTGAAATGAATAGGACAGGAGAGATCTGCCATGTTTACTTCTTGCAGGTGTGAATCTCCTCAAACCTCACGGCAGCCTACGCACAAATGTCTGTTTTTACAGGGGTGAGGAACCAGGCACTGAGAGCTTGTGGAGTCTGTACACATTTCCAGATAACAAGAGGTAAAGGCTGGATTGGAACACAGATCTGAAGCACTTTGTACAGCTCTCCCCAGCCAGCAAGAACCTCCCAATGCCCTTGCCTGCCTCCCTGTCTCCCCTGCATGGGGCTCTCAGGAGCTCGGAGAACAGGGAGAACTTGACGAGAGATGTCTGGCCAGCCCAGGCTGCAGTCTTGGGATCTCCAAAAGCTGAAGGGTTTCTAAAGGATGGCTGGTCCAGGAGAGGAGTGTTGTTCTGAAACTGAGGGGGCCTCCCGGATATGAGCTCTCTTGGCAGCCTCCATTTCTGCAGACCCACTTGCCTCAGGAACCACAAACCCCAAATGTAAAGGAATCTATTTTCTAAGGAAAACACATACTTATACATTCTGAGTAATTTCCCGTGGAGCGAGGAAAAAAATAAACACAACACCCCCAAATGGTATTTTGCTTACAGATGGGTTCAAGTAAAGAGAAGTGGAAGAAGAAAATGCAGGGTCAAGGGGAAACTCTGTACAACATCCAAACCTCAGAACAAGCCTGCAGCTGGAGGGGCTGATGGCACAGAAGGGAGCCTGGTGTGGGGCTGAGGCTGGCCAGATCTGGGGGGCTTACTGGATCCTCTTCTGAGAATCCCTGTCTACCCTCAGAAGACTGAGGGTGGGATGTACACATGGAAGGGGTCTACCAGATGGAAGAGAAAAAAATCCTTGGACCACAGACCACAGCTTCAGATGGGGTTCATGGCCAAGTGCATTGTGGGAATTAGCTCACCAGTGGCCATGTAAGTGTAATAGAGATTTAAAAACAACAACAACGGTACCGTGGTCAACAGGACAGTCAGAGGAGGAGAAGTTTGGGAGAATGCAGAGGGTCCATGCAAAGCAACTAAGGAGCAAACTAACTCAGACTATGAGCAGCATAGTCTGTGCAGGAAACGGGTGGGTCAAGAGATCATACATTGCCTTCCAGGGCTAGCTCAGTCTCCCTGTATGTAACTCTCTGGGCCCCAACACCCCTTCCTTATGATTTCAAATTAGACAGGTAATAAGAGAGGGGCGTTCAGAACAGAGGACAGAGCTGGGGCCCGGGGAATGGGCACTTGAGAGCTAAAAGAATTTGGAAGCACCAAGCATCAATTTGCACTGCAAATCAGACCCAGGGGGACATCCTAACTGGCAGAGGGCCCAGGATGTTGCAAGTTTGGCAGTGCCAGTACTCAGACCAGCTGCCTTAGATTTGCTCAGGGCAGAAAATTCATATTGTGCAGGCTTTCTGAATATTGTGAAGACTTCGAGTTCTTCCCTCATTAGTGATACCCCTCTACTCCCCTCCCCGTTTCTATATAGACACAGCACTGGAGACCAGGCCTCTGGTCCATACCTGAACCACCACAGAGTGGCTGGGTGAGGAAGGAAAAATCCTCACTCCCCCTTCCACATCTGAGGAAACTGAGGCTCAGAGAAACTATGTTGATTGGTCATATGTCCAACAGAGCCTGGAGTAATGCCTCCAGCCTCTTTCTCAGGGAAGGCACCCCAATCACCCTGGCCCAACAGGAGAGTTACTGCCCCCTAGTATGTGCCTGGTAGGTCATAGGGAGGGTGCAGACTGCCAATGGCAGGGATCCATCTCATGTTCTATGTCGCACCCCAACCCCAGGTTCCCTCCTCTAGACCCACAGTCTAGGGAATACAGGAGGCAAAGAGACCCAGTGCCTTGAACACTAGACCAGGGCACAGCAGACCCAGGTCTGAGGCTACCTGCCCTTAGAAGTCTGTTGAGCTTCAGTTTCCTTGGCAGAAAAAAAGAAAACTTGGGTATATTAGATTATAGAATCAAGAGCTTCAATTTTCCCACAAAAGAATCTTCATTTGCCTGGAGCTAGACTTGAGTACTGTCATTCTTACGCAGTCTGCATAGAACCTGACCAAGCTGGCTGCACGTTTCCACCTCCATCCATCCTCTGAGGTCTCTCCACAGGACCACACCTAATGAAGATGGAAAGCGCCGTCATTTGCCACCAAGGGACAGATCCCTAAGCCCAGTGTGGCTTTCTTTTTACTTGTGTTATCCTACATGCTCAACTGCTACCAAAATGCCGTCAACTTCCAAATTTTAATTCTAACCACAACCAATGCCTACTCAACACATTATTGTGGGTGTCTGTATCAGCTAGCTCTTACTGAGTAATAAATGCCCCCCAAAAAAATTATCTGCTCAAGAACAACAAATAGCGTCTCACTGTTTCTGAGCACCAGGAGCCCAGGAGCAACTTGGCTGGGATTTCAGGCTTAGGTTCTTAGGTTTTAGCATGATGTCAAGGCGGAATGTATGCAGAGCTGTCATCTGATGGCTTGTTGAGGCACAGGATCCCCTTCTCATGTGACCATCTTTATTTGCTTGGATGAAATGTTGGTGACACCTAGCTGTTGCCACATACACCTCTTGGTGGCACGGCAGTGGATGTCCCCCATAGTACGTGATCCAAGAAGATGGCCCACAGTGCTTCCTAGGAACTAGTCTTTGTAGTCATGGAGACTCTCCATCACCAAATGGTGTCAAAAGTCACTCAGTCAGCTGGCCTGTGGCCAGGGTAATGATTGTCACTTTCTAGGACTATGCCATCCTCCTCGTCTGCTTTCCCCACATGCTCCAGCAAGCCTTTGGTACTTCATCTCTGTTTCTTCAGTCCCTGTCATGTGACTTCCTACATCTCTTTGCCCAACCAGTCTGTCACACGGGACAACTCATTCTTCCCTAGAAGGCTGCTCCTGCTTCTCAAGCTGTGCAGGAAAAGTCAGGTCTGACGCAGACTGGAGAAAGACCATGGACAGCTACCCTCTAGGGCCATTCGCACAACTAATATCTTCATTCCGAGCCCATCTACCCTGTGTCAGCCAACACTGTGCTGATTTCTGCTTCCCAGCGTCAGAGGGCCTCCTGTTCCTATCTCTGACATTCCCTCAGCCAGCAGCGGCAGCTCGCCTTGCCTAACCCTGGTGAGAAAGTTAAAGTCCAAAGCTCACTTTGGGCCACAGCTCCTCCACTCTTAAAGCCCTGGGGCACTGAGCCTATGGCCAAGGTCAGTGGCTGGCTCCTGCTGCCTTAGACCTATCTCCAACCCTCATCTTGGTAGCCATTTTGAAAGCTTTTGTCTTGCTCTGGTTCCTCCTTTTGCTCTGAAGCTACAACATCCTAGGCCTCCTGAATTCATAAGGGCCACCTTCTCTAGAGTTTCCCATGGGATAGGCCCACCCCGATCCACCTTCCTCTTGCCTGGATCATGATCTGCCGGGTCTATTATGCCAGCAGGTATGGCTGGAACGGGAGGGGACTTGGGCTTGGCCATTTCCTCTCCCTGGGGGCTGAGCGAGATGGTGAGAGTCAACAACCCAGCCTCCTCCCACAACACCCGGAGGAAAAATACACTGAGTCGGGAGTCTTGTCGGAGCAAGATCTCAATTTTCTTATGGCAGGTTTCTATTATATAGAGTATAGGGAGTGGGTAGGGTATAAGGTGTCAGGAGATATGACATCTCTCAAGACGTAAAGTAGCCTGAAACTGTGGGACCAATCAGTTCGGGTTACGTGGTGGTCATAGGCAGGGCCCGGATGGACCATGCTGAGTCATTTTTATGCAGAAGTACCCACCATAGACTATTGCTGAAAACCGGGCCAGGCTCTGTTCTGTCCCCAAGGCCTCAGAGGGTTGACAGATTTGGTCCCAGGGTCCAACAATGATCCACAGTCCCAGGGCTGCCAGCCTGCATTGCCCCAACACATTGGCCTTCCATCTTCACCCTTCTTTTCAAGGCAGAGACCCCCCTCAGTTTGATCCCTCCATGAGATGACCCAGAGTGCCCCATCGTCAAAAATGTCCAGGACCTCAAAATAGATGAAGGACGTTAGAGCTCCTGCCTGTAAGATGTCTTATATTCTCACACTTGAATTATTAATCAAACTTTTTTATTTTTATTTTTATTTTTATTTTTTTTGAGTAATCTGCTGGCCTCTACTTGAGATGGGTTTCCATGCGGGAGAAGCCCTCAGAGGTGAAGTGAGAATACAGATTGTGTCTCTTTGGCATGCCCTGAGCCCTCTCCACTCACCAGATGGAGTCTGCCTTTCTGAGCCACCATCTTGAAACTCGGGAGCATGAGCCACCATTGTCCCTTTAAAGTTTAACTCCTATTCCAACTGCGCTTTCCATTCAGGACTAGCACATCCTCTTCCAGATTTCACCAATACTTCCACCGCCTCCCTACCCTGTGCCACGTCCTTCTCTTTCTGAGTAGGACTCTCTAGTCATCATTTCTACTATTGTCAAATACCCATCCCATCCCCTCCAGCAACCTGCCTGCTCTATTTGGTCCATATGGTGAGGCCATATTGGCCTCTGCAAAGATCTCTCTCCTCCCCAGAGATTGCTGCTAGAGTCCACAATGACAGGGGAGGGAAAGGTTTCCCGGTCGGTTGCCAGCCCTCAGCAGATTCTGGTCTCAGGCAGAGAAAACCAACTTTCCTGGCCCAGGCCCTGGCTTTCCAACAGAACCACAGCCTCCACAAGCTGCTGGCGTGTGCTCTGGGAAGGACATGTGGGGTGGAAAACAAAACTGTGGGTATGGGCAGCCTGCAGGGCCCCACAAGGCAAAGGCCTGGTCCTTTCCACAGGGGCAGCCCCAACACGTGCACTGTGGTTCTGGTCCCCATGTGAACCTGGGACAAAAAGGACCTGGAACCTGAGTCACAGGGGCAGCCAAAGCGCTGAAGATATGACAAGGACATGTTGTGCCATGCCCCATGCCATGAATGCCATGTTCTCCTAGTTCCTCCCTACCTACCTAGGAATTCTCCCATATGGCCTGACCCTCAGGGTCATATGACACTGGCAAGGACCATAATAAATAATATCCTGTCCCCAACCCCTTCCCCCGCTAATATTCAATCAAAGAGGCATCTTTCCTCATGGGGCAAGCTACTAGCCGCACGCCAGCCCTCAGATCAGTTTATAGCTGGTGCTATTTATCTTTGCTGCTGGTCTAGACCCAGTCACTCTGCCTGGGGTTCCCAGTGCTCACTATAGACCAACCCTGAACTCAGTCATCTCTCCAGAGAGTGTGGAGAGAAGAGGCCGGTCAGGCCAGAAGGAAGTCTCTCTGGTGGTCCCAGAAAACACCCTGCAGGTGAGCAAGGTAGGACAGACTAGGAAGGGCTGCAACAGAAATCTACGTGATCTCTGACACTAGGTGGTAGCATTTGCCCCCTGTGGAAGACACTGTGAGGTGGGTGGTACTTCCCTCACAGGCCTCCCCTACCTGGAAGAGATTGCGACTGAGCACATGTTAGTGCTGGCTCAAACCAGCCAGAGCCATAACCCTGGGTCACATGGAAGCCAAAGCCAAGAAGAAAACAATGGCTTTAGAAGTCTCCCCTTAGGAAAGCATTATTATTAGTCCCATTTTATAGAGGAGGAACTGAGGCGCCAGCTCCTTCAGATACAATGCGGCATCACTTGGATTTCAAGTGTTCTGACTCCAAGAACTAACTTTATCACTCAGCAAGGTAAATGTGTCACCTGTGTCAATAGGGAGGGACCAGAGGCTACGGCTGGAAGGCTGGACCCTTCTTCCCTCTTCACTTCAAACCCTGGCATCCTGATCGCCCCCTAGTGCTCAGGCTTTGTAACAGGCTGTAATGCAGAGGAGGGAAATCTCTCAAATTAGATCCAAGGCAAGGACCACTGCTTCCGCTTGCTTGCTTACCATATGGTGTTTTCTAGGACTGCAGAGAAAAACCCACTTGTGGGGACGTCATGTTTCCTTAGCATGGTAGCTGCTGTGGGAATGGGGCTGGTGAGAGCCAGGCCTGTGGGACTAAGCTTAGGGCAAGTAGTTGAGCAGAGCACCCAATAAACAGGCTGAGGACCCACGGCACAACCTGGCTTCTTCCCTCTTTACATTTTGACTGAAATACACCCATTTTCCAAAGATTTTAAAAGTGGCAAGGATTTCCGGGTTCTTACTAAGCCTGAAACTCTCTACTGCCTGCCTAGGGGTAAGCTTCAGGACTGTTGGGATAAAAGACACAGGGTTTGGCCGTATCTTCTCAGAAGCCACAGCTCTCTACCATCTCTGCTGCTCCACAGTTGGAAACCAAGCAGCAGAGAAGCAGGCCTTCCCTGAGGTGTCCTCACCCACACATTTGCTTTGCCAGCTTCACCTGCAGCCCAGCCCAGAATGGAAACTAGAAGCCCCCCCCAATATCATACAGGAACCTCTCCCTGCAGCCCATGAGCTAGAAGTCAATATCTCTGAAGGTAGCCTTGGAGTTGGGAGGGGGGAGCGGGGAGTGTGCCATGCACAAAGGAGAAACGTCCATGCATCAGGATTAAGTTGACCTTGCCTGCTGTTGTCTGGCTGGACTGGTGTGTTATTTCTATGCTTGGTTATCATTCAGCACATCGGCCACCAGTGACTTGCTACTAAAGCTCTGAATTCAGGTCACTTAGCCAAGGAACTGACACCTCTCTGAGTTTCAGTTTCTTTCCTTCATTGCAAAAATGGAGACAGTGCTGTACAGTATTGACCCTTTAGCTGTCGTAAAGAAGGACAAGATAACAGACGAAGGGCTTTAGGGCCTGCTCAACAGCACACAAGCATGAGGGGCACTGAGGCTCTTACTGTGGTCACTCCTTCCAGAAAGTCTTTGCCAGGCAAGCTGGGCTGTTGCCACACCCACCTCAGGCTGGCCTTGGAATCTTTGTCAAGACCCAGTTACTTACGACCAGAACAACAGGGAAGTTGGGTGGGAAGGTGAGCAGGGTAGGGTGATAGCCTCAGTGAGCATGCGCTCTGGGCACCACGCTATGTGGGTGCAGCAGGAGACTCAGAAGCAGACTTAAAAATGGAAACACATTAAATCTTGGTGTGGGAGAAATATATATTACATATATATACTATATAATATATATATTCACAATGCATGTTATACACACACACACACACACACACACACACACACACACACACACACACACTTATATCTTTAAAATGAAATGAGTGTCTGAGCCCCTGTCCCACCTGGATCAGGGAATTCAGACAATCATCAAAGGAATGCTGACACAGCCTCTCTCTCTCTCTCAGGATGCCACAGGAAAAATGACCTGGCATAGCCATGTTCCTCCGGTTACTACTGAGACACCCCATCCAAGGAACATGCTCCCTGAAAGTCAGTGGCTCTGCTGCTCCCTGTAAGGCTGCAGCCCAGGCAGACAAGCAGCCCAGATGCCTTATGAACTAAGGAGGACCTGACCTCCAGGCTCTCCCAGCATCCTCAGTCCCTACTTGTTAGAGGGTGTGGTTGGCATACCCCGACCTCTACCCTGGACTCTCCAGCCAACTAAGTCCAGTGGAAATGGACTCCAGATACATCACACAGCCCTGTCTTCCCTGGGTATGGCTGAAGAAGACTGGGTCTTAAAGAACTTTAGCTTCCAGGGGAAAGAAAGTGAGAGAAGAAGGCCACCGCTGCTTTCCCTCCTCAGCACCAGCCTCCAGAAGCAGGTCCAAACACGAGGAGGACAGAAGATGCAGCATCATGCATCAAAGAGACAGACATGATAGACCCAGGAGAAGCAAGATAGACCATCTCCACCCCTCTATCTTTATCTAGAGACAGAGGACACAGAAGGCCGCCAGTGCTATTTTAGGGGTAGCAAAGGCCTCCAACAGGAAGCAACCCATCTCCCTTCAGCCTCCCTGAGTACCTACAGGAGCTAGGATCCCAAAGAGGTCTCTTCTCAAAGGGATAACCATAGAGCCGCTGGCCCCAGAGCAATGGGGAAGCAACCTAAGTCTTCATGGGAAACAGCACTAATTAATTTGAGAAGGAAGCTGGAATTGGTTTAGCACCTTACTGGGCCCCAGGTGAGTTTGCATACATCCCATCTGCTTTGGGTAGTTCAGACTCAGTCATCAATGGTAGGAGTGGTGAGTCATGGGTTGCTATTAAGAAGGAAATAATGGGGGCTGGAGAGATGGCTCAGCGGTTAAGAGCACCGTCTGCTCTTCCAGAGGTCCTGAGTTCAATTCCCAGCAACCACACGGTGGCTCACAACCATCTAACCATCTATGATGTGATCTGATGCCCTCTTCTGGCCTGCAGGTGTACATGCAGATAGAGCATTGTATACATAATAAATAAATAAACCTAAGAAGAAGAAGAAGGAGGAGGAGGAGGAGGAGGAGGAGGAGGAGGAGGAGGAGGAGAAGAAGAAGAAGAAGAAGAAGAAGAAGAAGAAGAAGAAGAAGAAGAAGAAGAAGAAGAAGAAGAAGAAGAAGGAAATAGTGGCTCCGCAGATGAAAAGCCAGGGTCACAGGACCAAAGCTGGACAAAGCTGAGCGAAAGCACGCCGTTCGTATTTTCTAAGAGGCCTGAACTGAGGCTTTAACAACTCTGTTTCTCTGTCTTCCAGAGAAGGGCAGCTGGCTAGGAAGCCCCACACAGGCACCTGACAGTGAATGGATCTGTCTTCCAGAGAAGGGCAGCTGGCTAGGAAGCCCCACGCAGGCACCTGACAGTGAATGGAGAAGCTCAAAGACACTAGCGGCTTGCCTAAGCTGAGAGTCAGACTATTTTGAAATAAAGCCTTTACAACCTGCAAACGTTTATAAATCAAAGCATGGCTTTGAGAAGCAGAAGGCAACAGGGTTCCATGCCCCACTGTCTTCCTAGCCAGTTTGACCCCCGCCCCCCACCTTCCAAGGATGGCCAGGGGTCCTTAGCACCCCTAAATAAGCAGGCTGTAAGGAAGACAAACAAACTGTTAAGCTCCCTGCAGTGGACAAAGGATCACAGACTGCCAGGGATATCATTGGACAGAGATTCGGAAACCAGAGCGATTGGCTGTGTCTGGCACCTGCGGCCACACCTAGGTGCAGGCAGGGTCTTACAAGCTCAGGGCTTGGTCTGGGGCCAGCACAAGCCCCTTGTGCACATCTGCATTGACTTAGGAGGTCTGCCTTCCTGTTTGGGCTGGGCCGTTCTGCATGTGTGAACACTACCCCCTGGTGGGCGTGGGCGCCCTGTGCAGGCTTTTGGGTCTTGACCACCTAAGCTCAAGTTTGGCCCTCGTAAAAGAAGCTCCAGGATGGAAGTTGTTGGGGGACTGGGATTTCACGGTTTGGGTGAGGAGGAAAAGAATGAGGCAGAGGCTTGGTGCTGCAAGCTGATAAGCCTGGGATGACAACAGAGATGGATGCTGCTGAGAAACAGGAAGGTGACTGGGGAGCTTTCTAGAAATCAACATCTGTTTTGGAAAAGGAAAGCAAGCCATGCTGGCCAGAGGGAAAACTAGGCCTGAGCTGTCACCTGAGGCCTGGGGGTAGGGGTGGGGGGCGCTGGGGATAATGGGTGATGGCACTCAGTGGCCCTTCAGCTTTTCACAAATAAAAAGACATTGACCCCTGTTAAACTTGTGTTTATGATGAACAGCGAATGACCTTTAGCAAAGTACAGTCCATGCAAGATGAGCAGGGTGTCCGTGCAAAGAGGGAGGGAACTGAGAGTGCACCGATGGAGATGCAGTGGAGGGAGGGATACAGCTGTAACACCCAAAATTAACCTGGAAGCCCCACCTGCCCAGGTCAGTAGTTGGTTAAAGCTGCTAGGTCTCATTAAAAGAGGACACACCGTTTGCCTTGCTCAAGGACTTCATCTTAAAGGATACACTAGTTTCAGGTATAGCTTTCCACTAAGAGACATGTTTTACAACAACTGCTTTCAATAATAACTATTTGTGTCTATGGTAAATGATTAGATTTTTTAAATGATCTGAAATTATATAAATGTTTGAGGAAATAAAAAACTTAAATAAGTTCGGAGGGTCTCAAAAGTGACTTAAGATTATATAGAAATAACACACCAGATTTCTTTCCCCTTCTCTGCTATTATTGCCCTGAGATTTCCAAAGCTCAGGATTTGATGGAGCACTGACTTCTTATCACTCTGTCACAAGCTCAGGATTTTGAGTTTTCTTTGGTTGTTTTCTAGATAGACTTAGAGATTCCTCTTATCGAGTTAAACCATCACCGTACAATCGCTATACCTGGATCTCTGGACAGAGAAAAAAGAAGACGTTTGTGCTTTTTAACCTAAAGATGTAGTTCTTACTAAGCCACAAACGCCTGGATCCACTCCTGCTGTTTTACAGACACCTGTTAACTGCTTTTTCTACACCGTGAATTAAAATAAAATGGTAATGCTAATATATCTCCTTTTATAAACTAAAAATGCATATAAGCTTCAGGAAACCAAAGAAGTCATTAGACTTGGGCCCACTTGCCACAGGTCAAATGGACTCCAGGCAAGTACAACCTAAGTGTCCACACCTGCCTGTTCCTGAGAGGTGGGGGGGGGGGGTTCCCCTAGTCCTGGGGAATTTTAACCTCGGTGCCTAGTTTATATTGTCTCGACAGACTTTCACCTGGCTGACAGACTCCATGCAGGAGTCACCTGCACAACTGCAAACTGCTGTGCTCTGGACTTGCTGAAAACTGATGTGAACCAATCCAGCCAAGGTGATTGCTCCCCGTTTCCTGTCTCTTTAGCTGGATCAGCTAGTCAGATACTTCTGATAGATGCCAGATTGCCCAGCCTTTGACTAGCTTTTCGGCCTTCCTGGGCCCTTGGCAACAGGCCCTAATGTCAGCGGGAAGTAGCTACAGAAGAAAATACATCATCCATTGCCCCATCTAACAGGCTGAAAATGCTAGGTCTAAAGGAAACTCCTTGGCATGAGGGACAAAATGGCTACCTAGAAGCTAGTTCATATCAGAAAATGGGCCCAATTTGCCAAATGGTAGGTTCATTAATTAAAATAGTTCTACCATATGATAGGTCATTTTACCTGCTTTATACACACGAAAGGGACCTGAGATAAAAATAAATGATTGGTGCCCCCATCCATGTCCAGGCTCCTTCTAGATGGGCTCCGTCTGTGATGGTTATTAGATTCAAACATAAACAAGTACCCACCAAAGGGTCAAAGACTGGACCTAATATGCAACTCCAGCAGGGAACAAAATGCCCAAAATTAGCCTGTAAGCTTCGTCTGCCCAGGAACCAGGTGACTTCGTGGAATGCTGGGAATTGTAGTTCTTGGAAAATAACGAAGCCTCATGGAAAAGTACCATGACCTATGGGTTTGTCCCTATGAACCCCTTCAACATGTGTCTTGAGGCCACTCCAGCTGGGAACTTCCAGGGAATGAGCCTGAAAAAAGTCCATCTTTTGGTCAACATTTTTCATTGTTGTTGCTTTTAGTGTTTGTTTGTTTGTTTGTTTGTTTTGTTGTTGTTGTTGTTGTTGTTTTTCGAGACAGGGTTTCTCTATGTAGCCTTGGCTGTCCTGGACTCACTTTGCAGGCCAGGCTGGCCTTGAATTCACAGAGATCCACCTGCCTCTGCCTCCCAGAGTGCTAGGATTACAGGAGCGTGCCACCATGCCTAGCCATTGGTCAGCATTTAATATTTAATAAAGCTTCCTTTAAATTTGGCCGAAAATGGTAGACTTGGTTTTCCCCCAACAGATCTCAGGATTAACCCAACAAATAAACAACATGCTAAGAATGGGCATCCCAATGTCTCCTGATGAGATAGAAGTGGGAAACACAGGAGGCAGAAACAAAGAAACAAAACCATTTTAATGGGGGAATAGTGGTGTCTCATTTTTCAGTGCATAGAGACATAAGAACAAATGTAGATGTGGGAGGGGCTTTCATGGCCTGTATGCTTGCGTCCATCCAAAGGTCATACACTGAAACTCCAATAGGATAATATTAAGAGGTTGGGCTTTGAAAGACAAATAGGTTTAGTGGGATAGTGAGGGGAGGGCCCCATGGTGGCATTGGTGTCTTTATAAGAGGAAGTAGATTGGAGCTTGCTGTCTCCACCTTGTTGGTGTAACTGGCCCAGCAGAAATGAAGACATTCTAAGGAGGCAATGGTGTCTCTCAATCTATCAGACTATTGAAGCAATGGGCCCCAAAGAAACGAGAATTTCCACCCAGGAAACTTATTCTGAAAGAAGGAAAGGGCACCAGCCAAAAGATTCCTTCCCCAAAAATATCTGGAAACAGATTTCAGACAGTTCTAAGTTCTTGTGAGACCACTTTACAGGATGAGACGGAAGCCCAGACAATGTTGAGTGACAGTGGTGAGCGAGACCACACCTTGACCAGGACTGCTTAGATGAACGCATCCTTTCTGGCAGAGTCTTTGGGTGAGCTAGCCAGGGCAGTGCTGGAGAGCGGGCTCTGGTGGTGTGGGTGCAGGAGAAGGTGGGCTGACCAACTAACTCACATGCAGGAGCCAGGAGTTGGCCCACCCCAACATTTAACCCATCTGTGAAATGCTGAAATTCATGAAGGAACCAGTCCTGCAGATCCAAAGCAACATGTTCTCCATGACACAGAGCAACAAGAGAATATCTGAGAGGAGTCCCAGTGAGGATCCAGTATTGATTGAGTAGCAGAAGCCAGAGGCCTCGAGCCAGACCAGTAACTCATTCCAGAACAACCAAAGCTATGTAGAGAGACTCTGTGTCCACAAACAAAAACAACAACAACAAAGCCAGATGTTGGTGGCACACACCTTTAATCCCAGCATGTAGGAGGCAGAGGCAGAGGCAGAGGCAGGTGGGGTCTCTGTGAGTTCAAGGACAGCCTGGTCTACAGAACTAGCTCAAGGACAACCAGGGTAGTTATCTAGAGAAACTCTGTCTCCAAAAAAATCAAACAATAAAACTCACCGTTTGTGCTAGGGAACAGCAATGAAACATATGACCAATTCAACCCTCCCACTAAAAAAAAAATGACAACTATAAGTTCTAGATGAAAATTTCAAGAGAACTTCATAAGCATAAATGAACTGTAAGACCAGGAGGTCATCCTGAGGCATGGGTGCAGACAGAGGTGGCTATGTAAGTGAGATGGGTTTCAAGTCCCAAGACTTCACTCTGAGAGTATCAGCCACTGTCACGGTAGAACCAAGAAGCAAAACATTGACAGAGAAGAAAAGCATTGTTCTCAGTGAAAGAAACCAAGGAGAGAGACCCCAGAATTACGACACTGAAGAAGATGCTGAGGAAGGAAGGAAAAAGGGGAGGTGAGGGAGGGAGACAGAGAGAGAGAGAGAGAGAGAGAGAGAGAGAGAGAGAGAGAGAG
>OU015743.1:32485967-32502834 GCA_907169655.1 Acomys percivali
AGAGAGAGAGAGAGAGAGAGAGAGAGAGAGAGAGAGAGAGAGAGTATCTCAAAACCTGGGTGCACACTTTGCCCTGGCCCTGGCTTCCCTAAATCAGGCCAGCACAGAGCAGACTAGAACAATCTGAACTAAGATTGCAAATACCATTCCCACCTGGCAGGCAGACTGTGAAACAGTTAATTGCTTGATTAAAAAAAAATCACAAGCATGTAGAACAATATAACAGGATACAAAGCATCTACAACATGGCATCCAAATGGCTGGGATATGATTCAAAATTAATTAATCTAAGAGCAATCAGGGGGGGGGAAAAGTAATCCATTCTCAAGATAACTGAAGCCTGAAAAGAATCAGATGTTTGACTCATCAAACAAGGACCTCAAAGAACCATTACCACAGTACTCAGTTGGATCAGTGGGAACAGAGAGAGAGAGAGAGAGAGAGAGAGAGAGAGAGAGAGAGGGAGAGGGAGAGAGAGAGAGAGATCAGATACAGCAAGAGAAATAAAACCTAAAATTAATCAAAAAGAAATTTGGTGTTCTTAGTTGCTGAGCTATCTCTCAGTTCCAAGAGCTGATTTTCAGTGCTTGTGCCAATTCCTTGCACAGTAGAGGATGTGCTTGGTACTCTATGGCATCATTTACATGGGCTCATGTGTCTGCAGAATTCAGACCACATAATGATGTTAATACAAACCCTGGATACTGATTTCTAGCTTTTAGAATCAGCCTATCAGTAATATATCAAAGGGAACAGAGAGATTTCCAATTTGAGAATATAAATAAGACAGATACTGGTGCCAGTTCCCAGGACCCCACTCTCCCTTCAGTCCCAGAGACAGCAGCTATTGGAGACTACCAACAGAGGTGAGGTCTGCCCGTGCCCTCTGCATGCTAGTTCCCAGTTCCCATCTCTGCCTGCAGTCCCAGAGAGGGCATCCATTGGGGACTACCAGCAGTGGTGAGGCCTGCTCTGTGACCTCTGTGAGTGATTTCCTAGGTCCCAACTCTGCTGCAGTTTCAGAGGCAACAGCCACTGGGGACTACCAGCAGTGGTAAAGTCTGTCCTGTGACCTCCACTAGCCAATTCCCAGGCCCCAGCTCTGCCTGCAGCCCCAGAGACAGTAGTCATTGGGGACTTCCAGCAGCAATGAGGTCGTGTCCTCTGTATACCAGTTCCATGGTCCAGCTCTGCCTGAAATCCCAGGGGCAGCAGCCATTGGGGACTACCAGCCCCATGACCTCTGCGTGGATGTTCTCAGGTCCTAGCTCTGCCTGAAGTCCAAGAGACAGCAGTGATTGGGGTCTACCAGCAGCAGTGAGGTGTGGTGCCTGTGCCACCGCGATACTGAGTCAAGGGCGAGGGACTGCAGATTTAACACACACACACTAAGACAGCGAGTCCTTCGTGCCAAGAGAGCAACAGCAACAGCTTTTATTCAGTGTCCAAAAGCCTTTTTATAGGCAGCAAAGCAGGAATGCCACTCACAGGTAAAACCCCTCAAGAGGTGATTGTGCATAGGAGGAAAAGTCCCAAGGAAGGGAGGGGTGCGTTCTCAGAGCGGCAAACATGACTAGCTAGCCAACATAAGCTAAGACACAGAAGCTACTAAAACCAGGACATGCAACAGCAAGACAGGCAGGCAGCCCAGTCAAGCCTGGTTCCCACAGTGAGGTCTGTCCAATGGCCACCACACACCAACTCCTGCCTGCAGTCCCAGAAGCGCAGCCATCAGGAGCTACCAGTGACCTCCAAACCTGCCAATACCAAGAACAACCAAATGGCTAAAAGACAGCATAAGGACACACTTTTTTTTCCAAACCCAGGGGCAAAACACACTACCAGAACACAGCTATCCTACTACAACAAGCCCTGGATATCCTAACCCACCTTAAATGCAGGAAAACAATCTTAAATCTAATCTTAGGAAGATAGTAGTGGTCTTTAAACAAGAAATGGATACATCCCTCAAAGAAATGCAGGAAAATACAATCAAACAGGTGAAGGGAGTGAATAAATCCCTTAAAGAAATACAGGAAAATACAAGCAAACAGGAGAATGAAATGAATGAGACTGTTCAAGACCTGAAAGGGGAAATAGAGGCAATAATGAAAACACAAACTGAGACAATCCTGGAGATGGAAAGCCTGGGAAAGAGAACATGAAATATATGTGCAAGCATCACCATCAGACTACAAGAGATGGGTGAGAGACTCTCAAACATAGAAGATACGATCAAAGAAATTGATACATTGGTCAAAGAAAATGCTAAATCTAAAAAGTTTCTAACACAAAACATCCAGCAAATTTTGGACACCAAGAAAAAAAAAGCCAAATTTAAGAATACTAAGAATAGAATAAGGAGAAGATTCCCAGCTGAAAGGCCCAGAAAATATCCTCAACAAAATCAAAGAAAATTTCGGTAATCTAAGAAAGAAGATGCCTATAAATGTACAAGAAGCCTATAGAACACCAAAAATAGGTTGGCCCCCCCCAAAAAAAGAAAATTCTTCCACCACATAATAATCAAAACACTAAATGTATAGAACAAAGAAAGAATATTAAAAGCTGCAAGAAATAAGGGCCAAGTAACATATAAAGGCAGACTTATTAGAATTGCACCAGACTTCTCAATGGAGACTTTAAAAGCCAGAAGAGGCTGGGAAGATATCTTGCAGACCCTAAGAGACCACAAATGCTAGCCAAGACTACTATACCCAGCAAAACTTCCAATCACCATAGATGGGGAAAACAAGACATTCCATGAAAAAACCAAATTTAAACAGTATCTTTCCACTAACCCAACCCTACAGAGGCTACTAGAAGGAAAACTCCAATACAACAAGGGTAACTACACCCAAGAAAACACAGGAAATAAATAATTTAACACCAGCAAAAACAAAAGATGGGAATCACACACACTCACATTACCACCACCAATATCAAAATTACAGGAATCAACAACCATTGGTCATTAATACCTCTCAACATTAATGGACTCAACTCCTCAATAAAAAGACACAGGCTAACAGAGTGCATAAGAAAATAGGACCCATCATTCTGCTGCATACAAGAAACAGTCCTCAGCCACAAAGATAGACATTATCTCAGAGTAAAAGGCTAAAAAGAGGTTTTCCATGCAAACGGATCCAAGAAACAAATAGGAGTAGCCATTCTAATGTCTAATAAAATTAATCAAAAGAGATGGGAAAGGCACATCATACTCATCAAAGGAAAAAAATCCACCAAAATGATGTCTCAATTCTGAACATCTCTGCCCCAAATGCAAGGACACACACATTCATTAAAAAAAAAAAATTACTAAAGCTTAAATCACACATTGAACCCAACACATCAATAATAGAAGATTTTATCACTACTATCTCATCAATGGACAGGTCAATGAGACAGAAGCTAAACAGAGAAATAATGAAACTAACTGACATCATCAATCAAATGGATCTAACATATCTCAGAACATTTCATCCAAACACATAAGAATATACCTTCTTATCAGCACCTCACAGAGCCTTCTCCAAAACTGACCATATACTCAGTCACAAAGCAAGCTTCAACAGATATAAAGAGGTTGAAAGAATCCTTTGTATTTTATCAGACCACCATTTATTAAAGCTGGAACTCAACAATGATGGAAAGCCTACAAACTCATGGAAACTGAACAACTCTCTACTCAATGACCACTGGTCCAGGGAAGAAATAAGAAAGAAATTAAAGACCTTCTAGAATTCAATGAAAATGAAGGCACAACATACCCAAACTTAGGGAACACAATGAAAGCATGCTTAGAGGAAAGTTCATAGCCCTAAGTACCTACATAAAGGAATCAGAAAGGGTTAATTCTAGCAACTTAACAGCACATCTGAACACTCTGGAACACCAAAGAGCAAACACACCAAAGAGGAGTAGATGGCAGGAAATAATCAAACTCAAGGCTGAAATCAATAACTTAGAAACAAAGAGAATAATACAAAGAATCAACAAAACTAAAAACTGTTCTTTGAGAAAAATCAACAAGATAGACAAACTTAGACAAACTAACTAAAATGCAGGGAGGTAACATCCAAGTTAATAAAATCAGAAATGAAAAGGGGGGTATAACAACAGACACTGAGAAAATTCAAAGAATCACTAGGTCTTACTTCAAAAGCCTATACTCCACATAACTAAAAAATCTAAATGAAATGGATGATTTTCTTGATAAATTCCATTTATCAAAGCTAAATCAAGATCAGGTTAACAATATAAATAGTCCTATAATCCCAAGTAAATATAAGCAGTTATTAAAAGTCTCCCAACAACAACAAAAAAGCACAGGGCCAGATGTTTTCAGCACAGAATTCTACCAGACTTTCAAAGAAGAGCTAATACCAATACTCCTCAAACTATTCCACAAAATAGAAATAGAAGGAACATTGTCAAACTCATTCTATGAAGCTACAGTCACCTTGATACCTAAACCACACAAATATTCAAGCAAGAAAGAGAATTTCAGACCAATATCCCTCATGAACATTGATCCAAAAATACTCACTAAAAGACTTGCAAACCGAAACCAAGAACATATCAAAAACATCATCCACCATGATCAAGTAGGCTTCATCCCAGGGATGGTTCAACATATGAAATTCTATCAATGTAATCCACGATATAAACAAACTGAAAGAAAAAAAATGATCATCTCACTAGATGCTGAAAAAGCCTTTGACAAAATCCAACACCTCTTCATGATAAAAGTCTTGGAGAGACCAGGGATACAAGGCACATACCTAAACATAATAAAGGCAATATACAGCAAGCCAATAGCCAACATGAAATTAAATGGAGAGAAACTTAAAGCAATATTACTAAAATCAGGGACAAGACAAGGCTGTCCACTCTCTCCATATCTGTTCAACATAGTACTTGAAGTTCTAGTTAGAGCAATAAGACAACTAAAGAAAATCAGTGGGATATAGATTGGAAAGGAAGATGTTAAAGGATTTAAAGTATTGTCATTCACAGATGATGTGATAGTATATACATAAGTGACCCAAAAAAGTTTACCAGAGAACTCCTATAGCTGATAAACATCTTCAGCAAAGTAACTGAATACACAATCAGCTCAAAAAATCAGCAGTCCTCCTTTATATGAATAATAAGCAGGCTGAGAAAGAAACTAGAGAAATAACACCCTTCACAATAGCCACAAATAATATAAAATATCTTTATGTAACTCTAGCCAAGCAAGTGAAAGACATGTAAGACACGAACTTCAAGGCTCTGAAGAAAGAAATTGAAGATATCAGAAGATGGAAACACCTCCCAGGCTCATGGACCAGCAGGATTAACATAGAAAAAATGGCCATTTTACCAAAAGCAATCTACAGATTCCCATCAAATTTCCAACACAAGGCTTTACAGACCTTGAAAGAACAATTCTCACTCTCTGCCAGATTGCCGCCATCATGGACACGAGCCGTGTGCAGCCTATAAAGCTGGCTAGGGTAACCAAAGTGCTGGGCAGGACCGGTTTGCAGGGACAGTGCACACAGGTGCATGTGGAATTTATGGATGACACCAGCCGCTCTATCATTCGAAACATCAAAGGCCCCATTTGAGAGGGTGATGTGCTCACCCTATTGGAGTCAGAAAGAGAAGCTCGGAGGTTGCGCTGACCCTGCTGCTGGGTCCTGGATATCCAGCACTTAACCCATGGAATGACCTGCAACTGTTAAATAAAGCATTTGTATTAAAAAAAAAAAAAAAAGAACAATTCTCAACTTTATATGGAAAGATTAAAAAAAAAAAAGAAGAAGAGTGAAAACAATCTTGTACAATAAAAGAACTCCTAGAGGTATCACCATCCCTGATTTCAAGTTGTACTACAAATCAATAGTAATAAAAACTGCACAGTATTGGCATAAAAACAGGGAGATCCAAGATGGCTGTGCTGAACTCACCTTGTTTGATCAGCAAGACATCAGTGACTGTACAGCAACCTAAGGACCGAACTGAGAACTGCAAAACACCAGTGCTGCTGATCTCCAGGTGAGAGAGGTGCAAACTTTGTGGAAGACTGGTGGATCCAGCCTTAGGCCTCCCCCGCCCCCATCCATAGAAAAGTCCCTGAGTTCCTGCAGGCACAGGCACATGTTCCAAGGACTAGCTACACACCTGGCGGGTGTGCAGCTTCTGACCTCTGGGGCTTAGAAGGAGCTGCGGGCTACAAAAACACCAGCATGTGGGAATTCTATCCCAGAGGAGACCCCACAGCCTGGAACACAAATGGATCTGACCTCAGATCACCCAGCCAATCCACAGAAAGCTCCCAGGTCCCTGCAGGCATCCAGGGGTGGTTCATTATACAGGAATCCCTGATTTCAGTGGAATTAATTTAAGTTTCTCTCCATTTAGTTTGATGTTGGCTATTGGCTTGCTGTATATTGCCTTTATTATGTTTAGGTATGTGCCTTGTATCTCTGATCTCTCCAGGACTTTAAACATGAATGGGTGTTGGATTTTGTCAAATGCTTTTTCAGAATCTAGGGAGATGATCATATGGGTTTTTTTTCTTTCAGTTTGTTTATATGATGGATTATATTATGTACTGCCATATATGGAATCACCCCTGGATGCCCACATCCTTCTCTGGACAATTATCCCAGCTCTCCTGCCTCTCCCTCTGGAGGAGGCTGATAACCACCATGGAGGCCACATTGATTTGTGGTGGGATTCAGAAAGCTTCCATTGGGCAAAATCAATGGCTGACCTGATGCGCAATCCACTCCCCAAGGCTGTTTTGTAAGCAATCAATAACTGCCTGTTGTTGTGATGTATCCCTTTGAGCATCTGTTGTTACTCCAACAAACATGGCAAATAAAAGCATAGTTAAAAACCGGATGCAAAAAGGAGGAAAGCAAGCAAACAAATTGGGCCTGACTATCCTCAACTTACAAAATGGAGAGCCAAGATGTATTTTTATAAATTGTGTACCCAAGAAATAAAATCCCTTTTCATACAGTCATACAACAGACACTGAAGAAAATTGAAAATAACTATATCTATAGGATGTTGTGCTGGTTGGTTTTGTGTGAATTTGACACAAGCTAGAGTCGTTTTTGGAAGAGGAAACCTTAGTTAGGAAAATGCCCCTGCTACATTTGGCTCGTGGCAAGCTTGTGATGCATTTTCTTGCTTGATGGTTGACGTAGCAGTGAACTGCCACACTTCCCTGTGTGCTAGAAGAAAGCAGGCTGAGTAAGCCATGAGGAGCAAGCCAGTAAGCCGCATCCCCTCCATGGCTTCTGCATCAGCTCCTGCCTCCAGGTTCCTCCCCTGCTTGAGTTCCTGTCCTGACTTCCATAAATGATAGACTATTGCCTGAAAGTGTAAGTAACACAACAAATGATTTGATTCTGATACATTATAGCAGAGAAAAAAATGACTGAATAATCTCTAACTCTAGCCACCAAGAAACAGAACTATAGTGTGGAAAGGGGGTCAGATAGGCAGAGTTCCCGCTAGGCAAAGGATGCTAAGAGAACTGACTGGGCCATCCTACATCAAGTTTTAAGCAATTATATTCTAAATGGTAGTAGATAAAGAGACCTAAAAAGGATAAAATTTCTAAATTTTACTCAGACTGATAAAATATTGGCATAGTTAAAAAAGTAGTAAGCTATTTATCTGTAATGTAATTTTAAAAACCATGTTTTTAAAAGCTATACAAACAAGATCTGAGCAAAGAAAAAAGCAACGGACGTGTTAACATGGAAGGGAGAAGTCTCATGGGGCTCCAATCCTAGGCAAAGAATTTCAGGCAACCAAGGAATGCTGAGAGCTGGAGAAATAGTCTCCTCCAGGGAAGAGCGCTTCAGTTGTTTTCCGATACCAAATGATCAACCCCGAAATCAGATACACACAAGTAAAATTTTACTGACTGAACTGGTTGTATTTTAATGCTTGATATCTTTAGAATTGTGTGTGTTACAATAATTAAATAAAAAGAAGTCAAAGGCTATAAGTTTAAAAGAGAGGGAGATAGAGAGAGAGAGAGGGAAGGAGGGAGGGAGGGAGGGAGGGAGGAAGGGAGGGAGGAAGGGAAGGAGGGAGAGAAGTGGGTACGTGGGAGAGATGTCAGGAGAGCAGGAAAAGTAGGAAATGATGTAATTTTATTTTAATTTTAAAAATAAAAAATTAAGATCTTTATTACTTTATATTAATGTGTATGGAATTTTTTCCAGCATGTATATTTGTGCTTCGGGTGACATTTGTCTTTCTGGCTCTGGATGACCTCACTATTACGATCTTTTCTAATTCCATCCCTTTACCTAAAGAAGCCAGAAGAGGGCGCCTGAACTCCTGGAACTGGCATTGGAGATGGGTCTGAGATGCCAGGTGGGTACTGGAGTTTGAACCCTGCTCCTCTGGGCAGAGATTTTAACCTTTAAATCATCTCTCCACTCCCCACCCACCCCCCACCCCCAAAAAACTTAATAAAACTATAAATGACAATTCTGAAGATACTTTCTTAAAAAAACAACAAAAAGCCGGGAGGTGATGGCGCACACCTTTAACCCCAGCACTTGGGAGGCAGAGGCAGGTGGATCACTGTGAGTTTGAGCCAGCCTGGCCTACAAAGTACATCCAGAACAGCCAAGGCTACACAGAGAAACCTTGTTTTGAAGAGAAAAAAAAAACAGCAACAACAAAAAAGGGTACTTACATGGTCATCTACTCACACAAGGATACTCAGGACTGTTTTCCAGGTTCAGCTGTGCAGGCATCAAAGCCACTGGAGCCTTGACCCAAGGAGACCAAGGAGGCCCAACTACTGTGCCGTACCAACAGAATTTAACATCATCTCCGTGTTACAGACATGCAGAGTGTGAGAGCTATTAAGTCATGGAGGCTTCCACCACGTTTTTTTTTGTTTTGTTTTGTTTTTTTTGTTTTTTTTTGTTTTTGTTTTTGTTTTTTCTTTTTGAGAAAAGCCCGTGAGACCAGATAATGCATAGCAGGGTCAGATTCCCTGCAGGGAACCCTGAAGAAAGGCATCTATGGGCCTGGAGAGGTGGCTCAGCAATTAAAAGCACTTGCTGCTCTTGCAGAGGACCTAGCACCCACATAATGATTATAAACTTTGTCACAGGTGAAAGCAGTCTTGGCGGGCTTTGCCCTTGGACACACCAGGGATACTCCCTGAGATTAACCTGGAGATAGACTAGGTGGAGCCATCCTGGGCCCGGAATTCAGGAAGCGAACCTGGGGACTCCACTTGGACTATTGTGTTTCTAATCGACCCTCAATGGGAGAGGGAGAGCGCTGCTTGCACATGAGAGACAGGCAGGAGGAGAGGACAGAGAGGAGCAGCAGGTTAAGACCAGGCTGAGCGCATGTGGATCAGGAAGAGGATCAGCGAACAGGCCGGACCAGCGCGCAGGCCAGAGACACCTAGGGACCCGTCCCATGGAACGGATACCGGAAGGTTCACTCTTTTTTCCCTTTAACCTTTTTTCCCTTTTGTGTAAGCTAGTTGGGTTGTATAATAAAGTTTAATTGTTAAGAAACAGAGCCAACAACTTAGTGCCTCCCAGCCACCCACAACTCCAGATCTGGGGGTTCTGAAGCCCTCTTGTGACTTCTACAGGCACATATATGGTATACATATATTCATGCAGGCAAAACATTCATATACATAAAATATAAATAAATCATTTTGGGTTTGTTACTCTCCTGATTTCTGAAGTCACTCCAGGTAACATACTTACATCTGAATAACCCTCAGATTAGCAAGAATATATGACATTCGTCTTCCTGGGGCTGCGTTTACCTCCCTCAAAATGATTTCTAGTTCCACCTATTTGCTTGAAATTTTCACGATTTTATTTTCCCTGCAGCTAAATAGTATTCCATAGTGGATATGCACCACGTTTTCATTATTCATTTGTCACTTGAAGACCATTTAAGTCATTTTCATCTCCTAGCAGTTGTGAATAGAGCAGCTATGAAGATGGTTGAGCAAGCATCTGTGGATTGGGACATTGAGGACTTTGTGTGTGTGATAAGGAGTGACACCGCGGGGTCATAGTGTAGAATTATTTTTAGCTTTTCAAGCATTCTCGACACCGATTTCCAGGGTGTCTGGACCAGTTTGCAATACCAACAATGGTGAGTGAGGAGTCCCTTCCCCCTTCCAATCCCCCCCACACACACAGCATTTGTTGTCAGATGTTTTGCCAACCTTTGCCATTCTTACTGGGGTAAAATCGCAAAGTTGTTTTGGTTAGAATTTCCCTAATTTCTGGGGATAATGATAATGTTTTTTTAGATGTTTATTCACAGCTCTTATTTGGTTTTTGGTTTTGGTTTTGACACAGAGCTTCTCTGTGTAGTTCTTGGCTGGCCTCGAACTCTGAGATCCGCCTGCCCCTGCCTCCCAAGTGCTGGGATTAAAGGTGTGTGCCACCATGCCTGGCAGCCACTTTAATTTCTTCAGTAACTTCAGAAACTAGAAAAGGGAAAGGGGACCACTGCAGGAGGGAAGGCAGCAACAGAGAGGAGAGCAGCAGGTTACAAGTGATCTGAAGGGGGAAAAGGACAGAACGGGAGGGATTTTTTTCTTTTTTCTTTTTTCTTTTTTTAAAATATTTTATTTAATTTTAATTTATGTGCATTGGTGTAGGGGTGTCAGATCTTAGAGTTACAGACAGTTGTGAGCTGCCATGTGGGTGCTGGGAATTGAACCCAGGTCCTTTGGATGAGCAAGCAGTGCTCTTAACCACTGAGCCATCTCTCCAGCCCTAGGGAGGAAGGATAGAAATACAGAAAGGAGGATGCTGGAAATAGTCATAAGGACTCATAGTATTACCTGTCTGTATATACATGTACACGCATAGCTTAAATGAAATTTTCCCATCAGAGCTAACAATGCACCCACAAAAGCCATAGACTGTCTAAGAAAAACAAAACAAAACACCAGGTATGAGAAGTCCTCTTTTGAGTTGTTGGTCAGGGTGGTCCAAGCAACTCCTAAAACTTAAAGGCTGCTGCTGCTTACCTTAATTGTCCTCCAGAAGTGGAAAGTGAGTCCCTATTGCTGCAGACACCTTGCATTTTGGACATAGGAGCCAGAGACCCTTGTAGGATCTGAACTGCAAGCTGCCTCCCTGAAAACTAGCTTTTGAAGTACCAAAAGGTGTTATGCACACTCCCAGGGGAAGAAGGAATGAAAACAAAAATCTTACCCAGGGCCAGGTGATGATGGCAACTCAGAAGGAAAAAGAAGATGGATCTCTAAGTTCCAAGGCCAGCCTGGTCTACAGAGTGAATTCTAAGACAGCCAGGACTACATAGAGAAACCCTGACTTGACAAAAAAAAATTCCCACCCAGCTATGACACCTAACCACCTCAACCACCATGGCATGATAACCCTGAGTTTAATAGTAGCACTAATAAATTGGGAGAAAAGATTTAATAGAAGTGAGGAGAGGACCCAGGAATGCTCAGGAAACACCACCTGAGGGAGAAATGACAACGGTTGGAACGCTGTGTGCCCCGATTTTGGCAAGGGCCCTTCCTGTTTTTGGCTTCTCTTCTCTGGCTCCTGCATTATGGAAGCCACGCCCTGTTAATCTCACCTCCTGGAATGCTGCCACAGGATTGGCTAGTGCCCGGATCCAGCATGTGCCTTTTGCTGCTCTCGTTGGTTGCCTGTGACCCTGAGTGTCCAGAGAAAATCAGGCTTATTGTAGTGAGTCATAAAAGCAACGTCTCTGCAAGCCCTACCTTCTGCTCCTAGACGTTGCACGTAAAAGGGATTCTGACCCATCACAAGAACTTGTTTGATCTTCTGGCGTCTGAGTTGTAGTACCAAGCCATTGCCACGAGAGGGCACTGTCCCCTTTCCCACACTTGTAGAGCTCTGAAAACTCGTTCCTGGAGGTTCAAGTGAGGAGGCTTGGCTTGCTCAGCAGGCATCCTGCTGTGGCTGGATGGTAAGCCACTGGGTGGCTGGTGGAGCCGGGATCTAGGATTAGGCTTGCATGAGCTACCTCCCTAGCTTCTCCTTCACTGGTCCTCCCTTTTGACTGACCACCTGCTGAACCCTGAGCGTCACCAGACCCCTCTCCCCCGCCCAGACCCTGGTGAGGTGGCATTCTGGTCCCTAAGTACCATACTGAGGATTCTTCCAGATGCTGTTTCCAAGGCCCTGTTTTCTTGTACAACTTAACCCTAGGCCCTGGGTTCTTCCCAAGTTCACCCTAGAGACTGGGGCCAGCCCTGCCATGTGTCCATCCTAGGATTCCTTACCCTCAATCTGTGAACCAGCCAAGGCTTCAGCCTTGGAAACAAGGTGGTTACCAAGACCTCACAAAGTCTCCTCTGAGCCATGTCCTTGCTGCCTGGCCCCTCTTTCCCATCCACGCTCTTCTAAGCCCATAGGAGTTATGCTTTCTCAGCTCCCAGCCTTTAGCATATTCTGCCTCCTTCCATCTGTGACTTTCTAGATACAGCTGAAGCTTTTGGAAGCACTCAGGTCCGAGTTCGAATCCCTCTGCCAGCTCTTTAACAGGATTGTAACTTACTGTCTAGGCCTCCATCTCTGTGAACTGGGGGTAGAATGGTCACCTTAGAGATTGTGTGTGTGTGTGTGTGTGTGTGTGTGTGTGTGTGTGTGTGTACATATATATGCATGTATCCATATATACATAGGCATTATTTATATAAACATACGCATGTGTTTATAGGAGATTCTATGGGTATCAAGTAGAGCCTGACACATTGTTGGAAACCAATAAACCCTACCCCACCCCCACTTCCCAGCATGCCACATACAATCCCAGGCAAGATATTTATATCACACCCTGGAGCTTGGTCTTGGTCCACTCATTCTGACTAGTCCATTTTACAGACAGGGACACTGAGTCACGGAGAGGTCAGATACCGGAGAAGACCTGAGCAAGGGCTGAGCCTCGGGGCAGAGCAAACATACTGGAAGGTGTCACTACAGGGTGAAGCAGAGAGCTAGCCGCTTGGACCTCTGCTTGTGTTTACAGCCACTGCCTGTGTGATAGACCACTGCTGTGCCTTCTGGCGCAGGCAGGGGGACCGGCATGTTTGCTTTTTTATTGCTATGCTTCTATTAGATTGCGTTCCAGCTTTATAGAGACTTGGACAGCTTGGCAGCAGCGAGGGCTTTGGCAGTTGTGGGGGCAGGAGAGCGAAGAGAGTAGAGGGTCATTCTCACTTTGTTCCCTGGGTGTCAGTGACTTGGAAATGCAAGGGTAGAGCAGGCAAGGGGGCACCTCCACAAGGATGCTCACCTGAGGAGGAGGAGGTGGGGAGGGAGGGGTAGAGCCTTAGGGCGTCCAATCATGTGAAGGCTCCAGTGAAACCCAACCCTACAGTTTGCTGTAGGAGAGTCACACCTTGCCCTGTCAGTCTGACATGAAGGGGCAACAGTAGGCTGGCTGCAGGAGGATGGACAGACAGACCCTGCATATCCAGGAAGTGAGCTCACTTGTACAGGCAGTGCTGGGCTAGGAGGAAGTACCAGAGATGCCAACTGACCCAGAAAGTTACAGTAAAGAGGACACATGGGTCCCAGTCACTGGCTGCCAGTCTAGGGCCCCTCCTACTGAGCTACATTTAGGGCTCCTCACTGGCTCTTGCCACAACTGACTGCCTAAGTGGCCTCCAGCCCAGCCCCACACAGGTTTGACCACGAAAGCTGAACAGGCTCTAGTTGGGACTGGAGATAGGAAGTGAGGCCACTGTGTTTTTGTCCTTTTAATGAACACCCTGCATCTATGTAGCCAATTATTCTCAGCTTCCAGCCTATTAATTGATGATGCCTCTGTGGTGGGACCTGGAGGTGGCTCAACAACTGCCTCCTTTTCCTTCCTCTTGGAAGAGCCGCAACTTCGTAGCTGGCCACTGGAGGGCGCCTTGGGGTCATGAAAATGCTGTAAAAAGATAACAGCGGTGAACTTCAAAGGGGACCTCAGATTCTAAGCTGTCTGAAAACTCCAGAGTCCTCTTGTGGTTCTCTCGCACTCTAAAAGCCACCCCTTTCCATCCCTGAAGTTCCCTGGAAAGTGATAACCTTGTGGTCTCCACACTCTCCACTCTCAGCAGCTGTAGCAAGGAGCCAATCTACTGAAGGCCGTTCCAGTGTGGACTAAGGAAGGTTGCCGCAGAGACCCAGATGATGCGTGAATGGGAAACAGGGAGAGAGGCTCAGAGACTGAGGAGGGAGACTGGGAGGAGCAGGGTTGGAAGCGGGAGCTTGACAGCCCTTCATATAAGTCCCAAGCCTCCGTCTCAATAATGACCAGCATCCTGCTCTCTAATGCCTTCTTGGCTGGGTCCTTTTACTGCTTCCCAAATCCGGTCTTGGAGTTGGGGTTAGAAGAGGCACAGAGGAACCAGAGAAGAGGAAGGGCAGTCAGATGGCAGTACCACCTGGAATTACACAGCCGCCCTCACTAGCACTCACTGACGCAAGGCTGTAGCTGCTCTTGGCTCCCCTTATCTCCGTGGCAACAGAGCCCTGCTGTTCCTAGCCTCAGGAGGACCGGCACCAAGAAACACAGCCTGTCCTTCCTGGCACCTGCTGATGCCACCACACTAGGAAAGATCCAGGCCAGGTACACTGGCTCCTAAAACCACCCAGGATATACCTCAAAGGCAAAAGCCCGTCCTCCCCACCACTGACCTCCTCCCCACTTATACTCAGGGAAACCTGTGCCCAGTGCCCAGGTGGTGAAGTGTTCAGAAACACTGACTGAGCAGCCCGGCTGCAGCTGGGAGAGCCTGCCGGGCTCCCGGACTCTGGCCCTACTCTGCCTCGGTTGGTCCCCAGATTCTGTGACCATGAGAGGCTTTTGTGAGACATACACACACCTGGCCTCCTCACCCACCACTCATCTGCTCCATTTGTCACTCTGTCTCCGAGGAAGGACAAGATGGCCTCTGTGAGGTCAGATGCAAGGACCTCAGAGGGCATTCAACTCCATCAAAGGCAGGATTGGATATCACCTTCTATAGAGAAACTCCTCCGATTCCTCTTCCCCACCCACTCTACCCATAACCCCACTCTTACCTCCTAAGATGCTCTGGGTTGCCCTCCTGCTCTTGTGCCTTCCTTCTTACACACCAGGTGCCCCTGTTTCTTGCTTTTACCCACCCCTCTACAGTGGCTGGAAATGAGGGACATCACAACCCACAAAACACAACCCTGTCTTCCTTCCCTATTTTCTTTTTTCTGTTGTTGTTTGTGTTGTTGTTGTTGTTGTTGTTGTTGTTTTGGGACAAGGTCTTATTATGTACCTCCAGGCTGGCCTCTAACTCACAGCAATCCTCAGCCTCTTGGGTGCTAGTATTATAGGCATGAACCGCCACGAGTGCCATACTCAGCATCTTTTTGTCACTCAGGTTCAACAAAACAAAACAAACAAATAAGCACCCCTCCATAGTGAGCCAGCAAGGGCCTGAACAACCTGAGGCATACATAGAGATACAGCTTTGGGACAGGCAGTTTTTCCAGTTTCCCATCCCCAGATGTCACCCTTGAGGTGTCCGTCATCCCTCTGTTCAGGGTAGACCTGGGGCGTGGGGTGGGGTGGGGCGGGGGGGGAGGGGGCGGGTGTCAAACCACTCTGCAGCTTTTGAACCACCCATGAACTCTGGAGCATCCCTGCTGTTCCTTGGCGTCCAAGGTAGCTGCCTCCTGCTCCTGGAGTTGGGTGGCCTCTGCGCCAATGGTGGGTTGCCCCTGCCACCAGTTCAAGACTTTTCTCCTATAGATCCAACTAGAGTCCGATACTTGTCCTTATACCAATCTGTGCTTTACCCAGAGGGAGTGGTGGGGGCGTCCCTGGGCATGGGTGTGGGTCTTTGGGGCCTCAAATTTAAGTTCTTCCACGAACAAGGCAACCATCATGGGAGGAGGATACCCCCCCCCCAAGAGGATCTTGTAATGCCTCAGTCTCCCCTTCAGCTTGGACCCTCATTGTAGTTGCAGTGTGGACCCCCAAAATCCCCCCTTCCCACCTGCAACCTCAGTGCTGTTGCTGCCCCTCCTCCAGAGGGATCATATGCATATATCCATATTCCTACGTTCTCCTTCCTACACCCTGTCTTTTTTTTTTTTTAACCTTTAATTTAAAGATATAATCACTAGTAGAGGGCTTGCCTATCATGCTCAAGTCTCTCTGCTAGTAACACAGAAAAACAAATAAAAATTCCAAAACCACTAAAATAACATCACTTTAATATGCCATTAGTCCCATATAATTAGAATACTGGTTCACCTCCTATAGCCAAAGAGATCAATGTGGCTATTTGCTTCGTGCCCACTCAGTGGCCCAGGCTGGCATAGAGCTTTCGGCTCTTTAGCTTCAGTCTCCTGACCTGCAGACACCATGCTCCATTCCTTACCATGTGCCAGCTGTGGCATCTTAGGCCAGTGACTTCATTCTCCTTAGCTTCCCTTTCCTTAGCTATATATGGCTTCCTGGGAGCCCCTTTGTGTAGTGAATACAGTAACATTTAATTAAACATCTAGCACAGCCTTGGGGTTCAATGGAGGCTGAAATAGCCCCGTCATCTCTGCCAATGTCAAGATGGTCCTACCAGTCGCCTTGACTCAAGATCTTCAAACACACCTCTGCTCTCTCTTTGCATGGTGACTAAGTCTTCTGCCCTGCCGTCCACCCCCATCCCTGCAACTTCCCTCCACCCCCATCCCTGCAACTGCCCTCCACCCCATCCCTGCAACTGCCCTCCACCCCATCCCTGCAACTGCCCTCCACCCCCATCCCTGCAACTGCCCTCCACCTCCATCCCTGCAACTGCCCTCCA
>OU015743.1:32503167-32513279 GCA_907169655.1 Acomys percivali
GTGGCAGACTCCCATTCCCTGCACCCCAGGAGAGGGCATCCATCTGCCAGGGAAAGCCCTGAGGGTCCAGGTTCACAAATCGGTCTTGCCCTTTGGGACTTAAGAGTCCAATGAGAAGAAAGAAAAGAGGGCAAAATAAAGAAATAGTGAGCATAGACAAAAGCAAGGTTTTTAAATTGTTAATTACTATTATTATGTTTAAGGTATGTGAGTATGATGTGTGAACATGTGGGTTCCCCCTGAGCACTTGCGGAAGCCAGAGAAGTGTGTTAGACATCTTCCTCTATTGCTCTCCCTTTATTCCTTGAATACACAGTCCCTCGCTGAACAAAACCCCCACTATTTGGGCTAATTAAGCTCCCAGGATCCTCCTGTCTCTACCCCTCAGTGCTGGGATTTTATGCACACACAGCCATGCCCAGCTTTTTATGTGGGGTCTGGAGATTTGAACTCAGGACCTCGGAGCTCAGCAAGGGCTCTTATCCACTGAACTGTCTCCCTGGGCCCCAGTTATGGTTTTACAGGTAAACAGCAACAACAAACAACAAAAACAAAAAACAAAACAAAACAAAAAACCACTCAGTTCCAACAGCTAGCCTTTAATAGGTACTATATCCTACATTTACAAATATGAAACTGGAAGGCCTGGCAGCTAGTAGGGATGGAGGCCAACATGGAAAACACTACAACATGAGCCTTTAACCACCATCCTGTCTTGTTTTCAAGTCAATGTCAAGTTCCACTATAAAGGCTGCTACCTAGGGGAGGCGCAGAGGGCCAGATGCTTCAAGCCTTTCTTGTCCCTAGCACTTGCTGCTCCCTTCACCTAAAGCAAACCTCCCCCCTCTTCACCCAGACAATTCTTGGTCACTGTTTGGCCTCTCACTTTGGGACATGCTATGCCCTTGGGTTCACATCCGGTCTCCCCATACCTGCCTGACCAACTTGGAAATTCCAACCATCTTCCACCAAGACACTTACGGCAATGTCGTGACCTTGCCGATGACTCTCCCAGGTGTGTCCAGTCTGCCCCTGTAAGGTTTCTGCTGTCTTGGTTTTTGTTGTTGTATTCGATCACACAGTTCTCATGTGTGAACTTTGTAGATGACAATGCTGGACCCTTCTGTTAAGAGCCAAAGTGGTGCATCAGGGACAAGCTACCAATGCTGCTTGATGCCACACTCAGTGCCAGCACACAGTAGGTGCTCAGTAAACACCTACTGAATTGGGAGAGTGATTAAGTTAACTTATTCCAAAATGGCTCTGAAGTCTTCTTTGATCTCCACGACCCTAGGCTCCCTCCATCCCTCCCTGGAAGTCTCTCACCTCACTGAGGACCTATATATCCTTGCCCTGCTTAAGGACTGCTACACAGGCCCTGCTCCAGGTGACTCAAACCAGCCAGGTCCCCTGAGCAGGAAGGATGCAAATGAAAGATGCAGGGAGGGTAGGGCCTGGGAAGCTAGGAGGGAAGGAGGGAAGAAGGGAGGAAGGGAGGGGACAGAGACTGAGGGAGGGCCCAGAGGCCGGACATCCTGTCCTGATGACCAAGAGATAATCTTCCAGACCCCCATAAAAGCTGGAGCCACAGAGGCGGCTGCACCCCACCCCCCCTAACCTGTGGTCTGGAGTCCAAGAACCACTCAGATCAATATCGTTCACTGGTGAGCGGGCTGCGCAGCCTCTTCCCTGCCAAGTCTCCCTGAAGGCTGCCCAGCTGGTGGGAGGGAGCTAGGGAAGCAGAGGCCCAGCAGGACCCAAGAACATGTACTTCTTGGGGTCTACAGAGCTGTAGTAAGTGACAGATCACATTCTTCGTGCTATGGTCTCAGGCCACAGGCTGACCCATCTGCCAAATGAGGAAACTGAGGCCCAGGAGAGGAAGATACACTCTTGAGAGCCCAGCAAAGCTACAACCAAATATGTGCCTGGTCTTAGGCCAGAGCCCTTCAAGAAAGGTCACACTGCAGGGGTGGAGCTGAGCGGTGGTGGCAGGGATTGGGAGGGTGCAGTAGATTGTCTCAGGAGCTTACCAGCTATACTGTCAAGGCAAGGAATGAAGCTATTCTAAGTAGAGAAAAGTGTGCCCCTCCCTTCAGCTACCAAAGTACGGAGAAAGTGAGCGCCCAAGAAACTGGGATTCCCACCCCCACCCTGACCCCAGGAGTCTCAGCCTGGGCTGGAGTCTGGAAGCAGCCAGAGGAGAAGCATGTCTCCTAGGAAGAGATTTCACTTTCTTAGGGTTCTGACAAGTGTCAGGCTGCCTGAAGACTGGGGCGAGGCAGAAGTGAGGGGCATGGGTGGGGCACCTTGTCCACACTGATTAGCTATGTACACCTACTTTAACCTAAGCCTCCGGTCATGACTGAAGTTGGACTTGAAGTCCCTGTACCTTTTTTTTTTTTTTTTTTCTCCTTTTAATTGCCAATGAGGCCACTGCTTTCACTCTTAATTTGTCTTTTTCATTGGCCTATGGAGAACAGGTGGCTGAGCCCACCTTATTGGCTTGGCAGGGTCCAGGTTCTAACTATAATTCTGGTAACAGCCCGTCTGCATACAGCTTATACTGGATGTGACAAGTCGCACATCTGTGCCTGAAGCCACACAGGGACAGCACTGCCAAAGAGCCTCCTTCAGTCTCTGGTCCGGTGCCAGGGGTTGGAGCTCCTCATCCTCAGGGCCCGTTTTCTTTCCAAGCAGGTCCCCACCACTGGCCTCCCTTGTAGTCCCCATAAAGCATCAGTTCTCAACCTGTGGGTCGTAGCCATTGGAAAACACATATTTCCAATGGTCTTAGGAACCGAGATGCTGCCACTCAGAAACAAAATTACAGTTATGAAGTAGCAACAAAACTAAATTTACGGTTGGGGGTTCCTAAGACCACCAGAAATGTGTGTTCTCTGAAGCGCTCGCGAACCGCTGCCACAGAGCATGCGCAAAGTTCAGAGCAGCTGATGTCCCGAGGCCGAGGCCGAGGCCGAGGCTGTCCAACACTCCCTCTTTCCAACTTCCAGGTCACGGCTCTGCCCTCTTTCCCCAGAACTTCAGCTGTCTCGGTTTGCTTTCTATGACCAAAAGCAACTTGGGGAGGAAGGGGTTTATTTCAGCTTCATTTATCATGGAGGCAAAGCAGGATAGGAACTCAAAGAAGGAACCTGGAGGCAGGAACTGAAGCAGAGGCCAAAGGAGAAGTGCTGTTTACTGGCTTGCTCTCCCTGACTTGCTTAGCTTGCTTTTTTTTTTTTTTTTTTTTTTTAATGCAACAAGGACAAACTACTCAAGGATGCCAACCCACACTAGTCTGGGCTCTCTCACAGCAATCAAGAAGATGCCACCCCGCCCCCTCCCGGAGACTTGCTTACAGGCCAACATCAACTGATGTTTCCTCTTGATTGATAACACAAACCTAACCAACACATCAGCTCGCCTGTGCACCACGCTCTGACCTCCAGCCCTTCTTTCACAGCAGCACCCTGCTAAATAGCTCATCCCAGCATCTCTCAGTGGGAGAAGCTCAGAAACCCTCCCAGGGTCCCCGATGGTTGGACCTAGGACACTTTATGGGAAAAGACAGGAAAATATATGCCTACATGGAGACAGCACACATGATGTATGCATCTCTGTGTACTGTGTGTTTATGAGTGTCTGTGTGTCTGCATCTGTTTTGTGCATGTGTGTGCATGTCTTGTGCCTGTGTAGTCAAGCGTGTGTCTGTATGTGTGTCTTTATGTATGCAAATGCCTATTTCTGTGTGTGCATGTGTGCTATTTTCTGGGTGTACATTATCTGTGGGGTGTGTACACACATGTATACACTACACATTTGGATCCATACCTCATCAATGTTCTTATGAATGGGATATTTTGTGTTCTGAACTGTTAGAAACTGAGAACTACTAAAATCTTCCTTTGAAGCATAGAAAAGATATGTTGGGGTAATCTTTTGTACACTGTGGGAAGGGTGTCTCTGTGTATTCAATTGTTGACTGCTAAACCCGCAGAGAGCAGAGTACTGTCCGGAGTTTCGTATTTTTACGCTTAATGGATCAGCACCTGCATCATATTTTGTAAACAGTCTTCTTTCCTCACCTTTTGATAGGCTTAATAAAGAACCGACCGCCAATAGCTAGGCAGGAGAGGAAAGGCGGGACTTCCGGGCTGAGAGCCTATCAAGAATCAGATGCTGGAGGATTTGCCAGCAATGACCTGGAGAGGAACAGGTGCCAGGATGAGAGAGTGGCAACTGGCCACGTGGTGAGATGTAGACCAGAATTAGGCAGATTAGACTAGCTGAGAATCTGCCCAGCTATAGTGCCTAAGCTTTTATAAATAATAATAATAAGTCTCCATGATGGAGGCAAGAAAATTATAAGTACAAGGTCAGACTTACCGATATACCAAGTTCAATGTTGGTCTTGACTATAATGAGACCTTGACTCATAATAGATAGATAGATAGATAGATAGATAGATAGATAGATAGATAGATAGATAAGCAAGCAAGCAGTAAGAAGGCAGAGTTTGGTTTCACTGGTCATGAGGATCAATTCCACAGATCATGCAGGACGGGTATGCCTGAATGGCCTCGGAGCTAAAGGGTAGGTACCAAGACCTGATGCCAGCTCCTCCTTTCTCATGGAATTTGGCCCAAGGCATACAGGAGAAACACTAGGTCCCCTCCATGCCTGGACTGTATCAAAAACCCTAACCCTGTCCACTGAAAGGATGAGGAGTAGGAGGATGGGCTGGCAGGGCTCAGCAGTGCAGGAAGGACCCTTGCCAGCAGCAGCTCCCATTCCCACCACCCCACACCCACCCACACACTCTTGAGATCGCAGAGAGCAGTGGTCTGGGAGCCTGACGTCCCTGAGACCCCTTTTCGGGCACCATGAGATCAGAAGCACTTCCCCACGTCATTAAGCCACTATTTGTCTTTTTGTTCACTCAGGTCAATCAGTCCTTGTTTTATTCTTTGAACTTCTTTTCCAGCTGGGCATCCAGATGAATAACACTCATGATGAACAGAGGATGAGCAGTAGGGACCACTGCTGGGGCTCCCAGAGGCATCACTGAAGACCCTCATACCTGGTGCCCGGGAGAGACCTCTGTTGTTCAAAAAAAGACCCCCAGTAGAGCCCACACACAGCTAGACCACAGCCTGGGTTTGTGTCTAAATTTATCATTTATAAAGCCATACAATGGATCGTGAGAGACCAAGCAGCTGTACAGAGGGGGATAGCATCAGTGTACATACATTCATATCCAGAACACTTAGCATACATCAGGGTTTATACAAGGTGGCAGAGGCTATAGGCACAATGATACAAAATATAAAGTATATTTCCATCTATAAATACACAGCAGAGGGCTGGGGGGGTAGGGGGTGGATTCTGGGTTTGGGCTTCCCAGGAGAGGGCCTGGGAGACAGGGTTGGGATAACCAGGTTGTAAGGACCTTCTTATGTTTGTTTTAAATGAAAAAAAAAGGGGGGGAGAAAGTGGGGAGGTACCTCATGCACACCCCCAATGGGCTCACACACATAGGAGCCAAATGTGGGTCCTCGGGGAGGGCTGGGTTGTGAACACTGACGAGAAGACACACGGGGTGTGTTGCACTTCAGTGGCCTTGCTGCTGTGAGGGGCCCAGGCATGGAAACCAGCTGGAACCCTCCAATATTTCAGCCGTTTGAGGAAACAGGAGGCTTGCTGAGCCTCCCCATCCCATGTGGCTGTCCCCTTTATCATCAGCACAGAAACACAACTAATCTGTGGCCCGTCAGGCCATGCCTCCTAGTTCTTCTCATTACTGGGTCACATTGAACTTGACATCCCTCCATCGACCACCTCCCACCTCGAAGCTCCCTAAAGGGATGAGCAGACCATGCACACATAAACACACACATACACTTACACACGCGTGCACATACATCCTGTCACCGCTGACCATGAAAACACCAATCTTGAGATTTTCAGGCAAGGCTTAAGTGCAGGGGTGGGCCCTAGCTTTGGGTTCCAAGTTCTTCGGGGACCCAAGGCATGGAGGCAGGAGAAGCCCAAGATGTGAAGCTGGGAAAAGGGGGTCAGAAGTCCTGGGAGGTAGGATAAAGAAGACAACCCAGAGCGGCATGGATGCCTTTCACTCACGTGTCTCTCCTGCACTTCCCAGACTACACGAGACTGTTTTATCTCTAATCAAGTCTAGCCCAGAGTACAAAGTCTCTCTCTCTCTCCCCCCTGAAAGTCCCTTTCTAGAGGGACACACAGCCACAGCATCCTCCCTACACCCCCAGAGTGGGTACCTCTGGGGACTCTCCAAAGCCAGGACATACCAGGAACCCTGGCAATCATGTCTGAAGCTATCTTAGGTGCTGGGAAGAGGTCAGCTGAAATGACTCAAATGGCCTTTCAAGATGTGAATTCTTTCCTAAAACATGGCTGGACAAGGGAGCCAGGGCTCCACAGTTCCACAATAGCAGGCAGCTTCAGTATCCAATTGTTAATTTCCCCATCCTCCCCCTTGGGGCCACCCACCCATTGTATTCTAGCCCAGCTCTTCACTCATACCTCCCCACCCACACCCCAAAAGAACCATGGGCAATTCCCTGGGCCTCCATCCTGCCTCAGTCAGATCCTGCCTCAGTTAGCGTCTCTCTCTGCCATCTCACTTCAGGTATCAGGGAAGGTGAAGCCCCAGGCCAACCTCAGAGATACTGTGAATGGACAGAGGCAATGTGGACCTCGGCTGTAGCTGAGGGATCTTGCTGATGGCATCATATGCTGCCATGCTCTCTTGTCTCCCTCCACTCCCCCTCCCTCGCTTCTCTCTCATTCATGTTTAAGAGCAGAGGGCACTCTCCCTGCTGGCATACAGACTAACAATAAACAACGGCAAAACAGATCATTCACAAAGGGACAGCGGGTAAAAGTGCTCTTGTTTAAAGGAAATCTTTGGCAAGAATAGGTTGCACACAGAGTGGTGTGTGTGCCCGTGGTCTCTGTGTGTGGGTGTGCGGGTGTGTGTGGGTGCGCGTGTGCACGCGTGCATGAGTGTGCAGAGGCCCACCTGTGAGAATCCCAATGGGGAAGAGGGCAGACTACAGTGTGTGGTGGTCCCTACTGTAAGAGCTGGGGCCCCTCCCCCCTTCTCCACCGTAATTCCAGAAAAGCCAAACTCAGGCTTCCGTTCTTCCCAGAGGCATGCTGGGAAGGAGGCCCCCACGTGCTAGCATCCACTTTGCTTCCTTCACGTGACTCACACACGGTGTAAGCCTGAGTGAGGTATGGGAAGGTGAAACCATATATGAAGGCTGAGCCCAGACGTGGGCCTGGCCCCAAGGCAGGAGGCAAAGGTTCTGATGCCCCTCAAAAACTCAAGTGAACAACATTCCAGCCAGGAGAAGGCTCCCCGGACTGTGCGACATGCAGGATGAGGGCATTTACAAAGAAAGGGGATACGTAGTGTCCATTTGGAGGATGAGGAAATAGGTAATCCAGAATTTGCCTTGGATACCTCAAAGGGAAGGACCCTTTAGGGGGACCTCTATTACTATTCTTTGGGAAGTGGGGGGCCGGCAAGAGCCTTCACCTATGATCCCCACCTAACTCATTCTTCTTTCTAGCTCCTTAAACAATGTCCACAGCAGACAAAGCTCCCTGGAGGAGAAAAAGAAGCGAGAGATGCACACACCATGGCCATACACACCCACCCACACCCACCCCCCCACACACACACACACTGGCTCAGGCCTGTGGCAATAGAGTCTGCTGTCCTGCCCACACATCCAGGATGCTGGCAGCTAGGCTACTGTTTGCCAGAAACTAAGGGGTTAAAGAGCTGAAGCATGTAACTTCCCCAAGTTCCAGATGTAGTCTAGGGAGGCCAAGGCCAGCCCTGGGGTGTATGAAATATGAAGACACCCTGAAGCTCAGGCTTTACTTACACGGTTAGGGAAGAGATGGGAACAGTTTGTGGCCAAAAACAATAAAGCAATGTGTCGGGGGGGAAATAAATATTTCTTGTCAATTTACCTATTCTTTTTTTTTAACCTTTTCTTATATTTTTATTAGCTTACAGATTCTATCAGTATGTCTCATGTATATATTATATATATATTTATATATCAGTACACTACCACCTCTAGGAGTGCCCCCCCATGGCTTAAATGGAGGCCTTAAATGTAGGAGCCTTTCCAAGCCCACAAATGGACCATATTTGGTCCCATTTGGCCTAAATTCATACCTTCTGTCCTGTGTCCCACAGGCAGCATGGTCCTGCTGGGGAAACTGAGGCAAAGGGCAACAGGGCAGCTTTGGCATTATGGGAGGGCCAGCAGCATTCCCAGAGGCACTTGCATGTCACCCTGGGCAACTCAGTTAGACGAGTGTACGCAACAGTCAGACCCTAAAACACTCACAGAGGGGGAAAATGGGGGGGCTCCGGGCCTCCCCCAGGTGCCCTGGGTAGGCCTTTGGGAAGTAGGCTCCTGGGATAAGCCATCATGAGGGCCATATAGGACAAGGTAGGTCAGAAAGGCATGGCCCCTATTCCCCCAGTAGGCTTCAAGCAAATGAGCAAGTGCAAGACTAGAGCTGGCACTGCTGGCCTAGGAATTGGGCCCAGGGAAGGGAATAAGGCAGAATCCTGGGCACTGTCAGTGTGTATGCCCAACTCACTGTGAGCCCCACAGCACAGAAAAAGATGCCACCCTTCCTAGCGGGCATCTTTCTAAGACTGTGGGCATTACCTCTTCCTCCAACCCAGCTTCAGTGCCCAGAACACTGACTGCTTCCGGTTGGCCATGCCCTATGTACCAGGGTCTCTACAGAGGATAGGTTGGAGGCCCCTAGGGCCACTAGAAGGCAGGTGTAGTAACAGAGAGAACTCTGCTACCCATAATGCCACACTCCTACAGGAGACAGCTTGACATTTGACCTGGGACCCTGGTATCCCATATCCCTAGCCTTCTTTGGACAGTGTGCATTTGTGTATCACAAGGGACTCAGGCAAGCAGAGCTGTTTGTAATCTGAGTGGATACAGGCAGGTACTGATCAGCACATGGGGGGCACATTTGCATCCAGCAGCAAGAAGTCAGAGCAAGCACGGGTGCCTCCAGTGAGCAAAAACGTGAAAGTGTCACTGTCTGATGGCATTCCCTGGCCACTTGGTTTAGCAAGCTTCCCTCCTCCAGAGAGAGAGAGAGTCGCAGCTCGATTTCTTCTCTCTAAGCAGGAGGGTTAGGGAGAACGAGCTTTTTCATTGCTCCATGAAATATGGTCCCCCAAAGAGGCCCATGTGTTCCCTGTGGGAGCTCAATTATCTCAGAGGGGGAGGGGAGCCAGAGGATTCTGAGTCCATCTTCCCTTCTCTTCCTCCCTCTCCCCATCCCTCCACAATTCACTTCCCTCTCCCCGCATTGCACTTTCTTCTCTCCTTCTCCACAGTTGACCCAAAGTCCTCTTTCTGGATTCAAGGTGGTCAGGACTCACAGATCCTCTCCCCCACACCCCCCACACCCCATCCCCAGTGCCCAGGCCTTGGGCAAGGGCTCCTGGATCCGGATTCATCTCTTCTGGCCAGCGCTCAGCATGACCTTGGAGACAAAGTTGACAATGGCAGACGCAGGTTGGTTGGGGTCAAGCTCCGCGAAGAGGTGGCAAGCGTTGTCTGTGGTGCTGCCCTGCTTCCGGGCCACAAAGCCAAAGAGCCTACAGGGGTGAAAGAGGGATCTAGGTAAGGACTCAGGTTCCAGAGGGCAATCCAGGCAGGAAAGCATACCTTCTCCAGCCAGAATACTTCTAGAACTGGGGCTTAGCTTTTAAAGCCAAGTGCTGGAGACAGTGCCTTGCTTTGTTTCAGGGCAGGTGACATGCCCCTGGAGAGTTGGGGGTGGAAGATGGACTGGGCGTGAGTGACAAGACTGGTTAGAAAGGGTACAAAGAGACTGAACAGGAGGCAGGAAGAGTCCAGGCGCTTCTTTGAGTTCTTTCACAGCCTCACCCCAACCTGAGGTTTCCTACAGGATGTGTCCCCAGTAGCCAGAGAGACAGAGAATAGGGCCTCACTCCTCAAAAGTCTCAGTCTCTCTCTCTCTCTCTCTCTCTCTCTCTCTCTCTC
>OU015743.1:32514307-32526341 GCA_907169655.1 Acomys percivali
GGTTACAGAAGGCTGAATCATCCCCTCTCCCACACAGCCCCCGCCGGAGCCCCTTGTTGATAAGGTTTAGATTTCCTAACCGGTCCTTTCCATTCCCAAGCAAGGTGCTCTCGGTTTTGGCCCACTCCAGGCACTTCTGGCCTTCATTTCTTCATTCAATAACCACCAGCAGCTGACAGACACCACTCTGTCCTAAGAGCCATACAATCCCTTCCCCCTGAACCTCTGAACCCATTTCTATCTACCCAAAATGCACCTGTCATTTAAATCCATTCTATCTACAAGTCCTTCGGACTCCATGCCTAGACACACGTCTTCGTCAGAATCAAGATGGGAGCTACATTCTCTCTCTTGATCTCAGAAGCTTTGGCTTGCAAGCCCTTATCAGACCCCTGGTCTAGAGCCTAGTCACGTCCCTGCTTTCCCCACAGAGGATACAAGGGACAACCAGTGGGGTGCAGGGAAAGCCACACTTACTTAGCAGGAGCGCCTCCCTCTGTCTTCATCCACCTGTGGGGAAAAAAATACCCACAGTAAATCAGTCTCTCTCAGGAGCCCTGCCACAGGAAGGCAGAGGAACCCCCATTCCAGGAGACACATCCCCCCAAGGTCACACAGAGGGTAATCTGAGTGCAGAGGATGCTGCAGTCCTCCTCCCATGTAGAGAGGAGACACAGCGGAGTGTGTAGAGGTGAGCAATGAAGTCCGTGTGAAAGTCACCAGTCCTGGGGAGGAGATTCAAGTGGTTGCCAACATAATTATTCTCACTGCCCAGGACAAACCAAGGCTGGGGCTGGGGCTGGGACAAGGATACACAGGTGCACAACACACACATACCTCACGGGACAGAGAGGGGTGCTTATAAGACACTTACTTTCTTTCTTGTGGGTCCAGGTCGCAGAAGGTGACAGTGTTGAGAGGGTAGTGTCGTCTAAAGAAGAGCCTGTGGCAAAGACATCAGGGGGCCAGAGTGAGTGTGGGTGTAACTGCTTTTTCACACCTGACACCAGCCAGCAGTCGTCAGGCCATCTTCCTATCACGGTACCTACCATGAGTTCACATGGCCTCTGCTTATGAAGAAGAAGATATGAGATCCTCATATCAGGGCTTAAGCCTCACACAGAAACAGACAGATGTGCCATAGGAAGATGCCCCATGTGCTAGGGGCTGGGGAGGGAACTGGCACTGAGAAATGATAAATGCAGAACTCTGGAAGAGGAAGGGAATGACCTCTACTCTTGAAGTCAAGGCCTTATTCAGCTGTATTATATACGTTCAAAGCAGGCCACTCTTTAGAAGTACGGATAGGGGCTGGAGAGATGGCTCAGAGGTTAAGAGCACTGACTGCTCTTCCAAAGGTCATGAGTTCAATTCCCAGCAACCACATGTTGGTTCAAAACCATCTATAATGAGATTTGTATACGTAATAAATAAATAAATCTTTAGAAGTATGGATGGATGTTGGAAGTGGGTGGATGTTGGATAGAGGCATGCACACATGTATGAATAGTTTGGTGAGTGGAAAGACGCATAAATGGATGGATAAGCTGGTAGATGGATTGATGGGTAGATAGATGAATGGTTAAGTAGGTGGGTAGGTGGATGCATGAACAAGTGGGTGGGTGGAGGATAGATAGGCAGATTAGTGATGGATGCTTAGGTATATAGGTATTGAATGGGTATGGGATGGTAAGAGCAGGAGTGAATGGATAAATGGGGGGTTGGAGGGAGAAGGAGGTAGACAAGGCTTACTTTCTCTGATTGTCAGTCAGTGTGATTCCTTGGGCAGAGACCTTGAAGTGCACAATGGTGGCAGCCGGCGTGGGGTCAGCAGCCAAAGTCTCAGATGTCGCTTTGGAAATGGCCTGTGGCCCGGTGAGTGACTCCATATCCACAGAGTTGACGAAGAGCACATTGCACGCTGGAAGAAACAGAGCCAAGGAGGAGTCACGGAGACTAGAGTAAGCAGGGGCGGGCAGACAATCCCTCAGATCCACCGCGCTGAGGCAGGTGCAGACAAATTTCAGGCAAGCCTTGAGCCAAAGCAACTGCACACAGAAATGCAATCTGGCAGGGAAATCCAATTTCCACCTGCGGGAGGGGACAGGGCAGGGGGTAGGAAAGACAGGTCTGGGCACCGGTCCCATCTCAGGTGACACTTACCTGCTCCTTGCTTCAGCAGGTCAGTGGTTGAGTTGGCAGGGCCCGAGCTATCCTTTGATTCATCTGTGGGGTCTGAAACAAAAATTCAATTAGTAATTAAAAACCCTACAGTAATTAAAACGAGTCTGGCTGGGCCTAAGGCAGACACTTCAACATGGTCCTTGCAACTGATACTCTTCTGACAGTGGGTCGTGGTAGTCGGTGCTGTGTATATAAGATGATATCAAGACCCCAGCACAGGGTCGGGAAGCTCAGGAGTCCAGCAGTGCTAGGCTCAGATCCCTACTGCAGTACCTGCTTAGTGTCTATGGAATAATGATGGTAATGACAATGGTGGTACCCATATCCCTGGGTCTCCAAAACCAAGCATGTGACACACAGCAAGGCTTCAAGGAGCAATGGGGACTACAGGCATTTTGCATCATTAGATGTGTCTTTGTACAAGCCAGTGAGTGACTGGATTCAACCCAGCACAAACTGTCACTTTGAGATGAGTTATGATTAAGTGATGACTGTACTGAGCAGCTCGATTTTACCAGCACACAATACGTACCTGGAGTGACACAGTGTCACTTTATATGTTACATAAAACACACACTTTATTTCCTTTTTTTGTTTGTTTGTTTGGTTGGTTGGTTCAAAAAAAGGGGGGGTCTCTCTGTGTAGCCCTGGCTGTCCTGAACTCACTTTGTAGACCAGGCTTGACCTCAAACTCACAGCAATCCACCTGCCTCTGCCTCCTGAGTGCTGGGATTAAAGGTGTGTGCCACCATGCCCAGCTCGCTTTATTTCAACTACACTTTGACAAGAAACTTTTTAAAGATGCCAGAAATTGGAATGTGGCGTGTGCCTGTAATCCCAGAACCCTTAGGGATGGAGGCAGAAGAACTGTGAGTCAAGGAAAGCTTGGTCTATATGGGGGGTGGGGTGGGGTGGGGACGTGGGCAGGGACATTTTAAAAAGAAAGAAGAGGAGAAGGGAGAAGAGTTGAGCGTTGTTTGTATTGGCATGTCTAAACTTTGGTTTGCAGATGTGTTAGAACACAGATTGCTGGGCCCAGTCTACAGGTGCATTGCATTGCTTTTTTTTTTTTTTTTTCCCGTCATTTGGGTCTCACACACACAGATGAGTGCTCTGCCACTGAGCTACATCTCCACTTCTCTTTTTGCCTTTTTATTCTGAGAGCTCTATGTTGCCCTATCTGACCTAAACTCACTCTACAGCCAAAGCAGGTCTTGAACCCGTGATCCACCTAGCTCAGCTTCCTGTGTTGCTAAGTCTAGAGGTCTGTAGCCCCAGGCCAGCCTCTGACCCAGAGTTTCTGACACATTTGAAAACAATCTGCATTTTTGCATGTTCCCAAGATGGCTGTAGCAGCTCCAGATACTGCTGTTGGTTTATATGATTTAAATATTAAACGGTTTTGTAAGTTCCATACAAATATAACTGAATTAGCGTCTAAATTGTGTGGTTACTAATGTTATTGAAGTTGCATTTGAACCCTTAGGCTAATAATGTTGGTCAAAGTTTATTAATAATTCAGTGTGTCAAACTGGATGAATAGAAACCATCAGCTGACACTAGAAGTCTCTCTCATGTACCAGAATATTATCCTTGTGTGACTGTGCCCTGTTTCTCAGATCTCCCACAGGACAAGGCCTGTTCTGAGAATTCAGTGTGAATTTCTTTAACTGCCAGAATATATTTTAGAGCAATCTGGCAAATCAGTTAATAGATGTTCTTGGAGTTAAGCTTTTTCGTGAACATCCCCCCTGCCCCATTTTTTAATAGAAGATGGGGGAGGTGTCCCCTGTATCGCCTCCACCCTGGCTCCATTCCTGGCAGACACCACGAGGGAATTATCCTCCTACCTCGGCTTGGAATGACCAGTTTACAAGGCAGGGCCAGTGGGATGACGGAGTGCTGATAGACCAGGGCAGACAGGGAGCCTGTTGAGAGAGACAACCAGGCAGAGTGACTAAGAGAGACTGGAAAAGGGGCACAAGGGACCTCACCCACCCCACTCCACACCATCCCAGGATCCGCAGCAATCCAGCTGCTAGCTTCTTCACCACCCACCCCGAGTGCCCACCCCAGCCAACAGAATTGGAAACCGGCCCCCTTTGCACCAGGAACTACAAGAGGACCTAACTACTTTCCTTGACAGCCATGCCCCCTAAGTCCTTCTAGTCACAAAACCCCCATCAGGACAGTGTTGTAGGAGAACTGTGACACCAAATCCCAGCTCTGTTGCTTATCAAGTGGCACTTACACATCCTTCATGTTCAAACTGAGTAGAACGACAGGTACCATACAGGATTGCTATGATGTCAGAATAACATGACATCCAGATAGTGGCTTTCACATAATAGGTAGTGAAGAAAGGACCCCTGTTCTTACTGCTGTTATTTTAATGTACTGACAGTCCGTCTCAACTGAGCAGAACAAATACAGAAAGGGAACTGGCAGGGTGGAGTAGCCACAGTATACAGTATGCAACGAGGAAGTGTGGCTAAGTCTCAATAAAACTTTATAAAAACAGCAGCTGTTCCTTCTCTCTGCCAAAGCCATGCCCAGGAGGACTGGCAGCAGTGAGATGGAAAGAACTTGGGTCAGACCCCCCCACCAACCCCCGAGGACTAAGACAGAGATTATAATGACAAGCCAGAATGCTCACCAAAGTTTGGCTCATTGGGACAGCCCTTAAGCTTGACGCCTCTGGGGCCTGTCTCTATCAGGAAGTGCCTCACCAACTCATGGGTCATATCTCCTGCAATGAAGAAGAAGAAGAAGAAGAAGAAGAAGAAGAAGAAGAAGAAGAAGAAGAAGAAGAAGAAGAAGAAGAAGAAGAAGAAGAAACAGAACTGTTCATTCACTGGTGTAGCAGCCTCCTACCACCTACCACCATCTCATCATAACTTCTGCAGTGTATAGGATGAGCTGGGAGAGAGAGCTACTGAGACAAGGTGGCTCATCTCTTTGGGATAAGGATCACCATTCACTCCCCTTACAAAACCCCTGGAGTTTCTCAGGGACCAGCCCTGGCAGGTTAGGACCCTGTTCAATACCCAAGGGAGGCAGCCGCCCCAGCCCCAGCCAGGCAGGGAGAAGACACTACCTTTCTTGCCCTGCTGAGAGATGGTTGGAGGGGGTGAGGACACCTTCATAGCCAACCCATAGGCCCCTCGGAAAGAGTGGCTGTCACGGATAATGAAGGCCCCTGGCTCCTGGTCCTTCAGGAGGGCAATGGCTGAAATGAGAGGAGACAGAAGAGAAGAGCCATCAAGAAACCATTAGCACGGACTGTGCTTGAGTCCCAGGGGCCTGGAGGACTCTCTTCTCTCTTGAGATGACATTTTTGGTGTCAGGGTGTAATGTATCAAGCAAGGAAATATCTCCTGTAGATGACCAGAGAGAGCCAATGTTGGATGCCACGCCTGCCATCTACAGCTACTATACAGCTCATGACAGGAAGCAGACAGTGTATGTCTAGCAAGTGGGACTAGTCTATAACTTCATTTACAGGGAGGCCCTCCCTGCTGACTCTCATCCTATAACCATGGGCTTTCTCTGAGACCCGGGAGTGCGCCTACCTTCAAGCCTACACTCCAAACTTAGGGTGTTTTTCCTGAATAATAATATTATCTTCCATTTCATAGTTTCAGATGCCCTTGATTGGCCTTTAACTTTGCCTGGGAAAACCAAGGCTTCCCTAGACCCCTCCAAGGCTCTGCTTCAGACATCCCCCTTTACAAAAGAAGTGGGTTTTTTCCTGTCTAACTTTGATCCCAGTCCCCTCTCTGGGACCCCCACCAACTACACAGTGTAATGAGTTCTTGCTCAAGGCAGACATGTTGAACTGGAGTCCATGATGTTTTCTGATGGACCACCAAACCAACAATACTGTCCCCAACTCACCCTGCTCTCTGGAGATCTCAGGCTTGTACCAATACTTGGAAGTGTCCTGGACAAACTTCACTTTAGCCCTTGTCTCGGGACTATTGTCTGAAGAAGGAAATGAAGGAAAATTGTTACAGTTGAATTGCACACTCTCCAAAAGATGTCGACACCCTAATAGGCCTTATTAAAGACAATCCTTGAAGCCGTAATCAAATTTAGACAAAGGCCTGCTAAACTTGAGTGAGCCCAAATCCAATATGACTAGTGTCTTTCAAAATGGGGAAGAGACAACAGACGCATGAAGACAGTTCCAGGTGAAAATAGAAACATCAGTAGGTCAAGAGACATGGGACCACGATCATCAGGAACAGTATGGAGAGGGTCTAAAAACAGCACTCTGTCAGAGTCCCTGCCAACATCTAGATTTTGAACTCTGGCCTTTTCCATAACAGAATCTACTTCTATTATTCTAAGCCAACAAGTGTGTGTGTCAACCACAGAAAATAAACCAGAAAGTTGGGTTCATAGAACATGGTGGGAGGTACCCAGCAGCTTTCTTCCCCAGGCTGCCTCCTGGCAACCACCATTGTTACCTGGCCATTCTGTGAAACACCTTTCCCAACCCCATGCTCTGTGCCCAGAATATTCTGAGGACACCTTCCTCACTTCTCTCCCATAGGTTGACACCACCCTCCAGTCCCTTCTCCCTGTGCTCCGTCTCCCAGCCTCAGGCTAACATCCAAGAGCAGGGGCAAGAAGTCTGACGTCTCTCTCCTGCAGCTCATCCCCTCTTGATCCCCACACTGAATGTGGTATTCTATATCAGTCGGGTCAAAAGTCTCACCCTCCAACATCTAGACCAGGAAATGTCCAGTACTCTAGAGGTCATCTACAGGGTGTGATGCGCACACAGCCAGATGATGTTCCCATTCAGGCGCTCTGCAGACCATAGCCTCTTTTCCAGAACATTACATTGTAGAAGGGGTTTGGATAAGGTTGAGTCCAATGGTGGCATCGCTCTGGAACTTGTCACGTTCCTGCCACTTCCTCCTCTTTCCAGACTATAGGTGAGCATCACCGTGCCTGGCCCCTTTATCATATCTTTGTGCTCTGAGCCTTCAAGCTCAACTTTAGTTTTTCCTAAAATACCTAACAGGTTATTGTGAACTGCAACCACTGAACCACGCAGTGGAATGTTAAAACTTAGTCTTGCTTAGTCCACCGACATTCTTTCACCCTTCTTCATGAAGCAGAAACAACAACAACAACAACAACAAAGAGGCAGGAAGAAAAAGGAAAACAGGAGGAATCCACTTTCACCATTCTCATTTCCTTTGAGAGAAATTGAAACAGGGGACACAGTGTTGATGGTGCTACCAAGTTGAGAGAGAAGGACTCTGCAGCTGCAGCTAAGGGCCTTGGTTCTCACGGGCACCGGGGCTCTGTTTCCAGCGGCCTGAGGGGACTCAGCTCCTTTCCCAGGCTGGGCAGCTAGAGAGTGCATCTCCTGCAGGCGCCTGGCCCTCCTCTGAAGCTTGGCCATGGTTGATCTAGGGAGCTGTCAGAGGCGGCTGCAGTCCCCGTGTGTCTTCCTGTGTTGACTCCAAAGGCTATTTTAAGTAGGCAAGATGGTGGGAAACAGGAAGTGTCCTAACTACTAGAAACTTCGCATCCTTCAAGGAGTGAGGCTGGGAACCAGATGTCCCTAGTAGGCGGCAGGAAGCAAGGGATTGCAGGGTCACTCTGAGTGCCCCAGCTTGGAAGGACCTGGGAGGGACATGGAACACAAAGAGCCTTGGTGCTTTAGGCCCATCACAGGCTGTTTATAATTTTTTGCATCTGCCTTGAATACAAGTGGCCTCGGTGCCTCCTCACACAGGGTGAAAGTCTGGTTGAGAAGGTGCGCATCACCTGAGGCCTTGAACTTTATGTTTGGAGAATGGGCCATCTCCATGGAAGCAAAGACACCTAGACTAGACTTGGGGGAAGAACTCATCCTGGTAGAAGCAGGTCTATACAAGCTAGGCTCTGAGAAAGACATTTCGCCCCAGCCTGTACTCTGTTCCATCTGCCCACCTGGCCCACAATTAACTGATGTGTGGCGCTGACAAAAGTCACAGAGGTCCAGGACAGCAGCCTCGCAGTTCTGTTAAATCATAGTATCCCTCAAAATACAAATACATGCTGAAGACATTCTGATCATGTGTGCATGCGCACGTGCGCACGTGTGTGTGTGTGTGTGTGTGTGTGTGTGTATGTGTGTGTGTGTGTGTCCATGCTACAACCGCATGTATAGGTCAGACAACAACCTCAGATGTTAGTTTTCGCCTTCCATCTGCTGCCTATGCCAGGCTAGCTAGCCTGTAGGCTTTTAGGGAAATCTCCTGTCTCTACCATCCATCCTGACACTGGAGTACCAAACTATAAACACACACTACTATGTTCAGTTTTTTCACGGGTTCTAAAGATACAAATTCAGGTCCTCATGTTTGTACAGCAAGTGTTTTTGCCCACTGAGCCATCTCCCCTGTGCCAAGAACACTCATGGGGGGAGGGTGTGGGAGGGTAGTGTGAGCCTGGATCTGAAGTCAGCTCTGCCACCGAGTAACTGTGTGAGCCTTAGACTGTTCCTGTATAAAGCGAAGTTAAGAATACCTAGTTCCCAGGGGGCTGGAGGATTAAAGGAGTACTTAGCTCAGGCCACCACAGGCCATGCGCTCTATAGGAGGCTGTGACAGTGACAGCCATTCATCCAGACAACATACTGTGTGCGCACCTTCATCATAGCAACCCTATCCTAGCCATGTTTTAAAGGCACAACTCCTGCTACAGGCACGGAACTCAGGACTGAGTCAATGGCTCACTCACAGTTATCTGCCAAGGAATGGATGGGACAGAGAGATGTCCTAATTTGGGGGCAGGTAGGAATGTTAAGAGAAGAGACACACCTGGCATAGAGTACTTGGAAAAGTCTGGAAGCGTGTGGGAGAAGGAGACGGTGCTGCTCCCACCGGGACTGGACATTCCATTGGCAACAGGTGAGGAGGACACTTTCCCATTGATGGTGGCATAGTTGGGGAGGCTGCCTGCCCGGTCTCCCGCTGACATTCTTCGCTTCTCTGGTAAGGCTGGTGTGGGGCTCCCTTGCCGGAAAGCGGCTGAGTCTGGCGAGGGTGAGGTGGCAGGGCTGCTCAGGCCAGGGTAGTAGGCAGGGGAGACAGGGAATAAAGGCGTAGAGGGAGCCTGGTAGCCGGAGGCACTGCTTTGCCGAGACAGTGTGGGTCTTCGGTCCTCAGGGGTGGAGTAGCCACCGTAAGCTGCATGCCGGTCCAAGCTGGGGCTTCCAGGAGCCACCGATCCAGACCCACCCAGGTGTCGGCCCAAGCTTGGGCTCCCAGGGCTGATAACTGCATTGCCATGGAGGCTGGAGGCCAGAGTTCCTTGATGGGCTCCAGGGTGCCTGCCCAGACTTGGGCTTCCTGGAGTGGTGGCCACGCTGCTGTGGAGGCCTGGAACCTGGTGGCTTCCCACTGGGTGCCGGCCCAAGCTGGGGCTCCCAGGAGTAGTCGGTGCATTGCTCGGGTGGCCAGAAACCACATTACCATGGAAACCAGGGCCAGATGGACCCATCACCTGCCGGTGGCTCAAACTAGGACTACCAGGGGCAGCCATGGTGGGGTTGATGGCCCTCCGGCCAAAGCCAGGACTGGGTGGAGTGTTGGTGCCCACTGTCCTGTGTCGTGCCTGAGGGCTCCCAGGTATCATGTGGACATTGGCCGTGCTGAACTGTGGCTGGCCTTGGATTTCTGGAGAAGAGCTGAATGGCTGAAGGGAGTAGTCTGGGCTGCTGTAGCTGCTGCCAGCATGGATGGGTGAGGCGCTTCGGTAACTCAGTGCTGCCGGGCTCGGCTGCCCCAGGCTGCCGGAGCGGATGCTGGAGTCCAGCATGGGCTGGATGGGTGTCCGGGGACCCTGGTCACTGCTCCCAGCTGATGGGAAACTCCCCACGGAAGTGCTAGAAAGAGACATCAGGTAGAAAGGTCAGCGGATGATATTTAATACAGGGTGGACTTTGGCTGAGTGGCCAGCATCCTTCAGCCACTAAGAGCAGTAAGAACTCCACTCATAGTGTAGAGGAAGTTGGGGCTTTTATACATTACATAATGGGACCATGAAAAAAAAGAAACCAGAGGGTCAGAGAGTTTAAGTAGTAAGCTCAGCACACCACAGGGATCTAAAAGGCCAGGTTTCAACTCAGCTGCCTCGGATTCCAAAGCGTACACTTTCTTTACTGTAAAATGCTGACTTCTGACCTCGATCACAGCAAAGCAACCACTAGGAACAACGAAGGCAGCTGTCCCAGGGTAAGCACTTAAGTACTGTAGGAACTTAGAGAGATGGTCAAATCACCTAGCTCTATTCCCACAAGGGCCCAACTTGACTCAGTTTCTCTGGAGGTTTTATCATCTGAGCGCTAAAATAGGCCTTTCATGCCTCAATGACTCCAAAAAACAAAGTCATAATCACATGGGGCTGGGGAGGCAGGAGGCAAACCACAAATTAGGAGATTTCAGCTCATTGGGAGGTCTGTCTTCAGCACCACCAATCTGGTCACTAAGAAAGCAAGCAACTTTGGCATGGTCATGAGGCTCCGGTGATGTAAGTAAACACAGGCTAGTAGACATAAGGCTCTGCCCAGGTATGAAGAACAGGTTGCTCAAGGGCCAGGGTAAGCAGTCACTGGAGGGAGGGAGGCCACAAGCAGCTGATGCTTAACAGCTCCAGAGAGAGAAAGGTATTTACAAAGCTCAGGGCCCCAGGTACAAGAGGCTGTGCTCTGGGACCAGCAAGAGGCAGGCGCAGGGAGAAGGCCAAGATGAACGCCCTGGGAATGAACAAGACAGTGATGAAGTGGCCACCACTGCCCAGAAGTAAAGGGTGGTGATGAGACTGGGGGTGCTATGGTGAAGTTCTGGGGTCTCTGGAACCCCAAGAAAAGCCAGCTGGCTGCAGAGGCAGTATGAGGAGGAAGCCAGGGTAAATGAGAAAACTGGACCCCCCACCATCACCCTATCCCTAGAGGAGGCAAGCTTTCACCTAGTGAAAGGGTTGGGGAGGAAAAAAGATGGCATGGATGTAGTGGAGTGTTTAGAATCAGGGTTCAGGGTGAACATCTTTGCCTGTCTCTTGCCAGCTTGGGCAGGACTCAGGGCTGGGCCAGTGTCAGGGTGAGGAACAAACTGACACCAGAAAAGGAGGAAAGCGAGGGAGTCTGAAGACCATGGGGATTCCAGCACAAATGGGAGTGGGTTCCAGAAGAGAACGGGGGTGGGGGGGTGGGGGGCTGGAAGGCAGGGTCTCCCCTCCCGGGGACACAACCTGCTTATCTATGCTAACCTCATCCCCTCCTTGCCTGACACTCCACCTCTAGGCCTTGCCCAAACCCACCTCAACCTCTCTCCCTGTATTGCTTTTCCATCCAGGACATGGAGTCTCATTCTCACCACTCATCCTTGCAGCTCCCCAGTGTACCCCAAGCGGGACCTCTTCTGAAGGGTTGGCCTTCCCTATCTAGACTTCGGAATCCCTCTCTGTCTGCATCACCCAGATGGATGCCAGTAATGTCTGCCCACCAAGACGGGGCTGCATGCTTTGAGTTGTCCTCATGCCTACATCACATGCCCTAGTTCTCTGACGCTCTGACCTACATCTTTACCCCCAAGACATCCTGTCATCCTTTTGGGTTCCTGCTGTAGCACCATCCTTCAACATCCTCCCCACTTCCCTGGTTAGAAGTAAACCGCCCCCACCCCTGCGTTGTGACCCAAGCATTCTATGTCTGGTGCAGTGCTAAGCACAAGTGGCTCATGGCTGTACACATCACTTGAACTTGAGTCTAAAGAATGAAGAGAGGAAAAGAAGACAGAGAGAGAGAGAGAGAGAGAGAGAGAGAGAGAGAGAGAGAGAGAGA
>OU015743.1:32526351-32555787 GCA_907169655.1 Acomys percivali
GAGAGAGAGAGAGAGAGAGAGAGAGAGAGAGAGAGAGAGAGAGAGAGTGTATGTGTGTCCAAACACAAACAACTGTAGATTGAAACCTATTTCTTCTACCACTCAGCTAACTATCCCTTTCAGCCTCAGTTACCCCTTCTGAGAAGTGGGAACAAGCAAAGCTTAACTCTTAGCACTGCAACAGAAAGTAGATGACTGCTCAGAGCTTTGAAGAAAACAGCCTGTGGCCTGGGTGGAGCTTTCTGCACACTAGAGGTTACCCCTGGGAGATTAACAACAGGAAGGACTGCTCCACTGGTCCCTTTGGCTCAGGTGGGATGGAGCACAGCCTGGGAGCCTCGTTCATCACTCCATTTCCCTTAAGTCTGAAGCCCGGAAATACTTTCTCCCTAGCCCCGAGAAAGCATCTTCCAAGTGCAACAATCTGGGTGGGACTTTGCCCATGCACAGACTACACAGATGCCAGGGCCTCGGGCTCAGATTCTCCCTGTCTGCTCCTATTCCTGGCTTACCTGTCAGCACTGAGAATGGGACTGCTTGTAGAAAGGGGACTGGGGGAGACAAAGGAAGCACCGGGGGTTCCGTTCCTCAGAGGTGTCTCATGTCCATAGGCATGGGCAGCTGGGGCACCCATGCTCTTGGGCTCCACATCCTGAGCTCGAGGCCCTGCCACTGCTGTCCTTGCCACAGACTCCACATAGCTCCGGGGCTCTGGAAAAAAGAAAGGGACAAAGAGTGAGCATAGGTGTGATAGGAACGCACCCACCCTACCAGGGACTACAGCATCCCCCAGAGCCCAGCCTGGGAAAGAGGCAGCACGGAAAAGCCTCCAGGGGAACACTGGGGTGCTTTACTGAGGCTCCTGGTCGCACCCACCACCCCACCCCACAGCCTGAGGCCAGCTTTAAGGAGCACTGGCTTTCAGAAGCCTCTGCTTCTCTAGGTTCTACCTTTGAAAAGGGCCACCAGCATCTCCCTGCTAAGGACACGGATGCCTGTCCATGGCTGGCCTCTGCTTTGCAGCCTTATTTCTGTCTAGCCCTACCAGGGTCCTCAGAGGTCCAGGCTCCTGGAGCAGTTCCAAAGCCATCACCTGACTTTGGCCGTATCTCAGGATAGCACCCAGCCTGCTCGTCAAGCAATCCCCAGTGCTGGCCACTGCACACTCACCAGCCCCTTCCTGCCAAGACATCTCACCCACTTCTGCACAACACACTCAGCGTTCCTCGGAAGACTGATGGAGAGAACGTGGTGTTTGGGTGGAGCCAGGCATTCTGTGCCCTCTACAGTACAACCAACACACCAGGCCATGAACAGAAGGGTTTCATATACAGTATCCCCCAACCAGTGTTCAGAATAACATCAGGGACAGAAAGTCCATTTTACACATGAGGAGACTGAGGCCTGAATAGTAAAATGACCAGGCATGTTAGACCCAGGCTCCCATGGCCTCAGAGGCCAGCCCTGAAATTAACCCTATACTAACTATAACAAGGGTCAGGATTTTGGGCTTCTCCAGGGACACTATCATATGGAGGATGTGAATGTCATTGCCACCACCTAGAACACTGTCGCCATCTTTGTTGGCCCAGAAGGGCAAGATCTGAGCACAAATCTCCAGTGCCACAACCATAAAATTCACCAAAGCCAGCTAGGGAAATGGCAGCCAGGTTCTGCAGCCCTTGAGGGTCATGATTACGGTGAACCGAATAGAAGGAGAACCCCTCCTCAGGGTCCCCTGGCCAAGTGGGTGAGGGAAAGTTGAGGCAACTAAATGGATAGCTTCTTTTCTCAACTGGATTGAAAGCTTGGCTTGAGAAAGAGGGAGTGTTACCTGGGGTGTCAAGACCACATTCCACAGAAGGCTCCCCGACATCCACACTCAGCCCCCCCACCCCGGTGCTGGAGGAGCAGGCACCTGGGCACACTTAGCTGGAGCTCAGCTTGTGGGGAGAGCCGGCGGAGCCTCCGTCAAGCAGCTCCAGCCACCACTCACTTCCCAGGCCAACCTGACATAGAAGGTTAGAACTCTGGCCTCCTCAGGCCCTAGCACCATGGAGGTGGAAGTGCCGTAAGGTCCTGTGACACCTGACCGGTCAGATTCTCTGTAAATAGCTTAGGTGGGGTGGTCAGATGATCTCTGTCGCAATCATTCAACCCAGTCATCATGTGTACAGTGTCTGCAAACAACAGCTACATGAGCAGGCACAGCTGTTTGCAGTAGAATTTTCTTTAGGAAAATAGGTAGCAGGTAGATTTGTCAGCGGCCAGAGTGCTGACTCGGATCTAACCTGTCTCCTTGGCCAAGAGAAAGGGAATAATTTGCCCAGGACACAAAGCTAGCCAGTGGCTATGGCTAGCACCATGTCTCCAATCTCACAATACATGTTCTGGCTGGCCTAAGGGGCTGGCTCACAGTCTCATAGGAACACCAACACATGAGCCAGAGGAATGCCAGATCCACCGGGTCACCCATAGCAGAAAAACCACCTAAGGAGTTATGTGAGGTCAGTAAGATTTAGAGAGCATAAGTGCCAAGCCAATATGGGGCAGAGGTGGCATAGGTACCCAGGCAGACAGTCTTCCAGGCAGCTGTTGCTCATAGTTCATAAAACCACTCAACCTTGGGAAGCTGGTGGCCTGTCCTTCACCATCCCTGCCACTCCCTCTGAACATTGCACAGGCCCATCTAGGTGCTCAGCACAGCACCACTTGTTTCCCCAGGACACACAGCAATCCTCTCTCACCCAGAGAGCCCTGCTACCCACAGCCTTCACTTGACTGACAAAGGGCTCCCGGCAGCAGCCATGGCACATGGCCCAGAGGCCTCCATGGGTGTCTGTGTCACAAATGCAGAGCCACAAGACCTTTCTCCCTTCCAGCCCCATCTGGACATCAGCACCTTGTCTAAAAGTCAGACCCAATACATGAACCAATACATGAACTCTGAAAATCAGGCTGAAACCTACACCAGTGGCTCTCTGCCTGACCCACTTTCCTACCCTCTCCCACTCCACCCCTATCTGCATCCCCAGTGGCCACATTTTACCTATGTTTCCCCAAGCCTCTTGCCCTATGGCTCCATATGGCTTTGGGCTTTAGCTGGGGTGGTTAGGTCTTTACTGGCAGGGAAGGCAGAGGAGACAGGGAGGGAAGGAGGGAGGGAGGGAGGGAGGGAAGGGAGAAGATGAGGTTGTAGCTCATGCTCTATTTATCCCTACCTGTACCAGGGACAGCTTCTGGGTGGGCAGGGACAGCTCCCACGCCTGCTAGGGAGCCCCCAGAGGTTTGTACCCTCACTTGTTTGTTTGCCTAGACTTTTCAATCACCTAAGATGTTCCACTGGAATGAACCATGGGTTTCTGCCAAGACCTCAACCCACACATGAGGTAAGCACCACACTTTATGCTAAATTCTCATTCTTAAAAAGAAAACATATTCTGCCAACAGGAAGCTAAGACAAAGCGCACCATGGGAATAGAGCCACACCCAATCACAATCACCCTAGGTAGTGACTCTGTCCCAGCTGAATACCACCAGCTCCACTTCTCTTGTCAACCTGGAACAAAAACACTCACCTGCCTAGGATGGAGGCATGTGAGAAAGGGCCATGACCTTTTAGTTCTTGGGAATTCTGCCTGGTTCCACATTGGTCTTTGACCTCAACCCCCCTCCACCCTTGCACATTCCCTTCCTGAGCAGGGGTGGGGGGAGATGGGGGAGTCAAGGCTCCTCCTCCTCCTCCTCCTCCTCCTCCTCCTCCTCCTCCAGTCTCCTAGGGAGTAGCTGACCCACAGGCCACCAAGCCAGGGAGGGCAGGAGTAGTGGAGCTAGGGAGGGTACTGCATGGAGAACATTCCAGGAGCCCAAACCCATTCATTCCAAGTGGTTGTTGGAGGCAGCGGGTGGCTGGGAGCAACAAGCGTGACTTGATTCCTCAGCCAAGGCCTGTCAGCTCTTCACTCACATTCTCAACTACATCGCCTCACTCACCGGGAGAAACAAAAAACAAAACAAAACAAAAAAATACTTGGACTAAAGGAAAGAGGCCAGTACTGTCCACTCTGGTAAAATGAAGAAATATGGGGGTGGGGAGAAGGCCACTGTAATAGAGAACTTGCCTAGCATGTGCTAGGCTTAGAGTACAGTCCATCCCACCATACATACATACATACATACATACATACATACATACATACATACCTGCATGAGCACCAGATCTAGCACTAGCATTAACGTTAGTATTGGGCCACACATAGCCCCCTCCAAGCCCCTAAGCACCTCTGCCTCATGGTAAGATCTCTGCCCTCCCCGAGTACCCTACTCATCCTTAGACCCTCAGTCCCTAACATGGGTACTGATGCATGGTAGGTGCTGGACAACTGTGCACTAGGCCTCGTGTTTTGATGTCCCCAAAACACTGTCACCAAGAATCTCAGAGGGATCAGAGTCCAGTGTCTTCCTTTGTACCAAATGTGTACTCGGGAAACCACTGGGGCAAAAAGTGGAGCAAGATAGAGGAGGATACCTCGTATCGCCCTCTGGCCTTCATCCACAAATGCACACACACTCAAGCTCTGGCATCTGAGCCCAGAGCCCATGTAGGCCACCCCCTGCTTCCCTATTCTCTAATCATGTCAGCCCATAGCCATGTCCGCCCCACATGTTACTTCTTTAGCCTAAGGTCTCAGAAAGCTGTGTTCTCTCCTTTCAAAATGTCCCATACAGAATTCTTATTCCTATTCATGAAAATGTTCATGAGATGGAGATACACATCTCCCACAGCTTATCTCCCCACAGCCTGGCCCGATGCCGGCTGCATAACAGGCACACAGAATAGCAGGTCATAGATGACTCCATTCATCAATGAAGAAAAGAATGCACGAATATATTTAGCCCGGTGGCTCGAACAGAGCAAACATCCCTTGCAGCCTCGCTTCCCCAGCTGAAGAATTCTGCCACTGACCGTTTTTTCCTCACAAGCCTCTTTTTCTGAATTTCCCATCAAAATATCAGCAGGGACATCAGGCACAGCTTCAAGGGTCCACAAAGAATGTGGCCTGGGCTGACCCAGGAGGCGGCGCCTGAGTTATGAAATGTGGAACTGGCACCCCAGGCTTAATCTCTGCCCTTACCACCCACTCCTAAGCTGGAAGCTCAGGCCACGGAGCCTGGAGACAGGGGTGGGGCTTAGACAGGGCCCTCTGATAGGAAACAGGAGGCTCAGAAGTACAGTCTGGTCCAGCTTCTCCACTGTGATCTTGGCTGGGTCTCTCACCCCAACCAGACCTTAGCTCTACATCCCTGAAAGCACAGGCGTGGCTGGGTGGATCTCAAGAACCCTTCCCTTCAAAATTCCTTTGCCCTGATACAAGGACAAATGGAGGGTAGGAGACCCGAGGCCCCATCAGCTGAGAGTCTTTTGTGAGACACACTCAGGAAGCTGCACTTCAACTCTGTCAATATTCACTCTTCTGAATAGCCACCCCAGAAGCAGAACACAACTTCTGGGGCCTGTGTGCCTACCCGGCGACTTCCTCCCTGGAGTGTGACAGCCCACTCATGTACCGAGTCAGACACGCACACTCAGGAACTGGGCCTCTCTGTGTTGTTGGGCACTGAAGTTGTGGAAAGCAGTCTGGAGGAGGCTTGTCCATGGCGTGAGGCTGACAGAGAGTAGCGTTGACCCCAGCTTCCCGGATCTGCAGCTGGGTCTGCCTTACTCTCTGCAGCTTCTACACAGGCTGGTTAGAAACCAGCAAAGGGGACTAGAGAGATGGCTCATCAGTTTAGAGCACTTGTTCTTGCAGAGGACCTGGGTTCGATTCCCAACACACACACACACAAACACACACACACACACACACACACACACACACACACACACACGGTGGCTCACAACCGTCTGTATGTAACTCCAGTTCCAAGTGATCCCACACACTCCTCTGACCTCCACAGGCACCAGGCACACAGTGCATATATACATTGGCAAAATGTTCAGACACATAAAATAAATAAACCTAAAACTTAAAATAATCAATTAAAAGCAGAGAGGAGTCAGCGAAACTTCTGGGTAAGTCAAGACCATCACACTTGCAACAAAAAGTCAGCAGGGCCATACCCATGCTGGGGTGGAAATCAGAGCATTCAGTGCAGAAGAAAATGGGCGGAAGAAAACCAAACTAACCCTATAGAAAGTGGTTCTCAACCATCAGGACCCATTTGGGGGTAGGGCAAATGACCCTTTTACAGGGGTCACACACCAGATATCCTGTATATCAGATATTTCCATTACAATTCATAACAGTAGCAAAATTATAGCTATGAAGTAGCAACAAAAATAATTTTATAGTTGAGGGAGTTTCCACAACAGGAGGAACTGTATTAAAGGGTTGATTAAGAACCACTATCACAGGGCGTGATGGCACACACCTTTAATCCCAGCACTCGGGAGGCAGAGGCAGGAGGATCGCTGTGAGTTCGAGGCAAGCCTGGTCTAGAAAGCAAGTTCAGGACAGCCAAGGCTACACAGAGAAACTCTGCCTCAAAAAAACAAAAAAACAAAAAAAAATAAAAAAGAAAGAAAGAAAGGCCCACTGATCTACAGAAACAGCCACACAGAGCCAAAGCACAAGGTGAGAGCACGCAACCTAGGAATATGGAGAGGGCCTTGCAACTCACCTGACCAATGTTTCCTGTGCAGGAAATGAGGACATGCATGCCCAGAGACACAGAGGAGCCACTCAGGCCAGCACCCCTTACCCCATGACCAGCATGAGTCTTTAACTGAACTTCTGCCCTCCTGAGCTAACCTTCTTCTGCCAGATCGCAGCGCCCTCTTCCTCCAAGCCCAGGGCTCTCCTGGTCCAACAGCTGAGATCAATTGTGAACTTGAAAGTATTTCTCAAGGTGCTTGCCACCAAGCCTGACAACCTGAGTTCCTAAGTTCGATCCTAACACAGACATGGTACAAGGAGAAAATGGATTCCCCTGACTTCCATACATATAGCATGCATGTACACACACACACACAATTTTGGGGGAGGAAGGAAGTATTTCTCGGAATTGTGCATGGGTATCCGAGGCGTTTTTGTGAGAGTGAGCCCATAACCACCACAGGTACCCAGGTTTCAGAAAGATGTTTCCTGTCACTCTGCTGACAGGAAACAAGTCATCGTTCTAGGCCCGTTGCTCTAAACGAGGGCTATTGTCCCATCATGGTTTGAACCCAAAAAGTCCCTCACAGACTCATGTTTTGAACACACGGTCCCCAACTAATGACCCCAATGGCTGTGAAACCATTAGGAGGTGGGGAAGTAAGCTCTCAGAAGATAGCCTCTGAAGGGAGTGTCCACCCTGATTCCTGCCTCTTCTGCTGCTTCGTAGTCTTCAGTGATGTGAACAGCCTTCATCACACACTCCCGCTGCCATCAATGAGCTGTCCCACCATTCCATTCCTGTCTTAAGGGACTCGAGTCCCCTCAACCATGAACCCAAGTAAGCCATCTGTCCAAGTGCCATGTGTAGGGTCCTCTATCAGGTCCCTGTCACAGAGATACAAAAGCAGGTAGCTCACACCGCGAGCCAGCACTGATTCTATTGAAGGCACTGTTGCCAGGTGATCGTCACCAACACCCTGCAAGAGGAAGCTAGCTATACACCTTCAGGGCACAGGGCAGCCTCTAGAAGGGCACACACAGGCTTAAATGCCTGTGTACACTGCGTACCAGCAAGGTGGTGCACGTGCCCCTAGGAGAGGAAGTGGCACAAGAGGTATTTTTGTCAACAAGGTGGCACCATGCTGGCGCCTGAATACTAGCTGTGCCTGAACTGGTGCCCAGTGGCAACAAGTGTCCCAGGCAGCATTCAAGCAGTGCCCAGAGTGGCATCTCATTGTCAGAGGGTGGGGACAGGAAGGCTATGTGCCTAGTCACTTGAGAGCAGGTGAGAAGAGAGATCTATCCCAAGCCAGCCTTGTTGAGCTCGGTGTGAGAAAAGCCATATCCAGACCCAGGGAGCAGAAGCCACACAGACAGTAAAGCGCACTTACCTTCTGGAGGCCTAGTTGCCCCCTCCCCCTCATCTTCCTCTGAGGGAGGAGAAGAGAGACAATAGGAGGAGAGGCAGGAAGGAAGGGCAGATGATACAGACGAGAGGAAGAGCCAGGAAGAGAAGAGAGAGAGAGAGAGAGAGAAAGTTATCAGGATCACCTCTAGAGAAAGAATTTGCTGAAGAAAGAGAAGCCAGAGGCTGAGGGTCTTCTCTGTACAGGACCTCACTCAAGAGTCAGGTCCCTCCCAGCCTCTGCAGCCAGCCAGGGCTTGTGTGGATCAAGCATCAGGTAGTAGCATGCTGGCTAGTGAGAAAGGCCTCTGGCCCTGCATCTTTGTGATGTCTGGGTGTCTGCCCATGCTCCATGCTAATATGTGGAGCATGTGGAGGCTGTGCCCAAGCCAACCAACATCTGTGTTGTTCACGAATGCATACTGCTACCCTCTTACCTGGCTGGATCAGTCTTCTGGAGACTAAGGAAAAAAGGAAAAGTTGACCCCAAGAACTCCAGCTCAGCTTTAAAACTAGAGTCGCTCCCTAGCTCAACCAACTCCAAGTTGCCTTCAAAAGTCCCAGGACCCTTAGCTTCTTCCCCACTGAAAAAACTAAGGGAATCGACAGGAAATAGAGGAATGGGTATGGTAAGCATTCCCTTCAGACAGCAACCTTCCAACATGCTCATCCACCTCATAGCCAGGACAGGTGACCTTGGGGCACTTGGGGGCAAGCCCAAGAAGTCTCTGGAACCCAGCTCCTATTCTCAGCACCAGGGTCAAAGGGTGCTGACATTAGACATGTGAACACAGGGATAAACAGAGCCTGCTTGGGGGTACAGGCACCATTCCAGGCAGAGGAGACCCAGGGCTGATGGTGAAACAGTCAGTCGGGGAGAAGGGCAGACAGCATGGTTGCGGGAGTGACTCATTTTTCAGGCAAAGCTTTGTGAGCAAACAAGAAAAAAAAAAAAAACAACAACAACAAATGCCCAAGCGCTAGCCTCTGACATCATGAAGATGCTCAACATAGGCGCCACTGGGCTGTAGCAGGGAGTGAGGGACTGCCACAACCAAACTTCAGGCATGTTTCTCCTCACACCTATGTGTACTCACACACAAGTGCTGGGACACAGGTCAGGGAGTCAGGCTTCTAGCAGGGCTGACCAACTCCAACAAATCTGGAAGTGGGTCTCAAAACTCTAAGGGCCAGAAGGCAGTGGCAGGCAGGAAGAGCACCTCAACACCTGCAGCGTGCCCCACTGCCCGCCCCCCCCACAGGGCATGACTTCAGTGTGGTACACAGTCACAGCCGCCTCGTTTCCAGGAAGGTCCCATATACCGCTATGAGTCCTCTACTTAGAACACCTGCCCAGGCTAACAGGTTCTCCCGGCCTCCCTAACCATTTCCCTCCCTCCATTCCAGTTACTCACCACCGGTGGGGTGCAGTAGGATGTCCGCTGGGTTGTGGGGTTTCAGACCCAGAGCAGACAGGGGTGTTTTGGCCAGACCTGGAGGAGAGCGCACTACGTGGAAAGACAGGGAGACACAGGAAGTGAGGTCATGTCATGGTAAGGGTGTAAACTGGTGAGGACTGGACAACTGAGAGCCAGCCCTGAAGCCACACCCCCCCCCTGTGTGCTGAACTGCCTCCCTGCCCTTCCCTGCCTCTGTGCTGCTCCATGTTTCAGCTTGAAAGGGAGAGAGTCCGGAAATGACACCCTGTTCCAACCCTTCCTCACCCCTGAGAGATGGTGATGGCTCCTCTTTATAGCTACAGTCTCTTTACCTCATGAAGACATATTAAACACAGCCAGCTTCTTCCGGTGTCTTTGCTTTTCTCTACACTATTTTCTTTCCACTTTCTCTTTCCCCAGCATCCTTTACACACGCACACACGCATGCACGCACACACGCACGCGTGCACACACACACACACACACACACACACACACACACAGTCCTTGTGAGCCATGCATACAAATGAAAGACAAGCAAAAATCAGTCTCAAGAGGGCACAAGTTGAAAAGTGGAGGCTGAGCATCACAGGCAGGGACCTTACCATCCCTGAGACTCAGCAGCCCCAGGCCACGTGATCCCTTCAAAACTGCAAGAGAGGCCTTGTCAGAGAGAAGCTTGGAACTCTGGGAGGAGAAACCAGCACTCTTCTGCCAAGAGCACAGCTTCCCACGTGAAATGAGGCTCCTCCCAAGTGGCCCATCTGGGTTACAAGTGTCATGTATCACACAAGGTCTGAAAGGGCTGCCCGGCTCTTTTCCCATCAGCCAAGGACTTTGAACAGAGCAACAGGGGTAGCATTGGGCCCAGTCACGCGATCCCTCAGCGGCAGCTGCCATGCATCCTAGCACATCTCTGAGGAGAAGTAAAGAAATAAGGACTGTGGCCCCTGTCTGGGATCTTGACAGCCAGGAGAGAACACAGTCCCTAAGGACACACTCTAGTACTCAAGGCTTTCAACAGACGAGTTATGGCCTCCAAATGCCCAGAACCAAGCTGAGCTCTATAGTAGTTAATTTTTTTAAATTTTTTATTATTTAATTAATTTATCATATTACATCTCAATTGTTTTCCCCTCACGTGTATCCACTCATTCCTTCCTCCCTCCCGCTTTCACCCTGTTCCCCTCCCCTAGGTCTATGACCGAGGGGGACCTCCTCCCCATCTATATGGTCATAGGCTATCAAGTCTCATCTTGGTAGCCTGCTTATTCTTTCTCTGAGTGCCACCAGGCCTCTCCACCAAGAGGAAGTGGTCAAATATGGGGCACCAGAGTTCATGTCAGAGTCAGTCCCTACTCTCCACTCAACCGTGGAGAATGTCCTATCCATTGGCTAGATCTGAGTAGGGGTTCAATGTTTACTGCATGTATTGTCCTTGGTTGGTGCAGTAGTCTGAGCAGATCCCTCTGGGTCCAGATCCACCCATCATGATGTTCTTCTTGTAGGTTTCTAGTTATTTTAAGAAACAAACAGCTGGGGCTGGAGAGATAGCTCAGTAGTTGAGAGCACTGACTGCTCTTCCAAAGGACCCGGGGTTCAATTCCCAGCACCCACATGGCAGCTCACAACTGTCTGTAACTCCAAGATCTCACACCCTCATACAGAAACACACATGCAAACAAAACACCAATGCACATAAAATAAAAAATAAATAAAATTTTTTTAAAAAAGAAACAAACAGCAACAACAAAGTACCATCTGTAAGTGTGAGCATCAAGCACAGCTTATGTGTGTGTGTGTGTGTGTGTGTGTGTGTGTGTGTGGTGAGTACACACCACAGACACAGGCACACACACACACGCACACCCCATGCTTGCATCCCATGCCTGAGTAGGGGACATCAAAGGTACAAACAGACAAGACCCACTTCTGCCCTCCATCTTTTCTCTGTCCCTATGGACAAACGTGTGCAGCATACACTTCTATGGCTGACGCAGGCACGGTCTTTCCTTGCTCTCTCCACATCATCTCCCTGCCTCACGCTGCTAACACCGTGGTTCTGCTCATAAGCATTTCTCTGTCCCTTAGTAATGTTTGTCACCCAAATGCCAGTTTAAATGGCATCACTGTGAAAGAATGAGCTGCTTCTGAGAGCAAGGGCTTGTGGGAGAAGTCCCCACAAACATCTAACTAACATCTAGCTAACATCTGCTACCCAGCAGGTGCAGCCAAGGGGCAGGGGCTCACAGAGAAAGGGACAGCGCGATCCGAAATTGTAGAAGGCTTGGCTTGGTTTTTCTCCCCTCCACCCCTATCTTTGGCTCCCTGGACACGAGCAATGCGGCCCTTATACTGAGGCAAGGAGTGGGTGGCTCTGAAGACAGGCTGCCCTCTCCTTCCTGAGAGAAACATTCCTTGCATTTCTCCGCCTTGCAACCTCTCTCCCCAGCCCTAGGCATTTAAGAAACTTCAAACTTATATTTGTCCCCAGGACACACGTGATCAGCCACAGGGGAGGAGAGAAATAGCAGAACCCAAGTCCAGTGCAATTGACCTTGGCTTCCATTCCTAGGAGGGGGTATCCAGCCCTCTGGGCTGTCAGGTGCAGCAGTTACTGAATGGGGTTGTAAAGGTAAAAAGTGAAGACCTAGGAAGAGATGCCACAAGAAGCCAAAAAGACAGTGCTTGGGCAGGGTACCCTAGGTCTGTACAACTGCTCTAGGCATTTGGGTTAGCTCATCTGAGCTGCACTAGGTACACAAAATACATGCAGGAATTCAAAATATGTGAAAAAATAACACAAAATGACATTTGAGTTGGTTTGGTATTTTGTTTTGTTTTGCTTTTGTGTTTTTTGTTTTTTTCATTTTTCAAGACAGGGTTTCTCTGTGTAGCCTTGGCTGTCCTGGACTTGCTTTGTAGACCAGGCTGGCCTCGAACTCACAGAGATCTGCCTGCCTCTGCTTCCCGAGTGCTGGGATTAAAGGTATGTGCCACCACTGCCCGGCTTTTGTCTTGTTTTTTGAAACAGGCTCTTGATCTCAAACTTGCAATTCCCCTGCTTCAGTCTCTTGAGTGATAAAATTGTGAGTGTGTACCACCATACTTGACTCATTTTTTAATATTAATATTGCTAATTCAATATTTTAGATTGGAGTTATATAAAAATATTGCAAACATTAATGTCACTGGGATCCTTGAAAATAAATCCTCTGTGTGTACATATGTGGTATATTCATGTGTGTGCATGTGAGAGCAATGCAACGTCGTGCACACATGGAGGTTGAGATCTAGTGTCTTTCTTTATCACTTTTTTTTTTTTTTGAGATTGGGTCTGTGGATTCAGTGATGCTGGCCAACCAGCTCCTGAGGATCTGGTGTCTCTGCATCCCAGAGCTGAGATTATAGGTGCTCTTGGCTTCTCTCGGGGGGAGGGGAGACTAAGGGCCAAAACTCAGGTTTTCATGATTGTATAGCAAGCACTTTACCCACTAAGTCATCTTATAACATTTTTAATATTACAGATTATCACAATAAAATATTGTTTTTTGGAAATATTTATTTCCCTATTGAAGTGACAGTTTTTCAAATTTATTAAAAAGTTACTACTGATTTCACTAGCATCCTGACACATGGGGAATTTTAAATTGTATGTGTGTGTGTGTGTGTGTTTATGTGTGCGTGTGCGCTATGTACACTGGGCATCAGGAGCCATGCCTCCCAGGACCATTTCAGTGCCAGCTTCAGCTTCCTGTATGCCTGGGACAGCCCCCCCCCCCACATGCAGTCTACATTCTGGCCCTGTGAGGGACAGCATACCCCAGGGGATGCAGAGCCAAGCTCAGTCAACACTTCCTGCTGGCCTTCCTTCTCTGGGGGACTAATGGCCACTCAGGCCAGGCCTAGTCTACCTAAGCCCTGAGCACCATCCATCTCTACTTTGCCTGCCATCCACACCTCTCATGGGAACCCTGTGACCTTTACCAACTGGTATGACCCTATCACTTTCCCTATAGCAATGTCCCCCAATTCCTCTCAAGGCACTTCCCTGACAGAAAGGAGCACAGACCACCCAGGGGGCTCACTCGGTTCTCTTCCCCGTTGTTCAGGGACAAGCTTCTCCAGTGAGTGCACTGGGGCCACAAACTAAATGCCCTTCCTGGAGGCCCAGGATGACATGAGAGAGCATAGTCCCAGTCCTTTCTTAGTAGAGGTGACACGGGGTATCTGAGATGAAGATGCCTGGATATAGGCAGGCAGGGCACTGGAAACAAGAGCAAGGATAAACCACGGCTGTCACGTTGAAAGAGGATTTCTCACTCAGTCAACACAGAAAGCTCCATAGTATGAGAGCCAGGACCTGCAGTCAAACTTTCTGGGCTCATCTTTGGGTTGGTTACAAGTAGACAGCAGAGAACACAGAGCACTAGAGATTGGGGTAAGCTGTGGAGTGAAAAGCAAGCTCTTCCAGCCCTTCCCACCTCTGCTGACTCTTGCCCCTCCAACTCCACACCTGGGGCAAGCACAAAGACTAATGAGGAAACAGTGAAGAGGGTGGGGTGGGGGGTGGGGAATAGGCTTAGCAGGTACTCTTACCCCCACTGGGTGGCGGGCTGCTTGGAGAGGTCCCTTCCATCTCCTCAAAGGCCTCCTTGTAGCTATGCAAATGGGGCTGCAGGAGAACAGAGAAGGTAGCCCTGAGAAGAGGTTCCTCTTCAGGTGATCCTGGGCATGAGGGCAGCAAGCTCGACAGCCCACACATTCCCTCTCCAGCTTGACTCTCTACCTTGCCCAGGTAAAGCCCAAGTGCTGGCCACTCAATGCCCCAGCAACTCTTTGTCAGTGGCTGAGTAGGGGAGTGGCTGTTTGCAAGGCCACACTAAAGCTCAGGCAGAGCTATTTCAGAACAGGGTCACAGAAAAAGGCCTTGCCACTGGACTGCTGCCCTGGGCATGAGGTTGTAGATAGGACCACCTACATCAGGCTATCTCGAAATGCATAGTCCTGGGTCCCGTGACAGATCTATGCCGGAGTCTCTGCAGGGGCATTTGAAAATGAAACATTTTTAACAAACTCTCTGAAGGTTCTTCTGCACATGGGAGTTCAAGACCCACTGCCCCTGACTACTGAAATGTCTCAGTAATGGAATCAACTGGGCACAGAAACTAAACCTCCTAAGAAGAGCCTTATTTCTCAAAAGCTCAAAAAGATGTTTGACAGTGTACCTGATCCGCTTTGGACTGTAAGTCTTGGGAGTATGTGTACCACCTTCAGGATGCTTGTCACCTCCCTAAAGCAAGCAGTTGGGGTACAAATGCTATTGAAGAGAGGAGACTTTGGGTGGGGGTGCAAGCAAGGGGAAATCACTATGTTTACTGAAGAGGCACTAACTGTTGGTTCTCAAGCTCCTGGAAACCCATCACAGACTCTGCTCCCTGCTATGGCCCCAGGACTCATCAACTTCTGGACTCACCTCTTTGGGCCGCCCTCCAGGATTGAGGGCGATGGTAAGAGCCAGCTCAGGGGAGACACACTGGACCGGAGAGCGGACCCCAGGACTATGGGGGGATGTGGCCTCTGGAGACTGGTTCTCATATTGTCCATCACTGGCTGCCCGCCTACGGAGTGGGGCGGGGGGCTCTGCAGGCTGCCTCTCCCGAGCCTGAACCCCTGGGAGGAAGGGCAGGGTATGGAAAGCAATGAGCAGAATGAAGAATAACGCGATCCCACCTAACACCGCCTCCCCCCACCCCACCCCGCCCCCGAAACACACACACACACACACACACACACACACACACACACACACACACACACACACAGGCAGCACCTCAGCTCGGAGGCTGAGTTGGAGTGAGCCACATCCCCTCAGTCCTTCACCATGTCTTCCTGTCCCCAACTTAACTCAAACCCTACATTTCCTCTGGTGGGTGGAGGGGGAGACCTGCTTAGTTTGGCCCCCACCTTTAAGACGCATCTCTACTCTGCATAGGATTTGGACCAAAAGCACAAAGGACTGATACAAGAAACAGATGTCAGCTCCTTCCAGCCCCCAGAGGCAGAAGGCCAGAGCTTCCAGAGGAGGGAAGGGAGGGTCTCCAAGGCAACTGCATCAACCAACAAGCAACATGGAGCCTTTGGGAAGGGCTTTTGGAAAGGGCTAAATTGCATCATCTTGCACATGGCGCTCCCAGTGGAAAACAAAGGAATGACCAAGTCACACTCTGGAGTCTTCAACCACAACTGGCTTCTGTGGTGGTTCTGATCTCAGGGGTGCCCTGGCTTCCCTCCCAGTGTACCCCTGAAACCTCTAACCAAGTTCCCCTACAGCTGCCCCTCAATGGCCCACTTCATCTCATCAACCCACAGTGCCTGTGGCCACAGCCATATCCGACCCTGGCAAAGGGCAAACAAAGAAGAGCAAAGGGCTCCTCCGTCTTCCTGTCCCCACTTCCTGTTCAGCCCACTGCAAAGGCTGCCCATGTTAGCCTCACCCTGCCTCCTCCCCACAGCTGGGCCAAGGCATGGAATCCATTATTTCACTATGCTGACTTCCAGAATCCTAGAATACTGACTTCCCAGGTCTCAGGAGCCTGAGGGTTGGGATCCTAAGCTTGAAAAATCTTCAAGTCTCATTCTCTGCCATCATTGCCACTAGGACTAACTAAGGGGCGTAGGTCACATGAGCTTGGGACATGAACACACCTCTGGGACCCTCTCCTTAGTCACAAGTGGGAGTGTGTGCATGTACACACACATATGTATAAACATACACATGCAATGTTGGCCTTTAGGAACACAGCCAGGGCAATCCAGTGGGATTCTCACACTTATGTAACCTGAATCCCGCCCCCATCCTCCTCTATTGTGGGAAATGCACTGCCTAGGCGGCCTCCAACCCTTAGTTTGCCACAGCCACATGGTTGCCCGGGAAGCCTTCCTGCTTAACATGAACAGCGAAGTGCCGGGGGGGCAGAACCACTTCACTCACTCACAGTTACTGTGATGTATCTGCATGTGCTCTGTGATGGAGGCTCTGAGGAGCCTGTCAAGGGACAGCAAGAGCAGCTGCCAGTGGTGCAAGTTAGACGTAGAAGGCAGAAGGCACTCCAGAGTTTCCACTGTGTACCATTTAGTCAGAGGCACAATGGAAACCAAAACGGACTTCGTCCTGTCGGTCACAAACATCTCTGCTCAAAGCAAACAAGCCCCCTAACCTCAGAATGCCCTGATTTACGGAAAAGAAAAATAGAGGGTGCGTCGGTCCCGAGAAAGGGGTGCTGGGAGCATCTACAGGCAGGAAAGAGAGGGGGTGGCTTTGGACAGCTGGAGCCACACCAGGCTCTGCCAGCAACTCTAGGCTCCCAGAACTACAGCAGCCTCTGGCTTCAGTCCCGTTTTCTCTTTCCTCCAACCAGGCCCAGCCCAACTTAGGCCTCTGGGGTGTGTGGACCAGCCCTAGCCCTCCTTCTGGGTTTATTGCTGGCAGAAACATTAGAGAGAAGCAGACACAGCCATGGCTTTTCGAATAATGTTGTGACAAAGGAGCCACTGGGCAGAAAGCTCTGGGGGGTATGGAGTTGCGTTCAGACCCAAGGTGAAAGGGAACATGGAGGAGCTGCCTTCAGTTCCAGGGCATGCCTCACACCTCAACTACCACCACCACCACGGGCTCTGGCAACCTCTCTGCTATTTCAAGAGTAGTCGCTTCCTTGTTTGGGGGTCCTATGTTGGCATTTGAAAAGGAGGTCTGCTTCTATTGGAGGGGCAGAGAACCTTCTCACACATTCTTGCCTGGCACTGCCTCCAAGGCCAGGGCCATAGAAGGCAACCATGGTAAGGACTGGAGGCTGCTCTCTGTGTGCAATGTGCCTCCAGTAGGGGGCACAGGTAGTCAGGGACCTGATAACAAGGGTGGCTGGGTCATTTCAGCATTGCCAGGATAGTATATGGGAGCATGCTCTGCCCAGAGGCAGGGGGATGGACCAAATGATCTCCAAAGAGAGAAGGGACTGCAAGACAAAGTTTCCCCTTGAAGGAAAGGAGAGACCCCCTATGTCACACTCCCCCGGGGCGGACCATTCCCAGAGAGTGGTTCGTGGCACCAGCAACCAGTCAGGGTACTCAGTCTTGGAACACAGTGTGTCACTGTTGTCCCCCTTGGCAAGTCCATAGCTAACCCAGAGTGCCTGGAGAGCTATGGTCTCTCTCTTTAGTCTCTTTCTATGAGAGAGAGAGCCTGACACAGTAGAGAGGAGAGAAGAGAGCCTCATTGTTCCATCAGCCAAGTGGTGACTCTGGACACCAGCTAACAGCCAGGGTTAAGGGTGGGGGTGGGGAGTGGGTCAGAGAGACAGAGACGGAGAGAGAACAGCCTTCTCGCATCCCAAAAACTGACTATAAAAAGGGGGCTTGCTTCCTATGCAGGCCTTCGCTGAGGACTTCCTCTGTTTCCTGGTTGTTCTTTCTAAGTCTTTGTTTGCCACATGCATACAGAAGCACACACGTGCATGTGCTCACAGGGGCACACAGACAGACAGACAGACAGACACAGAGTGTGTATATCCACCCCACAAGAAGGGCCACAGGACACTGCAGTGGTATGGCTTAAGTGACCTGGTTGGTCCCTCACTTTCCTTACCATAGGCCTTAGGGTCAGAGGAAGCAAAGCCAACAATGGATTCTGGAAGGGTCTCCCACCAGGCTGCTAAGTACTGAGAACTGACATGGTCTGATGTCAGAAAGTGGCCTTTCAACTCATAATGCCCCGCAGTCAGTCCTGTGTCATCCTCCAAGGGCTATTTCACCAGAGAATGGCATATGATCTTCCCCACTGCCTTATTTAGACAGGCGGTCACCATGGCCTGATAGCTGCCACATACACCTAGGAGCAGCAGTGTATAGTAAGCCCCTGCCTTCACTGCCTGCAGGAAAGTGCTGTGTGTCTGGGGGAACACATCTCTGCCCAAAGTGCCCTATGGGTCCGAGACAACATGTATGCGATTGTATACCTCTATATAGAGATAGATATAGAGCCATACACATACAAACACGCACACTTTCTCCAACACTGTGGCAAAGCACTGCCACTCTTTCAGGGGTCACGTGGATAAAAACTCAGAGTCACACAGTGTCATCACCACAGTCACCAACATAGGCCTCTCCCGTGGGCCCACATACTGGTCACCCCCACCCTCACAGACCCAACTCTTCTTTCCAGCCCTTCCGATTTCCAAAAGGCTGGATTCCTCAGCTCCAGGTGGTAGGACTGGGCATCCGGCTCCGTGCCCAGGGCTCCAGAAGTAGGGGGGATCCAGGATGGAAGCCACCTGCTGGGCCAGGGTACTAGAAAGCCACACTCAATCACACCAGCAGCTCCAGGGCAAGCCATGCCAGCTCCCCTTAGGACAACAACTGTCCCAGATCCTGAACAGACCCTGGGGCCAGCTTAATGCCTCATTCCCCCACTGCTGGGCCAGGAAAAAGGCAGAGGGAGAAGAAAGGAGGGGGAGGGACAAGTCGCCAGAGCCATCTCTCCAGTGTCTGCAGACGCGACAGAAGGGTTCGTGGGACTGCAGACACTGCACTGCTATCGGAACAGAGGGCCCCTTGGCCTAGAACCACTGCTTCGGGCTGTGGCACTGGAGACCTCTGGGCACACGGTCTCCTCCCTGATAGTGGCCTTCAGGCAGCAAAGCAGAAAACGGATAAGAGCCTGGCAGCCTCTGTGTCCCAGAGGGCTGGGGACACAAACGGATGCAGTCCTAGGGAAAAGCTAACAAGAGCTTGATGTAGGACCAGCACATCTACAATATATGTAAGGCAGGGCTTTCCAGACTGGGAACGTGGGCCCTGAACAGTTGAGACACTAGTCCAAAGTCACAGATGGCCACGGGCAAGGTGCAGGTCATGGGTCCCTAGCATCAGAAGGCTGCTGTGCAGCAGGTCCTGGGACATCTCTTCCTGTGTTACATGCGGTGGTCCCGGGAGAAAACACAGCCTGGGTCTTTCTGAGTCTTGGCCCTGAGGCCTAAGCCATCCCATCGGGGGTAGCTGAGGATAAGGGGCTGGGACCCTCAATTGGGTACCTCACTGAAAAGACTGACATCTTCATATAGCTCTCTGGACGTCCCCCTAATGACTTCTGACCCTGTGCCCAACAGGTAAGGCCAAGCTAAAAGCATCAGAGGCCTCCAGCCAAGCAGATGAACCGGGAGGGGGGGAGGGGGGGAGGCTGGGAGAGGAGGAGGGGAAAGAAGGCTAGAAAGGGAGAGAGAGGAAGAAAGAGAGAAAGGGAGAGAAAACAGAGGAACCAAAAGAAAGAAAGAGGGGAAGGTAGGAGGGGGGAGGGGGGGGGGGGGGGGGGGGGGGGAGAAAGGTGTCAAAGGGATCTCATGGGAACAGGGATGAGGGAGAAGCTGGGAGCTAAAGCGAAGGCCCAGAGCTGCGGTGGGGGGGGGGGGAGAGAGAAGCAGAGGAACCCACCAGAGAGGGAGGCAGATCGGAGCCGGTGGAGAGGAGAGGGTCGAGAGATGCCACTCTGCCTCAGGCCCTGCAGTCTGGCATTGTACACTGTCCACCCACACCCCAAGGGAGCCGGCAGGGAGGGGAGGGAGGCACCAGGCACAGAGAGGCACCGCATCAATGGCACAGGGGACAGGTGGACACAGAACACATCGAGGATGCAAGGAGGACGGGGCATTAAACAACACGGAACAGAACAAAAACAAAGAAAAAAAAAATCAGGGTTAATCATTGCTCTGACTCCAGGATTGGGCCACACATTGGAGGGAGGTAGGAGGCAGACAAGAAGACAGGGTGGGGTCAAGGCCTCTCTGCTCCTCTGAGGGACATGTGGCTGGCTCTCCTTTCTAACCCCAGTAGAGAGAGGAGGTGGCAGGCAGTCTGGGGCCTGGAAACTTCGGTCCTGCTAGCCCGCAATTCAGTCAGCCCAGGCCAACTAAGAGCCTCCCTGTCTCTCAAGGTCACCAGCCCCTTCGGAACCCAGGATGGCCCACCAATCTAAAACCCAGGGTCCCACCCCTTACATCCCTCAGCCCTGTGTAATTCAATCACATTAGCCTGAGCACTCTTATTCCCCTCATTCCTCTAGCTCCTGCCCCAAACCGTTGGGTACCACCAGTGGAGGCCTTGGGATAAACCTACAGGATGCTGTAGATGATCCTGCTGCATCACTCGGTCCTCAACTCACTGATTAACAAGCTGCCTTTGCATCTCAGGGCCTGTCCCAGTGGCTGGTACTTGCCCTGAATGTTCGATCTGGCCCATATCTGCTTGACTGCTCCTAGCCTTGCTAAGCTCCAACCTCTTTCCTTAGTCCCCGGCTGTTAGGATCTGACCCTCTCAGATGCCTCATGGGCATCTCATACTGAGCTCCCCCTAACCCAGCTCCTCCCACATTCTCACACCATCCAGGAAGACCTGGATTATTTCAGTTGTTCGCGACGAAGGCCCACGCCTTTGTTCTTTGCGTTCCACGTCTAGTTGACTTGAAAATCTTCCAGGCTGAATCTCTCAAATAGTCTACCATTTTCCTCCCATCTCTGCACTTCTATTCTGATCAATAGCAGCCACTTCTGAAAGGGCCTCCCCTCCCATCTTGGCCACATAGATGCTTTTAGAAGAAGCCAGGTGATGTCACTGTTTGGACTGAGTCCTTGCTAAGACTTCTCAGAACACACAGACCAAAAACTCCAAGTTCTTAGGATCACCTGCCAGACCAAATTTAAGCTGGCTTCATTTCCATTACCTCTTAGAGCTCATGTCGGTCACTCTGCTGCGGCCATTCGAAGCACACTCACGCCTCAGGGGCTTCGCGCAGGCTGCGATGGATAAGGCAGCCCCCTCGCTGCTGCTCAGTGAAGCCTTTCCCAACCACCCCAAGCTCCCACCCATCTTCCACTTCCCCTCTGGCACGCCTCTGCTTTATCTCTAACACATTTAACCTTCCACCTAAAATGTTATAATAGTTTAGTGGCCAATGCTGCCGTAAGGGTAAAGGTTTTATTAGTTGTCAGCATTTTCCCAGATCCTGGACTACCAAAAAACGCCCAGATTAGTGCTCCTGTTGAATTATGAGCTGAGTGGGCCCTGAACTCAGCCCTCTACGCAGAACGAACTGTGGAAGCTGTCCTCAATGCAAGCCCTAAAGCTTGATGCCAGATTTCCACCCCATTGTTCTCCAGCCCCCCACCCCCACCCCCCACTCTCAGTTTTGTCAAGAAGTTTCCAAACTCTTAGCTGAACCTGAATGCTCGCTAGGCTCCCAGGCCCTCTGCTGCCCATCACTTACTTTCTCCCCCATCTCTTCCCTTCTCCTACTTCCACCTTCAGCTCCCATGCACCTCTACCTGAAAACATTCTCACGATACCATGACAGACAGTTTCCAATGCCTTGTTCCCCACCTCGGCAACCACGCTGTCCCCTTTTATCATAAAACCACTTCGAAGAGTAGTTGGCAAGCTGTCTTCACTCCCCGTCCACTCCCTCCCCGGTCGCTCATGGTCTGGCTTCTGTCAGCAGCACTCAACTGAAAACATGCCTTTGAAAATCCCCAGTCTACCTAATTGGCCAGGCGGATGGGCTTCTCTCCCCCACCCCCACCCCCACCCCATGATCTCACCCTCACCCCTTTCTCCTTCAACTCCTTTCCCATCTTGACTTTGAATGACACACTACACCAGGCTGCTGTCACCACCCTGAGCCCTCATACTGAGATCCTGTGATGCTTTGTTTCCCTGTGGCCATTTTTCTGACATGCCTATGAGGCAGACCTCCTCCAAGTTCACAGCATTAATCTCCACCCATGGGAGAATATTCTAGAATCTACAGCTTTTCAAATCATGCATCTCGACCTGGAGAGCCTCCATCACCTCAAACAGAATCCTGCAACTCCATCTTCTATCACATCAGTCTCCTCTCCCTAATCCTGGCTTAAGGGGGCTGAACACTTCTCTTGACAAAGCCGTAGGCCAATGTTTCTCAACCTTCCTAAGGCTGTGACCCTTTAATACAGTTCCTCACAGTGACCCCACCCCAAACCATGAATTTATTTTTGCTGCTACTTCATAACTGTAATTGCTACTGTTAGAAATTGTAATGTAAGGTATCTGATATGCAGGGTATCTGATATATGGCCCCTGTGAAAGGCTTCATTCAACCTCTCAAAGGGGTTGCAACCTGCAGGTTGAGAACCACTGCCTTAGACTATGCTGAATAATCCCCTCCCCGTTGGTCCATTTATAAGCACGTTAGTTCTGTTCCCTTTAGAACTCATGGCATCACCTAGTCTTTTCCATGCCTGAAGTCAGTACTCTAATCTAGGACCCCATCACCAGGGCTATCTGATAAGCCCTGAGCACCATCCAGATCAAAGTCACTCCTGCTTTGCTGCCTTCCTGCTAGGCTGTACCAGACACATCTCTGACCGTGGATCATTCTCCAGACTAAACTATCTAATGATTTTTATGTCACTGCTCAGCACATCCAAGTATCTCAGTCTGAACTATGGCAGCTGCCCTTCCTGCTCTGTAGCCACTCGCTGCTCTGCAAGCATGCCTTTTGCTCTATTGTGAATCCACTCTACCCAGCAGCCTCACTTTCAAAACTATTCATCATGTCTAAATCGAATACCACACTCCACTAGCTGCTGCCACCACCCGACATCTCTAGACAGCAATGAGTTCTCCATTTCTCCCTCATGGGATTATTTCCATGGCTCTTATTACAAATAACTTAATCCTAAAATTCTAGCTCTCTCCTAAACCTGACTCCTTAAGGATAAGACAGGAATCTATCTTCTAATGAATGCTGAGATCTCCTCTAGAGGCATCAGATATAGATCCAACCAATCACGGAATTAGTAGCATGAGATACCTCACTTGGACAGACAACACGCCACAACCCCTTACTGCCCTGGCTGGGATACCCAACCCAACATTAGATGACAGTGGTGACAGTGGACATCTATCTTTACTTTGTTTGTACTATACGTTTCTAGTTAAGGGAACAGCCACTACGTTCTCAGAGCTTAACATCAAAATAAGACAGGAAGGGTGGGTGGGTCCAAGAGGAATGCATCAGGACACAGTACTGGGGCATGGAGACCAACCAAGGAGGAAAATGATGACTGGAGGAGTAACACACAGGAGAAACCAAGTCAAGGTCATGGATCTGAGCTTCCCAGGTTAACTCAGTGGGTTTTTATGCTGCTCCAACTTCTTGCAGGAGAATGTAGAAAAAGCAGAGAGTGGCAGTGCTAGAAGTCTGTTCTCCCTAGCTCCCAGAACACGCTACACATTGGTTTTTCCTGTGCCTTTACCTACATAAGCACTGAAAAGCCACTAAAATGATGCCAGGATACTGTGAAAGCAGACCTTTCCAACACAAGAAAAATTTCCTGACAGGGCATGGACCAAAAGGAACCAATAAAACCAGGGACATGAAACTGTCTGCTCTGTGTGGCTCAGCTTATTTCCTGCCTGAGCCATTTGTAGTTGCTGGAGATTAATAACAAGGTAAGGGGACAGAGACATGATGCCAGCAATATTTTTCTTCCTCCCCGTGACTTCATGACAACCAACACCTTAGTGGCCACAGAACACAGAAGTGGACAATGAAAGCATCAGACGCTGAGAGGAGAGAGAGCCTGAAGGGGGCCCACTCCAAGACGGCCCTCCTCCCACGGCATTAGCAAGCAGAAGGACAAGAAAATCCATTCTGCCCTCATCTGCCTAGAAGTCCCCTGGATCTGCTTGTCATCGCACTAGGGTGTCACTGTTCTTCAGCATCCTGCCCCCGCCCCCTCTATAAAACACTGGGAGAATGACACACTGGGGAACTTGGGTGGCCACTCCTCTCTCTGAAGTAAAGCTTGTAGGAAACAGTTCCAGCTGACAGAGTGAGCAAGAGGGTGGCCTAAGTCAGGTGCCCAATCTGGACCACCACACTGAGTATTTTGCCACAGAGCCACAGAGCTCTGGTCTTGGACCTTAAGACTCAGAAGAAGCAAAGAAACAAATCTGAAAGAAAAAAAAAAAACAGCTCTCCACGGAGGCAAGGCCCCAATGGCCATGTTTTATGGTATAAATACTTCCACTATGGCCTACTGCAAGCTGCCAGAGAGTGGAACCAAGGAAATGTGAGGGCAGGGGCAGATCTTCACTCTGAAGTTCAGGAGAACAGGGTATCCCCACCCCAACCCCCAGCCTTAAGTCCAACCCAAGAGCCAACTGATCTGCCCATCTGCTTCCTCAAACCAACATCCATCCTTTCCAGGGAAGGCGTCTCCTCCTGCCTTGCAGCTGGCATGGTGACTCAGCTGCCCCTAAATTTAGGAAAAGAACTGGAGGGCCGAACCAGCCGCCTGGCTTCCTCTTCTCCCCCAAGATACCCCACCCTGTCAGCAGAGGGACTGGGCACAAGACTCGCCTCACCAGCACAGTCCTTGCGCCATCCTGCCTGGGTTTCGCCTCACAATCAAGGCGACCATTTTGTTGGGTGCAGGATCTCCCGCCCACTTTGGCTGTGAGCAGAAGCATCACAAGCTGGGGCAATGGATTAACGTGCCCCATGGTTGTCCCTCCCAACAGGACCCCTGAGCCCTGGCTCCTTCCTCCCAACGGGCTCCTCTGTAGATCTCTCTCTGGGGTCACCCATGGAGTGAGACTTAGCAAGAACTAACAGAACAACTGAGCAAGAAAGACCTTAGCCTCACCAAGGTCAAGACTCCTGAAATCCTCATCATGGTGAAGAGCAGACAAAGCCCCCACCGTTTCAGGGTACTCTCACAGGCCTCCTGGGTTGAGCTCAGAGGAAAATAACACCTAAAAACCTTCCCTCTAATCTCCTCTATAACTATCCAAAGGCCCTGAGCTTTGAGGGCAGTGAACATTCTAGGAGTGGCGGTCTCCTCTCTACTTACAACATCTACCCCCTATGTCGCCGCCTCCAGAAACCCTTCTCTCCAGAAAGCGGTAAGATTGTACTGGTTCTATTCTGACGCTGCATAATTTTCCCTCTGTTAGAACCATCTATGTACCTATTACCTGACCAAAGCATAAATTCCCTGAGGGCAGGCATGGAGAAACACTGACCTTTGAGTCCCAATGCCTGGTTTGGTGCCTAACAGATGATCTGTACAGGAAGAAATGGCTGGGTGTGCACTCCCAAGACCTCCTCAGGCTGAAATCATGCTGTCAAAGGCCCTTACCTTCTGCTGTGCCTACTTCCCCTTCTACCCCCAATAGACAACAGAGACCAAACAGGGGGAGAGGGTGGGGAAATGGGACAGCTCTCCTAGGCCTCATAGTCTTCCAAAGCTGTTACCTGCTACCCGGTGGGCTACCAGCCCTTCCAGATTCAGCGGCTCTTCCTCCGGAGTTCGGGAGGGGTCTGAAGTAGTTTCCTTTGGTGGAAGCTGAGGCTGAGCGATGAGACCAGGGAGAGAGGCTGGGGGCTCCTGAGGCCCCGCGGAGCTATGGGGGCTTGGAAGAAAGGCGGAAGGGGCTGGACTCTTTGGATGGAAACTCTGGTTGGCTCCAGTTGGACGCAGCTGATAATCATAAGGTGCATAAGACCTGCCGGAAGAGACCAACTCCGGGGTGCCCAGAGAATGCTCGCTGGGGATATAGCCAGATCGGGACTGGGTCAATGGGTGGGACTGGCGGGAAGAGCCCAAGAGGGGCTGGGAAGAGAGTGGGGAAGCCCCTGGCCAGGCCCCAGGAACACTCTGGGACTTATGAAGAGGGGCAGCAGCTGAGGCTGGCTCCAGGTCCAGCATCAACATACTGAGGGTTTCAATAGACTGTTCGATCTCCTGCTGGGAGGCTGCCCTTGGGAACTCTGGGAGAGCAGGTATGGGGGTCTCTGCTGATAGCTGGGGGCTAGGCTTGCTGCTGGCAAGACTCGGCAATGGGGCTCTTTCCTGCTGGCGGGAAGGTGGGTGAGGCTGTTGCTGCTGCTGCTGCCATGAAGTCAGCCCCCTCTGCACAGCCTCTCGGCTGCTGCCCCCACGGGCTGGAGCTTGGGGCAGCTGGGGCTCCACATCTGGAAAGGACTGGGATCGGAATAGACCACTGGGGTCATAGCCACAGTGGACACTGGTCACTTTTTGTGACCAGGCTGTGTGGGGTCCCTCACGCTGGTAGCCAGCTAAACCCTCCTGAGCGGAGTAGGAAGGCCGAATGGGGGCCGAGTGACTGCTGTGGATAGGCATCACCCGGTTGGCAGACTCATAAGGGTAGCCTCCACCATTGAGCATAGGTTCTGTGGAATAGGGTTTGTCCAGACCATTGGTCAGTGGGGACAGGGTCTCTGTGTAGCCGCCTTCGCTGGTGTTGGTGACCCCATCCAGGGAGGACAGCGTGCCCATGCTGCCACCACTCTGCCCATCCTGGATAGGAAGCTCATCATCCAATATGTCCGTCTCCCGCTCAGATGCCAGAGCCCCACCGTTGACGTGAACCTGGGCTGGGACGACATGGCGGCCAGGGGAGGACACAGTCGGGCCCCCAACTGGGTGGGACCTGAGTTGCTGAGCCCGGTACATGGCGCCTTGCTTCTCTCTGTCTACACCAAAGCCGCTTAGCAGGCGATCAAGCTCTTTCTTCTCCTGAGGACTCAGGGCAGCAGGGGCAGTGGCAGCCCCAGAGACAGGCTCATCAGTCTTGTCTGTTTTAGTGGAAGCTGTGGAGTTGCCGGAGTCGCTGCTCACAGACAGTGTGTGCTCCACATGGTTAGGAGTGGCTGACAGGACAGGCCTTGCAGTAGTAACAGGTGCTGAGCTTCCATTCAGGGAATCCTTCTTCTTCACTTTGGCATACAGGCTCCCATCCAGTGGCCCTTGAGTGTGACCCACAACTTCTGCACAGAGAGAAAGGGAGACAGCAGGCAGCACACGTCAGCAAAAGAGAGCAGGTGCACTCGGCTGTGATGTTCCTCCCAAAGGAGCTAAACGCTCCCATTCCCTGAACCCCAAACCTCTTTCTCACTAATCTGAGGATGGTAAGGGGAAAGTACACCAGCACCCGTGACCAAGCTTTGGGGGAGTCCCCTCACTTGCACTCAGCTTCAAGCGAGGTACAGTGTCAGACTGACCAGACTGACCCTGGCCAGTGTTCATCTGTGGGTTATTAACGTCAGCTTCCAAACCAGAGAGGCACAAATTACTCCATGGGCCTTAGCAACCTTCTTTTTAATATGAGGATGAGGGGCTGGAGAGATGGCAATGGGCAAAACATTTGCTGCACAGGAACAAGGAGCTGAGCTCAATCCTCAGCACTCATATTTTTTTTAAAAAAAGGATAAATTCCTGGGTCAGCCAAATTGAATGGGCAAGCTACAGGTACAGTGAAAGACTGAGGAAGAGACACTCAGTGTTGACCTCTGGCCTCTATGTGCACATGCATACAAGTGTGTGTACACACACACACACACACACACACACACACACACACACACACACACTAATGAAATGTAGCAAAACCATGTTGGATCATATATGGCAGCCCCTATATACTGAACTCAAGGCGCTTCCACAGTTGAATGAGTTGATGCCCCATACTAGTATCATGGTAAGACTCAGCTACTCTGAGGCACAGCTTAAAGGGGGGTGGGGGGAGAGGGAGCTGGAGAGCCCCAGGAGGTAGGGGCATGAGTAGGATACACCCATGCTCAGTTTTGGGCCAGGCAAAGAGGTGGAAGTCAAAATTACGGCAAGACAAACTGGCCCTGGCCTTCCACAGTTTAGTTTTAGCTCAACACAAAGTATTTGCCAGCACAGTTCATACAATGCTATTCTTCCCTCCCACTGTCACATTTCCAGAAGTTTCTCCATTTTTCTCCCAGAGCACTGGTGAACCCCTAGTCCTTTACCAGCAGGCTTCATCCAGGACATATAGGCTGCTAAGGAAAAGAAGGTGAGTTGAGGTGGGATTGCAGAAGCCCCCTCCCCCACCCCAAAGCCAGTACTCAGACCCCTGAATGGGAAAGCTGGACTAGAGTGCTCCAGCAGCACCCACACCAAACAGGAAATGTTCTGCTCCTGTGGAATAGAGCACAGGAGGGTATGTGGGGTGCTAGGGTCAGAGCAGTAGTGAAAGTATCTTCGGTATGAGGTCTTAGGGGTGTCCTTTTGTCTGTAGACAGCTCTGGAGACGGCCCCTGCCCCAAAAAAGAGCAACACTTTCTCTGAGAGGAAAAAGTGAGTGCTGAGTGGCTTGGGGCCAGAGGGCTGACTCAGAAACTGCCCAGGCAGTTCAATGACTTCACACCCTAAGGAGTCGGCAGCCCTTCTCCAACCCTCCCAGTCCCGCCCCCAATAGATCTCCTTTTCTCCTGACTCTCCAATCCACACCCTAGGTGACAGTGGAAAAGACACCTCCCAAAGGCTGCACCAACTCCAGCCAGGATTCCCCAAGTCATACGCAAAGCCAGACACAAGAGTCATGAGAGATAACACATCCCATAGAAGTCAATCAGACACACCAAGATGTGCCCGCACCAGGTGCCCACAGAGGGCAGAGAAGCACTGTGGGGATGTGGGATCTGTGTACATGTACTGACAGAATCCAGACCCTGTCTCCATGTATCAGATATGTCACTAGGCCCTTCACACCTGCAGTATCGCAAGGCCTGTCTGTCACTCAAGCAGTGTTGTGCCTCCAGGAAAGATGGAAAAACGGAGGCAGAGATAGGCAAGAGAATCCATTTAAAATGTGTGCTACCTGTTCAAGCCAGGTTCTCAGTGAGAACTAATTTACTTTAAAGACCATGAAATCTGGATTGCACAACTTTTTTTCTTACTTTCTTTCTTACACCCTGAGGAAAGTGGGGCGGGGGGAGAGGGGAGAAGAGGAGAGAGGAGAGAGAGAGAGAGAGAGAGAGAGAGAGAGAGAGAGAGAGAGAGAG
>OU015743.1:32555797-32574865 GCA_907169655.1 Acomys percivali
AGAGAGAGAGAGAGAGAGAGAGAGAGAGAGAGAGAGAGAGAGAGAGAACACAAAAGGCAGAAATAATCCAAAATAAATATTTAAATTTAAAGCCACAAACACTTCAAGAAATACAAATGATCTGCCATACCCAAGAATTATCCCTCAGGCCAAAAGTAGGAGCCACTGAAAACAAACTCTCATAGAGAAGCATACAGCCAAAAACAAGTCGTCAGACGACCACAAAGCAGGAATGCCACAATTGTGCTCCTGTGCGTGAGGGCCCACACACCACAGGCCACCACACGTCACTCAAGAGTTCTCAGAGACGCTGGCTAGACACTACACTCCAACCTGCCACACATGTTCCCTAGGTCCATAGAGCTACAAATCTGTCCCCAGTTTCCACTGAGGCCTTAGGACCTATGCAAGCAACCAGGCCTAAGTGACTACAGGGTAGTTCTGCCTGACAGCCCAGAGCTCCCTGGGCTATGGCCTGAGTGCCACCAGCCAACCCTGGGACAGATCCTAAAGAAGACTGAGGTGGGCCCTGCATGGTTACCTCTGCCTTCCTTGCTCTTTTCTCCAGAGAAGTAACGTGCAGGATAGGAGGCTTCCCTCTGGCCCTGTCTCTCTGAGAACTGGCTCCCTGTTTACGGCTGCTCCCAAGGGGAGACAAGTAGCAAAGCCAAGGGCTGCCATCCCCAGAGACTTCTGAGGTGGTCTCTGGAGGGTGGGTCCCTCGGCCCAGTGGACAGATAGAGTTGGTTCCGCTCCCCACCCCACCCCCAACCCTAGGCAGCTACAGACCCTCCACACAGACTGTAGAACAGATGCTATCGTTACCTCTCAGGCCAGGGCTCCTCTATAGGCCCTCCACAGGCCTACCTACCCTGCCCTGCCTTCTTCCCTCAGCTACAGCGGCCATGAGAGCCACTGGTGATGATCCATTCTGAGAACGCCCAGACCATCCCAGCATCTACCCAAGAGTTTGTTAGAGAGGAGCATTCCCCAAGGCAGGCAGAGGCATGCAGGCTGCTTCTCACCCTCAGCACTTGACTGACCTCTTTGGCCCTGCCTGGCTCCTCCTTTTCCCCTCCTGGCCAGGCCTCACTCTTCATTGATTTTGAAAATGTCAATATTAAACTTGTTCTGCCATGTAACTTATCTCACGTGAGCTGTTGTTCTCAGCAACGTCCGGAATATCAACTGCCAAGGCACTGAGTCTTCCAAAGAAAATCGAAGCGGTGTAAATTATTTAATTGAATACTGTTTGCAAAATACAAATAATTGCAAACATTTCTTGCTGTCCTCTGGAGGGAAGGGGGGAGGTAGTTGCTCCTGGCTGCCTAATGCCAGCCGCAGGGGTCAGCCCTCTGACCCTCCAAGCTACCACGGTACCTTCGCTGATTGATTGGCTTTTTACCTTGTACCAAGGGCAACACCAAGGACATGCAGGCCACCCAGGCCCCAGCAGGGCATCACTGATAGGCCAGTGAGCGGCACTGACCTGTGGAGCACTCTTACCCTCCTCCTCTTAGGGACACCCAGGTCAGGGCCTCCAGACCCACCCCACCCCCACCCCATGCCAGGACACATACTCTCTGGCTCTCTCTTCCTACCACAGTCACATTAAAACCTATTTAGCGGGACCACAAGAAGCCGGAACACAAGGCTGGTTTCAATCCATCAAAGCAGGAAGGGCAAAAGAGAAAGGCAGACACCAGAGGATAGGAGTGGGATAAAGTGGCAGGGAGAAGAGAGGGACCTTTGAGGGGCTGGGGTGAGGGGAGCTAAGGCTCCTAAGCTGAGGATTCACCAGACGTAGGCCATCCAAATCTCAACAGTCAGCGCAAGCATTTCCAAGTAAGGCCACCTGAAATAGGAAGGTGTTCATGACTCATAGAGGTCCGGCAGAGAAAGGTCTGGCTGGGAGGGGTCATGGGTCCTGGCCAGATGACAACAGACTAGAAATATTAACAATCCCAGATACCCAGATTGTCATCAATCCTGGACAGTAAGCCCCTAGGCTCCAGAGCAGGCTGGCTGGTCATCTTCTTCTGTCACAGGCTACATGCTGTCTATTTCCTCAGGAAACTGACAAATCCACAATGGAATGAAGGCCTCATTCGTTTTGTCTGGCTCTCTCTCCTTGCTGGTTCCAGCAGCAGCTGAGAGAAGGACTCATCCTTGGATGCTGGGCCTGACAGCATGCACTAGGGAGCCCTTTGCTCCTCCAGGGCAGGGATCCAGATGGGCAAGTCATGGTTTTGGAAAGATCTGAGGAAAATCCCCAGCTGACTTGGATGTGGACCCATGCGCGGAGGCTCCCTCCCAGCAGCACCCTGTGCGGAGGTATGCCAGACACCAATGGCAATACTACCACAGGCCAGGATGCAGACAGGGCAAGGCCCGCCCATCTGATACACAGAATAGGAGAAAATGAGTGCAAGGTGCTGAAGTTAAACTGATGTTTGGGAAGTGTTTTCTAAATATGGTGCTCTAATTCGGACTCTTCTGGGGGTGCGGGGTGGGGTGGGGGGGCGTGGGGTGGTTATTAAGAATGCAGATCCCCGGGGCCTATCTGAAAGATTCTCGCTGGAAGGTCAGAGTGGGGCTGGGCTTCAGCACTGTAAATATGCTATTTGTAGCTTTGGGATCTGAGGTTCGGATCCGAACGTGCAGCAGAGAGGGAGATTCTGCTTGTTGAACCATCAGGACAAGACAGCCCAGGTGTGCAAAGTATGAGGTGCTGGCCTGCCTGGCTTGGAGAAAGGCTCCCCTTTAGAAGGGGGACTCCCAGAGGAGAAACCCAACCTGAGAGGGCAGCAGGTGTGTTTGGAAGGGTGAATGGTTTCTGGATGACTTCAGGATGGGGCCCTGGGTGATAAAAAGTCCTTTTGGCCCATGTCAAATAAACAACGATTCGTTGAAATACACCACTCGCAGCAGCGTTGACCACCTGACGGCCAAGGACATCAGTGCAGGAATAAGTGAAGAGGCGCCATGCCCACCATGGATACTATGGGCAGTTTGGAGGAAAACAAGAGGTTTTTTTGTGGGGGTGTCTGCTCATTAAAAGTAAGACTGGAGGCACGGTAGTGTGATAGTACAGGCCTCTAATTGTAGCACACAGACAGCTGAGGCAGGACGATGGTGAGTTTGGGGCTATCCTGGGCTACACATTAGGACTTGAGTCCCCAGAAAGAAAAGTAACACTTAGGGGATTAAAGGTGGTGTGAGACTGGGAGGTAGATGAGCAGCGGTGAAAAGTGAGACTAAGAGGCTAAGCGGAAGATATATCCCACCTTTTTTTGACAGACTCTGGACCAGCCATGGAGAGCATGGAAAGGGTACCATGTGGTAGCCAGCAGGTGGGGGCTGGTAGTGACCAGGAGGGCCACAGAGATGCGGTTCTAAAGAGGACACAGAAGGAAAGGATGCCTTCCTCTATCCTCCACACCAGGCACGCCCTTCACTCAGAAAAGCAGCCCCCGCCCCTGCCTTAAAAGGGCCTAGTCAGCTTGCATCAACTACTTAAGCCACTTTGGATTGGCCTCCAAGCTGCCTGTGAGGGTCTGGATGCTTACTCAAGCGTTTGCTGAGTGGCAGCATTCAACAGCTAAGCTCCTGGAGCACGGTCTGGCACAGGGCACACCCAAGCATGCTGTGCTTGCCTCTCTCCAGTCACTGCTTTCCATTTTCCAACAGCTCCCCTTACCATCAGAGTGCTTCCTGATGGACAGAGTAGGTCTCTTTATCGTCTGGCCCCGCCTGCCTTTTGAATCCTCCTCTTTGCTGCCCTCAGCACCCCACACAGCCTCCACTCTATTCTTACTAGGCTATTTCTGTGCTCTTCTCTGAGGCGGGCAGCACATGCTGTTCCTCCCCCCTGAAAAGCCCTTCCTCGCTCTGCTCCTGAGGCTCCCAACCCCACTGGCACAAACCTCCATCTCCTCCTTCACACCCAGCAACAACTTCCTTGGAGCCTCCCATAGGACGGTCCATTTCCACTGCCCCGTGAATCCACCACACAACGCACAGCCATTACTGACGATTGTGCCTCTAGCTTCTCTCTCTAGCCCCGGTACCCAGATCTATGTGATGGTATCTGTGATCTATGTGAACGCATGGAGCCTCTTGGGGTTCAATGTAACCCTACAGGATATCTCTATGGAGAATACAACTCCCATAGTCCTCTCACCTTACATTTAAGTAGCCCCAAGAGCTTGTGATAGTCCTGCCAGTAAACAAGCGCCTTCTTTACGTACAACCCAGTAGACAACCAGGGATTCAAGGTGGACACCAAGCCATCCCCAAAGTACTCTCCTTAAAAGCATCACAGCAAAGGTACTCATGAAGCGGGGGATCCCTCCTATTTCACAGTATAGGCCAAGTCCTGACTTAGGCAGAACCTAACCCATGGAATTCCCTAGTGACACTACAGGCCAGGGGGCAATAATTTTCCTAGGCCAAGGATATCTTGGGGGTATCTGATGAAATTCTAGAATATATTTTAAATATCCATGCATGTTGCCTATAATTCAGGGAGTAAGTGACCATTTTATAGTCCATCTATGGCCCCCAAGTTAAGACACATTCATCTGAAAGTCGGGGTGCTGCTTCTGGGGTGCCTAGCACTCAGGACTAGTGTGAAGAATCCAAGCTCCGTGCAGAAGGAGACCACACAGACTGGATGCAAAGCCTTTAGGGAACCCAGAGGCTTCCTGCCCAGAGTACCCTAATAGCTTTAATCAATTCACAGGTCTGATGAAGCCAAGGATTACCTATGGCCCAGCAACACCAGGGACTCCTAAGGTGGCTTGGCCTAGGTGGCAGGAACCTCCTAGGCTCAGTGGCCAGCCTGGCTTCTACTTGAGGTAAAATCTCAACTATAGCCATTTGGGAGGGCATCAGCTCAGGCTGCAGAGAGCTCTGGGAATTTCTATAGAAGAATGAGCATCCTCTGGGGTCTAAAGACCAGCAAAATGAGATGGTGAAAGACCACACCCAAACCTCTGAAGGGAACCACAGAGGGGATACAGCCAAGCAGACAGGAAAAAGGCAGCACAGGCATGCACCAGCCAGGGGATCTAGGTCCACTCAGAGAGCTGCCCACTGGTGTGATATAGGCAAGCTTGGGGCCTCGGGATCCTGTAGGCAGGGGACAGATGGCTCCGTGTGTGGCAAAAAGAAGCCCCTGTGTTTTTATCACTCTGAACAGAGTGCATCTGAAGGAACCCTTCATGGTTATAGAAAATGAACAGTGAGGGGTGGCAGGGGGACAAGGCTGGATTGCTATGGTCTCTCCACAGGTCAATGTCTGTCCTCTGTGTGAGTAACCTCACCAGTGTTACACACTGGTCACACACAAGCCCACCTCCATGGATGCAGGAAGGGTGGGGCGCCAGCCCATCCTGCTGAAGCAAAGGGAAGGGGTGGGAGGGGAGGAGGTGGGAGATCCCAGTGTCCAGAGACAGCACATCTGGACTTCTGGCTACTGAAAAGTAGGGAAAGTCAACTCTGAAAGGAGCGGGAGAAAAAAACACAGCACCTGCCCAGCTCCACCGCTCTAGACTCGGGTGTAGCTGAATCGAGACCTGGATGGACTCAAGGTCGGCTGAGCAAAAAGGAGCCATTTTACAAGCCTCGAGTTTTTAGAGCTGAAAGGCCCACAAGGATCCATTCCCCCACTTTGTAGGGTGACAGAGGTGCCCAAAGGCTCAGGGGAGCTAGAGGTCACTTGACAAGGAAGGACATGTCACACTGACACCTGAGTCCATATGCTGCTGACTGAGTGATGGCTCAAGGTGAAGACCAGAGTGGCACCAGAGAGGAAGAAGAGGACAGCTGTCCAGCTCTGATAGGAAACCAAGACAATATATTATATGGAGTCCAGGACAGTGATGGTGACAGAAGTGTCCCCACACCTTCCTTAGGAAGGACTTGAGGTGCTGTTCCCACAAACCATTCCAGTTGGATTAATGCCCTGCCCTCCAGAGGGAGGAAGTGGGAGATGGTGGCTGTGACCTTCATTTCTGACCCTTCCAAGCAGGGACCCTACCAAAAGGCAAGTGATCTACCCTGGTCACACATCAGCCCGTGTTCACAAGACAAATGTGAATCTCCCTGGCCAGACTCCACTTGTCCTGTCCCAAGGAGCTCAGCAGTCCTGGTACCTGACTCCCCAGCCTGGTGCTATAACCAGGGCCTGGCGCACCCGCTCCCCACCCTCGCCTATTTGAGCACCAGATAGTCCAGTCCAGGCAATTCAGGATGGTAAAAATAGCTACAAAGTCCTCTGCCAGGCCAGGATGCTGCCTGGGCAGAGAGAGAGAGAGAGAGAGAGAGAGAGAGAGAGAGAGAGAGAGAGAACGAGCGCGCGCCCTGGCCAGAGAAACAGCTTAGAGCCCTGCCAGTGAAGATGGGGAGAAAGCCGTGAATGGAAGCATTAGGGTCAACCCTGGGGACCCCACAGTTTTGTCTACATAATAGGGGAGTGCCCCAAATAATACTTCACAGGCCACCTACGATGGGCTCCTATGGAATTCTCTCTGCCCGCCCCATTTGACTCAAGATGAACCATTGCCCAGAAAGACCAGAGAACTCAGATCCACCATGCTCCTCCACCCAGCTACCCTTACCACCAAAAGCTACAACCATATGGTGTCCCAGTGAGTGTCTCTGGGAGGGGACAGCAGGCAAGGTTGACACAAGCATGTCCCAGTGCACTCAGAGGTGGCCCTGCATAGCCTCATACCCTCCCCGTATTGGGTCAGAGAGACTCAGGGGCTCCAGGCAAAAAGCCCCCAACCCCAGGTCCAACAGAGACCAACACAGGAGACACCCAGGGATAGCTGCAGGACTGCACTTACCCTCTGAGCAGAGAAGGAGAAAAGCTGTGAGAACCCTCTGATTTGTCCCCTCTGCTTCAAGTTTCAAGTAATTTCCTGCCGGGCTACAGTTCTCAGGCTGAGTGTCCTCCTCAGACTCCCTGGGACTGTCAGGAGTGGGAGGAGCCAGTGCCGACTGGCCCTGGACGGACGGACACACACACACACACACACACACACCCCCCTCCCTCCCTCCCTCCCTCCCTCCCTCTCTCCCTCTCTCAGCTCTAGCTCGCTCTCTCCCCCTCTCGGCTCAAGCTCACTCTGGCTTGCAGAAAACCAGTGGGATCAAACTCTGTCTGTAATCCCAGCCAGCTGGGTCCCCTGGGCTTCACTTATCATCCTGCAGTTATGCAGCTCTTGAATGACATCACAGTGGCTTCCCCTCCAGCCCGGCCCTGCTCTGCTCTGAGTCCCAACCCAGCCCCAACCTCAACCCCAGCTCAACCTGCCCCGGCACAGGGGTTGGACTCCAGCCTCCCAGCCCAGGCCAGCAAAGTCCCAGTTCCCAGCCAAGGGCAGCTCCAGACCCGAGAAAACAAGGGGAGAGACTCCAGAGCAAAGGGAGTCCAGAGGGACAGACGGAGAGAGACGGGCAGGGCTACCAGACCCTGGGAGAAAGGAGCATTCTGTGAGTGACCGAGATTTCTTTCCCCAAATTTTCCACATTTTCCCACTCCCAGCAAATGGAAGGCAGAGCAGATGACAACAATTTTCCAGCTGCTGAGCAATAAGGTGAAAAGGGTTTCCCCCCCTCCTCGCCCCTCCTATCCCCACCCCTACTCCCGCCACCTCCAGGCAGAGTATAGGAGCCAGGACACTTCCATGGCTTAGAAGAAGAAAAAGAAAAGGCCCTGTGTGTCCCAAAGAGGGCCTGGGTGCCACTGGACAGAACTCTGGGAGGGGGGGGCAGGGGTGGGGGCAGGGCAGAAGTCTCAAACAGCTTTGGCTTCTGGCCCAGGAACCTTGACACAGACTGAGTGAGGTTGCTCAGAATGCCGGTGGATGTCTGACTGGAGTGTCTACAGCTGCCTAGAGCGTCTGCAGCCTCCTGGCTACTGGTGCTGTTTCTTGCCATCTGTGGCAGCCGCAAGCAGCAGGAGTACTTTTCCAGGGGTCAGGATGCCCACTGTCCTCCTCAGCCAGGCAGATGTGTGACCAACCACTCAGCAACACACAGGCAGGTGCCTGGAAGTTCTCACCACAAGCTTGGCTTGCCCTAAAAGGTGAAATCCCCAGAGGACAGCCACCAGGACGACGTGTCCTTCGGTGTTGTTCGTGACTTAGTTGGACCTCAGCTGAAGTTTCCAATACAGTTCCCCAAGCCAGTGGGGACTTTGTTTCTCGCCTGGATGGTTCCTCCTCTGCCCTCCCTTGGCCCCCATTGCCTTGTGACATTTAGGTGCTTCCACAGCTCAAGGCTGTAGCTACTTTGCACCTGCCCTTCTAGCTCAGGATGGAGACAACCTACTAGAGAAAAGCAAGGGACTCTCCAGCTCCCACTGTGCACCAGTCATCACATACTAGCTCCTCTCTTGCCTCTCACTGCATCTGCTATCTAAGAATACAGAGAAAATATGAGGGAGGTGGAACTAGAAAAAAATGCCCCACATCTTGAACTCCAAACCGATGGAGACCATACTCTATAGGGATGACTGCAATGGCCCTCTTGTCGCCACAGAACCTACTAGACCTAACCAACAAAGCCCAGGCTCCTGAGAGGATTAAGGTATCCCCACCAACATGGCTGTGCCCACCCAGCCCAGCAAACAACAGCAGCAGCCCAATTTGATTTCATTTGCCCATCTGAACACCATCTGTAGTATTTTGTGAATTACTAAAATAAATTTAACTTAAACCAGTTCTGAGCACCAAATCCCATGAGATCACAGAGTTGCTATTTGAATTATACACATTTTTCTCTTCCTTTGATTTAAAAAAAAAAAATCTATTGATAACGGATCTTATGTGGCCCAGGCTGGTCTTGAACTTGCTTTGTAGCAGAAGATGGTCTTGAACTCTTAATCCTCCTGCTTCTACCTCCTAAAGGGCCTGGATTACAGATGTGTACCACCATGCCTGGTTACCCTTTTCTAAGTACCATAGGTACTCCTAAAGTCAGTTCATAACAAATCCAGCAGCCTTGCCCATGTACAGTGCAGGGAAACAATAAATACAACAGCAAATGCCAACACTGACCCCATCAGGGTGGCCTTCAGAAGGCAATGGAAGCCCCTGGAGAATGTGATGTCATAGAAACAATGAAGCTACTCAGTACAGCTCTGCTCGGACATCTGAAGCGGCCAGCATTCCCTGCATCCATGAGACCGCCCTGAGTGTGGTAGACTCTAGAGGCAGAGAGGTGGACCCAGAGACCTCTGGCTGCTGCCAGGTGCCCAGGCTTCATCGAGTCCCCAGATTCGCTGCTGCCATGGGCATCCATCCCAAGCTCTTTCCTAGAATCACAACACAGTCAGCCCAGGGGACATCCTGAGTTCAGCTTCTGGTCCACCCGATCCCGTCCATCCAACTCTGGGAAGCAGAAGGTCCCCACAGCTGATTAGAACCAGAGCCAAGATCACAACTCAGGGCCACTGGCTCCTGGAAGGAAGTTACCCCTGGCTGCCAGATCCAGGACACACACCCAGAGGGAGGTGGCTTGTGGGTCCTAGGAGTTCCAGAACATAAGAACCACAAGCATCTCCGGCTGGTCCACACAATGAGGGCCACGCCTCATTGGACAAGAAGCTCCAGCCTGCAGGTCCAAGGACTGCCCCAGCCTACAGCTCCAATAACTTCTTCATCCTTCCTCCCTGAGACAGCCTAAGCCCAGCAGTGTCCTTATCTGGGGGAAAGGGAGCTCAGGTTGCCACGGCCACAACTTTGACAGGCTCAGTCCCTTCTTACTGCTCTGCTTCCTGTTCCTGCCTAACCCTTCTCTCTCTTTGCTAGCAGGTGAAAAGCATCTCCCCAGGCCTGACTCTTGGCTCTTATTCAGAGTTATTGTCTCTTTCTCTATGTGTGCACAGGTATGCCTTTGTGAGAGTGAGCATGTACTTGTGTGCCTGTGTGCCTGTGTCAGAGGTCAGCCTCGGGTGTCTTCCCTAGGCACTGTCTTCTTCCTTTTTGAGACAGAGTCCCTTACTGGGACTTCACCAAATAGGTTAAAGTCTAACCATTGAGCCCCAGGGATCCTCCTGGGATTACAAACACCTACCCGCCACACCTGGCTTTGTGCATGGGCACTAGGGACAGAACTGGGGTCTCCACGCTTGCACTTTGCCAACTAAAATTTCAGTTCACCGCCCCCCCGCCCCGGCCCTTGTTCTTAATGGACAAAATGATTGTGTGTTTTGACTGCTGGCAGTCTTGGGGTTAGAACAGAAACAGGAAACAGAAGCCAGGAAGGCTACTTCATGGCTTGTGAGTGGGTCCTTGAGGGAAATCTGGCAGAGATTAGGGTGGGGGTGTGCAGCAGCAGGTGGTTGTTACCCAGGGTTATATCTGGAAGAAATGCCATTGGCATATAACAGGTAGACCTGAGCTAGATAGACAGAGGTAGGTGCAGGGAGGGGAAACTGAGTTCCCAACAGAATGGACTCCAATTCAGCTGCTTACTACACGACCTTGACTGGCTTAGTTTCCAGCTTGGCAAAATTCACTTCTTGTCTTAGGGAGAACCCGGATCATCAAGGAGGCAGCAGGCATAGAGTCAGAGGGGTGGGGGCAGGAAGAAGTATTCCACACCCCATGACAGACATGGTACCTAGGTGCTAAAGGTGCAACTAGAGGGAGGAGAAGGGACGGTGAGAAAGAAGGAAAGGGGGCTGCTTGCCTGAGTTGGTTATAGCACTGATATGTGTATGTGTATGTGTGCATGTAGGGGTGTGTACATGCGTGTGTGTATGCACTTGTGTGTGTACAGGAGTGTGTGATTGTGAGTGTGCACAAGTATGTGTGCCCTTGAGCATGTGCACGTGTGTGTGTGTGTGTGTGTGTGTGTGTGTGTGTGTGTGTGTTAGAAACATGTTCCCAGAATGCCCTGGGATTACTCCCCCACTCCCAGAACAAAAGACCTGAAGAAAGACAGCTCAGAGCTACAGGGGCAGAGCAAGTTGTAGGGAGCCAGCCTTCTGGTGGGGGGGGAGGTCTCCACACCTATTCCAGGAAGGCAGCAGGCATAGCCATTTGGGGATATGTTCCCTGAGAACAGGATAAGATTATGCAGGAAGGGGGCCGTCAACTCCCAGGCAGATGTATGCACTAGATGAAAGACAGAGGGACATCCACCCATGGCCCTCCTGCCCACCTTCACCCCACTGCTCCCAGCACAAACATGCTTCAGAAACGCCCTCATCTGGAAAGATGGAGAAGGCAGAGAAGGATGGATGAGTTTAGGGAGCAAAGGAAAATGAATCAATGCCTGTAGTCACTCACCAGGTGTCTGTGCTAAACCCTGTGTCTCTCGCTGGCCTCCATACCTGCCTGCCTAATGCAGCAGCTGGGGGGCTAGCTCAAGATGATCCTGTCCACATGCTCTTTCTGCTCTCCAAGACAGTGGAGCAGCAGAAAGAAGACAGGGAGGCAGGCAAACAGGGCTCAGAGGCACCAACAGTAAGCAATGAAGGCAGACGAGACCTCATGACATCTCAGAACCACTCACTCATACACCAGCGACTGACTGGGTGTATTGGGGTCCCTTGAATCTGCTCCCTGGGAACTGTGTGCATTCCAAGGAGGGTGATGGGCTTGATGGGACCACGTGGCACCACCTCTGAGCAGCCCACAGTCACCTAAGGACCCACCTTCATGAGTGAGTCAATCTTCACCAAAAACGGCACAGCCTCCTAGCATTACAGATGTGCTAGGGGCTGAGAGAGGCTATGTACCTTTAGAATAAAGCTCCCACTGCTAGGGCTGGAAGCACACAGGACTCGTCACACTAGAGGGGGCTCTGTGGAGTGGTCCATGGAGTTCTCTACAAAAGGATGTTTGCAGAGTAATCCAGGGGTTCAGTGTACAACAGGGCACTGAGTTGAGGGGGGTCTGCAGAGTTTTTACATGAGTGAGTGTGGGCTGGTGGTACACACAGATGGTCGTTTTTTCTTTTAAGCCAGGCAGTTCCCTTCTGTGATGAGTGAAATGACCTCCCCTGGCTCCCAAGCCCTCCTCCCCACAGGGAACCTTCCTGGATGGGAGATAGCCCGCCTGGCCCAGCCCTGGTCCTTCCCGCCTTGGCATCCTACAGGGAGCACCTGTGGGGACTCAGTGGTTCCCAACCTTTGTTCAGTCAGAGGGGGTTAGGAGGGAGGAAGGGAGAGGAAAGATCTGAGGAAAGTTTTTGCTTTCATATCGAAGTCTGACCTCACTGGCCTGGGGGGTGGGGGTGGGGGGCGGCCAACACAACTAACATCAAAGAATGCTTGATGCTGACTCCCCCCCCCCCAAGCAATCAAAGCAACATACAGTAAAAGCCTCAGACAAGTGTTGGTGACAGCTGTCAAGACAAGAAATGGGGCTGTGAGGAGTCAGGGCCTCACCTTCAGCCAGCTTTGTCTCTGCTCACCAGACAAGGAGAATCCAGCCAGAGCCAGCAGGGCTGGAGGGCATCCAGTTCTGCCCTCGGAAGACCTGTGTCCCTGTGGGAGAGGCTTTGGGTGCAAATAGTTTCAAGAAAGGAGGGGAGAAGGAACAGGGAGTCTGGGGTGGAAGTCACTACGTCCTCTTTACAAAGAAAGTGAGTCTTGTTGGGGAACTCCGTAAGTCGCCCTGTTTCTAAAGAGAAACTAGCCACCACCACTCATGCCATCCACACGGGCACATGGGTCGAAAACTTCATCCCAACTTCAAGAAAGGCCATCCTGAAGCTTGGCAGTAGTGGTGTATGCCTTTAATCCCAGAACTCAGGAGGCAGAAGCAGGCAGGCAGCTGCATTCAAAACCAGCTTGGTCTAAAGAGCAAGTTCTAAGACAGTCAGAGCTACACAGACAACCCCTATCTCAAAGTAAAAACAACAACAACAACAAAAACAGAAACAAAAATGAGCCATCCTTCTTACCTCACAACTACAATAGAGTCCTCCCAGTTATCAGGCCTCCATCCCCTACCTACAGCTAAATTCCATGCCCACCTCTGCCTTCCTCTCTCTAACCATCCACCAATACAATAGAGGAGCCTCGCTCAGCCACGTGTTATCAGAGAGCAATAGCAGCAGATGGGGAGTCACAGGCAAAGGTACCAAAGGGTGACTGTGGCTGGCCTTGGTCTGTTTCTCTGAGCGGTGGGAGACTCCTGGAGGCCTGCCCAGCTTAGGAAGATGTTCAGCCAGGCACTGTTCAGCTGGGACACCTGTTTCTCCTCTCCTGTTGGTCCTGCCACTGCCATTGGCTAAAGGCTAACTCATCTGAGGCTATTTTCTGCCCTGGGGCTAGGACATAACCAGCGACTTACAGGAAGTCTGTAAATATGCACCAGCCTAGAGTGGTCCCAAAGGGCTGGGCAGAGCAATAAAGAGGCCGATTTGTTTTCATCTGAGAAATGCTGAAACTTAATCTCTAAGCAAGCTGACCCTGCAGTGGCAGCAGCTCCCCTTCTAGCAGAATCCCAAGCTACCCCTCTGGGGCTGGTAATGGGAGGGAACAAGAGGAACCACAGTTGTGACTCCACCTTGCCCAGGCTGGCCTCTCCCGCCCTGGTCTGCAAGGGTGTCCAGGATGCAGGCAAGCACAGCAGTCCTTTGACAGGGCAGGCTTGCTGTTTGAACTCAGGTCCTGGAGTTTTCAACATCAAAGCTGCATGGGAAGGAAGGGAGGGTTCCTCCAGACTTCTAGTCATGTGAAGAGATGGGGAGAAGTGCCTGGATGATGAACAGTGGGGACCAGAACTCAGGCTCCGCCCCTCATCTGGCTGTGCAAACACTGGTAGGGAACCTCAATCTCTCTGTGCTTGTTGCTTCATCTATGAAACAGAGGCAAAACTACCTGGCTCACAGGAAAGTGAGCAAAGGCAGTCTTGGCTGTCCTACAGTATCTCACCCGGGAGGGGCACCCAGAGAGGTGGGAGCAGACTGCCTTCTGGCAGCAAGTGTCAATTAGCACAGGCCCTGAGGAGGCCAACCCATCAGTGCCCGACACCCTGAGAGAGGTGTCTTATGAGTTGCACAAATAAAAACAGTATATCCCAAGATGATCCATAATAGCATTTTCTAGAAATAGAGAAAAGGCAGATTGGAAATAACCTAAAAGACCTGTTACATTAATATAGGTTTTAAAGAAAATACTAACGAATAAAATATGGCACATAGGTATGGTGGGATATTATGCAGCTTAAAAAAAAAGAGGTGCTTCTTTATGTGCTATTTGGAAAGATCTTCTTCATCTACCATTGGCTGGGCAAAAGTCATTATAATCCTCACAATGGCTACTACACCCAAGTGACCTGGCCTTCATTACATGGGCCCTTTCTTCTATCACAGCCTCCATTTCCACACTGTACCGCCCCCCCCCCAATGGTTCCCAAGCATCCTGGCTCTTGCCCCAGGATCTCTGCACTTGCTCTCCCCACTACCTGGAATTTTCTTTCCCAGTTATATACCTGAGCAGCTCAATCCTCTTCAAGTCTTTGCTGTCTCCTCAGATCAATCGCCATGCCAGCTGCCTATCCCAATCGGCCTTTCAAGAGCAAAGCCCAAGTTTCTCTTATCTTATAACATACTCAGATATGTTCTTATCCTGTGCCTTTAATTTTGTATGTGTGCACGTATTCATGTGTTCATCTATGTGTACAGGCATGTGGAGGTCAGAGAACAATCTGGGATGTTGGCCCATAGGCTTGGTCTACTTTTTTTTTTTTTTTTTTTGTTCCTCTATGGTCTAGTGTTGTTGTTGATTACTTGTTTGTTTTGTTTTGTTTTTTGAGACTCATCAAGTAGGCTGAGCTGGCTAGTAAGCAAGCCTCAGGTATCCTTCTATCTCTGCCTCGACATGCTAGGACAACAAATACATGCCACCATCATGGCGGACATGTACATGGGTCCTGGGAACCAAATGCAGATCCTCAAGGGTTACGCAAGCATTTGGCCAATTGAGCCACCGCCTCAACCCCCCCCCCTTTTTTTTAACCATCTGCCTTCTTCCACCAAAATAGAAACCCTGGAGTCTTGTTTCCTTCACACAGCCCTGTCCTCAGCATCTGGGAAACCAAGGGGCTGACATTTCATAGGCATTCGACAAATACTTAGAGAGTAAAGGGGCAAGGTGACTGAGGAACCCAGGGGCCAAACACCACAGGCGATCTGTGTCCACCCCTTCCCCACTCAGCCCAATGGGCTCAAGGACTTGACCAGAGCAGTCCAAATCCCCATGCTCCTACCGTCCAGGCCCAGCCTGCCTAGGGACCACCCCTCCTGAGACTGAGTCCTTCCCTCCGCAGGACACTGGAGGCACTTCCATATTCTTGGTAGAGCCAGCCTGTTGCTGATGCCCAAAAGCTTCACAGGGCTTTGGGAGGTCTGGCAGGGAGGGGTGTGGAAAGGAAAGGGACTTAGAAGAGATAAATCACCCATGGGCATCCTGGGAAGCGGAGGGAGGGATGGCATCCAGGAAAAGGACTGATCTTCTGCCAGGCCTAGATCCCTTGAAACAATTTGCCTAAAACAGACCCCAAACTGTCAGTGGGACAGAAAGCAGGACTGCCCCCGTCCCCCACCTCAGGGTGGAGTTCCCAGGCAGGAAGGGCAGGGCTTTGCAGCATGAAAGATCCCAGGGAGGACCTCAGCACAGAGCAGCTCCTTCATGAAGCTGCTGAGTTGGGGAGAAGTGCCCAGAGCAGGACAGGACAGAACAGTCAGCTGCGGAAGCGCTCATCAGCAAGGCAGGAGGGCACTCAATATCCGGCCTCAGTGCAGCCCCAAGAGAACATTCAGGATAGAGAGAGAGAGAGGAAGGGCACCCTCCCCACTGAGCAGCTGGATTCAAAGGCAGACTGGAGCCCCTCCTGCAGGTCAAGGCCACTAGAGCTGGGTAGTAACAGCCGCCACTGCCCAGGGAAACCTGAGGGCCCAGAGCCATAGGACTGTAGGTGCTGTTTGCTTGTTAGATGGAGTCTACCAGTCAAGAGGCCAGGGCAGGCTCCACTGCGGCATGATCCGGTCTCTTAGTCTCCTAGAAATGGGGTCTCTGAAAAACTTAAAACAAAAGGGGGAAAGCCCCCCTCCCCCATACCTTCAACAGCAGGGAAGCAATGAGAAACAGGCCCAGGCATGGCTGAGGGACTCCAGCAAACAGGGACCCACCCTCAGCAGCACAGGCCTCTGGCCCCGCCCCCTTGCTCTAGTCACCTTTACCTCCCACACATCTATGGAGCATCCACCAAACACCCAGCCTTCAGGATAGCCAGGCTGATGTGATTGCTTTTAACTTCTATTTCTAAAAAGGTTTTCTTCCTGCTTCAGCTGCCACGCCTTGGCCTTGAGTGCTTTTCCTAGCCTTAGCTTTATAGACTTTGACCAGTATCCCTGCCTTTTCAATCTGAGAAATGATTCCATATTCATTGCCAGGACCCAGGCACAAGCTGTCCCGTTAAAGCCAGCTGCTTTGAGTCAGAGGTTAGTTAGCACCTGGTCCGGACCCTTCCCCCGCTTGATTGTTTTCAGGGTGACTAGGAAACTTATGTGACACCCCCATCCCTATCCCGAAGCGTCGCCAGGCATGGCTTTCCAACCGTTAGGACTAACTTGGTGCCCACCACTTATAGTAAGTGATTGATTAAGAATTGAGAGAAAAGAGGCAGGGAAAGGAGGGAGGGATGGCAGGATCAAAGGAGAAGGAAGAAGGAAGGATGGGGGAGAAAGGATGGTGGGTCAGAAAAGCATGCCATCAATGGGAACTTAAATTCTATTTCTTGGGTACAACTGGAGATGGTACCCTGGGCTGGGGCCAGCTAACTTCCATTGATTCATCTCTAGGTCTGGAGTAGAGGAAGGGGAGCGGGATCTGAGGGGACAGAGTAAATGTTCCTTGTCCCCAAGCTCCATCTGGGCACTGGGCTGCTGGCAGCAAGCTTGGCACCACTCAGAGTATGGCTCCAGTCTTCCACCTCCACCCGATGGCAGAGATTGGGAGACCAAAGGCTCATTCAGCAGGGGAAGGGATCGGTTTACCACGTGCTCCGGACACAGACTGCTGCCCAAGCCTGCCAGCAGCAGTGCAGGGCAGGCCAGCCGAGGGACCAAGGGCATCGGGACAGCCCCAGCCCACGGAGAGCTATGCTAGGCAGGTGGCTGGCAGATGCTGGGTCATGGGGGTTGTGCCTTCTAACCACAAGGTCACACTAACCTTATGTTTGAATCCACTGATTGGTCCAGCATATTAAAGAAGACTCCTCCTTTGAGGGGGATAGAGGAGGAACCCAGCATCCTCCCAGCAGCCTTTTCATGCATATGCATGTCAATGTCACTACAGATATCCCATACTGAGACCCAACCCTCATGCCTTAGTGTCTCTCTGGCCAACGGGGCTTGGGAAGACAAGGTCAGTCTTCCTGCTATGGTTGATGAGAAATCTTACAAGGTGGCTCACTCAGACCTTTCCTACTCAATCTAGGTCCATCCCACAGACATATCAAGGACAGAGGCATCCATCAACAGCTTTGAACTCCCTTCTCCTACCTACCTACCTTGAGGTCATAGCCCAGAAAAGCTGGCCTCCCCAGTATCCAGTGAAGATTTCCTAGCACAATCCAGCTTGAGAGCCCAGTCTGGTGATGCAGCACTTGGGAGGCTAAGGTAGGGTACCTCTGCCTCACACTAGCCTGGATGTTATATTTTGAATCTCAAATGTCCCCGCATTCTCATGTCTTGAACATCTGGTTCCCAGCTTGTGGGGCTACTTTGAAGGCATTTAGCAACAGGACATGTCCAGGAAGCCAGCTGCTAGAGGTGGGTTTTTGGAAGTGATGCCACCCCTGGATCTAGCAGTCTCAGCCTCTGGCTCCATCACCATGCATGGCTCCTCTCTCACTCCACACTCTTCCCCAGTCCTGCTGTCATGGACCAGCCATTTTCCAACCACGCCTTCCCCATCATGATAGACAGATGAACCATGAGTCAAAAAATCCTTCCTTCTATAAGCTCTTTCTGTCAGGTTAGCCTGGGCAACACAATCAGTGTCAAGGTAACCTAAGCTACCTATAGGGACCTTCACTCAAAAACAAACACAAAACCAGCCAGCTTGAGGGCTGAACCTCAGGCGCCCAACACACAATCTCAAAAACTCATTCCCTAAGGCAACCTGGGCATGCAGGTGGCAGAACCACCACTCAGACCCTCAGGCTCACCTCTTGCATTTTCTGGGGTCATGGGAAATCGGTTCCTCACAAGCGTTTCCTGCATCTCAATGAGAAGTTTTAGGAAGCAAGATCTGCAGATGCCTTGACAGGGTGTCCAGGGCCCAATTCCCAGGGTGCACATCTCTCCCTCTGCCACACTGTGGTGACCCAGGAAACTCATACTCCCCGGATACCCGACTCCTGTGCTCAACTCACACACCTCTTGGGGTTTAAGAGAAGAACACAGAAGACACAGAACCTCAGAGGCATAGCTTCCTCTGCTCTGTGCTGCTGCTCCAAGCTGCATGGGCAAAAGCTGCTGGTGGGCAGGAGTGACGGGCCTGGTGGCATGCACTGACCACCTGAGGCCCAGATGCTGAGGCCAGACTAGCCAAGGGTCTCCTATGATACAAGGTGGAGGTGGCCTGGGCTGCCTCGGATCCTACCCCAGGGGATCACCTGAGAGTAGGGGACCCTAGTGGGAGAGGTTGGAGGGAGGAAGAAGCACCAGCTCATAGAAGAGGCCATGAGCATTTGAAGGAATTGGTCTCTCACCAAGAGGGAGTGGAGCACATAGGCTACAAACATCCAGAAAAGCTGCCAGGCTGCAGAAGAAGTTTCCCAGATCTAGCAATAAGGAACTCAGGAATCACAAATCCACAGACCTCCAAATCTATAGGTGATTTGCCCAACCTAACAATGGTGCCAGGAAAGCAAGAAAGTTCTAGAATGTTCATAATGTCCTCTCTTCCAGCCTTGAGATGTTCAAGTTAGTATTCCTTGTAAACAGTAAACCTTCTATGTTCTATAAGCACACATATATGCACACACACACACACACACACACACACACACACACACACACACACAC
>OU015743.1:32574875-32585460 GCA_907169655.1 Acomys percivali
ACACACACACACACACACACACACACACACACACACACACACACACAGTGATGGCCAGGCAGGAGCTGACAAAGCAAGGAGCCAACTCTGATTCAAAGTCTGATTTTACCAGCACTTTAGCATCACACCAGAGTAACCAGAGAAGAGATGGGACTGGCCTTATCATCATGGGGAGTGCAGGACAGAGCAAAGGGGCACAGGTAAACATAACAAGTGGCTTTATGATCACTTCCTACATGTTCCAGCTAGATCTACAGGTGACAGTGTAGACAGTGTTCAGCCAGTGCTACTGGGAGAGAGGGTTAACCAAAATCACCCAGCACCCAGAATGTGCTATGACTCTGTCACAGTCACCATCACCATCACCACCACCATCATCATCATCACCATCACCACCACCATCATCATCATCATCACCATCACCATCATCATCACCAGCATCACCACCACCACCACCACTACCAGCATCATCATCACCACCACCAGTATCAGCAGCACCAACACCAGCAGCACCAGCAATATGGTTTAGAGGCTCCTTTAAGAATCCAGTCCCCCTAGCTGTACAGTAGTGGTGCACACCTTTAAAGCAGCACTTGGAAGGCAGAGGCAAGTGGATCTCTGTGAGCTCAAGACAAAGTGGGTTCTAGGACAGCCAGGGCTACACAGAGAAACTCTGTTTCCTGATGTTGGAGTCAAGTGCTGTGAGTAAGAGAGTAGAGGGACGGGCCTCTGAAGAGGGCAGGATTCATGCAAGCCCATCTTCGTCTGGTCTGCTCCAGCACTGTCACCACAGACACAGACCCTGCCAACATAGCAAACACTGAACTTCCAACATTGACCTTCCCTGACTCTGAATGCCACCTCGAGGCGGAAAGTCCTGCTACACTGTCTGTTTTACAGACAGGGTCTCCGAGAGGCACAACGGCTTCGCCAAGGATCACAGCTCATGCACCGACCATCTGACTCTAGGCACCACACCTATACTGGCTGACATAAGCACTCTGCCTTTTCTTTACCTCTGGGGCTCAAGAGCTGAGAAGGCAGGACCATCTCAGCCTCTCCTAAACCCCCAAAGGAAACACTGGCTGCGCTCAAAATAAGAAATGCTGTCTATTCCTACATCCTACTTCTATAGGAACTAAAACTAAAGACCCACAGGAAGGGATTTCCATGGATGCTCAGGACCCAAGTCTCAGGCCTCCTAGACCAGGTTGGCCCAGATCTTCCTCTCCATCTCTCTGTGTCATTCCTCTGGGCCTCTCTCCTCACTTGCTGCCTATTTTCAGTATCTTTCCCTCCCCCCATCCTCCCCCACCTCTCTAAAAAAAAAAGAAAAAAGAAGAAGTCAGTCCTTGGACAAGCTGACCTCCATAGTCATCCAGACCAGGGACTCCTGGCTGTGGACAACGGACTCTTTCCAGCTGAGACAGAAGAGCTAAAGGGGATTAGAACACTCCCCTAAGAAAATACATAGCTCTCCTCAGAGCCCAGAATGCCTAGAAGCTTGGACATCAAACCAAAACCCTGGCCACCTGCCCTGGCTCAGCTGGGTACCTCACAAGCAAAACCCAGAAGCAGCAGATATCAGCATCCTTGCCACCCCCACTAGGCCTGGGATGAACATTCTCCTCCCTTCACCTTGGCTTCCACTCTAAGAATCTGCTCCCATCCTCCATTTACCCAGCACCATCCTCACTCCCAACAGCTTCATGGCCAAGAAGTCAGAGGACAGCAAGTGGAGGGCACTGGGACAGCTCGGTTTCCCAGCTCCTCAGCTCCTCAGAAGGAGCAGAGGCCGGCCCCACCCTGCTACTGGAACTTGTTTCAGAGAGTGGTGTCTTGGAATGCTCTGGAAGAATTTGAACAGTGCTCTGTGCAGCATAGGCAAAAAAACAAAGCCCTGCCCGTACCCAAGGGGTGCTGGGACCTGGGCATGGGGCTCAGGACTCGAGCCAAAGAACTAATGGGACTCCTGGAGCCTAAAACTGTGGTGTCAGCCAGGGCCAAGCTGGCAGACTCCACAGCAACTCAGAGGGAGGTGGAGGCAGCTTTGAGAAGGAGGGCGGCAGGGACCAGACAGCCCTCACCACAACCCAGGACCCCTCACCTCTCCCCTGTCAGGAACCCAGAGTTGAGACATCATGTGCAGCGGCTACATGAAGAAAGAGTTTGCTACAGCAAAAGGAAGCCACTAAGACAGGTCCTACTCCAGGATGCATATGGTCCGTAGATACAGACGAGACTAGGATACAGACACACAGAGGGAGATGCATGCGGACACAGGGCAACGGCAGAGTCTACATGCTGAAGGGGCAGGCCTCAGGGACACCAGCCCTGGTCTCAAGAGTCCAGTCCCAGAACCATGAGAGCCCATTTCTGTCACTGAGGCCCACCTGTAGTGCCTTCCTATGGTTATCCAAGACAGCTAAGACAATAAGAGCCCCAGGAAGGATCTGAGGTGTCAGGTATGTCTTTCTCCCTGGACAGACCCACTTCCAATATGGGCATCCATCTCTTTCCTCTTAGCCTTCACTGTCTCCCGCTTCCAGCCTAAGCACAGATGAACCACATGTTCCCCCACAACTGAGGGGACAAGCAGTCCCTGCTTCCTCCTTTTGACTATTAGCCACAAACATAGCCCTTTTCCTCTGGGAGCCAGGATAGAGGGCATCCCACAGGAGGGCCCTAGACATGGACAGGACTGGACCACAGTACATGTTCATGGTTAGCCCTGGGGGTCTCCAGGCCCAGCAGGGCTGTAGTCTAGGGGCAGGCAGCAAGGAGCACACAGTCGGAGTGCAGGGCATCTATTTCCTGGCAACTGTCCCAGCCTAGGCTCAGTCAGGCCAGGCAAGGGAAGGGGCAGCAGAGCTCTGATATGCCCCTCTATGGGCAGAGGGCCAGCTTCTCTGCCTGCAAATAGGAGTCCCTCTGTCCTGATAAGGCCAGCTGACCTTTTAACTGGCTCAAGGTCCTATGGGCCCCACCCGCTGCTAGGGGAGTAGATCAGGGGGGTGAAGACTGCAGAGGCAGCCAGGGCCCTCCCTTGTCTGTCCTGCTGGTCCTCTGAACCCACCTGCTACCCCAGGCTTCCCTGTTCAGACCCTGGCCCTCTCCTCTCCTTCCTTCCCTCAGGCTGGCCCCACCTATTCCTTCTGGTCCTGGTCCTTAATTATTCTACCTTTGATTCTCTTGGCACTCCAGACCTCATGAAACATTTTTTACATTTATCAGTGCATTGAATCTGCACCAGGGAGAGAGGGTGAGGCATTAAAAATCCCTTCAAATTGCCAAGTGTTCTTGTTAAAAATGCAAACTTCTCCGAAATGAGAAACAATGGGTCTGGCGGCGGCAGCCTCGGGAGACATTCCTTCCCTCCTTATTCCGCCCCACGCCCTGGCCACTCAGCCACTCAGAAGACAAGAACTGGGTGTGGGGGACAAGGACCACAGTAGGAGAAGAAGCCCCATCCCTGAGAGAGTACACAAGGGCAAGCCACCAACCTTGGGGTGCTGCACATAAATGCACTCTCATGGACCCCCTGAATTCTAATCTAGCTTCCTTCCTCCAACCTCTTCTGACATCTGCTGGTGTTTGTAGCACGGCTTCCACACTAGAGCCTGGGCAAGGTTGACAGGGGACAGCAGTCACAAGCCACGTTTTCCCTCCTCAGTGCCACTCCATCACTAGAGCAAGTCCCAGCTGGCTTTGGTGGGGAGAAGTTGCCACTGGTGTCCTTGAGAGGGCACAGGCTAGGTCTGAGGGGGTAACTCGTGGTCTTGCCTTTCAGAAGATTTCAGTTACGCCAATTTTGAAAACAGATGCAGGAGACCATCCAGCCTGCTCTATCAAGTCTTATCATCCTGTAGCTGAATCAGAAAACAAACCTAGGGCCAAACCCAAGGGGGCATCTCAAGAGTACCGGGTTTTATGCCCTATCCAGCAAACTCATTTTCAGAGGCTCCATCCCTCATCCCTTTTACATATTCCAAGAGCCAAACAAACACATGGACTGGCCACAGAGCTCTCTAGAGCCACCTACAGCTGAGCATGGAATATGTTGGTGTTTACAGCCAAGTTAAGTAGGCATGGAAAATGTCCCCGCTCTGTTTCTCTTTCATGTTTCTCTCTCTTGGAACTCCACACTGAGTCCTCAGACAGTTTTTGCTGAATCCTCATGTGAGCTGTTAGACCCCAAATACCTCATCCACATATCCGAGCCCTGTCCTCTAAGAACACAGACAGCACCCTGGAGTCACTTGGAGGGCAGGTTCCAGAGAGACAAAACATGGACTGATGGCTGCATTTAAAGACACCTCCTCTATATGGAGACCCCAGAGAACCAAGGTCACACAGGCCAGGGCTGCCCAGTTCAGGGAGAACCTAGCCACCATGGCTCACCTACCTTCCATGACATCCTCACGATGCCCATTGAAGCTGTCGTAGGAATCCCAGCGGATGAGGGGGTCAGAGGTATTATAGTCCACAGATACACTGGGCCCATTCTCCAGGTGCTCCATGCCTGTGGGTAAGCGGCAGAGGGACAGAGGAAAAGAGATCAGCATCTAATGAAACAGAAAGGCAGTGAGCTGCCCCATGGACCATCCCTGAGGAACTCGCTTGTTTTCTTGAATGTCTAGGGGTGGGACAATGACTTGGGTTGCCTGCAGATCCCGAGAGTCTTGGACCAGGTCACAGGGGCACATCAGGATAGGGCATTGAAAAAGAAGACACACACACACACACACACACACACACACACACACACACACGAGAAAGCAAGAACCCATCCACTGGGTGGCTGCTCCTTTCTCATCTATGGCCCTGAGGCAAGAGCAAGCTTCTGCTCTAGAGACTGGAGAAGGGACAGGGGACAGGCTTGTCTTGAACCACTCATAGGTGGGGACAGCAGGGAAATCACAGCTGGGACATTGAGAGGACACAGACTGGAAAAGGTCATCCCAGGCCTGCCCCTGCCCCCAGTTAAGATGCTCCTTACTTTAGACAGACATCTGCAAGAACAGGCCAGTTGTCTTTTACATCCTCAGAGCCAGCACAGGACCTAGTCAGGCCATTCAGGGTAGCCTATTTTCCCGGCTTAGCAGCCCTTTCTTTAGTCTACCCAGAGTCCCTCTGCCTGTAACCTGACTTCATCTCCTCCCATCCTGTTCTCAAATAAGATGAAGAGTAACTGGTCTCCATATTTAGAGTCTAAGTGGAATAAAGGTTATTATTAAGCAAGCCTTCAGGTTGAGCACTCTGGTTCATAAATACCCACAATCCACCCAGCACCTTTGAATGTTCTCTGGTTGCCCCTTCAATCTACCAAGGCCTTCAGTTTCTGAATATAACAAGATGGTGACCTTAAGGGACCAGGACAGTTTACCAACTCAGTGCCTCACTGTCTGCACTTATTTTTATTACATATAGAAATTCAGGCACTGGATCAGGTTTAGCTGGGAGTCCACGCTGATATCAAGATCCTTTACCTTTGCTTCTTCTAAATCACAGGTAACATCATGTTTGTAGAGCTGACCAGTGGATGGATGCTGAGAGAGAGGCAGGGTCAGGCGAGGATGCAGGGAAAGGATGCTGAGAGCAAGGCAGAGGCAGGTGAGGATGCAGGGAAAGGATGCTTAGAGTGAGACAGGAGGAGGTGAGGATGCAGGGAAGGATACTGAGAGCAAGACAGGAGCTGTGAGGATGAAGGGAAGGATGCTGAGAGCAAGGCAGGGGCAGGTGAGGATATAGGGAAAGGACTGTAATTTGGCCTATACCTTGAATTTTCTCTGGTCCATAGGAAAAGACAAACTCCACTTTGCCATAGTCAGGAAATCGATCATCTGAAAGAGAAGAAAAGGAGAAAATGGTCCACAGATTCCCAAAGAGAAAGGTTTCTTCTAGAAAAGAATTCAGTCATATGTGCATCCATGGTTAATAATAAAACAGCAAGTCTATACTTATCTTTTACATAGAGGAAGTCGTACATGCACAGTGGGAAAAAAACACTTTTTTTTTTTTTTTTGAGCCAGGCTTTCATGTAGCCCAGGCTGGCCTCAAACTCACTATCTAGCTAAGGATGGACTTCAACCTGTTGCCCTCCTCCTGCCTCCACCCTGAGTGTTGAAATTATGGGGACCAAGCCTAGGGCTTCACAAATACGCTAGGCAAGCATGCTACAGATGGAGCTCCACCCCCAGCCCAGTCTCACATTGACACCTGAGGTCCTACCCTCACCTGAGTTCTACTTCCTGAGGCAAACACAACCCTTCCAGATCCTGGCTTTTCCATCTGTATTCCATCTGTAAGGCTCTAGACCACAGTCACTATTTGCACTAGTATTCCTAGAACTCAATTCTAAGAGACACCCCCCCACCCCTTGCTTCATAAAGCCTCCATAAGATTAAGCTGTAGGCAAGCCTGTAGGGCACTGTCTTAATTAATGATTGATGGGGGAGGAGCCAGCTCATTATGGGTGGGGCCATCCCTGCGCAGGTGACCCTGGGTTCTATATGAATGCAGGCTGAGCAAGCCATGGGAGCAAGTGGGTAAGCAGCACTCCTCCATGGCTTCTGCATCAGCTTCTGCCTCCAGGTTCCTGTCCTGCTTGAGTTCCTTCCTGTCTTGACTGTTTAAAGACGAACTGTGGGGCTGGTGAGATGGCTCAGAGGTTAAGAGCGCCGCTTGCTCTTCCAAAGGTCCTGAGTTCAATTCCCAGCAACCACATGGTGGTTCACAACCATCTGTAATATGATTCGACACCCTCTTCTGGCCTGCAGGTGTACATGCAGGAAGAACACTCTACACATAATAATAAATTAATTAATTTAAAAAAAAATAAAGATGAACTGTGATGGGGAAGCATAAGATAAATAAACTCCCCCAACCCAAGTTGCCTCCGACCCCAAGTTGGTCACCGTGTTTTATCACAGCAGTAGTAAGGCTGACTAGGACAGACACTGCAGAGCTTCTGTTTGTTGGCCTGATGATTCTCCATGGTTCTCCAGACTCACACCATGCAAGAAGAGAACTGAGATCTCCTTTCCTCTGTCTCCTCAACCCCCTCTTGATTTTTGTCAGCTTCACCTTCATTGCCCTCAAGACTGAGTATAGTCTGTCCTGAAGCTCACAGCACCTCCCTTGGTGGTCCTCATGGCTTGGATACAAAGAGCTCTCACAGAACATCCTTCTCACCACATGTGTCAGTGTACACAGGAGATCCACCGCTCCTCTCAGCTGGCCCCTCCATGCCTTCTGCCTGAGCCTAGGCTGGTCTGGGTCACCAACCACCACTTATAGGAAAAGGTTCCCACAAAGGTCACATGTGTTCTGTGGGAAACCCTCATGCTACGTGTGTGTTCATCTCTATGCACGTCATTTCACACCTGTTTGTATGCTTTTTGAGACGAGGTTTCTCTGTGTAGCCCTGGCTGTCCTGGGTTCTCTTTGTAGACCAGGCTGGCCTTGAACTCACAGAGCTCTGGCTGCCTCTGCATCTCGAATGATGGGATTAAAGGTGTGTACCACCACACCTGGCCCGAGACTGTGGATTCTCAAAGGTAGGGTTTAACTATTTTCTCTTTGCATCTCCAAGATCTAGAATATATCTGCCACATAAATGATGGTTGGTGGATGGGTGGGTAGGTGGACAGGTGAGTGAGTTTACCGATGGGTGAACAGTGAATGTATGTGTGGATGGATGGATGCATGCATGCACTAGCAAATGAGTGACTGGGCTGATGGACGGATTGGCAGACAGACCAACAGGTAGATAACAGAACAATTATGCAGGTGGGTAGACAAAAGAGATGATGTGCTAATAATAGGTAATTAAGGGAATAAATGTGCAAGTGGATGAATTCGTGAATCCAGATATATGTTTGTGTGTGTGCATGTGCCTGTGTACACACGCATGCACACACACACACATTCCAGGCCTGAGGGTGATTTAGACAGAACCTTAAGTGAACAGAAGAGACCCCAGCCTACTCTGAGAGTCTCATGTTCCTTCCTCTTTTTTGTCTCACTATCCTTACTTCCATGCACCCCCCCCGAGGGGGGCCTTTTTTCCCCCCCCCCCGTCCCCCCCCCCCCCGCCCGATGACATTTTAACGCTATCCTGAGCACTTAATCCTGAGCCCAGTATTGAGACACCTGCAGAAGCTAGATAACCGACTCCCACTGGTCACGTGGGACAAGAGGGTAGGACGAGAAGGAGACACGTAGGAGCAAGCACTAGAGAAAGGTGGGAGGCACCAAACAGCCCAGAGGTCCTGGAGTTCAGGAATGGGCTCGAGAGGAATCGATCTTGATCTCTATACAACCTGAATTCCTAGACTGCCCCAACCTCAACCCTGTCTGGTCACGGTTCTCCTTCAGTTTCCTCACGCTGTCATCCCTGAGACTTGACAAACCATGTGACTCAGAGAAGATGCCCTCCCTTCCCCCCCCCCCACCGCCGCATCCACCACATCATCTCACACTGGGCTTCTCCCCTGCTACAAGAGCCCCATCCTGCGCCCCTCCCCAACCGTGTCAGGGAGCCCACCTTTGAAGGCCTCATCCAGGTCTTCCTTCCCAAAAACAACCCCCAAGTCATGGATGGCGCAGGTGTGGAACTGCACGCGGAAGATGACATCTCGAGCCGGGCTCCGGAACTTCTTGTGATAACACTTCAGCTGGGTGGGAAGAGGGAGAAAAGAGGGGATGGTCAAGTCTCAGGGGACCTCCTGACTGGCTCCATTGACTGAGTCTCAAGGCTCACCCCAAACCCAGGAGAGAGAGGTCACCGATACCAAAACATATCTTAGAGCTCTTTGGGAAACTTCCAGAACAGAAGAAGAGGGGAACAGTCTGGAGCTGTGGGTAGTGTCCTCCCAGGTGTGCCTGCAGCCAGGCGGGCATGCAAAAAGGAAGCGTGGCCTTCAACTATGGCAAGCAGATCTGAGTGTAGGATTGGGTGTGTCTTGTCACCAGTTTAGAGCTAGAAGGTCCACAGTTCACACTGAGTGAGCAGTTCTTGGAGATGTCCCAGAGCAAAAGATAAGGCTAGTAAAGAATACCCACTCCAAGGGAGGAGGTTAGACCAAGACAGTGTCAGGCTGGGAGCGCTATGGGAACCCAGCTCTAAACCAATGGCCTTCATGGGAGTAGTTGTGTGCCCCAAGTCCCCAGGGTGGGGAGGGAGCAGGACAAGAGAAGGGACCCCTGAAGAGGAGGGTGGAGCTCACCAAGATGTCTCCCTTTAGGAGCAGCCCTGGTTCGATGGTGATACAGATGCTGGCCTGGCTGTCTCCAGGGATGTTGCTAAGGGAGAGAGGTGATGATGGAGAGCGTTGCTGAGGAAGCAGGCTCAGCTCTCCCTTCCTCCTCCCCAGCCCTTGTCCTCACTCAGAGACTACTTACTAGATGCCAGATGTGTACACAGGTTGCATGGCTTGGTAGATACGGAGAAATGGCCGGCACCCTGTCAGAGAGGGATGAGGTGAGAAGCAGAAATGGTTGAAGGAGGGCGGTGAGGGACATAAGAGGGGAAAGGAGGAGAAGAGGGAGAGAAAAAGATGGAAGAAAGACTATCTTCATTTCTCAGAAACTTTAAGTAGACAAAAACATCGCCTCCTCTAGTGTCTTCTACCACTAGGCATGACCAGGTGACCACCCGACATTGCAGAGGAGCAGTGTTGAGCCCACTAGCTCTGGTGACAGCCCCACGCAAGCCTAGGGGACACTACAGCATGGAGTATGGCGTACCACCCAAGGCCACCAAGAAGGAAACAGAGGCTGGGGGTAAGGGATGGGGTAGGTACCTCCTTTCGACTCAAAGTTGGGGATGCCGTGCATGATCACATGATGCAGAAACAAAGGCTTGTTGTTCATTTTGATGGAGCCAGAGAGTAGGCCGCTGAAGTAGTGTACATACCTGCACAGGAATACAGTAGCATCAGGGAAGGGCCTGGGTAGTCCTCTATCCACCCACCCACCTATCCATCCACGCATCCACCTATCCATCCACCCATCCATGCGCACGTTTATCTATCCCTCTATCCATTCATTCTTTCTTCAAGAATGCCACCCTAGGCTGCCATCTGCCCCCACTCGCAAGACACACGCGCCCACCGAGGCCACATGGCAGCTGAGTTTTCTCAGCCAAGGTCACGCTTCCAAACTTGCTGAGCCTCAGGAGGAAAAGAACAAGAGACCTGAAAATTGCAGAGCATGGAGCCCACTTGGCGTTCTCTAGCACCCCCTGGTGGTGAACATGAGCCTTTCTTGCCAGCCCCATTCCCAGAGCAGGCATCCACAGTCCACAGTCATCCAGACAAAAAGCTTACACTTTTGGACCTGATTAATATTCATTCATTTCCCCCCCCCCTCTCTCTCTCATACACACACACACTTCTGGATAAATGTATGGAGTTTTTTATATTAACCTCTTCACTTGGGACCTGGGTTATTAATTTCCAGTATCCTAACTCTAGGTTTGTTTGTAGTTGGGTTTTTAGTTTGTTTGTTTGGTTTTTGGTTTGTTTATGTTTCTGGTGTGTGTGTGTGTGTGTGTGTGTGTGTGTGTGTGTGTGTGTGTGTG
>OU015743.1:32585470-32596184 GCA_907169655.1 Acomys percivali
TGTGTGTGTGTGTGTGTGTGTGTGTGTGTGTGTGTGTGTGTGTGTGTTGCGAGGGATTGGACCCAGGGTCTCCTGCATGCTAAGGACTGAACAGACTGGGCTACACAAGCAGCCCAGTTCTTCTAATAAAGGTCTTGCTGGTAGAACGGAAGGACTGAGCCATCTCCTTTCTTTCCAGACAAAGAGGGAAAAACAGATCCATAAAAAGTTGTGACACACAGGAAGATCACACACATCAGGAGATGGGAGAGATAAGGAGAGAAGCCTTGACATCAATACATCTCCCAAACCACGGGTCAGTCCTCTGGTGCTGAGTGCTAGACATTTCCTCCTTTTCTGATTTGCTAGAGAACCAGGTTGAACCAGACAAACCAATCAAATGCAGCCCGGGATTCTACAGGAGCCAATAGCTCCACAGGAGGGCAAGGCTCTAATTATGACACCAAGAGACCTCCCCCGACCTCCATCTCTTGGCCCCTTGGCCCTCCTCCAGCTCCAGTCCCTGAGCCTGGGTGGGGCCATCTCAGCCTCCCATAGCAAGATAATCTGATGGGCATTGCCAGCTCCTATTCAGGGCCCTGCCCAGCCCCCCTGGCCCGTTACTCAAACCGGAAACCTGGAATGGCAGGTTCCCATCAGATCTCCTGACGGGCCCAAGGGGGTGTGTCTGTGTGGGGGGGAGGGGGGGGGGGGGGGGGGGGGGGGGGGCAATGAGTGGGTGAGCTACAAGCAAAGCCCCTCCCAATCACTCCTTGCTCTTCTCTCCCCAACTGCCAGGCTCCCTGTAAGCAACACTGACAAGGAAGCAGAGGGAAAGTGGCAGGGAATGATCCGGAAACCAACGGCTGCACTTTCTCGTGTGTGTAGAGAGGGTGGCCTGCGCCCAACAAATACAGTGGCCCCTAGGATCTGTGGGAAGACACAGATAAACACACAGAGACAAATTCCCGTGACAACTGGATCACACGGAGGCATGTGAGAAACACCTGGATTTCTCTCTTTCTCATTAAGGGGGCCTAGGTCTCTGCTGATCAGCATCACAGGGACTGTTGGGCCCACCTTCTCCAAGACACAGTGGGACATAGTAATGGCCCACATCCCTATTACTAAATAGACTGTAACCCTCAGGGTCAAAGGTGACTGAGACCAAACTGTCACGTGTGCATGCCAGACCCCCGGGAGCTGGTGCTCGGTTTGCCATGCCTTTTCCTGAGAAAGAGTCTCAGAACAGTGCTGATGGCTTCTAGGAGGCCAGGAGTCAGTGAGGGTGCGCTGCTGGAAGGTGCTTGGCTCCTGGGTACCTGGCCAGTACTCATGCCCTTTTATTTGGGCTCCCAACTACAATGGCCATGACAGCTCCCCTGCAGTGACTGCAGCTCCTATCCAGAAAAGCAAGGTGGGGGCGTGGGTGTGTGTTGAGAATCCTCAATATGAAGAGGCAGGAAAGGCCCTTGGAATCTACAGCTAAGTTCCCAGGGGCTACAGAAGCTATGGGGGCCTTTAGCCTCCAGCTTTCCTGCTTGCTCTGCCCAGACTCCCTGCCTTTGGCTTGGACCCCCACTTTCACTCTGCCTGCTCAGACCTTAGCCCTGGTATGTGTCACTTTGAACCAGTACCGTGCTCGCCCATCCCTCTATCAGCCATGGTTTGATACACCTGTTGGCATCTGCAGCAGTGTCCTGTTTGTAAGCATGCAGTTTGTTCACAAGAAGCTTGTCCGCACACGTCTACGTGTGACATATTTAGTGCCCTGTCCTTGGTGTGAGAATGAGGCTGAGGCAGCACAGGCAGCAGATAGCAGGCCCATAACTCACAGCCGCACCAGAATTCCTACTCTCTGAGCCTCCAGCCTAGGCTTGGTCTCGCCATGACTGCAGCCTCCCTGTGACCAGTTGAGCCTGATGCTGCCCTTGGTCCCTTATGGGTCAAACATCATTGAATCAGGTGTCATCCATGGGCAGACCCCTGCAAGGTAGCAGGTAGCATTACCAGGTATCTGGGGAGGTACCAGACACCCCCAGCTTCCCAGCTCTGCACCTACATTCTAGCTCAGCCACCACTCCCTGTGGCCCCTGGCTCTGTCTCCACCCTGATCTCGGGCTTCTTGTTTGTAAAAGAAGGGTGCCCCTGGTCATCATCACTGTCTCAGTTAGGGCTTCAAAGTCACCTCCACCCAGAGACTCCAGGCAGTCTCCAGGAAAACAGCCAGTTCCCTCCATCACTCTCAATGCTGTAGCCCTCCCCAAACTTGAGTCTTCTCTCTCTCCCCCCTCCCTTCTCTTTCTTCCTTTTCTTTTCCATCCTCTATTCCATCTCTTCTGCCTCCTTTTCCTCTTCTCTTTCTCTACTCTATCCCCTCTCGTTCTCTGTCTCTCTGTCTCTGTGTCTCTCTCTGTCTCTCTCTCTGTCTCTGTCTCTCTCTCTGTCTCTCTGTCTCTGTCTCTCTCTGTCTCTCTCTGTCTCTCTGTCTCTGTCTCTCTGTCTCTGTCTCTCTGTCTCTCTCTGTCTCTGTCTCTCTGTCTCTGTCTCTGTCTCTCTCTCTGTCTCTCTCTGTCTCTGTCTCTCTGTCTCTGTCTCTCTCTGTCTCTCTGTCTCTGTCTCTCTGTCTCTGTCTCTCTCTCTCTGTATTCACCCCCCCTACCTTTCCTCGCTTCCTAGCTGGCATTTTTTTTTTTTTTTTTTGGATAGTCACTTATTTAGTGACTCTGCTCTCAACAGAACCACAACTCCCTTGGGAAAAGGAAGGCACTCTGCTCTGTTAGCCTGGATGTCCCAATGCCCACTGCTACAACAGGGTTCCTCAACTTTGGCGATAAATGACTCCATCCGGTCCAGCTTCCTGTCTGGGCTATTACTGACACTCCAGTGAGAGCATGTGGCTGGGGTCCTTAGCAAAATACTGTTAAGTTCTCCAAGAGAAGTTGTCCCTTATAGTGCTATCTATGACCTCCAAATGAGAGGTATTAGGGACATCAGTGTCATGTGTACTCATCTACACGCTGGAGTGACTCTGCCTCTGGGGCCAAGGACAGCATGCATCTTCTTTGCACCTGGCTCCCTATGGCCATGACACAACAGACTGTTTTTTGTTAGCGGCCTCAGAAGCCAACTGACACTCCAACCTGTAGGCACCACCACACTGTGCCACTACAAGCTCAATGCCTGTGCTTGGCACGCACACCCTCAGTTTGGCAGATGTCCACCTCGTGAGAGTGCACAAAGCCAGCATCCACCACAGGAAGTGCATGCTGCAGTGGGGGGTGTCCACGCACCCACCTCCTCTGGGATGGCTGGCCGATGGGCACGATCTTGTCCTCATAGAATCTCTTCATTGCAAACCGGTCCAGAGCCTGGTCAGCACTGTGGGGAGAAACAAGACGGTCAGAGAAGCCCTGCACCTACATCCTAGCTACAAGAGGCCCACACCCAAGGGCCTCTTGTCCCATCTCTCAAGCTCCTCTAGGCTTGCACAGCCCTCCAGCCAACCCTGGTTGCCATGGAAACACAAAGCCCTCCTCCAGACATGCCGCACTGAGAAGCCTTCAGGAAGAGCATGCTCTAGCCACTCCAATCCATATGGCAGAGAGCTCAGCCAGGGGCTCTCCAGCCCAGCAGCTTGGGCGCCCATCTCTAAACTGCTACTAATTGGCTCCTGAGACATAATCCTTCCCATAAAACCTTATCCCCCTCATCAAATGAGGCTTAAAGGAGATTAGATGAGGTGACCCCCCCCCCATTAAGAGCTTGGCAGCCATGGGTGCCAAAGTGCCCATTCAGCAGACACAAGCCTGGGCTGGTTTCTGAGACCCTGTACCCATCCTCTGAACATGCAGAGATAACTCTGGCACTCCAACAACATCCAATCATGTGAACATTAAACACAAAGCTTTCATTAAGGCCAGCAAGGCCACTGCTCTGTATTACCCTGACTGCCTCCAAGCCTCTGACTCTATACTCATGAGGCCCTTGTGTTCCCATCCACAACTCTTCTCCGAGACCTACAGAACTCCTTTAGGTCTCTATAGCCACAGGTCCCCGTGGCCACATGACACTAGCCATTTCTGGTCTCTGTGTTTCCATAGTGACAATCATAGATGCTGCTGAGGGACCTGGTCAGTATTTAAAGTCCTCAAGGGCAGGGCCTGAACTGTACCCTCTGCATGCTTCCAAGCACCATTACAATATGGTCCTGAACACAGCAACCTCCGGGCAGCCATGCTGAATGAACAACAAGTCTTCAGCCTCTGGGCTAAGTGGGGGGGGGGGGGGGGGGGGGGGGGGGGGGGGCGGTCAGAATGGGATCTGCTCACAGGCTGGTTTTCCTATTCTCCCAAACACCTAGACAGAAAAAGAGCCCCCTCCCTGCCACCCCATTGCTTGAGGTAACTTCCAGATTGTCCTCTGGGCCCAATTATGAGGCAGCATCTCTTTCTGACTCCTTTCTGGATCATCCATGGGAAACCGAAGGCAACTGAGGGAGGGTAAGTGGCCCAAAGCTTTCGGGTGGGTGAGGGCGCTTTCTCTAGCTCTGGTGTGTGGGGGGGGGCCCACACCTCCCATCCCTCCTGCTCCTCCATCTGAGGGCACTCCCTTGCTTCGAGAAGGTAGAGACCATGTGGGTGGAAGAGAGGTGTCCCCCACATCAATGCCCAGCGGACAGAAGCTGTGATAGAAGACAGCTGATCTCTCACCTGGCTGAAATGTTGCTGTAGTGCATATACGCTGCGATGACAACCCCAATCCTGCCTCGATTTCCCTGATAGAGACAAAAAACAATCATCACTCAGATAGGCTCTGCTGCTCAAAGTCCATCCAGAAACATGGGGGCCAAAGGAGGGAAAGAAGGATGCAGTTCTGGGGAAAGAGGAACACCAGGGAGGGAGGCAGGAGGAAGGGAAGCAGAAAAGCCAGTGCACCCTCCACTGCTAGGAACAGAAGCCACTGCCCTGCCCCCATATATTGGAGGTATACTCTGGGGCAGAATCTACCATGTTCTGCAATGGTAGGCGAGCACAACCACACCATCTGAACACCCAGCAGGCAGGTATGCGCACATACACTTGTGCTTGCATACACACACAGGTTCGTGCACACGCATATAGGCCCCTCCGCTCTGACCTTGTTGTGGAGAACAACGACATTGTGGGGATCTGCATTGAGCCAGGTGTCCATGGCCTTGCAGACACTGCATATCTTCTCCAGGGCCGGTGTGTGCAGGTCAGGCCAGCCAAATTCCAGGACCTATGGTTGAGGCATAAGTAAAAAAAAAATTAATAATAATAATAATGAAGCCAGCCAGCACAGCGTAGGAGTATCCACTAGCAGCCAGGCTTCTGATCTTGTCCTCAGTCCAGCTGAGTGGCATGGCTTGAAGAGCAAAGACAATGAATGACCTAGGACCCAGACTCAAAGTGGGGCCTTAGGCAAGCCGTGTCGCTTTCACAGAGCTAGTGTCCTCACAGGTGTGTGCCAAGGTATACAACGTGAGGCTGTGATCTCAAAACTCCCAGGCCTCCAGCTCCCCTCCAAGGCCAGTTCAAGGCTGATTCAGGGTAACAGAGGAAGGGAAAGGGGCCCCCTCTGGTGCTCACATCCCTCTGGAGCCCACAGACTTCATTTCCAGGCCTCTGAGGGAAGTCTGGAGTGCGTAGAAGCGGGGCTTCCCAGTGGCCTTCAGCCCTCAAGCCCTCAAGGCCTCCTTGAGCCCTCTCCAATTTCACAAAACACTAAATAAAAAGAGACGCTACTTGGCAGGGCCCACAGAGCATGCCTAAGCCAGCTGTCCACTTTCAGAGGCATGATCTGAGGCCCAGAGAAGTCTGTCACTTGCCCGAGGTCCCACAGAACCCAAAATGGAAGCCAAGATCTGCCCCCTCTCCCCCGAAGTCTAAAAACCCGCTTAGCCAGCAAAGTGAACCCTGGGGACAGGGGCATACAGAAAAGACACAACCCCAGCCCCACTCCCTTGGGCAGATGAGATCAGAAACCGCTGTTTGAAACTTCAGTAGTTGCTACTATAGTCCATTTTGCAGATCCAAAATGCCCTTGAACTTGGCACTTACCACGGCACTACATAAGGGCAGGGGTGGGGGTGGGGCTTGTGTTCTCTCTCCTGATATCCCAGGCTAGGCCAGGCCAAGTCAGGCCAAAACAGCCACAGACTCACCTTAGCATGGAGTTTCGTAATGTCAGGCCTCTGCTCGGAGAGGTTGAATAGCTAGAAAGAGGCAAAGAGAGAGACCAGGAAGAGTGACGGGGAGAAAGGTCAAGGAGAGAGTTTGTCCCCAGTTGTCAAAAGCCCAGCCATAGGTCAACCATGAGCTCCTAGACTCCTACACCTGCTGTCATTCTCTCCCCTAACGGAAATTCTTTCACCATGAACACACATTGGCCAACAAGATCAGCACTGGGTTCTCAGGAAAGGTGGAGGCTATCTCACTCAGCCAGTCCCCTTGCGAGTGAACATCCTGAACTGGGGATGGGAAGGGTTGGAGCCCAGCCCACTGGTGCTGAGTGACAATGGGTGGCCACCTCTTTAGGACCAAATTCCCCCCAACAACGCTGCTTCTCTGTCTTCTACTACAGGATATGACCCATCCTGATCCAGGGTCCCCTCAAACCCACAGAACCTACTCACATCCCACAGCCTACCATCTCCCATGTTCCTTGATCCCCGTGCCCCCTCCTGAAGAGCGGTGCAGAAGAATTCAACATTCCTGGAGCCACAGGGCTCCAGATACTCCCAGTCCCATTACGGAACACACTTGATGACATTAACAATGTCACAGAGCTGGCTTCGTCCCCTCAGCAATCCTCATCCTGCAGATGGGAACTAATGGTCAAAGACCACACATTCAGCGATCACAGAGCCAGAATGAGAAGCCAGCGCTTTCTGATACTTGAAGTCAGGCACTTCGCAATGCTTAGCACAGATGAGGGATGGATTGCTACAGAAGCCTTCAAAATATATGTCCACTCAGAACTTCAGAACCTGAGACCTTCAGAAGGAGTTAAGGGTCCTGTTTGGAGATATTCTGGAATTCAGGGTGACCCTAAGATCAACAACTGATATCCTTATAACCAGAGGAGAGACAGAGAGGGCCACGTGAAAGTGGAGGCAGAGCATGGAGCAATGTGGCTACAAGCCAGAGAATGCTGGGAGTGCTGGGAGTGGCTGGGAGTGGGGAAGAGGGAGGAAGGCAGTTTTCTCCTGGATTCAGGGAGCATGGCCTCTCTGACACCCAGATACCAAGCCTCCAGAACACATTCCTGTTGTCTTAAGCCAAATAATGTGTGGCCATTTTGTTCCAGCAACCCTGGCACCCTTGTGCAACCTCTGAAGCCCAGCTCCGTTAGACATGGCAGGCAGCACCCAGGGGCTCAGGGCGAGCAGTCCAGCCCCCCTCCAACATGACTCCCTTGAGCAAGGACCTGAGCCTCATTCCAGGGATGGTCACCATCCTGCCGTAGAGGAAATCTCTGCCACCCACTTCCCTGCCATCTGGTGACTCTAGCCAGCCACAGGGTTCCCAAGACTGCAAATGGCCGTGTCTGCTCCAGGGTTTCCACCCAGAGAAGCCCCACCACACCACACAGACATACACACAGAGGCAGACACACACTCACACAGACACACACACATAGACACACACACACTCTCTCTCTCTCTCTCCCCCCCCCCCCAACTCCCCTGGCTGTTTTGAAGGTGAAGAAGGCCTGGCTTGTAGCGCAGGCTCACCAACATGAGCCTGCACACTGCCACATTCACACACACACACACACACACACACACACACACACGTGGGTGGGTGTGCACTCATAAGTGGTCACACATTCTCACACTCAAACAACACACTCGGCTCTGGATGCCCTGAGCCTTGCAAGACGCCCAGAGTAACCAAGGGAAGAGGTGCTAGCTAGCATGGGGAGTGGGCAGAGACTCTTGGTGTAGAGGTGATGAGCAGGAGGAAGGGGTGGGGTACGGCCACCCACCAGGTAGTTTCCCCCATGTTTGGACTTCAGCATCTGGGCCACTTCACGGAGGTTGCTGCGGAAGTTCTCCTCGTTGGCTGTGCTGGGGAAGGACACGGCGATGATGCGCTCGGTGACATACACCAGGTCCAGCTCACAGCTGTCTTCCATGGCTCGGCTCACACTCATGTTTCTAGAGAGACTGAGTAGGAGATGGGTCCAGGTCAGAACTTGGGAATCCAAGCCTGCGCCTAACGCACGATGCTCCATTAGTCAGGCAGAAGGTTCTAAAAGGATCCACCTCCACGTACCCAACTTGAGAAGACAGGAGGCCTCCCTGGGGAAGGGGACAGCTCAGGTGATATGCTCACACTGGATCAAGCTGAGGCCGAGCCCAGCCACATTCCAGCCTCCCCAAGGCAGGCTGACCCCTGTACTCTGTCCCCAGCTCTCCTTACAGAGTCATTCTTGGCCCCGGTCTCCCTCATTCCTAAAGGCCAGAGAGGTAAGAGAGTGTTGGGTGCTAGCTGCCATGGTGGCAGGGGTCCTAGAAACACTGGGGAACACTCAAGCCAGCAGCTGCCTCTCTCTGGGACCCAAGGTGAGAGAGGCATGGAATTCATGGCTTTACACGGCTACTTTTCTACCAGAGGAGGGGTCCCCATGGCCTGCTGGGATAGATCTTCCCCGTCCTCCTTTTCGTGTTACCCATCGCCACATCCTCCCTCCCCATGCAAGGCTGACAACACTTGTCATTTCGCTAACTTTCGTTATACTAGAGCACTATGGGGTTGAGGCAGGAGGGGTTCAAAGTAGCAAATCCTTTGGCCTTGGTGACAAAAATCCCAGGGACATCAAGGACCCTAGAAACATTCAGATTCCATCATGGTTGACATGGGCCTAGATGTCTGAGTGGCTGTAGAGAGGGGACAGCCAAGGACAACATTCTCTAATGAGATGACAGAGGTAGCTGCCCAGTCATAGCTGGACCTGAGTTCCAGTCACTCCTTATTCCTATTGTATCTCAGCAGCCACTGGGCGAGAGCTCCGATGGTTCCTCTACCCAGGGGCCAGAAGCTACCTGCCTCCACTTTCCATAGTCCTTTGGTCCTGTCTCTAAAGGAACTGCACCATCCTCAGAAAAACTCATAAACGCAGCCCTTTCTAGCCTTTCCAAAACTCTGAAAGGCTGGGAAGGCAAAAGGGCCAAGACAGCAACAGGGATGAGTCAGAGGTGGCCATCCTAGGGTGATGGACAGTCTACCAACCAGCCCCACTGTCAGGCTGTTTTCCAAGAAGGACACAAAGGGAGAACAGCGCCACCAGCTGGGTAACATTGGTATCACAGCTCTAAGTGTACCAAGCTGCAGATGAGACTGAGTGGGGGTGGTCCTCACAGGGCAACCTTGGTCTATAGTTCTTACACATCTTGTGATCCTCAGAATGACGGTGAAGCAGAGGGAGGTAGCATATGTCCTCCTGTGTGTTCTCTGTGTGGAGAACACTCACTCTACAAAGACCTCCTCACCTACCATCAGAACCAGCATGGGCCTTGATGGTGGCCGGCCCTGAGTGTGCTTCTGGGCAGTGGGTGACCTTGAACAAGTCATCGCAGACACTCAGCAACTCATTTGCCAACACACAGACCTTCAGACTAATGAGCTCATGCGGAAAATATAGAGTCCACCTCAAGGTCAGGTTTGGATCCCGCAATGAGGAAGGCCAAGGGCCACCAACTCCTGGCCTCTCACTAGGGTTGTACAGCATCAGTCTCAGGACCCAGGACGGGACATGAGAATGCCCGTGTCCCCAATCCCTTCCCCGGGGGCCACGTGTACCTGACAGGCTGTGGCTGCGGCTGGTTGCTTGGGGAAACTCTCATGAAGCCCTGGAAATGAGAGAAGACATGGTATTGCAAGAGAGAAGGGGGCACAGGAAGGGCAGGGCAGAGGGGAACCCAGGGCATCGCCACACACAGATCCTCGCTGGCCTCCATCCTCACCACTCCAACACCCCAACCCGCAGCCACAAAAACCCAAAGGCCGAGAGTACCTGCTGTGGGACAGACCCAGCTAGATAGAAAGAGGGACTCTCTCTGCTACAGAGACACACTGCCACCTGGTTAGCTCCCCTGCTCTCGGGACACAGTGACCAGCAGTGGCTGAACTGGCAGAAACCCACCTGGTCCTAGTTCACCCGGCATCCTGGTAGTAACTTCAACTAGAGATCGAGGGCAGCAAGCACCGATGCTCTAGGGACGCTAAGAGTGTTTACCCCCGGGGGCCAGCTCTGAACCCGTGTCCTCCGTCACTGCCATCTCTTATCTCCCTCTCCTCCAAAGCTACAACACTTGGTCTATGGAAAGCTTTGAGACAGAGCAGAAGGTATGTCATATACAAAGGAGCATCCAGAGCTGCATATTCCTAAGGACCCGTGTCTGTTATCCTGTCTCACCTCCCCCATGTCCAGGGTATTGACCATACAAAATTAAGTAAATGGACCCCCCCAAGTTGGTGACCCAAACTTTTCAGGGCAGCAGAATGACATCAAGTGAAAGCATAGGGTCACACTACACAGACTGTGGCTCTAGGCCCCAGCATCCTGCTGGGCAGCATGGGTGATACTTAGCAACCTGGACCTGCTAAAATGTCACCAGCGAGACAGACCAGCTATCAGTAGCTTTTATAGGCATGCAAACACACACACACACACACACACACACACACACACACACACACACACA
>OU015743.1:32596194-32626228 GCA_907169655.1 Acomys percivali
ACACACACACACACACACACACACACACACACACACACACACACACAGATGAGCCTCCTCACTCAGCGTCTGGCACTTGGTCAACGGCAGCTGTCACTTTAGCTGTCACTCTCTCATTAAGGAGAACTGAAAGAAAAATCCTTGAAGGGGAAGGAACAACCGTCCATCTCCATGAAAACAATCAAACAAACAAAAACAAACAGGACCTGCTTTCCTCTCTCCCTCCGCAGCCACCATCCACTGCAAGCCATGCAGAATTGAGCACCCCAGGTCTGAATTCCTGGCCTCCAACAAGCCACCATTCCTGGACACGAAAGGGCAGCCTCCCCTTGGAGGCAACAAGACCACAGTTGCAAGGACAAGGATATAAGGCACATGGTGACTCACCCTGAATTCCTGAGAGGCTGATGATGGAGCAGGATTCGAACCCTGTGGGTTTGGCCACAGAGCCCAAGTAGAGGATACCGCACCCCAATATACAGAGCTGTGGACTCTGAGGTCCAGCTCCCTATGGAGTATAGAGTCGGGGCCCCTGGCTGTGGAAGAGCTGGACACCCTGCCCCTGTAGGGCTTCTCAGAGCTCACAGTGGAAGGAGGAGCCAAACAGCACTGTCAGAAGGGACAATTCTCGGACTCTAAGCATTTCTGGCCCTAGGACTCCGAGTTGTATGAGTCAGGCTAGGTCAGGGGAGGCGGGGACCGGGAGGTGTTTGGTTTTAAAAACCCTAAACCAGGCTGTTCCAAAACTCCCCACCCTAAAACACGCAAAAAGCCAACACTTCATCCATCCCATTGCACTGGTCTCTGATGAGGAGGCCCTGACTTTCCTCAGGCCCTGGGCCCTGCTCCAGGCCCCAGGGCCACCCTGCTATAAATAGCCCCTCGGGTTTCATCTGCTGTGGATCCACAGCCACTCTTGAAGGAAGCTACCACAGCTGCTTCGAACAACTGGAAGCCACAACTTAGCCAAGGCTTATGGTGCAGCCAAGATCAGGGCCAGGCCAAGCAAGGAGCCTGCAGAAGATAAAGGGCCAATTGAGCCAGGACTGGCGGAACTGGAAAGCATAGCAGAGCTGGGAGCCTCCGAAGGCACAGGGCAAAGGATGCTCAGGACCCAGAGTCCAGGCCCCCAGTCTAGTTCCCCACCACTCTCTAGCCAAGGTTATAACACTTCACATTCCTAACTCCCGCCTGGACGATAAATACTTGGCTCAAACGGAGTCTGGCCCTGCCGCCTCCAAAGGTGATAAGAAAGGTCCAAGTATTCTCTGCAGCAGGGTGGCTGGGACAGAGATGCACAGAGGAAACTGCCCTGGGCAGGGGATAGGGACCAACAGCTGGACTGTCACCCCCTGATGAATCACAGGGCCCGGCTGCCCTCGTACCAACAGGGTTTCCTGTTTTCTGCACAGTTTGGGGACACATGACCCTTGACGGCAGAAAGCAGGCTCGCAGGGGGACTGTGGGTGTTGCTCAGGAGAACAGTAAAGGGTCAGCCCAGCGCAAACACCCTCCTCCAGGTGACTCCCTACCAGACAGCAGGGTAAGTCGAGGCCTGGAGTCAGCTCTGTGCCACCCCACACCCCCCGCCCCCCATCATGGCAGACATGCCCTTGGTGCTTAAACATTCACTGAGGCTGTGTTCTGGGCGCGTGGGAGAAGCGGAGAAGACCGAGCCTCACCCTCATTCTGTGCGGTGAAGATAACAGTCAGTCCATCGGGCGAGAGGCACGGTGGCTTAGTCTCGTAGCCTCATCGGTAAGATGAGTACCACACAAGGGAGCTCAGAAATCTCTTACCTGCCCCACTGAAACTCCCTGGGGAAGGTTTGTTTTAAAAAGGAAAATAAATTCTCTGGCTGCATGTAATCCCATTCTTTTTCCCTCTAGGGAATCTCAAAACTCTTAACTGCCTACTAACTCCTCCCAAGACAGACCAAGAATAGAACTTTTGATCCAATTCCCTGAGCACCAAACAGAAGTCTCCCTTATCCTCACCTCCCCAAACAGTCTCTCCTTCGCAAAAAGGCTTCCATGAAAGAGGATCCCACAGCCTCCCCAAAACAGCATCTATCCTCCCTGTCAGGATGCCCCCCACCCCCACACCTCCTATCTAACCTCACTCTTCCTGCTGCAGGCACCAACTCTTTTTGCCTTGGTTCTCCCTGGAGGCAAGAGCCGACCATAACTCAGACATTTCTTGGTAGCTCAGATCTGCAGCCTGGGGCTAGGCTGTGTGTCATCCTCTGATGTCCATAGCATATCCATGCAGCAAGAGCTTGGGGGGCCTGGGCTCAGGTCCCCAGGGAGCCTTGTTTGCAGCTAGAAGCTGAAAGAAGCCCAGCCTTCCTTTCAGATCCACAGAGCAAACAAAATACTTCTGGACAGCGGAAAAACAACAACAACAAACCTATTTCCTAAACCTAGGTCCCCAGGGTCCCAGCTGAGAGGTGGGTCTGTCAGTGACTACCAGGGGTCCGGTGAGACAGTCAGAGCCCAGCCCTTCATTCCTGCCTCTCCTCGGGTTGAGGGCCCCCCCACAGGCCCTTACAGCCACACCCCTTCCTCCCCCCCCCCTTTTCCTGCCCACCACTTGGATTTTTCCAAAACAAAGTGCGACATAGCACACGTCTGCAGCCACTACTGAACACACCAGCTCCATCAGAGGAAGCAGCCTGCAGAGGCCAAAGCAGGAAGCGCCTCACAAATACGTTAGTACCCTAAGCAAGTCTCTCCGTCCCCCTGCCCAGAACACAGCCGAGCCCCAGGCATCCAAAGGACCAGCCCTGCACCCTCGGGGGCACCTAACCGGCCACAGACATCTAGAAGCCTGACAGTGGGGTTTCCACTCCTCTGTAGCAGTGAGACTCATTTTCTCCAGTCTCCTCCCCTCCAGATGAGGCACCACTCTGACCCACCCTGACACACAGGCAATTGCAGACTCCCTGATGCCACACCAAGTTTTTCTTTTCCCTAAAAACTAAAACAAGATGCCATCAACCACAACTAAGCGGCCACCTCTATCTTCCTTAAGACCAAGGTCAAGCATGCCCTTAGGGCCAGTAGCTCTTCTAGATGTCTAGCCTTGCTGCTGGCTTGATTCTAGTTTATAGACTCCATGTGGCCCGGGCTAGGGGTGCAGGGGTCATAAGTCCTAGGACATAACTTCTAAACACACCCAGAACATCAACTGAAAATAGTGATTCAGAGGCTACCGCTGTATCCCTGGCCAAGGGTTAAGAGGCCTGGATGACATGTATCTGAGACATTCAAGGGTTCTCTCAAGCTTCTGTTTCCTCGTCTTTAGTGCGGAGCCACAGAAACTGCCACACACCTTGTCACGAAGGCAGACAACCCCAGCCTAGCTCCTGGCCCCTTAAAAAAAAAATTATGGCAATAATACAGGCTAATATTTACTAAGTACCCATCATAGCTGGGAGTGCCTTGAGCTAGTTCCCCCTTTACAATAGCACACACAAAACTAAATTCTCAAAAGCATCATGAACCTTGTTCTGAGGGCCAGTGAAGAGGAATCCTCACGTACCTCCATGACGCCTTCGCCCAACCTAGGAGTCCTTGGGGCCCCTAGACAGCTCCACTTCTTATTGCTGGGCCTATGGCAGCCCAGGATGGTACAGCAGTGCCGGTGGGCCACCCTCGGGAGCTGCTACAGCCCAGCCCCTCCCTGTGGGGCCCTCCCTACCAGAGGCCAGGCAGCTGTCAGATGATAGGGCCTCGTGCCATCAACAGCTCCCCTTGTGCCAACCGCCAAAACCACTCCCTGTTCCTCTCCAGGCCTGCAGTGGACGGAGGGGTCAGCATGGGGCACAGGGCAGAAAAGACCTGAGGAAGGTGAAGGGTGTTTTGTGGGGCCTACTGGGGGTATGGAGACAAGCAAGCCCCAAGAGAGATCAGGGGTTCCTGTGCCCTAGCCTAAGCTCCTTCTGCTTAAGGAACTTGTCCCGTGACTCCCCTTGTAAAACTGAAGACAAAAATGAGCCAGGATCAGATAGCTCCTCCTCCAGAGTCCTGAATCAGAAACCGAAAAGGCCACACAACATTCACCATTTCCAAAGACTCCTGCCTCCAAGGAAGCACCCCTAACAATGTCTCCAGGATCTAGGGACACCTTAAGAGCCCAGGGCTCCTTCACCTCAGCCCTGTTTCCCTCACCCTTTCCAAGCTTGTCCTCCACCAAGCCTAGCTCTCAGATCTGCCCTCTCTGTTCCTACTCACACAGCACTGCCAGGACATAGTGATGATGATCAAGGCCAAGCCTGAGCCCAGCAAGTGACTTCATGAGCTGTCTCTTTCCCCAGCACTGTGGCCAAGCCAACCAGGCCTCCTCCAAGAGAGGTGGTAAGAGAGGCATAGGTACAGGTCAGGCCTGAGGGCAGCCCCCTCCTGCTTAGTCTTGGCCCCTGCCCTCCTCATACTCACGCTCTCCTCCAGGCTTTTCAGAGAGCTTCCACCCCGGCAGTCTCCTTCCCCCTGTAGGCAGAGGAGAGACTGTCAGAGAGGGGGCAAGATGACATGCACACGCGCACAGATGCATAAGCATGTAGGTCACTTTTGCAAACCTGTATTCCTAAACCAGACAGCCCCTGCCCCCTCCCTACCCTCTCAAGCAAGTATGGCCTTTGAGACAGGGTCTCTCACTAACCTGGGACTTATCAAACAGACTAGGCTAGCCAGCAAGATGCCAGGGTCCCCCTCCCTCTACCTCCCCAGCACTGTGGTACCAAGCATGTGCCACCACACTGGGTCTCTGTTCCCAGGTGACTTCTGGGGACTGGAGTCAGATGCCCATGCTTGCACAGGCACTCCCCTGACTCGGGGTTACCCCAGGCCTCCTTCTTTTTTGTTTTGATTTGTCTGTTTGTTTTTGAAAGAGGTCTTACTAAATAGCCCGAGATGACCTAAAATTGAGGGCAACCCTGGTGCCTCAGTCTCCTGGATGCTAGGCTTACAGGCCTGAGCCATTTAGCATATGCCTTACAGATTTAATCATTGATCTCCGTCAGGGCCCCGACTCTGCTTCTTCTCTGTCAGCCTTACCCCTGCATCCCATGGCTGATCACAGATTCCAAGGTCATCAGCACCCTTCCTCCAGGCCCCAATCCCTCTCCCACCTCCAAACCCACCTCCCTGCAACCTCCCCTCCCAGCACCTGTTCCCTCGCTCTGCCTCTGTTGTCACTCACCGCATCTACTACATTCTTGGGTACGCTCTCCGTAGTGATGGGCTAGGGACAAAGAGAAAACAGTGTGAGAGTCGCAGAGATACTGGCACCGCTACCTGCGAGGCTGGTGGTCAGGGTGGTAACCAGAACACAATCCCAAGATTCAAGACATCACTTGGCTGGTCCCAAGCTGGGGAAGCAGCATTTGCCAAATAAAGCACAATCTTATTAGCAATGGAGCCATCCAGTTCCACCTGACCAAGGGCCCACACTACATGCCTATGAAAGCCTTAGACCTTCAATAAACAGGGACAATGGAACAAAACACTCTTGCTCCAGCTAGCCAGGGCTTTCACCTCCACTGTGTCTATCCAGGGCAAGAAGCCACAGAGGTAGGGACCACCATGGCCTGTTAGCCCCCAGCAAACAGGCATAAGTTGCAATGAGAGAGGCCCAAGAGCATGGGTTCTTGAGGTCAGAGCCTGCCAATACTGCCCAAGTCCGAGCTCTCCAGTGACTTACTGGCCTCACCTTTGTGTAGCTATGGTACACACGCACACAGCACTCCCATGTCCACTCCACACTGTGCCTTCTCCTCCTCCTTCATGGATTCCCTCCTCTAGGAATCTCTGATTATACCCCCATGTGGTACCCCATTAGCCTCTCCATCTGTGCCTTCCTAAAGGAATAGTCTAATCTGGCCCTCCAGAACACAGTGTTCCTCCAACCACAGTTAATTTTGTAATTTAAGATTTGTTTTTATTATTTTAATTATGTACACACGTACATAATTCATTCACATGAGTGCAGGTGCCCACACAGGCCAGTAGCATCACATCTCTGGAACTGAATTTACAGGTGGCTGTAATGCATTCCCCAGGAGTGCCGGGAACTGAACTCAGGTCTCCTGTACTAGCAATGCATGCTTTTTACTGCTAAGCCATCTCTCCAGCCCTGATTTTTGGAGTCTTGGTCTACATTCAGCAAAAGCGATCATAGTGACATTTTTATCAACTCCGTAGAAACTCCCTCATGCCAGGAACCAGGGGGACCAGATGTGAGCCATCAATAAACATGCGTGGACAGACCATCCCAGCCATCTTTCCTCTGACCCAATCAACACAAAGCCTTCATCTTACAAGTGTCCAGAAGAGTAGATGACAAGGACTAGAAGTTTCCTAGGCCAAGCTCATCTCCCCGCCATCCCTACAGCTCTATCTGCCACTCCAGGAGCAGACTGTGACCACCTGAAAGGCTAACAGCACTGGGTGTCCCACCTACCTAGAACTTCTGAGTCATCATATGCTGCAGGGACCAGAACTGTGTATCTCCAACAGGATTCTGGATGGCTCTAAGAGCAGACAGCCCAGGCCACACCCTGACTCTGCTGTTAACTAGCAGGGTGACCGCAAGCAGGTTGCCTGTCCTTGCTGCCTGCCTGCACGGCTGCCTGGTGGGATGCACGCTGAGCAAATGGAATAAAGGCCCCCTACAAAGCAGGCCTGGCTCCAAGCACAGGCTAGCCCTTACCTGCTAACCTCTCACCCTGGGGTTCCCTCACAACATGAGGCCCATCCTACTTAGACCCTGCCCAGCCTTCTCTGAGCCATAAGATTTAGTGTAGAATATAGCTACAGGCCTCAGTGGAGGGGGAAAAATTTGCCCTTCCTGCCCTGGATCATCTGAATGCTGTCCCTACTGCCCCCACCCCTTTCCCTTGCCAGCTGGAGGCCAGCCACAGGCAAGCCTCACCAGCAGTCAGATGCCTTCAGCACACTGTCCCACATGTCTCCTGAGGAGCTAAAAATTTCCAAACACCCAGACTGTCCTCCAGAGTTCATAACCCCAGCCCAGCATGCATGCACCCCTCTACCATAGTTCTCCAGGATTAACCACTACCAGCCTTAGACTACCTGAGAATGGAAAAGTGCAGGGACTGGTCCCAGCTGGGCAGAGTCAGCTAAGGCTGCCCAAGGTCACATGGCATAGTGGGGAAGCTCCCAGGAACTCCCCGGGGCAGCTGGGGACTCAGAAGTACCAGCCTCAGTGAACTGCCCTGATTATGCCTCAAATGCAAGCCTCCATGCAAACAGGCAGGCAGGCAGACAGACAGGTGCGTGTATGCACACACACACACACACTCTCTCTCTCCCTCTTCCCCTTCTCTCATATTCTTCTTCTTCTTCTTTTCTCTCTCTCTCTCTCTCTCTCTCTCTCTCTCTCTCTCTCTCTCTCTCTCTCTCTCTGTCTCTCTGAATTTTAGTCTTAGAGGGGAAAAGGTGTTTTTGTTGTTGTTGTTTGTTGTTTTTAATGTATGTGTATGTACCTAAGTGTACATATGTGTACATATGTGTACCTTTGTGTGCAAGTGCCTGTGGAGGCAAAAAAGAAGGCGTCGGATCACCAAGAACTGGAGTTACTGGTCACCTAGTAGATGCTCGGAACTGAACCCAGGTCCTCTGCGAGAGCAGCAAATGCCCTTAGCTGTTAAGCCATCTCTCTGACCCTTGATTTTTCTTCTTAGAACTCATTGCTCTCCAACAGTCTCTATTTCATATTTACTAACATCCTTTAGAGCCTGTCTTTCACTGAAATATGAGCTATGACCACACTGAGCACAGGACAGTGCCCAGCACACTGTGGGCCCTCAGGAAGTATCTGCAGCACGAGTAGGGCCTTGTGCTCTTCTCTGGAACCCCACCATGCTCAGCATTGACTGACAACCCAGCGACATCCCAGGTCCCCTGGATATACGGAAGCCTTTACCTTTATCACCGTTTAGTTTTAGGTTAGGACCTTTCCTATACCACATGCACACGTGAGTGCACACTACATCCTCACGTGCCGCTCTCAAGACAAGAGGGCCTAGAAACATCAACGCCTCCTGCTCCCCTGCTCCACAGACAGGAACTGAGGTACAGAGAGAAGACCTGCCAATATCTTCAGTAAAATTCAGGGTTGGCCCAAACTTTCTGAGGCCTACAGAGCCCAATGCCACATTCACTTCACTGCCCCTCTCCGGGGGGTGGCATCTCAAAGTCAGCTACAGAAGGCCGATTGACATGAAGTCTAAACAAGGACATAGCTGACCTTACATAGGGGCCCTAACCCCTGTCAGCTCAAGTCTGGAAATTGAAGGTGGCACCCCACACACGGCTGTCTTGCATTCTTCATAGTATCTCTGCCCATGAAAGCCATTCCTCCTCACATTTTGGCACTCTGCTGCCTCTCCCCCATGGCCAGCCATGATCTAGAGACACCTCTTCCCAAGGCGAAAGCAAGAGCAACAGCTTGGCTTGGCGTGCAACCGACTGGGGACCAGGCTCTGCTGCTTTCGCTCCAGCCCTCACAGCACCCTGGGAAGTGAATGTTACTCATCTCACAGATGAGACAAGTGAACTGTGAAAGACTCTTTGACGCCCAGAGTTAAAGAGCTGGCATTTTAACTCTGCCCCTCAAAGCCTCACAGGCTCTCTCTCAGTGTCTGTCTGTCTCTCTCTCTCTCTCTGTCGGAGACGAACCACCAACACCACGTGTCCTCTCCTATCACCCAGCACCTTATTTTGAGACGGGTCTCAATGAACATAGAATGCACCGATTTGGCTACCCTGCTTGACCAACAACCCCCAGGGTTCTTCCTGTTACCCCACAATGCTGGGAATACAAGCAAGCACCACTGTGCCTGGTCTTGCATGGTGCTGGAATTGAGCTCAGGTCTCTATGCTTGCACAGCAAGCACTTGCCTACTGAGACATCTTCTTGGCCCCATTGTGCAGAGAATGCACTTCTGGAGCCCTAAAGTCTAACTACAGCAGATCCTCGCCTAGGGGTCACCAGTAGGAACAGACTACTTTCCTGTACTTCCCTAGGAAGACCGGGAAATGGACTGCGGTGGGAGAGCCTACTATCAGGCAGCAGAGGACTTCCTGAATTTGCTGTGAACCGCAGGGCGGGTAAGGAAGTGGCATATCCTTTCTTCAATGTTTCCCCCTGAACAGACACACATGCCCTCTCCCTCTCCATGAACATGCTATCCCTGTCTGCTGATTGAGCGAGGAAAAGCATGCCCTAGAAGGCTGGGCGGCTGGCTGGGACACCTGCCCTGCCTGAGGATCATGCAGCAGAATGCATCGGGGGCCTGTGGGGAGGCTAGGTTGGGGGAGGGAAAAATATGTATTTGTGGGCTGCTGCTCAGAGGAAGGAAATGCTGGCGCTTGGGGATGCCCCGGCCTGAGCCCAGGGCTCAGGGGCAAGAGGGAGGGCGCAGAATGCAGACTCAGCCTCCAGAGGAACATTCTGTCCAGAACGCCTCAAACCCTCAGCTCTAGCCTGCCAGATCTCTCTGCTCTTCTTGTCCCAAGGGAAGTCTGGAAGTCTAGGCAGTTTGGGAGCCAAAAGACCCCATGACATCACATCACATCTACCACCACGTTGATGATCTGTGAGGTCACCCAGCACTACCTATCTTGGAAAGGGAAGGAAAGGCCCGGGAGCCAGAGGGGCCAGCCAGAAGGGGCTGGAACTGCTCAGATCCAGAACACAGGGAAAGCTATTCTAGGCTCACTTCTTCCCAAAATAGAACCATAAGTAGATATGGGGCTGGGTACAGGGAGGCAGTGGGGTGCAAGGCGTGGTATTTGGGGACAGTTAACGGAGTGTGGCGATGGGAGCTGTGCTGCATACTAGAGGTATGGCCTTATAACGCCCTCATGAGGGCATCTTCTCAACAGAAACAACAGCAGCAACCTACAGGCGGCAGCAGTGGCAGAGAAGGCCAGAGACTGCCACTCCAAAAGCCTGCTTGGGGTCAGCTGCCCACCCAGGCCTCCTGAGCCATCATTCGACTTCATGGTCACAAGGGTTGGAGAAGGAGCACTGGCTCCTCTTCTGGAAGTTTCCAAGAGGGTGCTCAGTTCTATGTGAACCCAGGTCAGCCCCCAAAACCTGTGTCCATGTCCCTGCTATGCTCCACCCATTCCCCCCCCCCAAGCACAAGAGGCAATAAAAGGGGCACAGGAACAGCTGAGGCTGAAGCTAGACATGGGACAATCAGGAGGCCCAGGTGGCAGGAATGCTGACCTAAATGTTCGGGTTAGGTTGCTGGCAAGGCCACTGCCTCTCACAGACACACTCGACCGTCAAGGGAAAAGAACAGGCTCTTGATGATTAAGTGGAAAGCTATGCCCGACTTCCGCACCCCCAAAGAAGCACCAAGCAAGTCTGTTCCTGTTCTCAGCCCCTCCTCCAAGCCAATCCTGAGGGGCCCAGCACTATAACACGGGTTGAGGCTCTCAGAAGCCCAGGACATTCCCACAAGACCCAGCTCAGGGACTGGCTAAAATACTGAGCATGCCCTGCTTAGCACAGCTGTCCTCCTCCAGGGGGCCAGGTCTGCCATAAGGCTGTGCATCCTCCACGTCCTTGGGCCCCCTGAAGCCCCTGCAGGATGTCTATCCCGTCTCTTTCCACCTGCCATCCCATCCCATGGCCACCCCTTCCTGCCAATCTCCCCCCCCTCCCAGTTGGCAGCAGATTCCCACTCTAAAACCCTGCTTTGGGCCAATTGTCTGCTCAAGGACCCATAATGGCCCTTAGTGCTTAGCACTAAAAGTCCTGTTCTCCACCCAGGCTGTTAACTCTTCTAAGCCTAGCCCCTCTCACTTTAGCCCCAGAGTCATAATCTGGCCCTCTTCCCCTGTCCCCAGACTTCTCTTTCCCTTCTCTGTCATATCAGGCCACCAAGTGGGTATCCAGACTCAGGTGATACGGAAGGTCACAGGGTCTCTTCTTTACCCAGCAGGATGGCCAACATTTATATCATATTTGCTTGCCTGCATCTGCAATTTGTGCCAAGGCATGTGTTCTAGTCTTACCACCTTCTAGAGCTCTCCCTACTCCTTCCACTAAACCAGCCCTGCCACAGGAAGCAGGCTCTTCAAACAGCATAAGTGGGTCCACTTATTCCCTTGAACCCCAAAGCTCCCCCTAGTGAGAGCCTAGAGTTGGGCACTGAACTGATACAGTCTATGCTATGGTTTCCCTCTGCTTTGCCTTCTAACCTGGCAGCCCTGTGTACCCTGGTCAGGCAGCCCAGGCCAGACTTAAAGCCCTTGGGCACAGCTTAAACCCCCAAACATCAGGCTGCTGAGGGCAGGATCCTGCACCCTATTGAGCCTCTCCCAGTGATGGTCAAAGAGAGGCTTTGACCTCTGACCTCTGGGGACCATGACTCTTGCCTGCCTTGAGAAAAGACAGGCTCTTAATGGGCCTCAGGAGGCCTGTAGGCAATTAGCTGGCACCCTACACCCAAGGGGTGTCAGAGACTAGTGAGGGGTCTGGGAATGCACATCAGCTCCCCAGCCACAAGACAGCCCAGATGGGCATGCTTGATGTTTGAAACCTCGTCCTAGCACCCAAACCAACTCACCTCATGACCATCTTCACCTCCTAAATGCTGCTTTGGGAAGCAATAGAAAAGAAGTCCAGGCATCCCAAGCACAGCCTCGTACACCTGGCCCTACTGGACCATGCAACCTTTGGTTGTGCTTGAACTGGGCTGTACGATCCTCCCCCACTGTTGGGGTCTTCTGGAAGCTCAGGCCCACGGGCTCCCTCTCTTTAGAGGTCAGCCTCAGATCAAGCTTGCCTCCTGGCATGGCTCCATTTTCCAGGATTTTCTAAAGATGGCCACCCACACCCCTCAGCACCCTGGGATTAAATTCATCAGACCCACCAAAGCATTTCCCTATTACAGTCCTTGATGAAGGAGATGAAATTGCATAGTCCTCCTCTTTTCCCATACCACTCATCACCCTCCTTCTCCTCTTCTTTTCTAGTAGGAGAAAAAAAAATCTCATCACAGACCAGAGTGGCTTTAAACTCTGCATGTAACTGAGGATGACCTTGAACCTCTGATCTTCTTGATTCCACCTCCTGAGTACTCAAATGTCAGACATGTGATACCATGCCCAGGTTCATGCCATTCTCTTAACAGGTGGCAGCCAATGTCTGCTGCTCCAGACCGTATGATGGGGGCGGTCCTTTGAATAGCACTTTAAAATCGTAGGGCCCATGCTGGAGAGATGGCTCAGTAGTTAAGAGCACTCGCCACCTGCATGCAGTGGTTTGAATGATAATGGCTCCCACTGGCACATGTCTTTGAATGCTTCCTCCACAATTGGTGGAACTGTTTGGGAAGGATTGGGGGGATGCGGCCTTTTTAAGAAAAGGAAGGTGTGTCACTGGGGGTAGGCTTTGAAGTTTAAAAAGCCAAGTCATAGGCCTTTAATCCCAGCACTTGGGAGGCAGAGGCAGGTGGATAGCCATGAGTTCAAGGCCAGGCCAGTCTACAAAGTGAGTCCAGGACAGCTAAAGTTACACAGAGAAACCGTGTCTCAAAAAACAAAAAAACAAAGCAAAACAAAAAGCCAAGTCATTCCCATTGTGTCTCTCTCTCTCTCTCTCTCTCTCTCTCTCTCTCTCTCTCTCTCCTTCTCTCTCTCCCCACCTCCCCTACCTTTGTGCTATGGATCAGATGTAAGCTCTCAGCTTCCGCTCCAACCCCATACCTTTCCTGTACCTTCCTGCCGCCATGCTTCCTGTTGTGAGGCCCATGGACTCTAACCCTCTGGAACCATAAGGCTCAATTAAGCGCTTTTCTCATTAGTTGCCTTGGCTGTGGTGTTTTGTCAAGGCAGCAGAAAAGTAACTAAGATACTGCTCTTTAGGGGAACTGGAGTTTACATCCTAACACCCACATCGAGCAGCTCACAATCACCTGCTCCAAGGGATCCAGGGCCTTCTTCTGGCCTCCTTAGGCTCCTTCACACACACGCGCACACTCACACACACACACACACACACACACACACACAAAGGAATGCATACAAGCACATAATAAAATAATCTTTTTTCTTTTTTTCAAGACAGGTTTTTTCGGGTAGCCTCGAGTGTCCTGGACACAACTTAGCTTCGAACTCACAGAGATCTGCCTGCCTCTGCCTCCTGGAGTGCTGGGACTATAGGCGTGTGCCACACCCTGCCCGGCTATAAAAATAGTCTCTAAAAAAATCTTAAAATCTGTTACTATTTAAGACATGGCAACTCCAGCATAAAAGAACACTACTCGCTGGGCCATGGTGGCACACTCCTTTAGTGCTATCACTGGAGAGGCAGAAGCAGGTAGATCTTCTGAGTTCAAAGCCAGCCTGGTCTACAGAGCGAGTTCCAGGACACCCAAGGCTACATAGAGAAACCCTGTCTCAAAACGACAACACAACTGGACTGGAAGTGTAGCTTGGCTGTGCTTAGCATGTGCAAGACTCTGGGCTCCCCAACAAAATAAACCAGCTTAGAAAAGATCTGTGCACATAAGCACAATCGCTGTCACTGACACTGTGTGAGCAATCATGTGTTAGTGCAATTAAGGAATGGTAGGGCAGACGAGAGATTCTCTTCTCAGCACCTCAGCCCACTGGCCAACAGAGACTTTTGGGACCATGAGAAGCCCAAATTGGGCACCTGAGTAGCCCCAAGAAAGCAGATCAGGGTGCCCTTCTAGTGGGTGCCCAACCTGCCACTACCAGCTTGTGCCTGGGAGCCAGCCTTCCTGTTCCCTGATCTAACCAAATGGCCCCACCTGCCTCTCCAGGATGGACATGGGCTGCCCAGGTACCCATATGGGTGATAAGCCTCCCAACTGCCCTGAGCCATGGAAAAGGCTTTGAAAACCACAGTGCTGTGCAAGTGACAATGACATTTGTCACTGTTAGTGGCTGGGAGGATAGCTCTGTTGCAGGCTGATGCTCACCCTCACTCTGATCCATCTTGAGGCCTCAATTTAGTTCTTCATCCACATCCAAAACTGCATGAAGTGCAAGCATTTCACTGCTGCCCTGGCAGTGGCTCCTCCTCCTCAGGGTAGTCCCAAGATTCTATTGGATACCCAAATGATAGCTAGAATAAAATCCTGTGCAAATGTGGAGAACTGTCTCCTCATACACAGGAAGCAGCTCGTGGTTTCCCTTAGCTTTGTCTGATTGGCCACTTGGACTGTGGGGTTATTATTATTCAGTAAAATAACAGTGACTTGAATCCAACACTGTATACCATGATAGTCCATCTGATGGCAGAAGCTGCCGCTGACTTGCAGGCAAACAGCACATCCAGCATGTACTCACTGGCCATGAGTGGACAGACATCACCAGATTTCACCACACTACTCAAAACGGGCACACAATTTAAAGTGGATGAACTGTTTGTTCCTGTAATTTTCCACTTAATGTTTTTGGCCCTCAGTTGACATCAGGTAACTGAAACCCAGGAAACTAAAACCTCAGACCGGGAACCGGGAGACTGCTGTGTTATTATTGCAGGTGAAAACACGTGCCATTAAAAACTCCAACTCCCCTACTCCCCAACTCTCACCCCAACCTGACCTTTAGCTCATTCTATAGGACATTCCAGGCTCCCCCTCGCCCCCCCCCCCCCCCCCCCCCCATCCCCTGTGAGGCTGCCGAAGGCAGGGGACGCTGTGTCTCCTGTCATCCAGTTGTGCAGACAGCCTAGCATCAGATGCCACCATGGCCATCCCACCCGGGTCTCTAAGTGCCAGTTCTCATGCACAGAGCACTTGTCATGAGGCGCCTTAGAGGGCAACCCATTCAGCTATCATCATCAGGAAATTCCTCAAACTATTTTTCAGGGCCTGAGAGCAACTACTTCAGCTCTTTGCAAGGATCAGGAGTGTCTATGGCAAGAATCCTAACTGTGTCCTGCCCCCCAGAGCCCCACAGGAGGGGGGGCAACCCCCGGACTCTTTTCTACCCAATCCCTTGGGCAACATCTGTTGAGTAAGATGAAAACACGAGTTGAAGATTAAACCACTCGGCCCTAGCTGGCCTGGCCACGGGCTGGAAAATATGTTTGGCCAGCAAGGCCTGAAGCTGGGCAGAAAATCTGGGTTTGAATCAGGGGAAGGGTGGCTAGGATTCGTCCAAGGTCAGTGAGAAAGCTAGCGGAAGCGGAGCCAAAGCCGGGCCAGGCCAGACCACAGACAGACAGGTGAACGGGACACACAAAGTTGGGAAATGGGAACAGAGCAGGCCGGACAGTGGCCTACAGAGGCTGGAAGGCTGGCAGTGGAGGAAAAAGGAAGGAAAATCCTGAACCCACCCTTTCCTCTTTCTTAGGAGCCGGCTTAAAGCACTTGTTTCACCCACCACGAGGAAGCAGGTGCTGAGTGCTCTAGGGGGGCAAACTTTCTCTTGCTTCCCCTGGGCCACTTTCCCACTGGCAGGGCAGCACAGACCCCCTCCCTGACTCAATGCAGTGACCCGCTCCAGACCCCCATGTGCAGAACTCACTGCAGGCAGCAGGAAACAGAGGACTTAACAGCAGTAACCAACCACCCCACGCCCGGCTATCACAGGTCTAAACTGTGCCCGGTGCGCCTGTGTGAATGCCTACCGAGTGCAAGGATGATAAAAGTCCCTGTCCTGGAACTGTATGCTGGAAAGGGTGGATCCCGCTTAGGCAAGATAAAGATAAATGAGCAAGGTACACAGTGTGTAAGAGGCCATAAGCACTAGAGAACAAGGGAAGAGGAACGGGAGGTGGGGTTCCCATGGGAAGGCAGGAGGGGAAGGCCCTTGCTGTGACTGTGGGAAGAACATTGGAAGCAGAAGGAACAGAAGGTACGGTACCCCTGAGGTAGCACAGTGTCTATTGTATTTAAAGATCAGCAAGGCGAAGGTAGCTAAACCCAGAGTGAGGAAAGAAGCGATAAGCTGGGAGAGGACGGCTTCTGTGGAGGAACCTAAGGTTTTGCCCCAAGTGAGGTGGTGGCAGATGTTACTGGCATTTGAATACATATCACGTAAGTTAGTGTGATGTTTTATTTGGGCAGCTTCATAAAGTGGGTGCTACTACTAGCCCCCATTCTAGAGAAGGGCAACTAAAGAGAGATGGTAGGGGTGGGGGGGTGGGGGGAGCCAGGGGGGTTGGATGATGTGCTCAGGGTCATTCAGCTGAAGCTCGGAAGTTGGGAAACAGAAAATGGGAAAGAATAAAGACCTGGGAATGGGGTGCTTGGGGCCCAGGGGAGGGGAGGGAGGGGAGCATTTTTATGACTAGGGAGATGGGTTCTAAGGACTGTCACCACCTCCTGGCCCCAACCTCATGGGGGAGATGGCCCATCCAAAGTCCACTGTGCAAGTGGGCACAAGACAGAAAAAGGAAGACGTCCTACCTGGCACACGTGCCCTTCAAAGGCAGCAGTCCTTCCGGCTCGTAACCACGGGCCTCCAGCTGGAACACCATCTTGTGCCCTTCTGTCCTGACCTTGGACCTTGCCTTGGTAAACAAGGCTCACGAGCCAGATGCTGGCCCCTGCCTCGTGGTCCCTAAACCCTGGACCCTCTGTCTTTCTGGCCAGCCAAGGACATTCTGTTCTCAGCCCTAAGGTAGTAGCTCAGTGCTGATGTAAGTCATCTGTACTCTCTCCCCACCACCCTCCTCCAGAACATGGTATGTCTATGATCCTGGAGAGGTTCCTAGTGAGACACTCTTGCCTCATTCACAGCCCTGCCCCTACCCTGCTGTTGCTACAGTGCTCGGTGAAAACAATACTCCACATCTGGAGGGCCCAGTGGGATAGCTAAAGTCCAGGAGAGACTGTCCTAGGGAGCCAGGTCTGTGTAGCTAGCCTGAGTGAGCAGAGGTGACATGGCTTTGATGTGGCCAGAAGCCTGAGAGCCCAAGTGTATCGGTGGGAAAGCCACGATACAAAAAGAAAGAAGGGACCAGGCTACAGTCACAGGCAAGTTAGGGTTAGAACAAAAGAAAACCTGATGCCCTGGCTGTGTGTCCCATGTCTAGGCTGAGCAATTGACCATACTTTTGTGAAAGAGGCCAAGCAACAGATTCAGACTCCCCACTGACACTGGCACCAACATAAACAAATGTTCCCCACCAGGCCAGCAGATCTGTCCTACATGGAGATCCTCTGCATATTCCTACTTTGTCTCTGTGTATCTGTGTCTGTCTCCATGTCTCTGTGTCTGTGTGTGTGTGTGTCTCTCTCTCTCTGTGTCTCTGTCTCTCTCTCTCTCACACACACACACACACACACACAGATGCCTTTTGCAGTCCTCGGACTTGACCTGCCCCCAAAAGGCAGAGGAATGGGCCCTGGAAAGGCTAAGGAAACAGGAGAGCCGGCCAACGCTCGTCAGCCCAGATGGAATCAGTCTGCAACAGGCCAGTTCCACAGCCCACAACTCACAGAGGTCCTGCCCCTGTCCGAACTGTTCTGGAAACCTGACAGGGAAGAGGGGGGTGAGGTCCATAAAAGCAGAAAAACAGAGTCATAGGGACATAGCAAAGCTGAGGAGAGGAGCAGAGGCTACCACCTCATAGGTGAACTCTAGGAAATGCCATCTATCCCTCCACCTCCAGCTGAAGGATGCAAGACCTACAGTCAGGAGTGTGGAAGGAGATACCACAGCAGCACACCCTAGTCCTCCAGGCCTTAGACCTAGCCAGGCCGGGGACATACAAGATGGCCTTTTATGGGTTTTCCCAGGGACCTCAAATCTCCAGACACACAGAACAGGCCCTGCATCATGTCAGGAGGGACCTCATGACTCATTTCCTCCCCCACCAGCTCAGCCCAAAGCCCTCAATCCTCTCCACCCCACCAACCCAGCTCTCAACATGCAGGAGGAGCTGCAAGCCGAAGAAAGGGCTGTCACTCACCACCAGTTCATGGCTGGATGGAGGAACGCAAGGGGCAGCCACCTGTGGGAGAGGAAGAGAAAGTCCCTGTTAGCATCTGTCACAGCAGCCCCTGGGCCTCCTGAGCCCACTCTTACCCATCACCAAGGGGAAGCCTTCCCTGGGGGACAGGGAGAGCTCTTCAGAAGGCCAACCACAAAGGCTTAGACCAGACGACAAATGCAAAATGCCCCTCACAGGTCAAATGCTATAAAACGCTGCACACCTGCCTGCCTGTAGGTCAGCAAAGCAGCGCTTTATACCCTGGAGCCTGCAATAACCATAAGGCTTCCTTTTCCTGTCTCTCTCTCTCTCTCTCTCTCTCTCTCTCTCTCTCTCTCTCTCTCTTTTCTCTTCTTCTTCCTGATTTCTCTGCAGTGTAGAAAGATGGACTTAAAATATTTGAAAGGCATGGTTTTGACCTATAGGACAGTAAAAATCCCATACCTCAGTCTTCTCCCCATAGCCAGTGGCACACCCCAACTCAGAGTGGGAGAGGGTCCCACAGACTGGAAATGGTCAGATTGTCCAGGGACAGCACAGAGCACTTTGGTGGGGGGGGGGGGAAGCAGCACCAACTGGGAGGGGACTGTCATTGTCAGTTCATCCGCATCCTTCTCTGGGTCATGGCAACTTGGACCTCTAGAGGAGAGGAAGGAGGGCTCAGTGGCCGCGCCACCCTGACAATTAGCAGGGCACGTGTCAGAGGCCGGCGCGCTCCTTTCTCCAGCCAACACATTTTTCTTGGATCTCAGTACTCAATCTTGGCTCTGATTCCTCCTCACCCAAGCACCAGGCCAGAGGCCCCACGGAGAGGCAGAGGGTGGCTGAAGAGGCAGCTGCCTCTCCAGATGGTAGGCAACCCCATCTTACATGCAATGCCACCATTTACTGAGCTGGTACCACCTGGCCAGGCATGTTGCTAAATAAAGTGCTTTGCCCTTTCAACAACCAGAAAGGCAGACTCTATCTAGTGTCACCTTCCCCGGGGAAGTGTGGAGGCACAGACAGGGTAAGCAATTCACCCAAGGTCACACAGCAGATGCGAGGCTGGGAACTGAATCCAGGCAATCTGGAGCCCAAGATTTGGTGTGAAGAGGTCTGATGACTCACGGCCCTCCCTATAGGAGAATGAGGGGTGCAGAAAGAGCCCAAAGTCCGGGTCCTGATTCACATGAGCATAGAACTTAGGGTGAATGTTTTAGAAAAGGTGCTTTTGCGGGGGACAAGGCCCAGAGTAGGAGGAAAGATGGAGGTCTCCAGAGTTGCCTACGACCATTCCAATCAACAGCCCGGAGGGCAGCCACAGCTTTCACACCCCAAACCAGCCCCACCATGGGGGGCTGTGAAGCCAGGCTCTCAGAGGTGCTCCTTCCAGTCTGGGTACAATTGCTGGGCCACATCCCAGCTGGGCTCAGTCCTCAGTACTGCAGACAGCCGCAGCATGTAGAGAGGGCTATACTGCAGGACATCAGGGCTGCCTCAGCTTCCGGAGCCCAAACCAGACTCTACGCATAAAGGTAGGCAGTGGCTTTGAGATCCAAAGGGTGGTCTCTCTCCCAGGCCCATCCTAACGCTGGATCCGTTCGGTATCCTTCACCCCCAGCTCCCTAGATCGATGTACCACTGAGAACCAGCACCTACAGCGGTACAGTCATATCCATCCCCCTGCCTCAGCTCCACCCCCACCCTGCATTGCTGCATCCCTGGGGCTTTTCCACCCCTAGCCCATTGCTGACTGGGCTGTGGCTGCTAGCCCACGGACTTATGTGTCTCAGGACTTCTGGTCTCATTCTTGCTCTTTTTTTTTTTTTCCTGAGGCACAGAAATGTTTCCTTAAAAGGCCGTCTGTCTCTCCTCTCCAGCACCCTGGCCCCCAGCCACCCTCTCAGGAGCCCAGAATGTGCCAGGAGAACCAGGGGCCCTGCCACTCTGTGGTCTGTGCTCAACAGCCCCACACTCACTCCTGGCACCAGCAGTGGCTGACTCCACTAACTATAGGGGACTTAGGTAGCCTTGAACTGACTTCAAGGGCTCTGATGACAGCGCTGCTGTGACCTCACCTCCATGCCCCATCCTGGGCTGAGACACAGGTAGTCAGCCTCAGGTGAGTTGTCCCCATCCCCCTCCCCACAGCCCTCTAGAATTAGTCAGAATGAGCCTAATGCTCCATGTCCCCAAATGAAGGACAAAGGACAAGAAGTCACAGTAGCAGCCACCACCGCCACACTCACTAGCCAGCAGTCACGGCTCAGTACAGTGTGACAACTCACCCAAGGCTTACGAAGAGCTGGGCCTGCTAATTACCTAACAGATGGGAGAGTGAGGCCACAGCCATGCAGAAGGCAGATCCTGTACTCTTCTACCCACCCTGCTCTTCACAGAAAACCAAAAAGCTGTGCAGGAAGCCTCATACTACCGAGTAGAACCTCCTCAGTCTGAGGGTCCAGCATACACAGGATCCTAGGTAGAAACACTATCTTGGGTTTCCTTCCTAACACTTGCTGTGTCTGTGTTTTTTCTTTCTTTCTTTCTTTCTTTCTTTCTTTCTTTCTTTCTTTCTTTTTCTTTTTTCTTTTTTTCCGGTTTTTCAAGACAGGGTTTCTCTGTGTAGCCTTGGCTGTCCTGGAACTCACTTTGTAGACCAGGCTGGCCTCAAACTCACAGTGATCTGCCTGCCTCTGCCTCCCAAGTGCTGGGATTAAAGGCATGGCAGCCTGACAGTGTCTGTGTTTTTTCTTGTTTTATTTGGTGGCAGAGTTGTTTATATAGCCAACACAAACCTGGAACCCTTTCTTTCCTGCCTCAGCCTCCCTAGTGATGGAAGCATAATTTGCATCACTATACACTTGATTCAAGTGCCCCCTCCCACCACCTTTCCTACTAGAAATACTTTTAGGAGTGTGTATGTGCTGTTTGAGTGTGTGTGTGTGCCCAACACACATACATACACACAGACCACTCACTCACACATACACACACACATGCATGCACACACACACACACATACTCACACTGATACACTCACGCACGCATACACACACACATACTCACACTCACACACTCATGCACGCATACGCGCGCGCATACACGCACACACACACACATTCTCTCTCTCACACACACACAAAGCACATACACACTCCTAAAATTATTTCTATTAGGAAAGGTGGTGGGAGGGGGCACTTGAGTTAAGTGTATAGTGATGCAAAATATGCTTCCATCACTGGGGAGGCTGAGGCAGGAAAGAAAGGGTTCCAGGTTTGTGTTGGCTATATAGTAAGACCCTGTCATAAAACAACTCCGCCACCAAATAAACAAGAAAAAAACACAGACACTGCCGGGCATGGTGGCACACACCTTTAATCCCAGCACTTGGGAGGCAGAGGCAGGCGGATCCCTATGAGTTCGGCATATGTGTGGAGGTCAGAGGACAACTTCTAGGAGTCAGTTTTCTCCTCCCGCCATGTGAGTCTTGGAGCTGGAACGCGGTGTTTGGCGGCAGGAGTGCACACCCTCTGAGCTCCCTCATTGCTCTTCTCCCTTTTTATTGCAGCAAAATGTACATAACACAAAAAGCTCCAGCTTCGGGGCTGGAGATGTAGCTCAATGGTAGAACTCTTTAAAAATAAATAAACAAATAAATAAATAAACAAACAAATAAAGAGATTTAGGCCAGGCGTGGTAGTGCACGCCTTTAATCCCAGCACTTGGAAGGCAGAGGCAGGTGGATCACTGTGAGTTCAGGGCCAGCCTGGTTTACAAAGCAAGTCCAGGATCGCCAAGGTGAACACAGAGAAATCCTGTCTATAAATTAATTAATTAATTAATTAATTAATTGTTCTACCTGCATGTGTGCCTGCATACCAGAAGAGGACACCAGATCTCATTATAGATGGTTGTGAGCCACCATGTGGTTGCTAGGAATTGAACTCAGGACCCCTGGAGGATCAGACAGTGCTCTTAATCACTGAGCCATCTGCAGCCCACAGTGCTAGAACTCTTGACTGGAATATACAAGACGCTGAATTCAGTACCCAGTACCAATAAGAAGAGGAACAAGAGGAAGAAGAGGGGGAGGGGGAGAGGAGAAGTTTTTAAAATAAAAAAGTATCATTTAAGCATTTCCAAGTACACAAATCAGTGGAATTGAGTATATCCACAGTGACATACCAGGCACTGCCTACTTCCAGAACTTTTTCATCATCCAACACACCCACACCCACTGAATAATGATTACCCTTTTCCCTTCCCCACCCCATAATATCTCAACTTCTGCCTCTGTGAATGTGCCTATCACTGAGACCTCTGTGATCTGACAATAGATATTTGGAGAGTGTGTGGTGGGGAGGGGGGTGACCGCCATTCTCACCTCTAAACTCTCTTTCCAAGGCAAGACGCAGGAAGCAAGACTTCCATGCCCCCAAGGCAGGCCACACAAACTCTCACCTTCCAGGACCCTGTATCCTGCCATCCCCACCCAGCAAGGCAAGCCACACAAACTCTCACCTTCCAGGACCCTGTACCCTGGAGCTGGCCACAGAACTTCTGACCCTTCCCTTGTCCCTCATCAGGACACAGGACACTCTTCATTGCAGAGGGATGAATGATGTCCAGAGAGACCAAGGGGAATATGGACAAAAGGGATCCCGGGGTTTGCCATCCACACTGAGCAATCAGAACCAGGCAAAGAGGTCTCACACAAACCCCAAAGGACAGGCTTCTAGGGCACTTACACACAGTTCCTGGGGAAAAGTGTGCCCCCTCACTCCCCAACTACTCACCCCATATGCCCTATCATCTGTGTCCTTCATCAAATCCTTCCTGATACACTACAAGCCATGCCTGCTATGTCTACTGGGCCACTAAAGCAAATTGATGGTACCCAAAGCAAAGTCATAGCAACCTCAGATTAATGCCCAGTTGGTCAGAAGCACAAAGACACCCTGGATTTGGGGACTGCCGTCTACAGGACAGAGGGCAGTCTTGGGAACCAGGCACCCAGTCTATGGGGTATTGCACTGTGTCTGGTGCAATATTGAGCTAACCTGGGTTGGAAGCCACTTGCAGGTGTCACCACTGCAGAATAGTTTGCTGCTGGAGAGGGGACCCTCATGCACATCCTGTGAAGCCACAGAAAGTCTTTGCTGCCTGGTGTGACAGAAACCAGGACATTTGTGCTTTGCTGAAAGACATATTCGTCAATGACCCATCACACGCTTGCCTTTTTTTTGTGTGTGTGTGTCTAGCTGATTCCACTTCATGTTATAGCTGAATAATATCCCCCAAATTGGCATGCGAAAATCAAAACCAGCCCCTTGGAATGCACCAAGTGACAGGGTCTTTAAAGAAGTGACTAAGTGAGTCCACCAAGGGGAGTCTTGATTCAGTACAGCCCATCGTCCTTACAGGAAGAAATCAGGACACAGACCAAGGAGGGGAGACCCCATGAGGACACAAACTGAAGGCAGTGTCCATGTACCAAGGAGCCAGGCCATAGAAGACAACAGCTATGATGACCCTGATTGCAGAACCCAGCCTGAAAACCACGAGAGCCAATCTCATGACCTCAAATCCACCTTTCTAAGATCCACTGAGGTGCAAGGTAAAAGCTGTCCCACTGCATGTACCACTACCCTGAAAGGATCCATTCACTGGTTGATAAACACATGGGTCACTTCCAGAGAAGTGTTAACGGTGACTCTCACCCCTATCCAACAGGTTCAGGTACCCACATTAATAACACCAAATGCTACACAGAACAGAGGGACAGTGGGATTTATAAAGTACCTACTGTGTGTCATTTAATTGGGCACTTGACAGCTGTGCTCCACCCCCTCACCCCTACTCTCACAGAAGGGAAGCATGCAGGCCATTTCCAGTGTGCAGCTTGGCCTGATGCTCACTTCAGAAGTGAAGTTCGCTTTTAAAGGGAAGATAGGAAAATGGTATTAAGATGGCACTAATATGTGTGTGTGAGAGAGAGATGTGGAAATGGGAACATGTGGCATGTCAAAAGAACAACCAGGTCTCCCCTGTAGCTGAAACCCAGGCCGGATGAAGGGACGACATGCTGATAAAGGGATACTGAGGTGGGTAAAAAGGGGAGGGGCCTGTACACCACTCTTTCCATGCTTGACCATGAGCAACTATGAATGGCCAGGAAAAGAGGTCACACTTTTGGCTGTTGGCACTGAGGAGCCATTGTAGGTTCTTGGGTAGAGGAAGGACAAACAGAAGCTTTGCTCTAGGCAAAGATCTCCTGGACAAGGGACAGAAAGAACGGGAGAGTAGACAGCTTAAGGGAAGCATGGAGGCACACAGACCATACTAAGAGCAACCAGGACAAGAAAAGGGAGGGGAAAGTGGAGCCTGAAGCCTAGAACCAAAAAACCACTGGGTACCCCAAAATCTAGGGGCCCACAAAACACTCCAGCCCAGAGCTTGCACTCTAGCCTCTCCTCCTTACAACTCCTGAGCAGAGCCACCACTCACCACTCTGTCTGTGATGGACAGAGTGCCTTTGTACCAAAAGGGGGCTGGCATCTAAGCTTTGGTCACCAAGTGTCACTCCATGGTGGCCCCAGAAAAGTCAAGTGTCTGTGCCTATGACTAAAGAAATAACCACATGGCACCTCATCTTTGGGTTCATATCATTATGCACTAGGGCAGTCAAAGGCCCCAGATAAATCGCCCCGTGTTGTCCTGGAAGCCCAGGTATCCCTCGGGATTTGTAGGTGTCCAAAAGATGCCAAGGTCCTAGGGTTGAAGCCCAGAGGAAGGACATGGCTGCTTGAAGAATGCCAACTGGGCTTCAAGTCACTAGCCTGCCTGGATGAGCTCCAGGTTCTAGGCAGGAGAAGACCAAGGTGGGGGGTAGCCCCTGTCCTGGCTCCATGGCCTCTGGGCCTGTGCTAACCCTGCAGGGCACTGCTCCTCTCTAGCTCCCAGACAGTTGCAAGACTCTTTCCTTCCCTTATATAGAGTTCAACTACAACCAGGAAAGGACATGTGCAGAGTTCCTTCTCACCAGGAGGCAAGAAGAGGCCTGTTCCCAGGGACACCTCGAGCCAGAAGGATGGCCCTGGCCTGGATCCCTCCGCTCCAGTGACGACAGAGACTAGAAGGGGCCTGCTCTTCCTATAAACACAACCCAGACTAGACTCAGAAGGAACTTGGAGAAGACAAGATCCAGTCCCGTCTCAGAACACTGTCCCCAAGACCCCAAGATCCCCCAGCACTACCTCATTATGTCCCTAGGTTTCTCTTCTAGCTTGAGTCCTCTTCTGTGGCACCTGTCATTGGCTGTCTGGCCCTACTTCCGGATCCTATATGGTTGTCAGATGGGCCATTTTGGACAGAGGGATTGCTCTCCTGGCAGACCCCTCCACACCCCCCACATACAGGAGTGGTTCTCACACCCCACGCAACACAGCCCGCTCATCGAACAGCCTGCCTCTAGGAGGATGAGATGGCTGGGTGTGCCAAGCCTCCAGGAGCCTATGGAAGGAAGGATTCAGAGTGGCCCTCCATCAGAAGGCCCCAAACAGCTAAGAAATAGGGGGTGAAGGTGGGGAGAGCAGACACAGCTATGATCCAAGTAGGCCACATCACTGAAGGTGATCGTCTGCAGAGCTAGCCTGGAAGACGGCACACAACGACAGGTGAAATTAACACTCTACAGCAGTGGTTCTCAACCTTCCTAGGGCTCTGTTAATACAAGTCCCTCATATTGTGGTGACCTGCCACCAACCATAAAATCATTTTCACTGCTACTTCATAACTGTAATTCTGCTACTGTTACGAATCATAATGTAAATATCTGATATATGACTCCAAAGTGGGTCCCCTACTCGGGTTGAGAACCACTGCCCTATAGGCTACAAGAGCTGCACAGTGATTCTAAAGAAAGGATACTTGGAAAGCCCAACCCCAAGACCCCAAGGAGCCAACACAGTGGCCTTGCCTGATAATGGGGAAGCTGGGAAAGAAGCAAGGTTACCCACTGGGATGTGCTTGGGAGCAATAGAATCGGAGCTCCCAGCACCCGCTCAACACAAGACTGCAACCCAGGGTCATAAAAGCAAGAGGCAAGCAATGGCCAGGAAATAAGGTGGGATGGGAAAAGAGGGCACAGTCACAGGGCATGACTGGGCCTGACACCAGCCATTGTCACACTTATACCCACTAACCCTCCTCTGGGCCACCCAACACGGTTCAAGCCATAATCTGTGCAATCCCCTCCCCTCCTCCTTTTCCTTACTCATAGCCTGGCAGTCTCTCTGCAAATCACCACTGCAGTGCCCTGAGTCAAAGACACGGTGGCATTAATCCTTTCCAGGTCCCCCTCTTTTCCCCTTGGTCTCTTCTTGGCAACCAGGAAGCCATTTCTAAAATGTACCCTAGTCATGTCACTCCCCAGCCTAAAGGTCTTGCCATCTTAAGCAAGAGGATCCAGTCTAAATGTCCTAATCCAGCTGTCACCCACCGTCCATGAGGATCTGTGGGATCCCTCCTGTAGGCCCACTTCTCAACTTTCCCTCAAAACCCCCTGTGCTATTTCCCCATCTTTTTATTCCAAATTCTACCCTAAGGTCACATACTAGGAAAGAACAAGCACAGCTCTGGCCCCAGGAAGACTCAAGACTCAAGACTAACTCCATTCTGCCCCAGGGCCTCAAGGCTTGACCAGTAAGGACCACAGGAATGGCAAACCAGGCTGAGCAATGTGTAGCCTGCAGGGCCCAACTGAAGCAAATGTCCAGGCCCCTGCAGGAGCCTGATGCCTCCAGTCAACAAGCGAGCAACAGGGCAAGAGTGGGGAGGAGCTGGCAGACAGGAGGCCTTCCTGAAAGAAGCAGGTGCACTGAGGTGAGAAGAGGCTCTGAGAGGGGACAGAAGACAGAGTGGAGAGGGTGCTTAAAGCGGACAGAAGAGGTACTTAAAGGAGAAGATGGCAGACACCAGGCCTGTTAGCACAGGCCTGGAATCCCAGCTATGTGGGAGAGTGGGGCTAGAGGACTGAAGCTTCAAGGCTGCGTTGCTGTCTCAGAATAAGAGGTATTAAGGGAGCTGATGGGGTAGCACTGTTGTAGAGTGCCCACCTAGCATACACAAAGGAACAGCCAAGGAGGCAGCTGGGAAATCTGATGCCACCTGACAAGGGAGCCAGGCCTCTGTCCTGAGTGCAGGGGCTAAGCCCACTTCCCGACAGTCTCTGAAATACAGAGAACAGAAAAGCCCCACTCCTTCTGAGGCCAGGCATTTGTTGCAGGGAACTGAGGGGGGGGCGTGGGCACAGCCTACAGCAAACAAATGACATCAAGGAAGTTCCTAGAAGCTGGTTCAGGGGCAGGCTCCGGGCTTGGTCAAAGTTTGGTAAAAGATGAAGCCGGAGGAAGTAAGTGACAGGCCCAAGAAACAAGCCAAGCAATCACTCAGGCCATGGGGACTGAGCTCCCAGCTGAGGAGAAAGAGGGGAAAGAGAACCGGCCCCAAGCCTAGACGGAAGCTGTGGCCTCGGGAGGAGGCAGGCATGTAAACAGACATAAATCTGCCCGGAACTGCGACAGTGGAAGTTCGAAGAGGCCATTCTTGCTCCAGGATGACTGTCCATCTGTTTTTCCCAAGGCTACACCCTAGAGGAGACTGCCTTCCTCACCCCTGAGGGTTTCTGTCCCTACACGAGAACTTTAAGGAACAAATGGCTTTGACCCTAAACCATATTTGAACAAGGAGGCAGGAAGGATGCCTAAGAGGGGGAAAAAATTTAAGAGTAATGGGAAAATCCACAGGTCTCAAGAATTGCTAAGGACTGGACCCCGACTGCCAGGGGGATGTGTCAGGGAAGGCTGGGGGAGGGGAGACAGCAGTTGGGTTGGGTCAGGCACTGTAGAGAAGGTCCCACGGGGCATCATCAGCCCCTTGCATACTAAACCATGCTTTCTGTTGCCATGCAGTCCCAACCAATGGCATGCAGACCTCTGCCCTTGGATAGCTGCAGAGTTCCCAGGAACATATGAGCTCCGCCCCCTTTCCCAACTTCTAGGAAGTCCTTGATCCACCCAACCCCAGATGACAAATTTGGTTTTGTTTATCAGAGACCTTGAATTTCTGTACCTTCCTGGTCCTGGGATTACAGGTGTGTACCCACTGTGCAGCTTTAGGCATTGCAGGAGTTTAAAACCAGAGTGTCAAGCAAGTGAGGCAAGGGCTGTATCAGCTGAGCCTTATCCCCCAGCCCCAGATTGACAGCACTGGAGAGGGAGAGATAGTAAATATATTCACCGCAGCCTTTTCTCCCTGGGATGACTATAATTTCAGCAACACAGAAATGTCAAAAGGGTCATCTCAAATTTGAAGAAATGTCTTAAATTTCTATTGTTTCCCTGGACTCCCGAAATAGCCTATGTCAGCGCCTAACGAGGCTGCCGGGAAATCCTTCCTCATGTCTAGCTGCTTCTCTTTTTAAAGGAGTTAAAGCTCGCCAAAGCCAGCTGAAAGCAAAGCCAGCCTCGTGTCCGTCAGGGGAAATTCCACAGCCTCAAGGTCTGTCTGTGAACTTCAAGTCTCCTGGACCCTTTAAGGATCATTTTGTTCTGTTCACACAACTCCAAACAGCTCAGTACTAAAACTACACCCATCAGCTGGGAGCAACTTCTGCTCCACCTTCGGCAACTTCTGCAGCAACTTCTGCAGCACCTTCTGTGCACTGACACCCTTTCCAGATTCTTGAACACTTCCAAGAGGCCACAAGTGTCCAACTAAAAAGCAGGGGACTGGTTGGCCTGCAAGCCAGGCGTGGGCTCAGACACTCTTTTAACACACTGCACTCTCAGGATCCTCCCAAGTAAAAGGGACCAATGGCAACTCTTTGTAGCCTGGCTGGCAATAGTTAACAAGACCGTGATCAGGCAGAGGGTGCAGCTCAGCAGTAGAGCACATTCTTTTAGCCACCCTGCAAATCAGCAAGATGAAGTCAGCTGAGCTCTCATCTGTAGGAATGCCTGGGACACGAAGCCATGGTTCTCTATGTGCCTGGATGCTCTCACTGACACATCTCCACCCATGAAATCCCCAGCCCCCACCCTGTGAACTAAGTGCCAGTACCAGCCCCCTTTTATGGAAGAAACTGAGAATCTGCAGGATAAAGGAGTCAGGTTTGGAGATTCCCATCGAGGCTGGAAGGATGGTTCAGTGGTGAAGCATACTCGATGATGCTCTTGCAGAAAACCTGGGGCCAATTGCCAGCACTCACGTGGTGCCTCACAACCATCTATAACTCCAGTTCTAGGATATGTGATACCCTCTTCTGGCCTCCTCAGGCACCAGACACATACATGCGCACATACAAACATGTAGGGGAAACAGTCATACACATAAAGTAAAAACAAATAAGCATTTGAAGAGTCTCATCTACAGTCAACCAAAGACAACTATCCAATGACAACCTCCATCAAAGCATTGCCTTCTCTTAAGATTTCCACTCTTTATGTGGCATAAGCTTCAGACATCTGAAAGCCATTCCTGCAGAAACTTCTGACCCACACATGGCAGAGGCAATAGTGAGCAATGGATGAGGCTGGCCCAGAGCCCCGGAAGCAGGAGGTCCCTAGGGCAGCGCAGCCCGGCCTCACGAGTCTCCTTCAAGACCATCTGTGGCGAGAGGCAGGAAGCCCTTCTTGCTCCCAATTAGCCAGCAACAGAGACTTGAAGCAGGGCCAGCCCCAAGGCCAAAGCAAGCCTGGCTGTAACCAGCATTGTTTAGCTCCGAGTGACGCATATCCACCCCAGTCATGTTTCCTTGTTCCCGGGAAAAGCTAAGGGATGCACATGGACCGGGAGGCAAGGGTAGGAAGGACAGCAACAGCCCTGGTTCTCACTGCCTCGGAGAGCGGAGAGCGGACAGGTTAGAGATGAGGAGAGAAAGTGCCCATCAGAAAGAGACTTCGTGACCCAGAGACACCCACAGATGGCATGGCAGTGACCACACACAGCTCTCGATGCTCCAGGCAATACATGCTCCACACCCAACACACACACACACACACACACACACACACACACACACACACACACA
>OU015743.1:32626238-32648053 GCA_907169655.1 Acomys percivali
CACACACACACACACACACACACACACACACACACACACACACACGAGCAGAGGGCTGGAAAAGTCAGAACCAAGCATCACAAGAAGGGTGGGTCTGAGTGGAGGGTAAACAGCCTCAAAAGTATGCAGGCACCAAAACAGGAATTTTAGTATCTGGATCTATTGGAGCAGATACAAGTGATTCCCCCATTTTCCACAGGAAGCCATCCAAACTTAAAACAAGAGAGAGTTGTCCAAGGTCGCACAGCTGAGAGGGGCTAAGCTAGACACAAATCCAGAAGTGCACGACTGCAAACTCCATGCAAGTTAGATGCCGGCTGCAAACCAGGTCGAGAAGGGGTGGGGCTAATACAGATGGAATCAGGGGCATGGCCAAGGCTTGGACCCAGCCAGGACCCTCTACTCCAAAGTCGGGAGGTCTGCAGTGTGATTCAGCTACCCTGGGGAGCATTCCAGAGCTGCAGTCCCACTCTACTAAGTCTAACGGGCCACCTGCTCTAGACACACCAAGCCGTTACTCACAAGTTACTCACTCTGCCTTGGCATTCAACCTTGCACGTCCAGCCTCCCACTCTGCGGATCCCTGAGAGCGGTCATAGAGAAGCCAGAAGATCTGTGGCTCCCCTCCCTCCGGCCAGAACATCCCCAACCTGAGTCACAGGGACACACCAGACTCTGGCCTGCTCACAGTAACAGCTGCCGCCCCTCTGCTCTGTTCCAAGAAACAGATGCCTAGAGGAACGGTCACAGGTCACCGTCCCCAGGCGCAGAACAGCCCAACCCAGGACCAGAAGGGAGCTTCCCAGGACCAGAAGGGAGCTTCCCAGCATCTCTGCCAACATCCCAGGGGATGCTGGAAGACACTCAAGAGCCCAGCCTTTACCAGACAGATCTTCCCAGGCACAAGAGCAGGAGGCTGCGTTCAGAAAGCTCTGTGGCTAGAAGGAGAGCATTTGGTTAAGCCTAGCCTTTTATTTCACAGGTGAGGGTGCTGATGCCCAAAGTTCCAACATCGAAGTAGGCAACCAGCTGCCTGGCCTCCACCCCTGCCCCACCCCCACTACCCTGAGTCCTCCCTCCACACTCAGCAACACCCTTCCTGCCTCAGATTGGGGCGATCTTCCCAACTCTACTCTCCATAGAGCTGTGGTGGTCCCCACGGGGGGGATAGCAATTCAGGAAGACAAGCGAAGCCCTGGAGATACTGTGGATACTGGAGATACCTGTCACTAAGAGAATTGGGGCTCAGGTTAGGGCCAGAATCAGGCATCAGTCTTAAAAGCAGGAGACAGAACCCAGGACCTCTGGCTGCAGGTTGAAGACCTCCGGAACAAGACAAGGAGTGGATTTCTTATGGTCCCAGCTGGGGAATTTCAAGAGTCCTGACTTCCTCCTGCTCTCCTCTCCTCCTTCATCCCCACTCCTCCTCACCCCTAATCACTGGGGTTCCTCTGCTCCCGTACTCAGCTCAGCCACAGAGCTTAGAAGCAGCAGCTGCCACATATGTGGTGGTCCAAGGAGTATCTAAGCCTTCGGAAGAGTTCATCCATCTTGTGTGTTCTCCCATCCCTCTCTAGGCAGCTGCTACACTCAGCCCCAGCCAGAAGCCTTGCACACCCCGTCTGTTGACCTGCTCCAGCCCCCAAGAACAGCAGCAGCCACAGTGACAGAGGTTATAGAGTGTGGAGCTGGCCAGCCCTGCGTCTCTACTTCCCACGTGCAAATAACTCAGGAAGAGCACAGGTGGCTTGAGAAAGCTGCCCATCATTTTCGCTGCCTGTCAGAGGTAGAATTGGGATTCAAACCCACACAGTGGGGCTGCGAAGCCTTTGACTTAACCCCAAGGCCAACCATCCCCTCATGATAACCCTCACTTTAAGAACTGAAGGTTCCTGAGATGCCCCCTCCACCCTCAACCTACAGTGCTTGAGCTCTAGTTAACTGTGGTGTGCTGGCATGGGGCCTTTGAGAAGCTCAACGTTTCTCCTGGCTTTAAACAGGCTGCCCCTGCCCCCACACTCATTAGCCACTTCAAGTCAGACTAGGCACTCCTGACTTCCAGCAGGCAGGTTCCTCCACCAGACTAAGGGATACCCTTGACCATTCATTCATTCATTCACTCACTCACTCATTCATTCAACACACAGTGGGCCTACTATATTCTAGGACCCACAGTAAAAGATAGGAGCTTCTTGGCACCTTAGACATCTATGCAGCCTGCTATCTACCCTCACTCCACCTTTGCTTCAACACAGCTCATTAAGAAGCCTTGCTGGGGAGGGTTCCCACAGCCAGCAGGCTCTGGTCTCGGGGCGCAGGAAGGAAGTCATGGGTCAGGAGACACAGTAACACCAAGAGGACTTCTCAGTCCCATGGGTTAAAGACACAGGTGCAGGACTCCAGGAACACAGGTCCTGTCCCCTGTCCAAGCCCTTCCTAAGCCAAAACCCCATCATGTTGCCCCTATATAAAAATCTCTCTGCTGCTCCCAACTTTGACTTGGCCCAGGAGGTCTCTTACCCTTTGCTACCCAAGCAAGACCTCTGGGCTCTCCCCAAAGCCACTCTTTGTCACAGGTTCCCTCTTAAAACCACATTTACCGTGCCGAGCATTTTGCACCCAGAATTTTGTTTCAACTCCCCGACAGCACACAAGGCTGTTCTGGAATGTGAACCTCATCTTACAGGCTCAGACACTGAGGCTGCTGAGCCAATGTTACACAGAGAGTAAGTGACGGAGCTGAAAGGGTCCGAGCCATTACATTACCCATACTTACTTGCATGTCTCCCCATACCTGAGATCTGTTTAGTGGGAACAGCACCGCTCCTGCACTGCCTTGGGTCAGGGTGCCCCCAAGATGAAGAATCTTCGTAAAACTCCTTCTCAACCTTCAAAACCCATGTCAAATGGCTCTTCCTCTCAGAGGCCTCAGCTACCCCATCAACTCACATAACCAGCTTCCTGCTTCCCATCCGTGGCTACATTTTGCAAAAGAGCTGTCTACTCCCCTTTGCCTCCGACTAGAAGGTGTCTCACTGGCCTTTCCAGCCCCATATCTGGCACCCTGCCTGGCACAGAGTGGATGCCCTAAAAGGCTGTTAATGTGAAATCAGAATGGCCCCCAGGCCCAGTTGGATTGGCCCTGGCTCCTGGCCTCCTCGGCAAGCTCATGGGCATTGCCGGACCCAGGGAACCAAACCCAGCAGCCCATCTCCTCCAGACCCAGATGGCTGGTCTCAGACTCCCCCTCCTTAGCCCAGCCCCTCTCTGCTTCACCAGCTCTGCGATTCTGGGAGTCTCAGCCGGTGATTAGGGCCCTAATCAGGCAGGACTTCCTGCCAGCCACTGCCAGAGGTGGGGGTGGGGCGAGAGGGAAGCAAGGTCAACCCAAGGTGAAGTTTCACAGCCAGGGACCCAAGCAGCCCCCACGCCCACACTCCACACTTTAGCAGCCCCCAACACTACACCTCTCCAACCTTTTGACTGTTAACTCAGGGCACTTGAGGGACTCAGCCATGGAGAAAAACCAGGACAGCCAGAGATCTGTTTGGTCAGATCTCATCCTACCTTGGGTCAGATTGCCCCTGGGATGGAGACCCTCTGTGCATTTCCCCTGGAGCCTCGGCCTTAGCCCTGGCCCCTGCTGGCACCAAGCCCGACAATGAACCTCAGCCCACTCCCTGAGGAGTGGTTATAGGCCAGCTGACTGCCTAGGCTTCTGGAGGGTATGCTCAAAGTGAGGTCCACTTCTCATCTCTCAAGGATGCGTGGTCTAGAAGGGCAGGGGGCAGAGCCTGGCTGAGGAGGGAAGCCAGAGAGAGCCCTCTCAATGCTTGTCATGATCAGCCTAGGACCAGTCTTCCTTCAAAAGAACCCTTAATGTTTTCTGCAGCTGCAACTGGGCGGGCCAGGGGTCCGGAAATGGTGTTCACCCCTGACCCAGAGCAACCTCAGCAGCCTCCCGGGTGGGGATCTCTGGGTAAAAGAGCAGGCCAAGAGGCTGATCCTTGGTGGGGGGAAATGTCAGAGACACTAGAAAGCCATGGACCCCACCCCCCAAAAAAAGGTAAAGGCCTGAGAGGGAATGGAGTGTGGCCAGGAGACCTACTGACCAATCTTCAAAGCTCTCAGCTCCTGTGTACACACAGGAAGGGCTGGGGTGGTTATCCCCACCCCTTACCAACAAGGGATTGAATTAGACTGCGGCAAGAGGAATGCCAGTTAGACTTCAAGGAGCCCTGGAGGGTCTAAGCCAGTTTGTAGCGGTTACCTGGGAATTCCACTCGAAAACATAAACGCCACCCCTATGGCTAAAGGTGAAGGATATAGCCTGTTTGTAGGGAAACAGAGCAGGCCCTTGCCAAGCCTGGGAGCTTCTCACACAGGCAGCAGCTGTCTGAAGGATGGGAAGGCATCCCAAAAGAGACTTGTTTACTGGGATGGCAATTTTCTCAGAGTTCTCCATAAACACACATCTGCCCCAGCTCCCCGGGGAGGCAAGTCTGAGGTTCCCTCAGCTCTAGGCCTGCCTTCTCACTGCAGACAGAGGCAAAGACAGGGAACAGAAGACACTGCTCTGATACTAGCAGCCCTTAAAGGAAGTCCACGGAATCCTGACCTATAGTCTCTCCAGTATAGGAAAGGAACAAACTAGCACGAGAGAGAACAGGGCCAACCAAGGGGCAGGCTTTGGAATGAGGGACACCCACCAATAAGAATGCTTACTAACAAAGAACATTGGCTTTCTGTTGTTGTTTTGGATGTTTGTTTGTTTGTTTGTTTGTTTGTTTTTTAATTTATTTATTTATTTATTTATTATGTATACACTGTTCTGCCTACATGTTCACCTACAGGCCAGAAGAGGGCCCAGATCTTATTATAGATGGCTGTGAGCCACCATGTGGTTGCTGGGAATTGAACTCAGGACCTCTGGGTGAACAGTCAGTGCTCTTAACCTCTGAGCCATCTCTCCAGCCCCCTGGATGTTTGTTTTTGAGACAGGGTTTTGTATATCCCAAGCTGACTTTGAACTTACAAGGTCATAGATTATCTTGAACCCTTGATTCTCAGCCTCTACCTCCCCAGTGCCGGTATTACAGGTGTCCACTACCATGCCCAACTCATGCAGTGCTCAGAAAAGAACCCAGAGTTTCGTGTGTGCTAGGCAAGCATGCTACCAGCTGATCCATAGCCCATATTTCAAATCTCTTTAAATCAATTCATTCATTCAACCCCTATGTCCATGCCAGGAGGCAAATACTACTGTGCCGTTTTAGAGAGGAGACTGAGGCTTAGAGAGGCCTAATCATTTGCTGAGACCACACAGCCATAGGCAGGAATGGTTGCCATGGGTAGGTCCCCAGCAGGCTGGCTCTAGCCTCATGCCCTCTCTCTGCCTTGCTCTGTTCTTCGGAGGAAAAGCAGCATTGTTTGTAGGCTTACAGCTCTTCAGCAGGCCTGTCCCAAACCCTCAGTCTTCCAGCCTCAGTTGGCACCCAAAGGCATCCCACTGAACAGGCAGGGAGCACCAGTGCAGACAGGTGACAGACAGACAGGTGAGAGGCAGCAACACTTGAGGCAAAGAAGCCCATGTTCACTTCAAGAGAAGGCGAGGAAGGTCCCTGGAGGAAGTTCCCAGTGGCAGCGAGAGGAGAGCTCACAGAAGCCCTTCTGTGGCGCTCATCGAGTCTGGTTGGATCCCTGGAGCCACTGTTCTGCACCAGTCCCTGGTCTACCCCATGCTAGGGCCTGAGCTGTAGGCTCAAAGCCCTAAAAAGGCAGGGAACACACAGCCTGTCCTGCAGAAGCCCTGCAAGAGGAAGCTGTCTGGGGGACTACCCCGGTCCCCTCTCATCACAGTTCCAACTCCCCCAAGGAGGGAGACAGCCAAGAGCACCCACCTAAGCAGAGAACCAGCTTCCCTAAGGACTCCAGCTGCCAGCACAGGGTGTCCATGGAGGCAGCCCAGGCTGTGAGGCTGGCATCCTTGCCACCCCCACCATTCCTTTCCCAGCTGGCTTATGCCCACACCTCTACATGCCTAATAGCTCTGGAAAGCTAAAAAGCCAGCCAGCCAGCCAGCGAGCCAGGGATCCGTGGAGCCAGAGCCCTCAGGGAATAATGCTGGGGACAAAGTAGAGGCCTGTCCCTCCCCAGTGTCTAAAAACATCCTTCCCACTCCAGCCGGTAGTCATGCTCCGTCCTGATTTGTTTTGTTGTTTGTTGTTTGTTTTTGTTTCTGTTAGGGACACGGGGCTCCACCCGTCTTCTGGCAACTTTCTATCCTTCATCCTAAAACCTCAGTTTCCCTTTTTAGGGTGAAGGAAACTTAAGTGAGAGGCAACAATGGACCAGCTGCTCAGTGGATGCCTCCACTCGGGCCCTCACATCCCTCCAATGCTGTCCCTCATCACTGGGTTCCTTTCACCCATAATGGGAAGTGCTCTGCTTAAGAAGCCTCCCCTATCTCCTGGCTGTGGACAAGGGATACAGGGTAGACAATGAGAAGGACTTCCTCTTCAGAAAAAGCCAGACGGGTGAGAAGTGCTGCCCTGACTGGAGGCAGAGGGCCCCTACGCAGGAGCTTCAGACTCTGGCTCCATGATTAGGTTTGAGGAGGCCACAGGGAGGTCACCTGTCCCTCTCCTACCCATCCAGAGAGGCCCTTGAGAACAAATGCCCTTGGCGTGTTCCCACCACCACCACCTCAACCACCACACACTGGTTATTATGCAAGCCATTTAGTGAAGCCTTCACAAGTATTTGTAAAGAGGAAAACTGAGGCCCGCCCCTGCTCCTGAGTCTCAGAGTCTGGCATCTCTGCCCACCATCTCCAACAGCTGAGAAAGCTACTCCGCACTACTCAGGACAGGGACTCAGAATATCCAACATGGAAACCACTCCTTGTCCTCAGACCTGTGACGCATGCCATCCCCTCCCCTTTATACCCTGTGTCATACGGCCATGGGGGTGGGCTGGGGGGCGGGGACGCAGCAATCCAGCCTTTGAGGAGTTAACCATGCGGCCAAGCAGAGTGGCCAAGAGGAAGCACTTCACAACAGCAGGGCAGGAAGCAGCTGGGGCAGACCTGGTGGGCAGTCAGCTGTGGGTGCCAGGGAGAGGCACATGCAAGGGCTCTCTATCCTCCAGTGCAGGCAGGGAGAGTGACCCTGTGAGTCCCCACCCATGCATGCCCCATGCCTGAAGCCACAGCTCTGACTCCCCATTCCAAACCCCTATTCCAGAGCCAGAGAATTCCCCAACTCTAAGACTCCCAGGACCTCAACATCCCCAGAGACCTTAAAGGTCATCTTTCTCACCACATCTCCTCACAGGAATCTTTCCACAGCATCTAGCTTGTCCAAACTGCCGCCTTGGGACAGGCCACTCATTACCTTACATGAAAGCCCACCCTCTCACTGACAAGCAAGAACTTCTGGGAGCTCCTGGTTAAACCCTCCTTCTCCTGAGACAAGTCTCCATCACAGCCAGTCCTCTCTTTCTCCCTGAATGCAGTCTGTCAGTGCTGGGTGCCCCCAGAATAGCAGCCTCCTCCCTGGTCTCCCAGGCACCTTCATCCCAGCCCAATCCTTCTGGCTGGCCACATTGAGGCTTTCTCTAGGGCTCCAAGGGAGGCAAGTAAGAAAGTATGTGGGGAAGGCTAGGAAAAGAGGGCCAGAAGTTCAAGGCCAGGACCAGGGGAATCTGAAACTTTCTTAGGCGGTCTCCTATACTACCCAAGAATCCTGAATTTCAGATCACAGTCCTTCCCTTCCCTTCCCTCCCTCTCATATACCCTACCCCACCTCTCCTCTCAACCCCATCTCCATTGTCCATATTGGGAACCCAGTGTTGGCACCCTGGAGGGTTCTCTCACCCTGATTTGGGCCAGAGGCTTTGGAGCTAAGGGTCCTCAAGCTGTAGTAAGCTTTGAGTCTTGGGGGAGAACTAGGGTCTGAGAGACACGAACTGCGGCCAGCTGGCAAGGGCAGGAGGTACTGGAAGCCAAGTCTGAGCCACAATGGTCCCCACCCCACCTCCAGGCAGCTTCAGGAAGGGGAAAGGGCCCTCCCCGCCACTTCTGCTAGGCCACACAGAAGGGCTTCCAAGAGAGAAGCCCCCATCCTCAAACATAGGAACCCTGCTTTCCAGCTATTCCTTCTGTTCCCACAACTGCCTTCCTGACCTCATGATCCTAGAAACTTCCCCCAACTAGTACCCACCCTGTCCCCTAATCCTTTGCCACACCCCTACTGAAAGCCCAGCCCAAGATCCCTGCCCTCTCCCCCCCCCCAACACCCCTTTCAGCTTCCTCTACTAGGGCAGAGGCCAGCCTAAAACATCTGGGCAGGCAATATTGGCTTTGGTCCTGAGGTTAGCTCTGGGTGGCTTCTCCAAGCTTGGCAAGGGGTAGCCAGCAGGGGACCAGTGTAGGGGGACTCTGTCTGTTCATTAACCACCTGGATTAGACATTTCTGCCCAGAGGGGTGAGGAAGGAATGAGCCTACTGGCTGGGGGAGGGGCAAGGGGCACACATGCTAGGTAGTGAATGCCCATGGCAAGAGGGCATGGGGACCCACGGAGGGAGGGCAAGTGTTGTTAGAGCTTTTGACTTTAACCCTTGCAGCCAGTCTCTCTCCTGAAGTGCTGCACATATCTTGGGGACAGAGAAAGAGACCAACCTCAAAGAGAGTAAGGTATCCCAAAGAAGTTCCAGCCACTGACAGGAAAGACTTATGCCTTCTCACAGTCTTCTGCCTACTGAGCCCTGCAATGCCACTGAAGCCTGCAATGGGGAAGAAGTGAGCAGAAGAGACCCTCTCCTCTCCCTGTTGTATAAAAAGCCCCTCTCCACTCCCTGTTGTATAAAGCTTTGCTAACACCAGCAACTTAGCACACAAAACTCTTCCTGGAGCTGGCTCAGCGCTTGCAGGGACAGCCGCGCCCCAAACATCCCTGGCAGACCTCGGGAACCTCTGACAGGAGTCCGGGTGACAAGTTGGCTAGCTTAGCCTAGAAGTGTGTCAGGGGAAGGACTGACCTCATCTTCTTCAAGTTTAGGACCAGAGCATGGTCCAAACATCAGTGCTCTTAGACTGCTGGGCTGTATCCCCTGCACCCTTGCACAATCATACACTCACAGACCGCACCCGCTCACCTTTCCAAATGAGGAGCCACTGGGTGGCAGGCCAGGGCGTTGGGCAGAGGCAGAGCCGGTGGCTGGGCTGGCAGGAAGCTGGAGGCTCCCAGGGAGGCGGAGGCAGCAGCGGTGAGTGTGCTGGCCCAACAAGCAAGGGTAGCTGAGCCGGGTCCTAAGGCCGCTGCTACAAGCAAGTGAGCGCGCCCAGGGCGCTGCCGGCTCCCTCCCAGGCGGGCAGCCTGGGGCACCGCCTCCTTCCCGGAGTCAGCGCTCGCCCCCCACCGCCGCCTCCTTTAACCCCTGCTAAGCTCCGCTGCACAGACTGCGTTCCACCAGGCCCGCACCATGGTGCACTTAGGCAAGACAGCTCTCCAGCAGCTTCCTGGGTAACAGGCCAGAGGGCTTGGGGGACAGAGATGGGAAGGGACACATAAGAGCCTATAAGAAAGATAGAACTGTAGGATCACTGCCACAGGGTTGCTGAGGGGTGGTAGCGGTGCTGGTGCTGGTGCTGGTGCTGGTGCTGGTGCTGGTGCTGGTGCTAGTGCTGCTGCTGCTGCTGCTGCTGCTGCTGCTGCTGATGATGATGATGATGATGATGATGATGATGATGATGATGGATAAGAAGAACAAGCTGCAATTCCAACACACTTGGATACCAGCTACCAGCCATCTCCCTTCTGAACCTGATTTTTCCTTGGCTGTCAAATGTGATATGATAATCCCTGTTGTTTTTTTTTTTTTTTCCTGGAGTGAGTTAAGATGTATGTTCAAAACCCAGTGGAGTTCCAGTGCACAAAAGGCATACTTCCATTCTCTTTAAAATGCACCCAAAAGAGGTTGGAGAGATGGCTCAGCAGTTTAAAGCACTGTCTTCCAAGGTTCAATTCCCAGCAATCACATGGTAGCTCATAGCCATCTGTAATGTGATCTGTTGCCCTCTTCTGGTGTGCAGGCATACATACAGGCAGAACACTGTGTATGTAATTTTTTTAAAAAATGTATTCCAAAAGCTGGGCACGGCGGTGCACTCCTTTAATCCCAGCACTCAGGGAGGCAGAGGCAAGCAGACCTCTATGAGTTTGAGGCCAGCCTGGTCTACAAAGTGAGCCCAGGACAGCCAAAGCTACACAGAGAAAGCCTGTCTGGGGGTGGGAGTTTGGGGAGAATGCATCCAAAAAAAAGTAGGATGGTGGAAATGTCCTACAATCATACCTGTACCCTGGGTACTGTTTTCATGCCTCCTATGGACACCAAAACTGTGGCTAATCAGATCCCTTAAGTTTGCACCACTGAGCCTATGCACAGCATCTTTTATGGTTGACTTACAGATAGGGTCTCAGATAGGCCAGGCTGGGCTGGAGTAGCTGTGCAACTAAGTAAGACCTTGATCTTCAAATCCTCCTGCCTCCCCCTTCCAAGGGCTAGAATTATAAGCATGGGCCACCCATGGCCAGTTTTATGTGGTGCTGGGGATTGAAACCAGGACCTCCTGCACACTAGGCAAGCTCTATCCCACCTAAGCCACATCCCTAGCCACCCCGCCCCCCCTCCCCTCTAGAAGACTTGTAAAACCTAGGACCCTATAAACGCTCTCTGTAAGTAGTAGTCGTGCTGGGCTCTTTAAGGGAGAATGACACCAGTATAATGTCTGTACTTGTTCAGGGCACTCACAAGTTCCTTCTGAAATATTTTCAATCAGCAGCTATTGACTCTGTGGAGAAGAATCCACCAGTTTGGAGGGCTAATTATATACCAAAACATTTGCTGAATCTAGGGAGCCCACCACATGACCAGTATAACTTTCTGTGTCTATGGAGTGTGTTTATACTGAAAATAATGAAGAAGAAAGCACTTGAAAAGTTTGGGTCACCATAAAAATGATAGAAGCAGACTCATGGAAATGTTATAAATGGAGCCTGCTATGCAGACTGGGTTGGCCTTAACTCACAGGCCCCTGCCCCTGTCCTTGCCCCACCCCAAGTGCTAGGGACAGCTAGCTTTAGTTGTCAATTTGACATAATCTAAAACAACCAGGAAGAGATCCTCAGGAAGGGTTGTCTACATGGGGTTGGCCTGTAAGCATATCTGTATGTGTGGGGTTTTTTTTGGGGGGAGGGGTCTTATTTAACTTCATTAATGTGGGAAGATCCAGCTTACTGTGGGCAACACCATTCCCTAGGCAGGAGTTCCTGGCTTGAATAAGAATGGTGAAATTAATGGAGTGAGCGCAAGCAAGCAGGCATGCAAGGATACATGCATATTTCCCCTCTCTGCTTTTGACTATGCATCTGATATGACCAGCTGCTTGAAGTTCCTGCCTCCATCCCATACATACACACATAACCCCCAGGGACGGACTCCTCTTTCTCCCTTGGGTTGGCTTTTCTTAGGTATTTTTCTTTTCTTTTTTAATTTATTTGCTTATTTATTATGTATACACTGTCTGCCTGCCTGTGTTTCTGGACACCAGAAGAGGGCACCAGATCTCATTATATAGATGGCTGTGAGCCACCATGTGGTTGATGGGAATTGAACTTAGGACCTTTGGAAGAGCAGCCTGGGCTCTTAACCTCTGAGCCATCTCTCCAGCCCTCTTAGGGTATTTTTCATTTCCTAATAGAAGAAATAAAACTAGGACAGAAGGACGCAGTCATTTGCCACAACCCCCACTGTGTGCCAGACACTTGAAGAGCCCTCTGCCTTCGCTCACCTTGTTATCACAGCTGAGGACAAGAGCCTGAAGTAATTAGGCAACAGAAGCTGTCAGAGGATAAGCAGGACAGGACATGTCAGGGAGGAACCTGACATGCTGACCCTGGTCCCAAGCCCTCTAAGGTATGTGTAAAAGGTCCATGCCTTCCCCATCTGAGCTAGGCACCCACATCCCAGAGCCCCAGTATCCTCTGATGTGCGTAAATTTACATCCAAAGGACTTTGTGATGTTTTTGTTCATCCAGCTGAATCCCACCCAACCCATCCCCTCTTGCCCCCACTTCAGTTCACACCTGGAGTAGGATAGCAGGAGCCAACCAAAGGGAGGGACAAGACTTCAGACCACCTGAAGTCAGAGCCACAAGGACCATCAATACCCCAGTAATAATAAAACCTCTTGGGAATAGAGGAGAAGGTATGCCTCCTCAAGAACTTATATGGGAAGGGCAGAGAAAGGCAACATCACCTTTCCCCTATCTCCTCTCTCCTCCTTCTTCCAGGGGAGAAAAAAAAAAAAAAAAACTTCCCCATAGATAGAGTTCAAATCCCCATACTGCCAAGCCTAGCATCTCAAAACTCACAACCTTGACAGTGGCCTCAACTCCTCAGTGTGTGTATATATATATATACATACATACATACATATGCCGCCCAGGGATGACAAACAAATGATAAACTTTGTGGGGACGCTGGCTGAATCTCCTCCTCAGCCCCATACCAACTCTGGATCACCTCGGCCTGCCTACTTCCTATCTTCCTACTAGACTAGGGTCCCCTCCTGGAGCTTGGGCAGCCCTATCCAGTTAAGCAGTTAGCAGATACCATGTTAATTCCAGCTGTGTCTCCTCTTTTCCTGGGTAATCAGCATACGCGTGGGACCCAGTCTTACTTTCAGGTCCCAGAAGCTTCTGTCTCCTCCTTTATACCCACACCACAGTCCCCCAACTGACATAAAATAGTCACGGCTGTCCCAGGCCCAAGTGTGAGATCCCTGCTCTCCCTTCTCTCTCTCTCTCTCTCTCTCTCTCTCTCTCTCTCTCTCTCTCTCTCTCTCTCTCCATCTTTCAGCTTTGACTCCCATGCCTTTCTCATCCAGCTGTTTCTTTGTCTCCCTGCTAGCATTCAAACCCCACTGGGCTTACCACCTTCTCCTCCATCAATGGTATGGCTTTGATGGGAACACCATGACAAGACCCCTTCCTTCTGGCTGAGAGCTAGGCAGCAATGCCAAACTTTAGCAGGTAGCCTTTTTGTGATCTTTAAGTGCAGTTTCTTTTGTAGGTTGTTGTTTGTTTTTGGAGACAGGGTCCCGTAAGCACTAGCTGGCTTCAAGCTTGCTCTGTAGCCAGAGACGACCATCAACTTCTGATCCTTCTCTCTCCACCTCTGGAATGTGGGAATTCCAGGTGTGTGCCACCCTGTGTGGTTTCTTCAGTGCTGGTGACCACTCCCAAGTAAGCCTTCACTTTACATGCACGGTAGTTGAGCACTCAATCAACTGAGCTACATTCTGCCCCTTCACTGCAGGGTCTATGCTCACTCATTTAGGAATCTTGCCATTCTGAATTCTGAACAGGACCCTCTTTGAGAACCAGGAGAGGATTAAGTACTCACCTTCATGGTGGCCCTTCAGTGGCCTTCTCCTGGTCCTATGGGCTCTGTCTGTCATCTGGCTCTACCTAATTGTAGGAATTACTTTCATCCCTTTATCAGGAAAAGAGTGCCTAGGATGATAGCAGTAAGATGGCGGCGGATGGGGGGGGAGGCAGCTCAAAGGAAGAAGGTGACACATCAAAGGCCGTCAGGGAACAGTAGCATCAACAGTGAGTGGCATCCTAAGAGGCAGCCATGGGGCTGGAGAGTGACATAGGTAACTGGCAGGGACTTCAGCACACATGGGACCTCTAAGGCCACTGTGAGCAACTGTTCTTGTGCCTCCCCACATCTGCATTCCTGTGACTAGAGGGAATGCAAGGTGCTTAGGAGCAGCCTGGTGGTGGTGGCACACCCCTTTAAACCCAGCACTGGGGAGGCAGAGGCAGCTGAATCTCTGAGTCCGAGAACAGCCTGGTCTACAGAACAAGTTCCAGGACAGACAGGGCTACACAAAGAAATCTTGTCTCAAAATAAAAAACCCAAAAACTAAGCAGGGCCTCCTCTGGACCCTCCACACTTGTTCCTGTACCGCCCAGACGTTGAGTGAGGAAAGGCCAATTTGTATTTTTCCTTTACTTTATCTACTTTATCCAGCACTCAGTTCAAGCACAGTACAGTCTCAGTGAATGTGAAATGAGTGAGTGAGTGAGTGAGTGAGTGAGTGAATGAATGAATGAATGAATGAATGATGGCGAGATGGCCTGATGGATGGTTGGCTAATAAATGGGCAAAGGGGACACTTGAACCCCCTAAGTGTTTCATAGCACTCCAACAAGGTCCCTAGGCAACCGTTTATCTCTAAAGCTGCACAATCACAGAAGAAGCGAGTCTGTGGGGATATGGGAAGCATCACTGTGATAAACGGAGGCCTCAGACACCTCTTGCCCTCCCCAGGGTCTGCAGCTGCATAAGAGCTCCTCTGAAATTCCGTCCTCCTCCAGCTATGCTCAGAAGCCTTTGCAGGTTTCTCTCTCTACCTCTGCCCAACAGCAACCCTTCTTTCCCAGCCTGCCTGCTTCCACACCTGGGTAGAACCTTGAACTCGGGAGTCCCTAGCAACCATACCAGAGGAGCTGGAGGACTTGTAAGGAAAAGCTGGCCTTCTTCCTAATTTTCATCCCACCGTAATAGCACTTTCTGAAAAAGTGCTCCCTTCCCCGCCCCCCATCCTCCCCATTGCTTCTCCAAACTGCCTAGGCTTTCCTTGCCTCCCCTCCTCCAGGCCCTGACTACCAAGGTTCCCAGGGTTTCCCAGCCCCCTTCGAGCCAGCCATGCCCTTTCCCTCCTCCCTCCCTCACATCCCCAAGCCTGGATTGCACATCTGGTTCCAGTTGTGGTTGGTCCATTCAGGGGCAGGCCTGGAGGTTTCTCATAAAACTGAGTAATAACCAGTGTTGGAGCCCCGTGGAGTTGGGGGGAAGGGAGAGCAAGAGGTTAAGTGTGAGAGTGGGAGACAGGATGACAGTGGAGGTAAGGAGCCAGACCCCAGAAAGCAGCTGGCAGTGCCTGGCACCTAGCAGGGCCCACGGGTTGCCTGTTGGCTGAAACAGCCCATAAAGACAAATGAAAGCAAAAAGAAAAGAAAAGAAAGAAAGCAGATGGGGGGGGAGCTGGGAGCTGAGAGAGGGGTACAAAGATGGTGACAGAGAGCCAGGGACAGAGCTGTGGGTGGAGCAACAGAAAAGCCATTGAGAAGGGCAGGGAGAAATGAATGGCCCATGTCAGACCAGGTGCTGAAACAAGCATTTCATTTGGAAGAAGAGGGGACAGGGGACAAGAGTAGAGTACAGATGGGGGGGGGGGGACACACAAAGGACACAAGAAGCGAAGAAAGTGCAAGGACAGAGATAGGACACAGATGGGTCAAGACCTATTGTGATGGATGCAGTGTCCTGGCTTCACAGCCCCAGATGCACAATGGTGGGTCATCCCAGAACTGTCTGCACTTTAATCAGCATCTAGCGACTGTCTACACGGAGTCTTTCCCCAATGCCACACACATGCCATGAATTTCTATGCGTGCCCCAGGGAATTCTGAGACATGGCTAGGATCCTGTCTGGCCTTAGACCTGAGCTCAGAGCCCTTTTGTAGGATCAGCCAGCTGCTGAGCATAGTCCTGTCACAACAGAGCACAACTGGGAACTCTGGAGGGTACCTGGTCTGTGACCCCACACACACCCACATCAAGATCATATCAAATGCCCCTATAGGAAAGAAAACCACCAAAATCTTTCCATGATGGGGAAGTCACTCATTTTAGCACCTGAGCCCTACTCTCTCCTCCATCTCGGCCCCAGAGGGAGGGCACACTTGAGTATAAGTCTTCTTCCCTCAAGGGACAAGGGGAAAGGGACTGCTCTAGGCTCTGGCTTATGAAACACTCAGCTGGCTGCAAGCCAGACCCCAGGATCACCCACCACAGCAGTCACTGTCTGTGCATTTGAGCTGTGCCCCTCCCTCTACAGCTAAGAATAAGTCTGGACTGTCCTCCAAGAGGCTTTATTCAGTGTTACCCCTGAGAGACCTCTTGCCAGGGTCCCTTCAGAGGTAACCCCTGAAGTCACATCTATACCACTGTCCCTAGGAGTCTCTTTCTTCTTCCCTTTCAGATGTTGAATTTCTACTTACTTGTGCCTTAGGGGCAGCACCCGGCTGTATTTGCATTTTATTTACATATATTTGCATCACCTATAGGAATCACAGAATTACCCTTTGGGAAAGCAAATGCTTTCCTAGTCTCTGGTGACTGGACAGCAGCAGCAGAAGATGCACTGGGAAGCAGCCTGTTCACTGTTCTCCCTCCAATACACACATGGGGTGTCCCTCTCTTAAGCCTGCCTTAGTTTCCAGCCAGGAAAAGCACTTGGATCCAGCAGCTTCAGGACCCAGGGTAAGTGAAGACTCTACCTCCTAGCTACAGCCTCCTCACCCAGCTTCTCTGATGGCCTCCAAGGCCCCCTGGATGCTCTTGGGAGCACATTTCTAAGCAGATATTAGTCCTTGGCAGAAGTCACAGCACATAACCCTCCACTCCCACCCCACCTTCCCACCCTGTACCCCCATCTCCCCTGAGAAACTCAGCTTTAAAGCAGGGAGGTCCCCAGGGGCCTCCCTATCTCTAAGGGCAGGAATCCTCCTAGGCAACTCCTCCCCCTCCTAGCTTCCCCTTCCAGCCAAGTCTCTTGCTTGAATCTGGATCCCTCGAGGGAGCCTAAGACCCTTCCCTCACACAACCACACCATCCCAGAGCCATAGTCTAAGGAACCCAGACTACACGAGTGGAGGTTCCCAGCCCCAGAAAGGTGTTGGCAGAATCTTAGTGACAAGCTTGGAGATGGAAAGCCTAGTGGATTCCGAGCCAGCAAAGGGGCGCTGATTAATAGATCAATGTCAACTTCCTGACTTGCCAAAGGGCTCTGTCCTCTGCCTCAGCTTGTTCAGCATACTTATCAGTAATGAGACTGGGGTGTGGGAGGGACACACAAGGGGTGGGGTAAGAAAAGAGCTAAGATGCCAAACTGAATTTAAAAACTAAACTGACTTTACACATGGGCCAGAACTAGTAAGGGAATTTTTCTCTTGGACCACTGTCCTCAACAATGGCTCAAAATTAAAAACAAACACTAATAATAATTCATTCCAGGAACGTTCAACAATTTACAGCAAAAAGAAGTTCAATTTTGTTCATGGTAGGATATGACTGTCCTCAAAAGATGCCAGTACTTTTGAGTGCCTTTGTAGAAATAGAGTTTAGAACCAAGGAGATGAAGATTCCATACTGCTCCCTGTTGATCAGACACTAGCAAAAATATCAGGGTCTCCTTTATGCCCTATACCAGAGCATATCCAGAGGGCATTGGTGATTCTAATAAATATCTGCTGGATAAGAGCACAAGGACCATTCTTTTATTTTAGATGACAAAGAAAAGATAAAGGCATATAATCAAATATATGAAGATGGCTTTGGGAAAGTGAGGCAGGGAGGTCTCCACCTCCTACCACCTTCTGTCTCTGCCCAATATCTGTGAACCCCTGGGAACTTGGACCCATTCCTGGTCCCTATTGACTGCCCAAGAGACAGAAAAATCTAGGAGTAGCTACTATGAAGGGGACAGTCTTGTTCATGGCCAGGCCTGTGGGCAGAGAGTGGCCTCTGGGGAGTGTGCTGGCCACACCACAAACTGACCTTTAAACAAGCTGGCTGTTGGGCAAAAGAGAGGGGAGGTGGTCCAGATGGTGGCTGAGCACTTGGCTGGCACATGCCATCCCAACCAAGCCATTGCATTAGCCAACTGGCCTCTCACCTTCAGGGCGTCCACTGGTCCGTTCTCAATAGCCCTGTGGGAACTTCCCCAGATGGACACCTTCAACCAAAGTCTGAGGTTACCCACTGGTCCCAGCCCAAGCCCTCGGTCACTCTCCCTCTTCCTCTCCTTCCTATTCTCTGGAGACCTGCATAGCCTTTCCCATTCTCACTCATGCATTAACCCCCTTCCCTGCATCCCACCCTTCTTGTCTCAAAATTACCCTCTTCCCTCCGGGGTCCTACTCAAGACCTTGCTCTAAGCTGGAGGTCCAAAGCTGCTGCAGGTCTTGATAAGATCTCACATTTAGGGCTGGGGAAGAGCTGGAGATTTCCCTCCTGAGGACTTTGTCTGGGTCTACCCTAGACAAAACACTAGTCATTTTTCTCCTAGAACTAGGATGCCAGCCCTCCTAACATGGAAGATTCAGGGAGACCTAGCCCTGGCCTGGCACTGGAGGGCAGAGCCCAGGCTTGGATATTGCATGGACTGCCTCTAAACTCTACAGCCTACCTACCTATTTAGGAACTATGTTATTCAACAGCTCTGAGCACTGAGTGCATGGTCTGGGGTGAAGCAGTCCTCTCCTTTCACGGACACTATCATCACCCTCACACTGGAACCATGACTCCTCTAGCTAGCTACATAATCTATCAATCATATATCAACCTATCATGTATCCAGCATCTATGTTTCTATTTATGTATCTATCATCTACCCATCATCTATGTATCTATTTATAATGTATCTATGTAACTATCTATAATCTAGCTATCACCTATGTATCTATCTATAATCTACCTATTACTTATGTATCTATCTGCCTATCTATCTATCATCTATCTATGTATCTATCTATTTATCATCTATGTATCTATCTATCATCTATGTATATATCAGTAATCTATTTATCTTTCTCTTTGACCCTGTCTAACAACTGCTTAAATGTACCAAGTGCTTTTCAGATGTCAGACTTCACAGCTATTCATTCATTCTAAGCCTCTCAACAGCCCTATGGGCATAACAGTAACCGGCTATCCAATACTTGAGCAGCTGGAACAGGAGGCTCATGAATCTGAAGCCAAGCAAGTTACATAGTGAGACCCAGAAACACTATTAAAGTGGCAGGGACCTCAGGGACTGTCTGGTGCTTATCTTGTCTACTGCAGGACCATCCTTGACTCAACAGAAACTCATTCTCTGCTTGCCCACAGCATCCTCCCTACCTAACATGGCTCCCATGGATACAATCTGCCTTCTGAAGTCCTTGCTCTGCTCCAGAGTACCAAAATCCCTGCAAAGCTTCACAAGAAACTACACCTAAGTGCACAGATGCACACTGTCTCCAAGAGAGTTTCTCCACAGGCAGGGCATCCCCACTCAGCTTTCTTAATTTCTCAATCTTCCCACGCTCCCATGCTCAACTATCCCTCTGGTTTGAATTTGTTCAAGTTGTTCATTCATTAATTCATTCATTCACTCGTTCATCTATCCATTCGTCACAGGTTCTGAGAGTTGCTTGTGGAGAGTCAGGCCACCAAGCAAAGTCAAAAAGAGCCACTATCCTCAAGGTACACTGTCCTCAAGATCATAAACGTGGGAGACCCTGGAGAGACAGACACACGAAAGCCAAGCTACACACTTAGCACAAATGGTGGAAAGGGAAAAGGAGCCTTTGGTGGAGGGGTTCCCTAATATCTAGAATACCTAATATCTAATATCTAATATCTAGAAGCCTCATGACCTGTCTACTTATACACTCACCACAGACAGAAGCTTGTATGAGCCAACTCATGCCTTAGTCTGACTCCCCTCACCTGATTTGGACATGGCCCTGAGCTTACCATGCACAGCTGAGGGACTCACTTAGAGCTGAAACCACTTGCCCAAAGTCAGTAACTAGGACATGCTAACCAGACAGTGGAGGTAAGACTTGACCTCCAAGACCAAACTCTCAGTTTGGCACTATATAATCTCTAAAGGTGTCAGAAGGAGGATTAAGACACAGTTCTCGTACTAACTCCTATTTGTACACAGCCATGTTCACATGCACACACATACACATACACACAGGCTTGCACATGCACGCGCACACAGGAAGCTGTGGCAATGGTCAAACTCCAGGCTTTCAGCTTGTTCTTCCACATGGATGAGTTGATATCACCTTCAGACAATTGACTTTTACTCTAGTGGATTTAAAGGGGGTAGGAAGGTGGATGAGATAGTAAGCAAGTGCCTCCTCCCTACAGGAGGAATATGGCTTGGAATGATTGCTTGGAATATGGCTCTTCATGTCACCAATAAGATCAAAGATGGGGAAATAGGGTCCTCAAGTCCCCAAGCCCTAGAAGATGTTCATCAAGTTCACCCCAAGGCTACCCAATCAGAATTCAAGCCAACCCTACTCATGTCAGAGGAAGTTGAAATTGAGGCCCAGAGAATATGAGTAAATCCTAGGGGACCCCAGAAAAGAGCTCTCTGGAGCTTTAATCTGGAACAGATTGGGGCCTCTGCAATCCATCAGCCCAAAGATGAGGAGATGTTGGCCCCACCTGTAATGGAAGCAGGAGCCTCAAAATCAACTCACAGACCTAGGGTGGATAAAGGATGCTGGGGCCCAGGATCAGCACATTCCTGCTTTCTTCAAGAGAACCAGAGTTCAACTGAGCAGGAGAGGCAAGGGGGCAACAGCTGGAGCCCCTCCTCTGGGTGCTCCTCCCCAGGGACCCTGTGGGTGATCGTTTCTTGGGAACATTGTGTTCAGGCTGTGAGTCTTGGCTGGAGTCGTCTCCCCTGGCATGTCTCCAGCTGCCTGTTTAATAATGTACAGCCAACTAGCCATTAACTGCACGTTAAAAAAAAAAGTCAGTGGTTGTTTTTGTTGGTTTGGTTGAGGGGAGGTGTTTTGTTTTTGTTTTGTTTCACCCCTTCTTCTGAGTAGTTAGTAGTAATTGTGAAAAACGTGTTTCTGAGGAAGGGCTGACCTCCAGGCCCGCTGCAGACCTCACGTGCCTCAGCCCTCCCCAACCACTAAGCCCAGGAGCCAGAGTGCCTGCTCCACCTCTATTACACTGGTGACACCTTGACCTGCTCTCTGGAGACAAAATGTGGGACGTTCTGGCAGAGCTGATCCAGGACAGAGGAGTTGGACTCTGAGGGGCACCCAGTGCTTCCAAGGAATCTCAGAACTGTCTGGTCAGAGTTGAGAGCAGAAGGCAGGAGCTGGCAGGCCCACCAGGTGTGAAAAGCTAGAGGACCAAGTTCTTGTGGCCTGGCCTGGGGGGGGGGGGGGATCAGGGATACCGGGGCCTCCTCCTTGGTTCTTCTCCTGAGCACCAGGCCTGTTCTCTATTTGAGTTGTGACCCACAGTGGATGCAGAGCTAGAAGGGAGACAGAGCCAGAGCCAGAGCCAAAGCTTTGGGGGAAACAGTGTGCTGCACAAGAAGGTTCTAGGCTTGTTGCAGCCTGGGACAAAGCCTGCCAAGCTCTCTTTACTTCCCCAGACTAGCAAGGTGCTGCTACTCTGTAACCTGAGCAGCGTGGTGCAGCATGATGTGCAGCATCCGGGAGTAGAGCCAGGTTCTTGTAGCCCTTCTCTGGTCCCTTGCAACCTTGGCCACCATACCTCATCTCTATGCTGAACTTTTTTCTCCTTGCTATAAGCAGAATGTCCTTTACCCCGCCCAGGAACCCCAGTCAGGAAGTAAAAGTCAGTGGTGATGCAGATGCTGGAGTGGTGACAGAAGTGTTGGTGATAATGGGGATGGGGATGGAAATGGTAGAGATGGAGGTGGTGGTGATGATGGAGATATAGGAGGTAGTGGTGGTGACAGAGGTGCTGGTGATGGAGATGAAAGTGGCGATGGTGATGGAGGTGGTAATGGAGATGGAGGTAGTGATGACAAGGGAGATGATGGAGATGGAAGTGGTAATGAAGATGGTGGAGATGGGGGTGGTAATGGAGATGGTGGAGATGGAGGTTGTCATGGAGATGGTGG
>OU015743.1:32648063-32666718 GCA_907169655.1 Acomys percivali
CACACACTCATTGTAGCATGCATGCAAGCATAAGTACCCACATACTACATACATCTCACACATTGAAACTCACATACACACATACCTGCACACAGAGGCATGGTAAACATGCTCATGTACACATAACTACTCACACATAAAGGCCCTCAAAGAGCCACATGGCAGGCATGCCCCCACAGGCACATGTGCACATAGTCCCACATACACAGGAACCATACACATGTGCAGACCCAGCCTCACACTCCACCCCTGCACACACACTCACTGGCACACAAACATGCCTGAGAGTTTTATGCACGGTGGCTGGCCAGGCACAAGCACCCACAGGCTGTCTGGGCAGGCAGAGTTGGACAGGTGTCCAACATGCCCCCAGGGGGTTATTCCTAGGCAAGAAGGCTGCTGGCTAATAATACCACAGTGCATTCCTGGCCGAGATAAGCAGCCCCAAGCATCCCCGGCACGTTCCAGCTTCGATGTCTCACGCCTGTGGATTCCACCCACCCGCAGTGCTGTCCTGGGGCAGCACAGAAGCTGGCGCCACCGGGACATAGGCACCTTGGCAGGGGTCTGCCAGGAATCCTCTTGGCTTTTCCTTCATCAGGGTTCCTAAGGCTGCCCAGGATCGGTTCCCCTTAGAGGCACACTTGTGCAGGACAGGACAGAAGAGGCCTGTATTCTTGGTGAGGAGAGGGCTATGGGAAGCCATTCTGTCTCCAACAGTCTACTGATACCCTATTATACCACCTCCAGTGGCCAGACAGAGTCTGGGCTCAGGAAGACGATAGGAGCCACTTCCACATGGAGTTACAATATTTATACCATGGCCTCCTCACCATAGCTTAATGCCACCATTGTTATTGTAGCTATTCCTCAGACAGTTAAAGAAGGTACTCAGGCTTTCTCTAGGCCTTCCAACTCCTCAGACTAGCCTCCTCCATGATCTCAAACTTCCCTCCCTCCTGGCCACTTTGATGGACTGGGCAGGTGAGGGAAAACCCTCTTTCTGGTGAAAAGCAAAACAAAACTGTTTCTTATAGGCCTAGGAATTGGTGTTGAGCCATGCAGGCCCTTGGGGTGCTAATCAAGTAGCAGTCATCAGGGGCTTGTTTGGGGTGCTTTGGAACTGCCTCAACGTGAAAGGGTGTTCTTGGACTACGGCATAGAAGGACAGAACCCTCAGCCCCACGCCATCTCACCTCACAAGCCCCAGAGTCTCAAAGAGTCTGAAGGAAAGGAGAGTTATAAGGGGCCTCTCCTCCATCCACAGGAAGAAGAGAGATGGGCCTAGACAAAGATCTGAGCTTTGGGGAATGAGTTTAGGGGTGCCATGAGCTACAGTGTCCCAAAGAACACAGCAGGAATGGTATGGTGGAGGCATAGAATCCAACAAGAAGAAAAATGACAAGCTGCTAAGGATGACAAAGGGACAAGCCAGATCTAAGGCGAGGGAAAGCAGAGAGAGGCATCTCCCCCACCCCTCCCAACCCCGACCCTGTTCGCAGGCTGATCTAAAATCTGTGCATTTTTGTGCATGAACACAGAGACAGACAGACAGACAGACAGACAGACAGACAGACAGACAGACAGAGTGAGTCAGAGAGAGATACCCAAATACCAAGCATCTGTCTTGGTAACAGAGTTGGTGAGATCTAGCAGCATTCTGATTCTTCTGATAAGGACAGCATGGCCAGAGAAGGATGCCAGCTTTATCAAAATTCTCAGGACCCTCGGGGTGGGATGAGGACCTGAGTACTACACTCATGTCTTCAGTTTCCTAAAATAGCAGCCATTCTGGTTAGCAGTACTGAGAAGTGATGAGTCCTGAGCAAGGAAAAGAGAGGAAGAAAGCAGGCTGGGGAATCCCCTGGAGGGTGACTTTCCCAGCTCCAAGAGCATCTGTGGTGGGTAAAGAGGATCACACTGGCTCCCCGGCATGAGAGAGACAGCCAGGCTGGAAGATCAGGACCAGAGGAGCAGGCCACCACGGAAGCACAGCTCAGAGATGGGCTTCCCACACCATCCCCCTCTTGGCCAGTCTCGTACCCTGAAAAGCAACGAGCTGTGCTTCTCAGAGTCGACTGACCCATGGTCAGCCCCTCCACCACTGCCCACTGTCCATGCTCTGAGCGAGCCAGCATCCTTACATGGACATCTCGAGGACTAATGCTCATTGGATGAGCACCCAACACAGCGGGAGCTTCCCCTCCCTGCAGACTCTCCCCAAGGTGCTGCTCTAACCCCCAAACCTACTCCTCAAGGCAAGAACAATCAAGACCAGCTCAGGAGGCTGCAGGAAGGGGCCAGACATAGGTCCCCCGATCGTAACCATTTGAGAGTCTGCAGAGAAGAGGGAGTGGGGGGATGGAAGAAGGCTGGGAGGACAACTAGAAATTAGGGTCCTGTGGAAGAAAGTGATCACACCTCATCAACTGATTGGCAGATCCTTAAAGGCAATAACGCAGGTTAGCATGACAGTAGACCTAGGCTCCCACAAGCATCATTTCCAAGCTCTTCTGCTTGACCCAGAGCAACTGAGCGAAACAAGACGCTTTCAAGATAATCAGTGAAAATTGAACACAGACCCTGTAGAAGCTGATCTCAAGAAAGTATTATTAACAATGTTAACTGGGCTAATGGTATTACCGAAATGTTAAAATAAAAGGTCCTTATCTGGTAACAGCACACACTGAAGTATTAAAGATGATATCATGTCTGGGGCTTGCTTTTAAAAAAACACTCCAACAAAAAGTAAACAAATAAATGTGGGGAAGAGAGGGTTTAGGAAGAGAAAAAAAGAAAAACAATACAAAATCAATGGTTGTTAAAGCAGAAAGATCAGAGGTCATTGTAAAATTCCTGTGCATCTGTATTATGTTTTAAATCTCCCACTTTCAAAAAAAGGGGGCGCAGCTGGAGAGATGGCTTGGAGGTTAAAAGCACTGTCTGCTCTTCCAGAAGTCCTAAGTTCGATTCCCAACAACCACATGGTGGCTCACAACCACATATAATGTGATCAGATGCCTTCTTCTGGCATACAGGTGTACATGCAGATAGAGTACTCATATACATAAGTAAAATATTTTTAAAAAGGGGGGCAGGCGTGGTGGCGCATGCCTTTAATCCTGCACTCGGGAGGCAGAGGCAGGCAGATCGCTGTGAGTTCAAGGCAGCCTGGTCTACAAAGAGAGTCTAGGACAGCCAAGGCTACACAGAGAAACCCTGTCTCAAAAAACAAAAACAAACAAAAAAGGAATTGAAGGAGTGCATATTAATTGGTAGAGTGCTTGCCTAGCATGCATGAAGCCCTGGGTTTGATCCCCAACACTGTATAAACTGGCTGTAATCTGAGCACTCTGGAAGTAGAGGCCAAAAAAACCAAGGATGCTAGGTACTTGAAAACCTGTTTCTCACGCACACATGCGTGTATATATAATTGTTGAGCAAGTCCACTAATCCTATCCCTCAGAATAAATGGAAAATCGGAAAGCCTTTTACAGCACACAGCACTGATAGAAGTGTGCAACAGCCGCAGTTCTGTGAGGAAAGAGATATGCCTCGCCACAGCTGGGACACCCACAGACTCCCTTGAGTCCCAGTGTGGGACATCTACACACAGACAGGCCCCCTCTACTTAAGCTCTCACTTAAGCACTCTGAAAACATAAGCATGTGGCTTTCCCATGACCCTGAGCTATACAGGGAAGACTAGTGGGTGCACAGCCACACGAAAAGTAAGGAAGTCACTATACTCCCCACTGCATTTATCCAGAGAGGCTCTGACCCAACTCTCGACCCATCATCTCCAGTCCCCAAACCTCCCTCAAAGAAAGACGCCATTGTAGCCACCGTACAGAGGGGAAAGTGTAGTGAAGGGAGGAGGTGTGGGGGTGGAGTGGGGTGGGGCCTTGCAGGAAAGCTAGAACTTGAACTTGTCTCTCCAATGTTTAAGGAACCTTGCATGCAAAAGCCAGAAATTAGTGCAGCGAGAGCCAGGGCAAGGGATGCTTCAGAAAGACAAGAAGAAAGTGACCTATGGGAGGCAGACAAGGAAGAGAAGGACAGAAGAGCTAAACCACACAGGCTGGAAGAATCTAGAAGGCTACCACCCATGTGGGGAAAGTAAGCAGAAAGGGGAGGGGGGGGTTAGGCCAGGAAAAGAACTGGAAATTATCAAGGAAGCCTCTGCTTAGAGATAGAAATACACCAACTCACTGTAAGAATTTCCCAGACTCCCACAAGTGCTAATGTTAATCAGATGTGCCAGTTAGCACCGGGAAGAAACCTGTGTCCTATGTCTCAGGGGGAAATGTTGATAAAGGGTGTTTTGAATTGCACTCAAAGGCATCAGGCACACCCTGAAAAGGTCCCTAACTTCATCCTTCCAGCTAGGGTAGGATCACAAGGGTGTCCCACGGCTCTCAGGCCTGGGAGAGCTCACCCATGTCTCCTGAAATCCAGTACCCAAGGGATGCCAGGCTAAGCAAGTCTGGCCTCCCATCTTAGCATCTTCCTGAGTTGACACAGCCTGAAGTAAAGCTTAGGCAAGTGACATTAGCATCACTGAGGGCCTGTCATCACCCACTCCTTAGCTGTGTGATATTGGGCAAGCACCTCAGATACTCTCTCCTCAAGTGTATCTTTTTTGTTCATGCTAAAACGGGATTAGTGTGTGTGTGTGTGTGTGTGTGTGTGTGTGTGTGTGTGTGTGTGTGTATGTATGTATGTATGTATGTATCAGCAACTTTCCCATGGAAGTATTTGAGAGTTTGTTGACATAATCTATAGAAACTTGAAACATGAAACTTGGTGCCTAGTTGCTTAATAAATAGTTAAGTATTTCTATTATTACTACGATTAGCATTCAGCTCTGGGCTGAATACCTTTGTGCCCTCCAGCACTCAGGCCTCTGCAGAGACTGGCTGAGAGGACCCAGAGAGGGGACAGCAGCCTCAGACAGAGCCAAGGAGGCAGCTAGATGCTCTGAGGGTAGAGGGGTGGCCCTGGCCTCCTCAGCTCCAGGAATGTGAGGCGGCTGGCGGAGGGGTGGGGGGACATGCCTGGACGCTGAGGTCAGGCAATGTGTGTTTTTATCGTCATCGTCATGCTCACGTGTGAGCCAGGGAAGAAGGGGGAGGGGAACAAGAAAAGCAGCTACAGGAAGCAGTAAGCAGAGCCACTCTATCCAGCCTGTAAGCAGAGCCACTCTATCCAGCCCCCATCCAACACTGTACCCCACTACATCAGGGTCTGAGGGTCCCACCAGACCTCTTCGGCATCCCCAATAAAGAGGTTGCAGCTTACACGGGGCCTAGCCAGGAGCAGGGCACACATACACACACACACACACACACACACACACACACACACACACGGATGCACACACATGCACATACACACCACACATCATTTGCCAGCAGCCCAGCACAACACACAAGATTTCCATTGTTTCTGTCTCACAGATGAGAAAAATTAAGCTGTCAAGCCTGCTGCCCACAGATGTTCACAGACAGGATTCGCATCTCCCAGTCACCACGCCTGAGTCGGGCTCTCAGAAGGGCACAGGAATGGACATAATAGCTACATGATCTTGTGGACAGAGAAGGCCTCCCATGCTGCTTTACCCACAGTCAGCACCAGCCAGCAAGGACTCCAGGACTCTCCATTCACCTGCTCCCACCTCCCCTAGGACACACATATCACCAGTGCAGGACGGCCCAACCCTTCCTTGGTCAGCACCCCCAACACTCTGGAGATCTCATTGAAGAGGACCCAGTAGTACCTTTCGGGCCTTGGGTCCCCTCAGGCTCCTCCCACAGGAAAGTCTGCCTCAGAGCTAAGCCAGGTCCCTCTTGTCCCCTTAGAATGTCCTCTGTGACGATCAAGAAAACTACTGGGTTACTCTCAGTGATGAAAATCCCCAGTTGGTTGTGTGTGAGCACATCTACTGTCTGCCCTGTTTCTGCAACTCCAAACACTCAAAGCCTTGGTTTCCTCTTAGGTGAAGGACCACTGACACACGGGTGCTACTGGCATAAACTGATTTGAATGTAGCCATGACAGAAATCAAAGTCTTATGGGTAAAGGGTGATCAGTTAATATTTAGAGTTCTTCCTTCACATAGAGTCTCTTTCTCCCAAGTTCCCATAGTACCTTCCCAGCCACCAGGAAAATCAGACCCACAAGAACTGCAGGGAACTCTGGCCAGTAGGGCAACAGGCTCTCCTGCTGGGTCACATCCCAGAAGGTCCCTCTGTATCTCTAGGTCACATCCACCACCACCTCGGGGTCTTCCTCACACTTGCATCCACGCATTCACCTTGCCACATGACCACAAGTCCTGCAGGGGGTCTGTAGTTAACTTCGGCTTCCCTTTCCCAAGCTGATCAGACCAGAAGAGGATCCAACATACCACCTCAGCCCTCCTAGGAAGCAAGGGCAGTCTAGCTGTGTCCCCAGAAAGGATGACAGTTACTCCAACTTGGGGGTGTCCCTTCCCAAAGCTGGAAGTAACTGCAGATCAACCTTGTGGAAGGGCACTCCCACTCACCTTCCAACACAGCCATGGAAAACCCTGCTGACTGCCCACAGGCCTGAAATCAGCAGGACTTCTCCTGTTCTAGGGATAAAAGAAAGGGACAGACCACCACAGATCCAACCTGGATGCTAGGGTAGACTGGACCTAAATTCCCTATTTCTTTTCCAATTTGGCCCTGTACCCTGATCCCTTCCACTCTTAACACAAAACAGCTCTCAGTTCCCTTTAGAGCATTGGTGGGTACGTATGATGGTGAGTTCTACACCAACCTGGCAGGCTATGTTAGCAGGGAGCGAACCAGATACAGTCTAGGCAGTGCTATACAGGCACGTTACAGATTATGTATGACACCTACAATCAGCGACCTTATAAGATGGAAGAGACCTTCAATCACGTGCCTGGGCCTCCTCTAATCCATTGAAGGATTCAAGAGCAAATGCTGAGATGTTCTGGAAATAAAAGGCCCTGTCTCCAGAACAGAGCGCAGGAAACCCTGTCTGAGTTTGCAGCCCATTGGCTGGCCGTACACTCCCCATAGCTGCCAGCCTGCAGTCCTGGGAAGCCTGCACCTTAAATAAGGTCCTTAACAGATAGGGCATATGCATCTTTCTTGGGTGTGCTGACTCCATAAACAGTCGAGTACTGAGGGTACTACCATCTCGGGGCAGGGAGTGCTCCCGTATCACAGGAAAAGCATGCAACACCAGACTACAGCCTACAGGGTGAAGGCCATATGAACACAAACAGACGACCATCACCTTGAGAAACAGTCAGCGGATAAGGGGCAACTCGTTGCAATTAGCCGGTGTAGGTATGATAGAACAGACAGCCAAGCCCAACTGAGCACCTCTTCCAAGTAACATGGCTGAAGCCATGAACAGCAATACAGATGGAGGAGCTGCCCTGGGCTAAGGGGATAAGGAGACACTGTTGCATTGTGTATTCTCTGATTGTATTCCAGGGCAGCCATGGGAATTCTGGTTGAATCCTATTCAGCTCTGTCTATTTGCTGGTAGCATCAGATCAATGGAACCTCTCTGTTTTTTGACAACTGTGGTGTGGTTGGTTATGACTTAACATGGCACAGTGAGAGATGTAGGGACATTCTCAGACACTTGCATAAATTTTCTGTAAATCTGAAAAAATTATACGTTAAAAATGTAGGTGGGGGAGGAGGGAGAGATGGCTTAGGCAGTATGCAAGCACAAGGATCCCATTTCAAAGCCCAGAGCCCACACAAAAATGTTCCCAGTAATAATAGCATGCACTCGAGCTCTGGAAGGCAGGGACAGAAGGATGCCTACAGCAAGTTAGCCAGCCAGTCTAACCTGATCGTTGAGAGAGACCATCTCAAAGGATGGTGTTCGTGCAGGTGGCACCTGAGGTTGTCCTGTGGCCACCACATACACATGCACACACCCAGGTACACATGTGGGCACACACACACACTACACACACACACATACCACACAGACACTACACACACCACACACACTACACACACACACATACCACACAGACACTACACACACCACACACATACACACACACACAATTTTTTTTTTAAACAACCTACACCTCTGGTCATAATAACCAGAGGACAAGAAAGGATCAAGTCTTTAGAGAGAAATAACTCAACCCAAGAAGTAACCCTCCCAAAGCCCCAAGGCACCTCAAAGGAGAGGCCAGACGTACATGCTGCCCAGCAAGCACACCTGGCCACAAGATCAGGTGTCACAGGTATTTCTGCTCTGGGATCCTCAGACGGGCCAAATCAGCATCCTGTTAACAACCACCACAGTAACAAATCACTGGCTACAGTACACCAGGCATTGCAGACCACACTCCGCACCTCACTGACTTCATCCACACTAAGATCCTTGCCAGCAGACAAGCCCAGTCCATCAGTGAGCACCAACTCACTGCGGAGATGGCCCGAGGCCACTCCTCTGCAGCAGAAGCAGGAAATAAACCAGCTCTGATGCTTGGCCTCCAGATCCTCAAACAAGACACCGACTGCTTCTGATCCAGCCTTCCTCTCCGTGACACCTGGCTGCTAAGAACTCACCACCTCATAAGATCCAGTGCCATCTTTCCTGGGAGGCAGGCAAGCCTTAGTTAGGCAGAAAATGAAGACAGTCTGGGGCTGCTACCTTCAGACTCCACTTCCAGCAGAGTGACAATGAGACCACGTGAATTTACCTACGCTTCTAAGCATTTCTCCGTAAAACATGAGCAAAGACCTTCGTGGGTGGAGAATTCAAATCATGAAGAAGCCCCATATCCCAGCTAGTAAAGCCAGACTAGGGGTCAGCTCAGAGCCTACTAAGGTTCGATCTCAATCCTGTATTCAAATCCAAGGACCTCATGCCAATCCCCCTGGCCACAAGAGCACACTGTCAACTTGCCAGCCCACTTCCCTCTCTGTCTCAGTGGACACTTTTTCACGGCCATTACCGAGCAGTCCTGAGGATTGGATTCCGTGGATCCCATAGGCTCAAGGACACAGGATCTCTGCAACCGTGCCTGGTGGTGGAATCCAAGCCGTGTGAGTTTCCATGGACAGGAAGAGGCTTCTGGCTGCCCCTCCCATCATTCGTGACCCAGAAATGACCTGTCCCCTGCTGTGCCTGGCTTGAACCCAGCCACCTTTGGGCACCCTCGCTTGGGTGCCCCAGGCCAGGGCCAGTGGGAACAGGCTAGGGCGTTAATCTGTGACTCGTTCTGTGCTCAAGACATACACACCTCTCTCCTCCTAATGGCCCCCCACGAACATCCACCCACCTGCCCACTGCAGGGGACAACTAGCCAAGTCATACATCAGCCAGACACCAGAACCCCCCCTGGGAGTCTTCAGCAGGGTGGAACAAAAAGGCAAACCAACCAGGGAGGAAGCTGGCCAGTCAGCAGGTGGCTGTGTCATTCTGAGGAGTACCCTAACTTGACACTGTGGATCTCCTGGGGCCTTGAGCCCTATGTTATTGTGGGGACACTTTGTACCTTATAATCCTAGGATGTCCGAATATTAGATTAAGAGTCATTGATTGAGCCAGGGCCTATATCTCATGCCAGGATTGTACCTGCAGGGTGTCTAATCCTCACACCAGCCTAGCGAGGTCAGCATGACAGCAAGATCGATGTCAGCACGTCCTGCCTGTGCTGCTAAGGATTGAAACTGGAGCTTTGGAGTGCTAAGCAAGTGCCTACTTTAACACTAAGATACATCCCACCTCTTTTTTCTTCTCTTTCCTTTTTCTTTTTGAGAAAGTCTTAATAGGGTGACCTTGAACTCATCCTGTAGGCAAGGCTTGCTTGAACTTTCAGTATCATGCCTCAGCCTCCTGACCAGCTGTGGTTATGTGATTACAAGCCTGCACTACAGGCCTGGGTCTGTGTGCACATGTGCATGCACATGTGTGTGCTCCAACACATACATACACATATGGAGGCCAGAGGACAACTTGGAAAAGTCAGTTCTCTCCTACCATGAGGGTCCCAAGCTTGATGGTAAGCACCTTTCCCATGAGCCATTTCACCATTCCTTTGTGACCTTCTTTTGGTTTTTTTTACACCAATAAGAAAACCAGATTTCAGAAAGTGAGTGTGTACTGACAGAGGACAGCTTGTGTAAATGAAAGGGACAGGATCCATCAGTGTCTAAGTCCCAGAGTCCCCACCTTGCCTACCACCTCCCCTGATATTGTGTTGGAGTGGGGAGATTAGGGCAATGACATAACACCAAACCTTGGCCTCTAAGCAAAGTCTGCATGGAGCCCCCTGGGGTTGTAGCTCAGAGCCATGTAGTACCAACTGCCTCTCTCAGCTCCCTACACCCCACCATGGAGCTATGCTGACCTGTGCTCCCTCAGCAAATTTCACAAGGTTCATGGCTCCCATGATCCGCCTCTCTCTCCCTTCTTGCCTCCAGTCTTCCATCTCCCACCTCCCGTGTACCTCCCTCTCTGGTCTACGTGTCCTCCCTCCCACCATTCTGAACTCCCAAGTCCTCTCTGACTTTTGAACCCCCACGTGATGTTTACACAACCCAGAGTATGAAATGGCCCCCCTAAAAATAATTAGTGCTTTGGGGAGTCACAGTTAAAGAAAACAAGAAGCCAGTTTGGGGCTCAGTATTACTTTCTCCCCTAGCCTTGTCCTCGTGGATGGGGAGGGTATGTGTACATGCAATGCACTCCAAACCTACGTGTTACCTCTACACACACACACACACATACACACACACACACACACACACACACACACAGTGTTGCCTCAGAAGGAACCAGTGGAAGAGGGTAGCAGTAGGAAAGAGAGCATAACAACTTCTTGCAATGTTTTCACACAACATGGCAGCAATGGCTTTGCGAGGCCCACCTCACCACGGACCCTTCCCACAGGCAAAGCAGATGCCTGGAGAACAAGAGCCAGTGCTGCACCAGCACTTCATGAAAACCTGCTTCCAGAGACCATGCTGTGAGTTGCTGTGGTGCTGTCAGGGGATCTAGGATCAGAGCCACCGGGGGTAGTAGACTTGCAATAAGGACCCTCCCCAACACAATGTAGTCTGCTAAAGGAGATGGAAGGAGGCTAGCCAGGGGCTGCTGCAGCTCACAGGCAGGGGCACTGGACTGTAACTTTTCTTTTAGCAATGGAGTCCAGACACAGTAGCCTGCACAAGCAACAGAGAGGTCCCCTGCACATTGAAAGGTACTAAGCTCTGAAGGCAAACACTCGGACCTGCACTGGTAGCATGGTTCCCTCCCACCAGCTGTGGGGCCAGTGCAGCAATTTCACCTCAATGCTCTCCTCGGAGAGCCTGGGAACACACCTGCTTTTTGTGTGGCGCTTCCAGAGTGATGAGCCACTGTACAAGGACACTCAGTAAATGACATTACAATGGAAAATCCTCTAAAGCTGAGGAGGAGAGAGTGGATTCCTTTAAATGATGAAGGAAATTGGTAAGTCTGTAGCTAGGATGACCAACAAAGAAATGAAAGAAATAAGATTCAAAGGACCAGAATCAGAAATGAGAAAGATGAAATTATGAGTGATTCCATCCAAAAAAAACCAGTTTATATGAAGCAATGCTATAAACATCAACAAAGTTAGGCAACTACAATGGAATGAATACTTTTCCTAGAAAGATACAAACTACCAAATCTGACCCAAAAAGAAATAGAAAAGTTGAATAGTCCTTACACCATATAGATTGAATTAGCAATAGAAATTTTTCCCACAAAGAAAAATCCAGACTTAGATGGCATCACAGGTGACTTCTACATTAAAGAATTCTATTTAAAGAATAATCAATTTCAATGGTCTACAAACACTTCCAAAAAAGACACAGTGACACACATCTATAATCCCAATTAGAGGCTGAGACAGTGGATGTTCTCTTGAGTTATGGGATAGCCTGGGCAACACAGTGGAACCCTGTCTCAAAAACATAACAACATCAAAAACATAAAAGGCATCTCACTTCATCCTGAGGCCAGCTTCACCTGTTACTCAAACCAGACAAAGACATTGTAAGAAAAAATAAAACCATAGCCTAATCTCTCATAAATATAGATGTAAAATCCTCACCCAAACACTGGCAGATCTCATCCCATGACATATAAAAAGAGTTACATGCCACTACCAAATGAGATTTATCTCAGGAAGACAAGGCTGTTCCAGTATTTGAAAATCAATACTTGAAATACTTACCAATTAAGGAAATGGCAAACCAAGGACTGGCCCAACTTGAGAACCACCCCATGGGAGAGACCCAACCCCTGACATTATTAATGACACTCTGCTATGCAGAGACCCACAGCCAAAGAATAGGTCAAGCTTGGGGAGTTCTGTGGAAGAGTGGGAGGAAGGATAGAGGGAGCCGGAGGGGTCAAGGACACCACAAGAAGACCTACAGAGTCAACTAACCTGGGCTCAAGAGGGCTCACAGAGACTGAACCACCAACCAGAGAGTATGCTTGGACTGGGCCTAGACTCTCTACACATATATAGTAGATATGCATCATGGCCAACACGTGGGTCCCCTAACAATGGGAGTAGGGGCTGTCCCTGATTTTGTTACCTGCTTTCACTTGAGTGCTGACAATCTGAATCCAGGGCCCCATGTTTGTGCATCAAGCACATTACTGACTGAGCTCTCTCTCAGGCTTCTTGGTTTTGGTTTTCAGAGAACTTATAATCCTCCTGCCTCCACCTCCTGGGTGCTAGGAGGGCTCTGGGGGCTTGACAGGTACATGCACCTTGATACATAAACAGTTCTGCTTACCCAAGCACCCTCACATTATCAGCTGGCCCTCTCCCCCAACTTCCTGTTCCCAGTACCTACGGAGCTAGTCCTTATTGGAATTCTGCCCACCTATAGATAACAACACATCAAAGATGCACCCTTTCTGGGTTTGGCTCCTCTCACTCACTCAGACCAAGTCTCTGGGTCTCCTCTGTATAAGGCCATTCCATGCCTTTGCTGCTTGCTTGTTTATTTGTTTTGAGATAGGGAATCGTGTCACTCAGACTGGCCTCAAGCTCACTATGTAAATGAAGACATGCTTGACCGCCTGATCCTTCTGCCTCCACCCCCACAGTGCTAAGATCACAGGTTTGCACCACTACACCTGGTTTATGGGGTGCAGGGGATAGTTACCCAGGGCTTCCTGCCTCAGGCAAGTGCTCTCCCAGCTGAGCCACATCCTCAGCCCAAGTTCATGACTCTTTAATGCCCAGGAATGTGACTCTGAAGACTGCATCCCCATTTGTTCACTCATTGTTCACTGGTGCCCAATATTTTGAGTTTTTCCCAGTTTGAGTTTAGTACCTGTACACTCATCACACCTGTACACTCATCACACGGGAGTGCTTTTATTTCCCTCTGACAAACACATCAGAGTGAAACTGCTTAAAAAATAAAAAAATAAAAAATAAAAAAGCCATACCAAGCTTGGTTAGAAACATCCCTACTACAGTTGGCCACTTCTCAAGAATCCTGGTGCCCACGCACAGCATGCAGAGCGTGGCCCACATGTCTGTGTTAAAGTGTTCGGGTGACTCCAACGCCCATACAAGATCTCAAGCCATGGTATCTCTGTGCATTAGGTGTCACAAGTTGGCAAATAGCCACTGCGGTGGCATTTGCAATGACCTTGCTCTTCGGGGGTGACAGAGAGAAGGGAGAGGAGATAGCATTTGTGCAAATGTCTAGTCATCTAGTCTTGACATCATCGTCTGGGCAAGCTGCGCTGGGCTCTCATATTCCCTCCACCTTTCATGAGGTAAGAGTCCGTCAGAAGAATAAACTAAAGTGAATCAATATTCATTCATAATCTCCTGACCACTATGTTTTGAAGTTGGCGCTCTAGCTGAGTTACCATTCATAAGAGCCCCCCCCAACAATATAGGTACCATTATAAGCACCATGTTACTGATGAAGAAATAAATGGCCAGCATTTGCTTCCTACCATTTTTAAAAATGAGGTGCATGTAAGAACCCCGAGATGTACAAGGGTAGGTGTCTATGGGAGAATTAGCATCGACAAGAATTGGAGAAGGGGACCATCCTGAGACTCTGGTCCCTTCTGTCACAAATCCTTGTTTCTGTCACTTACTTTCATTCTTTGGTCCCCCTCTCATCTGGTCAACCCTGGCACAAGCCCACTGTACCACATGCCAGGAGCCCCTTGGCCACCCTTGCTAGGTTTCAATGGTAGATATGTAAAATAGGGAATAGGGTTATGGTGAGCCCCACGCACTGCATAGCCTGTGAAGATGAACAGAAGTATCCTGCCTGTTGGGAAGTCCTGTGCAGATGCAGGTGAGGAGACAGGATTGTGTATCACCAGAGATACACTCTGCCACTCAGGCAGCTCCCCAAATCACTTAGCCTGGCCCACTTCTCTGGGCAGTTGTAGCCAGTTTCTGATATAGTTTGAATCTCAGCATCCCCCCGCCCCGCCACCCCCCCCCCCCGTTCCATGGGCTCTTGTTGGCTATGCTTGGTCCCCAGTTTATAGAGTGATTCTGAAGGCTGAGGAGCCTTTAGGAGGTAGGCCTGAGCCATGGGAGCAGATGACTGCAGGGAGCCTCTAAAAGTGATAGCCCCACCCCTACCCCCGTTCCCACCTCCAGGCTCTGCTTCTCCTCAGGCACTACATGAACCTACCACCATGCCTTTGCCACCACGATGGAAATAAAATTCCTCAGAACCCGTGAGACAAAATAAGCCTTTCCTCCCTTCAATAGCCTCTGTTGGGCATTTCATCACAGCCACAGAAGTAACTAACAACATGGCCTTAACATGGCTCCACTGTGAAGATTCCATGCATTCCACCTACTGTCACGCAAGCCCATACAGGACCCTCCACCTCACAGGGCTGCCCTGTGTCCTGGAGGATAGTGCAGAGGTGACAGCATCAGACTGCTAAGGCTGGGATGGGCAAGACATGCTCTTAAGTCACTTCCAGGAAACCAGTATCACATGAGACTGCTCAAGCGCCCTTAGCAGGCAAAAGAGGGACCTTTACCAACAGCCAGGACCCTCAAACCCCATAAGGCCTTTCAAAGATTGCTACTATGCCTGATGGTACAGGCCTGTCATCTTAGCTACTCTATATGCCAAGACAGGACTATGGTACATTTAAGGCCAGCCTGGGCTACAGCAGAGTTTAAGGTCTGCTCTGCCTCAGCAACCCTCTCTCAAAGAAAAGTAACACAAGGCTAGGCATGTAGCTCAGTGGTAACATGCTTGCTTGGCATGTCTGAGGCCCTGAGTTCAGTCTCTAATATGGATAGTGGTGGTGGAGACGATGTTGGCTGCCATGCTATGCCTGGTTAGAACTGACCAGCCAAGCCCCTCTCCAACTCCAGACTTCAAAGTCAGTGTACAACACAAATGGCTATTGTTCTTTGAGCTTCTAACTTTAGGGAGTTTTGCTATATTATATTTCTGTGTATCTATACCCCAGCCCCATCCAAGCATGAGTTCACACCACAGGAACAGTCTAGAAGGCATGAATTAAGAACAAGCAAGAAAACTCCCCAATGGAGGGAAGGGTGAAAACTGGAAAAAGACACAAAACAAAGGAAAATCCCCACAGTGCTTTCAAGGAACCTTCTCCCACACTTCCTCTCCTCGGTAAATGAAGCCATATGTCCCTAGTCACTCTGGCCAAAGACCTATGAGTCAGTCATTCTCTCTCACACCCAGCATCCCACCCACTGGCAAGGCTCTGAACCTTGAAATGCACCCCAACTGGCCCCTTCCTCACCACCACCCCATGATCCTGAGTGCCATAGCACTAGTTAAACTGCTAGACAGTCTTGGGTAGTTGCCATTAGCAGCTTCTGGGCCTGTCCTTGGCCTGGTACAACACAGCCTCTCACAGAGGCAGCCCAGTTCCGGTTCTGAAGCTCCAAACTCACCAGCCTTTCAACATGACCTTCCTTCAAGCTCATCTCCCCTCAGGGCCTTTGCATTTGTTCTCCTCTTTCACAGTACCAGAGACATCTTCTGGGTCTCATAACACCTCCTCCAAGACCTCACGCTGGGATAATCCTGCCTAATACTCTTATCTACTCCATTAGAGCAATGTTCCATACACAGAGCGGGCTGGCCAGCTGCTTGGTGAATCCTCTAGAAGCAGGGAAAGGAAGAGATGGCCACTAAGCTGATCTAGCTACAAGGCCACACAATACAGAACTCGGCTTGCCAGCCGGAGGCAGAGGCAGGGCTACAGTGAGAGCTGTGGTTTGAGGAGAGCCCTGCCAGCAGGGTGGAGTACACACCACCAAGAGGTTCCACTTCCCAGGGAGGAAAATCCTATGAAAAGCTCCATCTGTACGGAGGTGCTCTGCCCGACCCCTCCCTTTCTGGTTGGCCTCCTTGGTTGGGCAATGCAGGATTGCAGTAGCCTGGGGTCCCTACACCTCCAGCACAGGTGAGACCCCATCAGGCAGGCTGCCACACCTAAAAGTCATCTTCTTGGGCATCCCTCCAAAACAAGGGGCCACAGTGTCTGTCGCATCTTTCTGAGACACTTATACTCCCCCCATGACTAACTTTTCACTGAGAGTGAATTTGTCACCTCTTCACGTGTCTCTTGCTGCTCGTAAGAGATGAAAAGCAAAAGCGGAGCGCAGATCAGGAGGGAGAGTCACGAGCCAGGGAACAGGGAAAGACAGCCAAGGGACCAACGAAGAGCTACATGACAGAGGAACTGCATCCGCACTCTTTGGTGCCTCTGTTTCTCCAACTGTAAGACAACACAGTCTTCTAGCGCCCGTGGGATTACAAGACTAAAATACGATAGGGTATGTACTGGACGTATCTTACTTAAAGCTTAGCCCTACAGAGCACAAATGCTCATTTTACTGAGACACACTGACATAGGAAAGGGCTGGGAGAGAGGAGCAAGCAATTTGGAAGTTCCTGGGGTTAAAGATTGGAGAACTCTGCCCCAGATCATCCAAAGGAAGACCGCAGTAGACAGAGGAAGGGGGGAACACCTTCCCCTCCCCCCAAAGATAAAGCAGGTAAGACAGATAGCCCCTATACCTACTGCAAGCCACCAGGCCCTTTGCAATCCAGAGTTTACAGTCAGGGAAAAGCATCTCTTCCATGGAGTGCTTGCAGCATATTCAAGATGGGGGGGGGGCATGGGGGCTGACTCCTCCCAAACCTGACATCCCATCAACAGTCCCTTCTCCTCCCAACCAGGCCCTGCTCCTCTGTACCAGTTTTTGGTTGGTTGGTTGGTTTGGTTTGGTTGTTTGTTGATCATTTCTGGTACATCAGCGCTTAGCTGAGTAGTCATAGGCTTAGCCCACTTAACACTCAGCAGCGCTTTTGGGAGGTGGGATCCGTATCCCCATATCCTTGGGATGAAGCAGGCTCAATTAGAGTCATGACACACCTACCATCACCCAACTACCAGAAAATAAAGGAGGGGAAAGGATGGGGCTAGGCACCCTGAGTTTAAACTCCAGCTTCCTTCTCACTTGGGCTCCTGCCAGAGCGTCAAGTTTACACAGCAAGGGCAGGTGAACCAGCAGAGAAGGGACACAGCCTGGAGCCTGAGCAGAAAGAAGCTGGAGAGTTCTAGCAGGTCCACCTGCCCGCAGTTTCCCTCCTGACTCATGACACCCCCACCTCCCCATTATTCCACAAAGCCGACCCACCACCCTCTGCCTAGATCTAAAACGACGGTCCAACAATTAGGGCCCAGCAATCGCTCCTATCTTTTTCTTGCCTCAGTTGCCCAACCCTGCACGACACACCAGGAAACACTGAAGAAAGGAAGCACCCAAATGTGGGGCTGGCCCAAGAAGAACGGGTAGCACCGCGTCAGACATCTCCAAGGCCCCGCCCCCACTCTCTGTCAAGCAGGCTACCCTAGGCTGGACGAGTGAGGCGATGGCGCTGGGCAGAGCTTGGCCGGATTAGGACCCCCCCCCCAGTGCCTCCACCCACCGCCTTGGCCTTTACCTTGACCCACACGCTCCTCGCTTTGCATAAACAAAGAGTAGCAGTCCCTCCCCTCCCCAGCCGTCCCCTACCGGGGTCAGCTGCCCCTTACCTTGGCCTGGCATTTCCGATGACAGGAGAAGCTGCAGACTGTGGGAGCGAGACAGAAAGAAAGTTTTAGCCGCGAGGTATGAAATAGAAACTCAGGCGCAATCTCCTCCCACCCCGGCCCTCCACGCCCGGCGGGGGGAGGGGGGGGACAAGGAGAGGGGAGGAGGGATTGTGAAGAATAAGAACGGGGAGCCCGGGTGCGTACCCCGAGGGCGTCCGCTGGAGCCCCGCCAGGCTGAGGTGGTGGGGACCCAGGCCCAGTGCCAGCGACACAGAGGAGCGAGGGGGCCTCTCCCCTCACACCCGACAAGAGGCGGGCCTGTCACACGTGCACTCCTCTAGGCCAGAGGCCCGGGCACACCCGCGGGCACACACACACAGCATTGGGACCTCCTTCCTCTCCCCTCCCCCCCCATACTGGAAGCCTCACACACACTCATGCTGCAGACATGTGTGCACACACACAAAGTTCCTGCCTGCATGTAAGTACGTGTGTACACACACACACACACACACACACACACACACACACACACACAC
>OU015743.1:32675004-32710181 GCA_907169655.1 Acomys percivali
CACACACACACACACACACACACACACACACACACACACACACACACACACCTACCTCTAGCCAAACATTCCTACCTCCATACCCAACTGCTTTCCCTTGACCCTTCCAGAGTTCAGATCCTGAAAGTGGCACTCTAACTCAACCAGCCAACAAGACAAACAATCATCACCACCACAATGCTTCCTCACCTATAAAGCAAGTTTAAGGACCAGCATCTTATAGATCATAAAAATACTAGATGAGACCACGCAGGGGTGCTTGGCCCTCAGTAAATGCCTTAGCAACTGTTCCTGGCCTCTAGTATCCTCCCCTCCAGCCCCCCCGCCTGCCCCCTCTGGGCTTTGACACGTAAGGAGGAACACAGGCAGAATAGTTGGACAAAAAAAAAATAGTTCAGCCCTTTGGCCTGGGACAAGACAAGGCAAGGGCTGAGCCCTGCAAGCCCGTAGCTAAGGGCTGCGTCTCAAAGGTAGTGAGGACTCCACAGGCTTTTAACCTGGGTTTTAGTGTAACCAGATGCACACATTTCAGACCCAGGAAACGTACTGGAGACTGGACCAGAGAGGCCATAATCGGACATTCAGAGATTCAGCCACAAGGGGACCCTGACAGTGAGTAGGATAGGCTGAGGGAAATGCACCTGCAAGAGTGACCAGGGGACGATGCCATCAGTCACAGGCGCTGATTGCCCTTCAGGACCTGGGACAAGACAGATTTCCTTGGAACAGAGAGACCCTTTAAAAGCACATGACAGGGCTGAAGAGATGACTCATTGGTTCAGAGCACTGACTGCTCTTCCAGAGAACCGGAGTTCAATTCCTAGGACCCATGTGGCCACTCACAACTGTGTGTCACTCCGGGAATCAACACCTTCATACAGACAGACATCCATGCAGGTAAAACACACACACACAACAAATATAAATAAATAAACAAATAAGAAAGCACATGACAAAAAAAAAAAAAAGGCACATGACAACAGTGACTAGCAAAGCCCAGTTAGCCCACTGTGATTTGGGGCTGTTCAAAGTCATCCCAAACCACCCAAAAGGGGAGGACAGTGGCCTGGCTTATCTACACTGCTGATGCCAGGAGCATGCCATTCGTGTGCCTTCCATGCACCAATCACGCACTTCCCATATTCTGACTACACATTTCCCATGTGTTAGCCACATGCCTTTCTCACATCAAACATGCACCTTCCGTGTGCCTCCCACATCCCCACCATGTGCTTCCCACATGCTAACCACAAAGCTGCCACACGCCAATGGTGCACCTTCCACACATACCAAGCCACTCCTGTCACACGCCAACCAGGCACTTTCTACACACCAACCACATGACTTCAAGGCGGTTTCCACATGATAGCCACTACACACTTTCACACGCCATTGTACCCTTCTTGGGAGGTGGGTTTTTGTTTGTTTGTTTATCAAGACAGGGTTTCTCTGTATAGCCCTGGTTGTCCTGGGACTCACTCTATAGGCCAGGCTGGCCTCGAACTCAGGGAACTCATGGATATGCTTGCCTCTGCCTCCTGAGTGCTGGGATTAAAGGCGTGTGCCACCACACCCAGTGCCACCACACCTTTCCAACACATGATCTCCATGGCCTCTGCATGACTTTCACCCACCTACCACAAACCCTTTACAAGCCCACCACATCCTACCCACACACCTTCCTATGCTGCCTGTACCTTCATACAATCTCTACCATTATCCTGACATCCACCACCTGCCGCACGTCACCACACACTCCATACGCTTGTCATCCAGGTGTTCAATGTCCTCCAGCAGATGAGAGACAGACGCATGTGCCCAGCAGGGGCTCCACCTGCCCCGAGCCAGACCAGTCCAACAACAACACCACGCCCTGGGCCCCATCAGCCACTCACCTTTGCAGACGCAGCCCTCCCGAGTGATGGCCTGTCGGCAGATGCCACAGGGCTTCACCTTCTTGAAGGCTTTCACCTTGAAGTGGTGGGTCTTGGGGGCCTCCAGGTCTTCTGGCTGTAGGAAGAAAGGCCCAGAGGTCAATCAGGTGAATACTGGAGTCCTGGGAAGGAGGCAAGGACAGAGGAGCAGGACAGAAGAAAAAGCGCCTAAGGGCCAAGAATAATAAGGGGGGGTGATGGGACACTCATCCCAGGCTCCTAGACTGGCGGCATTGCCATTGCATGAGCCCCACCCCAAGTTAACACCTCCCACATCAACCACAAGCCCTCAAGATCTTCCACATACCAACCACACACCCCGTATGTGCCTTCTCCACACCAAACATACACAGTCCTAAACTGCCGGGACGTCTCCCATCAACAAATTACTGCACTGGATCTTACACTCTATAGAAATGGGGTTTTAAGTATATAATACAGTGTGCAGGGTCCCTCATGAGCCACTTGCCTGTTCTGATATAATGCCGCCATCCCTCCTGCTTCAGTGCTGTGTGCTATTCCATTGTGTGAGTGTGGTAAATGTATGTTTGCGTTATACTGTGGATGGGCCCTAATTTCTCTAGCTCAAATGCCAGCTTGCCATTTCCTGTCTTCTGTCAAACTTACCACTTTCCCTAGCCTAGGGAGCCTCTTCTGCCTTTATTTTTATTTCCTATTACTTACATTATGAAAATATTCTGGAGATCAAACTCAGAGCCTTGAGAACGCTAAGCGCACGTTCTGCTGCCAAGCAATAGTCTTACGCAACTATTGTACGTTGAAAGGTCCTGTTTTATTTTATTTCTTTGAGACGTGTAGCTCTGGTACCCTCCTGCCTCCACCTCCCGGGTGCTGGGAAAAGAAGTATGGGCCACAACCCACGGAATATATTCCTACTGGAGTCACACCACCTACTGGAGTCACACCACCTACAAGAGTCACACCACCTACTGGAGTCACACCACTTACTCGAGTCACACCACCTCTCCTGTGAAAAGAACAGGTCAGAGTACTCTTCTATCTGACTTACTAGGTATACTTAGGCCAGCATGTCACTGTCACACACACACACACACACACACACACACACACACGTGCATGTGAGCACTTCAGTTTCCCCTCCAGACACCACTATGAGTGCATACAAAATTCTAACGGTCGGTCATGGGGTCGTAGAGGTCATGACCCTTTGGGGGCCAAACGACCCTTTCACAAGGGTAGCCTAAGACTATTAGAAAACACAGATATTTACATTATGATTCATAACAGTAGCAAATTACAGTTATGAAGTAGCACCAAGGAAAGTGTTATGATTGGAGGCTCACCACAACATGAGGAACTGTAGTAAGGGGCCACAGCATTAGGAAGGTTGAAAACCACTGCTCTAGACAAAAAAAAACCCTGCACAGGCACAGCGCACTCTGTGGCTCATCCTGCATTTAGACTACAGAGTTCCCACTCTGGGGACTCCTCAAGGAAGTGCCTGCCTAGACCCTCCTCCTCTGCAAGGACTACTATGCAAGGCTGACACGGAGGCCAGGCCACGGACCTCACAGTGTGCAGAGGCCTCCGGCTCCCTAAGACCTCCTCACTGACCTTGTCCCTGAGCCTCCCAGCTCTGAGGCCTGGCCAGAGGAAGAGTGGCCCATGCACTAAACAAACACGGGACTCCAGTCTGACAACAAGGTGGAGGCAATTCTGGGTGCCACCAAAACCCGGAGAAATGCAGGCAGGCAGGCAGAGGGAGACTGGATCAGGGCAGCGAGCCAAAGAGACAGAGGGGGGAGGAGGAGGAAGCCAACTGAGAATGAGACACAGAGAAGCCGACAGAGCAAAGCAAGATAAGGGCAGAGGAGAAAGGCACAACTACACAGAGAGCGAACACGAAGGGAGGCTCACAGCTAAGAGGGAACCAGGAAGCAAACAAGGACAGACAGAAGGACTCAGGAGCTCCCAGAGGCCACGTCACGGAAGAGCTGAGCATCAGGACACATGATGATAGCAATGGCCTCAAAGAGCCCGTTGTGAGAAAATAAATAAATAAATAAATAAATAAACGAAGAAACCAAAAGGTGGGGGGGAAAATAGTACACAGAGTCTCAAAGCACCTCCCCACGTCGTACATATAAGTCACAAAGGATAGAACCGGGGTGGGGTGGCACACCCGGAATCCCAACAGTCAGGAGTTCGAGGTCAGCCTGAGACAGAGAAGCAGCTGCTGTCTCAGAAATAAATAAAGTTGGAGATAGTTTTCCCTGACAGACGCCGATCGCGTGCTCGAAGTAAGTTACCATCACCCAGGGCAGGATAAATGGAGCCCGTACACCTGGGAGGGGTGACTGAGAACAGAGTGTCATTCTGTGACACGCCTGCCAAAAGCCACAACCTGAATCCAATCAAGAGGAAACCATCATGCTGACCCAAGCTGAGGCACAGTCTACAGACGAAACGGCCTGGAGCCTTCACAAGAGGGACAAGGTTGTGAAAAGTCAAGGGGACACGGATTCCCAGACGACAGGGGGCGACTCCAGACAAGGCACTGGCTGATTCTGAACTAGATGTGTGTGGTGGCCTTAAGTACATCTCAGGGAGACACTCGGTGAAACACCGTGGCTCCTGCGAGTTAGACAGCAGTGGCACCTTCATGTTGTCAATCTCTGATATTGACTTTCGTTCCCTGGGAAAGGCGAGTCCTGTTCAAGGTGGAATGGGTGATCAACAACTCGCTCTCCCAAACTTCAGGAGAGAAAGATCTTCACTCAGTATTTGCAAACTCTCTGAAGCTTAAGATTGTTTTGAAATCAAAGACCCGACGGGCAGACTAGGTGAAAGGCAAGAGGAAACCAGACCAGTCCAGGGCAGAGGTAGAGCAAGCCAAGAATAGGGTCCAGAGTCCAGCAGCGCCTCCTGGTGGTCATAGTGAGAAGCGACACTCACTGAGCCGATCTCGTGAATACCGTGCCCGCCCCTACTCCGCCCCCAACTCCAGCCAGGGGTCTGCTATTCCAGTGACTGACGGGAGGGGCCTCTACCCCGCCCCTCCATCCTGCTGTCTTCCCTTCCATTTTCCTAGTTCAGAGTGTGGCTGTCAGATTTCCCGGTCAATTTTGTCAGACGTCCCAGGGAGGGGCCCCAACCATGGCCAGGGGTGGGGGTGGAACAGAGAGGGGACTTGCAAGCCAGTTGGAGGGCTATGTGAGGGAGGCAGGGAGGAAGCCCCAAAGCATTCCAAGTCCCCCTCCCCCACACACGCTAAAAGAAACAGAATTTGACATTCTAGCTGACCTTCCCAAACTCCCCTCCCTACACCCTCAAGCCTAGCCCTTCCCCCAAAAAACCTAAAGAAAAGTCGCTTTGCCCAGAGCACACTAAGAGTCCCTACTGCCTAGTGGGCAGGAAGGAGGTGAGCAAAGTCTTCAAGGCTGGTGAGAGAATATCCAGGCTCATGCCTGGGTTTGTGGTCCTGTCTACCTGTCCTGGGAAATCTGAGTTCGTAAACTCTCCCACAGTGGGCCTGGAAGGTCCACAAACCACGACGGAAGGAACCACAACGATGGTTCCAGAACTCTGCTCTCCATGGTCCCTTCTAGGCAGGTCCACTTGCCCTTTGCCCTCATCCAGCTCTGACAGAAGAACACTGGGCCTGGAATACTCTGAACTGAGTAGCCTTGAGAGCATGGGCCACCTTCTCTGAGGGCCTCAGTCCTCAGTACAATGAGAAGCTCAGAGCTGAGGTAGACAGAGTGAGGAGTGAGGGATGGGCTGACAGCTGCTGGGAGTAGAGACTACCAGGACACATTAGGCCCCTGAGGACAGACTGTAAAAACCTGTGGGAAGAGAGTCGGCTCCGCCATCCAGGATGAGCCCTAGGGGCTCTGCCAGTCTCAGCTTCCCGCACTAGGAAGCAGGGTGCCCAGCGATACCTCGTAGAAAGAGTAAAAACACAAGGATTCCAATGTCACAGTGTGGTGGAGGAGATGCCCTGGGTTGGGATAGCCTCCTCCTGCTGATACTCAAAGAAGCCATCACAACCCTACAGAGCAGATGCAGAGCAGGCTGATTGTTTTGAGTCTGGCAGCCACTCTGCCCGCCTCCTTCCCCATCTGGGCTTGCTCCTCAGGTCTAAGCAGAGTGAGCCCCATAAAGTCAACAAGCCCATAAAATGTGCCCAGCCATCCAAGGGCAATGGCTTGTTAGGACAATACTTGCCGTTTTCCTGACAAGTGGCAGACAGCAACATGGGGCACAGCCAGGCCCTGCCCTCCCTGGATTAATAAGCAAGGCCAGAGGCAGAAGGAGACAGGGCTACAATGCAGGGAGGGGTGTCCTGATAGTCCCAGCACGGTTGCACCTCCCGACAGGCCAGAGTCAGGGCCCTAAGAAGGGAAGGGATCCAGCTGGAAGCCCTTCTCCCCCGCCCTAGCCCCAACAGCAGAGGGCTTTTTGTAGCCCAAGGCCTTGGCCCTTCCCTCTCTCTATTCAGCCAGCCAGAGGGTGTGGCACAACTGGCTGGACCATCAAGGGCCCTAGCCAGGCCTTGGTCCTGGTTGGGAAAATGTTTGCAGGCAACTCCCTGCCCCAAGGAGCAGAGAGGCAGAGGGCTGTGTGCTAATGGTGGGGGGGGGGGGTTGGGAGGAGGAGATCCCACTGCAAGAAAATCCCTCTGCCCTCCTCTGTGGCTAAGCTGCTCTGGGTGGCTGGAGAAAAAAAAAAAAAAAAGACAGACATCTTCTAGCCAGAGAGCGGGACAGCCTGGGAGATGGGATAGCCAAAAAAAAAAAAAAAAAAAAATTAATAATAATAAGATATGTGTCATCCTCCCCCAGCCACCTGGCCATAAGGCCTCAAGGTTCCCTAGTCCTGAGTCTGAGAGTCCCTTAGCACCTGCCCCTCCAGAAGTCATACAACGCAGAGTCCCTTCCCTCGTGAGCCCCCAGTTAAGGGCCTGTCCGTGTTCTTGGTCACCCTGATGGAAAACTCTGAGTCACTCTCAGTGTCTCCCTGTCCTCCCCTGCCCCCACCCCAACCCTTCTAAAAGCTTCTTGCCAAACCCTGTGACTTTTGCCTCCTAATTCTCTCCACAGACCTGTCCCTCTGCTGCTGCTTCTGGCTCCCTCTCAACCTCGTCGCTTCCGCCTAGGGCTGTTGCAACAGCTTCCAGGACCTCCCAAGCCATCAGAACAACTTCAGCTCTGCAGAGGGCGGGGTGGTGTGCATGACACCCCAAAATGTTTCCCTCGGCCTCCCAGGTATCCAGGGAGCATCCAGTGGTCACTCAACAACAGGAGAATTACCCTCTATCCCCACCCACACTTTCTGCCAGTGCCTATGCCCACTGCCCACTTCCCAGTGCCCGTCCCAAATCCACACAGACTCCGCCCCCAGCCAAGGCCCACCAATTGCACCCACAAGCTATTGTTTCATGTCTCCGTAGCCTTTAAAAAAAAATAGCAGTGCTGGGGCTGGAGAGATGGCTCAACGGTTAAGAGTACTGCCTGCTCTTTCAGAGGACCCAGGTTCAATTCCCAGCACCTGAGTGGCTCCTTATAACTGTCTGTAACTCCAGTTCCATGGACCTAACACCTTCACACAGACACGCATGCAGGCTAAACACCAATGAACATAAAATAAAAATAAATTAATTTTTTTAAAATAGTAGTACGGAGGACTGAATCCAGACTTTAACATCCTCCCACATTCTAGGCAAGGGCTCTACCACTAAGGTGCATCCCCACCCTTGGTTCCCATTTTAAAGACAAGTTCAGCTTTCTCACGTAAAAACAGAACTAGGCACCAGGGGTTCCGGGTTCTGGTTCAACGCCCCCCCCTTCCTGGTTCCTCAGTGTGGTCCATCCTGATCACTGTTCAATCCAGCATCTTCTGGCAGCATGTGGCCCTTCAGCTGGCCCAGCACACCTGGCCCTCTCGCCACACATGGACCACCTGCCCACCAGTGCAACCCTGCCTCCCACCCATCCACATGAACCTCCTCTCTCTCTCCTGTCTCTCCTCATCTTGCCATCTTCATTTCCATCTCTCTCCTCTCTCCTCTCCTCTCCTTCCCCTGATCCATTTATCTCCCTCCCTCCCTCCCTCTTTCCCTCCCCAGTCCTTTGACAACTTAGTCCCTGGCAGCACTGCATCAAACATTTTGCTTCCCTAAGTGAAGTCAGCTACAGAACCAAGAGGTCACAGAGATGCAGACAATCTGAGGTGCATGAACAGGATGAGGTACCATGGTGAGGGATCGATGCGGCTCCTTCCTTGAACCCTCACAGTGTCATCCTTCATAAGGCTGAGGAACTGTCCCCTGGTCATGTAGATGAGATAAAATGCAACACTCTAGGCTGTCAAAGGCAAAGTCCCAAGTCTCCAAGCCCTACAGTTAGTGTGATCTCTGGGGTGTCCTCGGCTGCCTGTGGTTAAAATCCCAGGAGAGAGGCCTGGCATCCTATCACACTGGTGTGCCTGGTTTAGGGTGATCTACTGGTCCCTTGTCTTAACCACCCTCAGTTGTTTTGTTTTGTTTTTTACCTTCTATATTTGTGTTCTGAGAGGTTGCTTCTTCTGTGAATCTAGTTTGAAGTTTTATCTCCTTGAGGCTGCGGAGATGGTTCAGTGTGCTCTGCAGGGGACCTCAGTTCAATCCCCAGGACCCACGTAGCGGCTCATCTGTAGTTCCAGTTCCTCCGACTTCCATGGGTACGTGGCATGCATGCATACACGCAGGCCAAACATTTAGACACAGAAAATAAAGTAAATATTTTTTAAAAGAGGAAAATATATCTCCTGAACTGAGTGTGATGACACCCATCTGCGATTACAGAGCTCAGGAGACAGAGGAAGGAAAGGATGGCAAGTCTGAGGAGTACCCAGCATGCCCAAAGCCAGCCTGAGCTAGATAGCAAGACCTTGTCTCTAAAAAACAACCACTGGGCTTGGACTTAGCTCAGTTGGTAGAAAGCTTTCTCAGTGTACACAATCCCTGGATTGTGGACTTATCACCAGCACCATATAAAACCAGGCATGGTGGTGTACACCTCTAATCCCAGCACTTGGGAGGAGGATACAGGACGGTCAGTAGTTCAAGAGCATCCTCCTTACATAGTGAGTTCAAGGCTGGCCAGAACCTACACAAGACCATCTTTAAGAATACATATGTGGGCTGGAGAGATGGCTCAGCGGTTGGGAGCACTGACTGTTCTTCCAGAGGACACGGATTCAATTTCCAGCACCCACATGGCAGCTCACAACTGTCTGTGACTCCAAATCTGACACCCGTAGACATACAATGCACATAAAATAAAAATTTAAAAAAAGAATGCGTATGTATGTATGTATGTATGTATGTATGTATGTACGTATGTATCACCTGAAAGATCTTTCCTAACCACCCTCCTCCCAAAACCCAGCTTAGCCCTGCTTTTTGATAACACTCACACAAGTTATCAGTTGGCTACAAGCCTGAAGCATGTAGCCCTCCCAGTGGATGTGCAGGGCACAGGAGCTTAAGTGGACAAGCAGTTAACTGCCGTCTCACCATGTGATCTCCCAAGTCATCCCTCATCTTCAAGGGTGCTGGACAAGATCTCCTTCAACCCAGAGATTCGATAGCCTCCCCAACCCATTCCCGTGTCTCAGGAACATGGAGCCCACTGGCAAGGTGGCCTTAAAAGCCCACTTCCCCTCCATAGTCCCCCTTCTACTGACCAAAGATAGACTGATTGTCCCCCTTCCTACCTCATAGAACCAGTGAAGTTCAAAGGAAATTGTGCAAGTTGAAGAAATGCACACAGTGGATACGGCACAGAGAGAAAGTCACTGGGAACACTCACCACAACCAAAGGCAACCTGAGGGCAGGGCAGTGGGGAGGGCTCACTCTTTCTTACAAGTGAGAGTCCCTGATAAAGTGAAGCCCAGGGAGAAACCTAGAGGTTGGACCAGGAAGAGCACTCCTTACTAGCTTGCTCTCTGTAGCTTGCTCCTCCACTTACATTTAGATGCAATCCACAAGCCAGGCATGGTGGCGCACGCCTTCAATCCCAGCACTCGGGAGGCAGAGGCAGGTGGATTTCTATGAGTTTGAGGCCAGCCTGGTCTACAAAGTGATGGATAGATAGATAGATAGATAGATAGATAGATAGATAGATAGACAGACAGACAGACATACTCAACCCATGCCCACCTGCCCAGCGGTGGTACCACCTACAGTGGCCTGAGCTCTCCCACATCAGTCGTCAATCTAGAAAATACCCCACAGATTTGCCTACAGGTCAATCTGATGGAGGCAATTCTTCCAAAGTGTCAAGTTGACCAAAACAAAACAAAAACAAAAAACAAACAAACAAAAAAAGAACCCCTAACCAGCACGGTAATGGAAGCAGAATTTGCACCCAGACAAGACATGCTCTGACCTTTGTAGAAGAAGATCTGCACAGTGGAGGCCTCTGCACCATACCTATGACCCCATTCACGCTGGCCCGGAATGCCCCACAATGAAGAATTTGCAGAATAAGGAGCCCCGGCTGGGTAGGCAGGAGATAGGCCTCCATCCTGCCTCTCCTTGACCAAGCTCTCACGTATGAAAGGCATTTGCCTGCCCTTACGTGGATTCCCACTGAAAGTTTAGTAACTGGGTACCTGGCTTAGCAGCAGAAAGCTCATCAGCATGCGTAAGGTCCTAGACTCTATCTTTAGCCGTCGCAGGGTAGGGAGGAGGGGGTTGGGGGGGGTCCATGTTGGTAGGAAAACCCAAGGCACAGAAATGTGTAGAGCTTAGCCATTGTCACACAGCTCAGGAGTGATGGGACAGGGTCAAACCCAGGCACGAGGCACTTCCTGTTAATCCCATGAAAAGACAGTGTGCTTTTTTTCTCCTGTGTGGCCTCACAGGTCACATTAAGGACCTTCCCATCAGGAAGGTTTGATTGCTGGTGCTGGTTAGGGCCTTGCAGCCTGACCCCACCTCCTCCCTCAGGTGAAGAGCAGACCAGTGGAGGAGCTGCAAGGCCAGAACCACTCAAGGAACACAGGGGCTTCTGACTGAAGCAGTCACTCAGCTCAGAAACTGAGAGCTGTCACTGTCTGCCACTGGCCTTGGAGAACAGTATCCAAGTCTCTGTGAGGTCCAGAAGAGTCAAGGGACCAGTCCTCAGGCCACTGGGCTCACTCAGAACAGGGTCAGGGCTGAGCTTGGTTCCAGTCCCTGATTTGGGCCAAATGACCCACTCTCCAGCCTGTGTCCTCCCTAGAAGGAAGGGCTGCCGTCTGCCACCACACCCGACACCAACACATTCAATTAATAGATGTGTAATTATTTTCTAAATAAACCCCACTTAGCTGCATAATGGCAACTGGACGCATTTGAGGGGAAAACCAACTTATGCATAATGCACAGCTATGTTCCTCAGCTAACAAAGCAAGGTTGACTCCTAGGGTTTGTGAGGACTCTGGGCCACAGATGCGCAGCTTCATAGAGGCAACAGCTGCAGACCTCCTCAAAGAGAACACGTGAATCCACATGCCCTGGGCACAAGGCTTGCTTCCTCTGGACCCTGCCTCGACTGGCCTCCATGAGGCTGCACAGCTGACCAGTTCTTGGTTCCAGGAGAGCTTAAGCAGAGTCCCTGTGTCAGGAAAGGCACAGGCCACATGAGTTCTGTCTCGCCATGTCCTTCCCGCGAGAGATCCAGCCCCATCCCATCAGAGTATATGGGATCTCCTCAGCCAAGGAGATCAGGAGATGTCAGCATTTTCTCAGTCCCTGCAGGGTGCCTGGGTCCCCAGTCCACCGCCTTACAGACCTGGAAGCCTTCGTAACTAATACTGCTCATTGGCTAGATGACGGAGCTAGGATTTGAGCCCAGAGCTGCCTGGTGTCAAGGCCCACGCACCTGGCACCTGCTGTACAGTTGATGTAAACTGACTCCCTGGAAAGTTTCTGTGGCCTCCATCCATCCAGGGCCCTTCTTCCTCCAATTGGTGCCACCAAGTCTTCTCCCCTCCTGCTTCCAACAAACACCACCAGGCTGCTTGCCCTGTATGTGCCCTCCCTCTGGAGAAATACACAAAAGGCCAGTGGTGGAGCTGGGACATTACGGGTGAATGGGAAAGGGTGGAGGGGAAGATGAAAGCTCTGCTGGACTTACAAATAAATGCTTAAGGAAAGCCATCCACATTCACCTTCATCACCAGCCCCTGTTCCCCACTCAAGGACCTCACTGTGTGCCAGGCACTGTCCAGAATGTTAAGATGCTCTCTCTTGACAGGCTCTCCAAAAGTTCCTTTTTCTCTACACCCACGGGGAAATTGAGGTCCAATGGGTCGAGGCCCCTCTCTCAAAGCCTTCTAGAGAGTCCTCTTGATGTCATCCTTGGGAGTCTAACTGCATCCCTCCTGCAGGACATCCTATCCACCACATCCTCAGCCCAGACATGAACTGGGCCAACACCCCCCCCTCCCTGCCGCATCCAGGCGGCGGCAACCCTGCCAACGACTGGAACATCCCCTGTAGGAGACACCCCACGGTACTCAATATGCAGGCAGACATTTCATGGTACCCAGCCCATGGGCCACATGAGACCCTTCTCCGCAAAGTGCCCCTAGGCGCCTGGTCCCTCCCATATCTTCTCTCAGCCTCAGCTCGCCCTCGGCTTGCCAGGCCTCCTGAGGACTAACTGCCTAGAATAGAGAGAGGGCAAGAAAGCCACATCTGGACGTGACGCCTGTCTGAAGCCCCTTCCCCCAGCCAGCCACGGCTCTCCTCTCAGAAACCTCAACCGGGGCTGACTTCCTGGCCCTCCTGACCCCTGTGCATACCTCCCACAGCCCTGCAGAGTCCCTCTGAAGAAGGGGTCTCCTCTTGCCTGCAACATCAAGTCCTCTCCCATCCCCCTTCCTTGGAGCCTCTGCCCACCACTTCCTCCAGCCTTAAGCCTTCCACCATGTGGTCTCCAGACCTGTATTCAGACCCCTAACCCTGCACCACACCTTCCCAAAGGAGAGCCAGGTAAGACAGGGAAATCTTGGTAAGAATGGGAGACTTTGAAAGAAGGATCAGGAAGAGGCAAACGTGACAGAAACAGAATTCCAGTCAGCATGGCTCTTTCGGGTTTAAGATTCCAGATGACTTATTCTATGCTCCCCAGCCCCCCATTTCCCATCCCTGGCAAGCACACTGACTCTTTCTCCTCAGGCTCACCCACTGAGCCACTGAAGCGAGTGACAATTTCCACCCTACCACTTAGAGGAGCAAAACAGGCTCTAAAAAGAAACAAACTTTCTGGTTCTGCTCACAGTGCCTGCCTGCATCAACAGCCAGCTGAGGAAAAAAAAAAAAGGGAGACTGAGGGACCCATAGAAGCGGAGCCCAGGACCCTGTAAGGCTCTAATCTATTCCTCTGTACATAACCCCTTTCATCCCACCCCACCAAGCACCGCAACTAAGGCTCTTAGCTGAAGGAGAGCGGTATAACCTCAGACTAAAGCCTGAGAACCTACCCAGAGCATGCAGGACAGGCAAATCCACGTCATCTTCACAAGATCCTGATCCTGTGGTCAGGCCACGTGGGAGCCTGCCAAGGGCCCCCCCTGAGCTTGCAATGCCCACCAAGCAGGCAGAAAGGAGTGCAGAGTCCTAAGCGTCTGGTTCAGCCAGCATCTGGGCCTCCACTCCCCCTCCTCCTACACCCCCTCCTCCTCCACCCCACTCCTCGCCACTCCTCCTCTTGTCCAGCCTCCTCTCTCTTCTCTCCACCCAGACTGGCTGGGGGGTAAGAAGCTCAGCTTAGCAGGGGGGCGTGAGAAGAACAGGGCCAAGGGGTGTCTGCCCAAGGCAGGGTTCTATAAAGCCGCACCCTCCACAAGCATAGCACCCCTAGAAGCCACAGGGCCCCCCTCCTGCCTCCTCCTGATCTGAGGTCTTACAGCCTGAGATCTGCTCCAAATTGCAGACCAGTACAGGTACCCCACTCCAGAACCTTCCAGAACATCAGTGGACAGACTGATTTTTATGGCACAGTCTGCACACCCCAGGGCTCCTAGGCTTCTACCCAAGATCCCTGGCCTCGGAACACACACTCACTTGCGCGCGCACACACACACACACACACAGACCCTGATGCCATGGGCAAGCTCCCCAGAACAGGACAGGCCTTGACATAGGAGAAGCTGGTGATGGGGAGGAAGGCAGGGCCCTGCCCCCAGGCTGTGGATTTCGTCCCAGTTTTTTTTTTAATTTTTTTTTTTTTTCAGATTTCTTCCTCCCCTTTCTTTCTTTTCTCCAACATCTGTCCCAGCCCTTCCTGCCCTCTGAAAGGGAACCCGCTGCAGGCTCCTGCTAGAGTCTGTTTTTCTTGACTGTACCCTGGGCCAACATTTGGTTTGCATTTTCCCACTTCCTCCTTCTTCTCCTCCTCCCCCACTCCTCCCCCTCCTCCTTCCTCCTTCCCTCCACCCCTGAGCCCTGCTCTTCCCACCCTTCCCCATGCAGTATCTTCACCATAGTTCCCCCCCCTCCTGCCTCCCCCTCCCCCACAACCAGACCCTTCCTGCTCCCCAACCTCTGCCCAGGGGGACAAGGAAGCTGCGTGGAAGTCAGTGTTCAGGTCCAAATGCATTCCCATGAAGCCCTGAAGGGAATCCAACAGAATCTGCCCCAGCGCCCCCTCATTGTCTGGATTCATCTCCCCCCACAAAAAAATAAATAATGAACCATTTCTTTCCTGAGCTCTGGTCTGGCTGGACCAAGTGAGGGGTGGATGGAGACTGTGAATAACAACTCTCCAGGGCTGTCCAGGGAGGGACAGAGGCTCAGCCAACACCCTCTGTGGATGCACAAACAGCAAAAAGCAGTCCAACTTACAAACACACACACAGGCCAAGGACAGGGCCCCGCCCGGAGTAGGCACTTGGAGACCATTTGCCTACTCTGAGTCACCCAGCAAGAAAGTCCTCTGGCTTGGCCTCTTATGCACACGTATGAGTGTGCTGTGAGTACCCGCACCACGTGGACAAAGGGTTCCAAGTCCCCTGCCTCTCTTCAACCTGTCCAGGATCATGGTTTGACAATGCCTATCAATACCACATACAGCACAACCCCCGCGTCGTGAAGATCAGTCCAGGCAGGTATGCGGGTTCCCAAGCCAGCCAAGTCATTCACCTAGAAACCCAGGAATGAGAAAGAAGGCCACACTCTTTCTTCACATAAGAAAAGTCTACCCCATTAGACACTCAGGTTATGCACTATGTAAAGGACTAACGACCATTGCTTGGTAAGTGAGAGAGGCGAGGACACTAAAGAGGGATGTAATTCTGGTCCTTCCAGGAGCGAGTGCATGAGTGAGTTAGGGTAGAGAGCCTGAGTCCCCTCTGCATCCTTCTCTAGGCCCTTCTGGAGAGCAAGGCTGGAAAAGGGGGCTTGCATCTCTTGCCACAATCTCAGTGCCTGCTACATGCCCCAAGGCCAGGTTCTCCACCCCGAACACCTGCCTGTTACAGCCCGGCTGGCAGTGGCTCAGAAAGAGCCCTGTGTTTTCCATGTAGTCATAGGGGCCCACAGTCACCCTTACACCCTCCTCCCCTCCTTTCCTGGCTGGACAACAGAGATCTCTGAGGGTCCTGAGCCATTGCTCTGCCCAGACCCCATCACCAGCCCTACTGGATCCTCTTCTCCAAGGCCCCTGAAGATACTCAAGGGTTCTCTGCCTCTTCCGAGGACCCTTTGGCTGTTGTCACAGAAGACTTGCTTCCTAGCTTCTGGGAAATCACCTCAGAAACCAGGCCAAAGACACCATCACAATGACACCAATTAGCCTGACCGCCACACACCTTGAAAGGGTTCTCCCATCTCCTTTCCTGGGTCCAAAGCCACCAAAGGGTCCTCTTAGAGGGACCAAACCCCCCTGTCCTTCTTCGCCAAGCTTCTCAGTGACCTCTCCTGTATTTTTTTCCGTTCCCTGTAACAAAGTACTTTTTACTACTTAATACTTATCTCCCTGTTGACTGTTAAATGCCAGCCTTGTTGCTTTCAGCTCTTCAGAGCTGGCTGTGTCCTCCCTGAGCTGGACATGGACGAACTCCTTAGACAAAGATGTGCTGTTTTATCCCTTGAGCCAAGTATACAGATAATGATGAGATGGCTCAGCAAGTCCCGTGAGTTGCCCTCTGACCACCGCCACCACACATACACAGTGGCATTTGTGTGTTCATGCACACAGAGAGACACTCGCAATAAATAGACAGACGGAAGGACAGATAGAGAGATGACAGATAGATAGATAGATACATAGATGGATGGATGGATAGATAGATAAGACAGATACATCGATACAATGAGTAAATTTAGGGGTTTGAGACAGGGTCTCACTATTGGAGCCCTGACTGGCTTAGAACTCACTATATAGAAAAAGGTCTCGCCTGGTCTACAAAGCAAGTCTAGGACAGCCAAGACTACAGACTACACAGAGAAACCTTGCCTCAAAAAAAAACAAAAAACAAAAAAAAAAAAACAAAAAAAGAAAAAGAAAAAGAGAGAGAGAGAGAGAGAGAGAGAGAGAGAGAGAGAGAGAGAGAAAGAAAAAGGTCTCATATTCACAGAGATCTACCTGCCTCTTGCCTCCCCGAGTACTAGGATTAAAGGCATGTGTCATCATGTGAGGTTCAATATATTTTACAAAAATAAAAATAAAGAGCCTGGCACGCCTTTAATCTCAGCACTGAGGAGGCAGAGGCAGGTGGATCTTTCCAAGTTCAAAGCCAGCCTGGTCTATATAATGAGATAATGAGTTGCAGGACAGTCCCAGGTTACCTGCCCCCCTCAACCTCCGGCGCAAAAATAAATAAATAAATAAATAAAAGCTAGGTAAGTGGACAAATCAGCTAAGTATCTCCTATGCTCTCCCCAGCCCTTTGTTCTCGGCCCCTCACACAGTTGGAAACAGCCCTGCCCAAATTTGCAGTATCCACCCAGATTTCCTCCTCCTGCCAGTCATGGCCTCTGATATGAGCTGCAGGTCTTTCTCATCTTGGGAGCCCCATATTGCGCCTGGGGCCTGAATGTGTTACATGCAGCAGACACCAGGTACACACTGGTGAGCTGGCTGGGTTCCCTGTGGGAGACTCCAGGAGCCTACAAGCCCAACCACAACCCTGTGCCACCCTGCCTCCCCCAACAGACAGCTAGGCAGCTGTTACTGGTCTTACTTCAGCGCTCTCTACAACAGCAGGGACCTCATGGCTCCTCCCTCCAGCCCCCCCACTCCCCTGCTGTGCAGCCAGCTGAAGAAACAGACTTGGCTGTGGGCTCTGGGCCAGTGGTGGCTTCCAGACACTCAGGGAGGGCCCAGGGGCCCCCAGGAATGAGTCTTAGCTGCCTCCAATCCTCCCCTACTCCTCAGTTTCCCTGCCTGCAAAATGGCCAGGCTGATAGTCCTGAACGCTCCTTCCCTGCCTTGCTAAAGCTTCCTAGAGCAAATCATTCTTCCCAGCCGTTGGAGCATTTCCCTCAAAAACCTATGCTAGTGTCTCACCCAATTTTTATTACGGCACTGAGCCACTCTCTGTCCCCACCTGCCTCAGAATCTGAAGGTCACAGAGCATCAGGGCTTGTTCTTAGCACCACAGCCAGAAACCAGAAACAAACGTTGGTGCCTGAAAGAGGTGGGGAGGCAAGCAGGAATGTGCCTGTAGCACTTGGGCTGTAGCGGGGATGGGAGGTAGGGGGTGGGAGGAGCAGTTCATGGCAAACACACACACACACAGTCCTCAGCTCTTGGGATAGACCTCACTATCAAAGCCCTAAATCTGTGTTTTTTAGGTAAAAACTGATTATAAAATATGACAAGTGCACATTTTAAAGTGAGATATATATATATACATATATATATACATATATATATATATGTATATATATATAAAACCTTGGAAGAGCAAATTAAGTATCTGTCAGAATGATCTGACCTCTGGGACACTTCTCACTTCACCCGGGTCCTAGCTGAGCAGATAACTAACTGTACTGTGATCAAAGGCAGTGGGGTGATCCCCCAGGTGTCAAGTTAGGACACCTTGGTCTTCAGACTCCCAGATTTCCCAGGTTCGCCTAAGTTTCTCCTAAGCACCATGCTCAGCAGCTACCATAAGGCCAAAGGCGGCTCTTGGCTCTTCCCCTGCACTATTCACTCTGTACCCCAAGATTGGACACCCAAAGCCTACCTCTAAGCCAGAAGACGGTGCAAAGGGCTGGAACACCCAGCTATAAATCTCCACAGTGCTCAGCGGCTACATGTGCACACCTTCTGCCCTCCAGACTCTGCCATTTGCCCCTAGCCAGGAAAGACTAAACACTGAATACCCAGGCATCCTACCAATCCTCACCTTAAAAAGAAACTGGGGCACAGAGAGGTTGAGCAACTTGCTGGAGTCACACAGCCAGGACATGAGTCAGTGGCACCCCCCAGGGATCTAATCTCTCATCTCCTGGGAACAGATATTTGCTCTGTTGCCTGAGGAGCATGGCAAGTCAGTCACCCAGGCACAAGGCTGATGTCCCTATGTTACAATGACTGTTAACTGTTCTCTCCAGTTCTTATTCAAGAGCTGGCAATACAACTACAGGGAAGGGGTCAGCTGCCCAGGTTCAGCATGGCACAGGGACACAGAGAAAGAAGAGCTAAGGTAAGTGCCCCCAAGACACAGGTCAAGCTGAGACCCACTGGCTTTCCTCTGGCAGGCAGGAATGGGGACGATCCTTTCTAACCAGCCATACCACTTCCCCCCTCCCATAGGCAGTCTTTGAGGTCTTTGGAGTCCCAGGAGCCACTGTGTGCCACTGTGTGGGCAAGGATTAGAGTGGGTTCCCCAGTCACATCAGCACGTTCTGGCAGGAGACACTAATTCAGAGCACCAGGCCCTTCATCCTGATGTCCACCAGAGGTTCATCATGAACCACTCCAGGCCCTGCCCCCAAAACCCAACACCCCTCTAAGACCAAGATTGCTCCCCTGCACTCCAGAAATCTGAGTGCTCCATGGGAGGTAGAGTCCCAAGCAGGCTGTTTTTCCAGCCTTCATTTCCCCAGCTGATGCAGGAAGGATCACAGATAGCCCGCACTCTCGCTCCCCCCACCTCCCATCCACCAGCGCCCTGGAAGTGGACAGCGTCTAGGCCCAATCCTGATAATTTTTAATAAGCTTCCTTCCCGGCTTCATGATTTTGATCTCTTTTCCAGCTCTAATTTCCTGCCTGACTCAAAGGCCCTCGAAGGCTGCAAGAGGCAGCTGTGGTTGCTTATCGCCCTCCACGGAAGCCCCCAGCTCAATCCTGGCCCCAGAGGAGGTAGAGTAAGGTGCGGGGTGGCGGGTGGACCCTCTCCTACCCTGCAGATGAGGAAGGGGAATTGCTGGATGGCTGGATCCACTGACCTGGTCCTGGCTGGCCATTTCTCACTGCAGACTGTTCCCAAAGCTGGAAAAACAAAACGGTCTCTGCAACATCTGAACTCAGAGCCTAAAGGATGGTGTCTGGGGCTCTAGCCCTGCGCTCCCCAGAGGCAGTGCCTGCCTCCCAGCCAATCCCCAGGGACAATGCATTTTGATGGAAGATTTCAAAGCATATCTTGGGTGACTGGGGTAGAAGCCTGCTGGCACCTTTCCTCACTGCGGAATGGCAGGGAGGGAAACTGAGGTATCGAGCGAGGCAGCACCTGTAATAAGGAAGCTAGAAATTCCCGGAGAGTGGCAGAAAGGACAGAATGATTACTGATATCTTTCCACACCTGAAGGGGGCAAGAAGGAGGCCAAGACAAAAACATCCTTAATTTGGGTTGAGTGCCCTTCAATAGAGTGAGCATTTTATTGAACACCCTATATTAATTACCTCATATTCTACACAGCAATCTAATAATGCAGGTCTTTTTTATAATTTCCATTCTACACATAGGAAAACTTGTACAGGCAGCTGTCATTGCCCAGATATTCAGCTACTAGGTGAGAATGCCAGAATTCAAAGTCAGGCAGGCCAGTTCCATCACTGACTCTCTTAATCACAATGGTCTAGTGTGCCCTCCATTCTGGAGCTGCATTAAGTGGGGAGTGGATCAAAATACCATAGCCCTCTGCCTCTGGAAGCAGTCCCCTCATTAGAGGCTCCTGGGGCAATAGCCATGCTGTTGGGGACTCCCCCCTGCCCCTCCAGGGGCTAAGTCAAGACTCTTGTCCATATTTCCAGGTCTTTATTCTAGCCATGGTCCACATAAACTACTCTGAAGGCATTACCCAGGGTTTTTCTAGAGGAATCCTAGAGTGATGAGCACTCAGCTAGGACAACCCCTACTACCACTGTCAGTACAAGTGCCACCTCACCACCACCCCCTAACACCCACCTGCTGATCCCTCCCTAAGGCTCATTCTCTTCTTATCCAGGTCCAAGTTCCCTCTCCCCTTCCCAATAGGCAGAAAGTCCTTCCAGAACCCGACTAGAAGCCACTCCCTTTGCATCTCACTCATCTTCCTGCATTATATCAAAGGACTCTGAGATGGGGGAAGTGGGAGGGGGGATTTCCAGGAAAAGGCTTCTCTTCCTACAGAAATTTAAAACAAAAAAAAACAAAAAACACCAGCAATGGTCCCTTGTCCCCTAATTTCCAGAACTATCCATCAGACTTGTAATGCTGAGCATTTGCACTGTGAAGTGACAACTACTCCCCCTCCTGGCTCCGCCAGCGTGGGCTAGGGACTCCCCAGGATTCCCTGCAATGACGAGAGCCAAGCTCACAAGGCCACATTGGTGAGTCCCTGAAAGTGAGAGGTAATCCATCAAACGGGGAAAGGAGGAGTCGGCTAGAGGGCTGGAAGGGGCCAGGTGTCGCGTTACCTGGCTGCGAAGGCAGAGGCGCAGAGGCAGGAGGCAAGAGAAGAGGTACCTGCCCCAGCGGATCACGCAGGAAAAGCACCAGCTCAGCCGAGTCATGTTGCCAGGGAAAGTGGGTGCCCAGGGCTCGCGGGTAGCGAGAGGAGGACCTTGACGCAGGTTGGAAACCGAAGGGCAGAAAATCAGCACCCTGCGCTGGACATCTCCCGGGGCTTCGGTCCCCGGGGAGCAGCTAGGGTATCCTGCCCCCTCTAGCGGGAGGAGCCGGGCAGCGGACCCTCGGCGCGGCGCCAGTCTAGCTCCATCTCCTCCGAACCCCTTTGGGCAGCTGCAAGGCGCTTCCACCCCGGGAGCCTTCCTCGGCCGCTCCCTCTCTCCTCCCTCCGCGGCGACGTGCCAGCCTCCAGCTTCTACCACCGGCTTCCCGGGCGCTACACCCCGGCAACTTCTGAGGCTGTGGGGACCCGGCAGAGGCGGTGCCAGGCGCAGGGCGGCCGCCTGCGGGAAGGAGCGACAGCAGCATTGTGCTCGCGCTGCAGTGAATGTGTGAGTCTAAGTGTGTGTGCGCGCACGTGGATTCCCTCCAGGCCTCCCCTCCGAGTCACAGATTGCTCCCCAGAGCATAATGTGATTAACTTAAACAGAGGCCACCAGCTTCCAAAGCCCAACAGAAACCTGCAGGCGCAAGGCATGCACATGGGGACACATCAACTTAGACACCCTCTGACTCTGGCCACACCCCTACTCATCCTTTTCCAGCCCACTCCAGAAGTGAGGGCGCCCAGAGTCCAAAGCACCCCAACAGGTTGGAAAAGACCACGCCTCCTTTCTGCTGGGATGTAGTGCGCTCCTCTCAGCGCTTTCACTCTGCCCTGCCTAGGGCCACTCACATCTCTGCCTCTGCAGGACTCTGGGGTTGTAGATGGGGTGGCTTTTGGGAATAGTGTTTGGGGTCATCACACTAGGACACAGGAACTAGAAAAGGAAAAGAAAAGAGGACAGACACCGGGCTCTGGAGAAACAGTCAGACAAAGGCGCAGGGAGGCAGGCAGGGACCCACATGCAGAGTGGGGAGTGGCAGCAACCAGCGCTGAATTTCGCCGGAGTCTGTAGCTGCCGAGAAGCTTAGAGGGCAGCAGGCCAGGACCGAAGAGAAGGGGGTGGGAGCTGCGGCTGCTTCCTCAGCAACTGGACACTGGGCCCCCCACAGACCCTGGCTCCATTCCCACTGCCGCAATCCCGAGGCCTGGGCTTTCCCCCCCAACCCCCATTTCAAAGCCAGATTTTCTGGAGATGTGTTCCCCAGTCCCCTCACTTCCACGGTCTTTTTCAACTGCCGCTAAAGGCCTGAGAGAGTCTTGCCAGCTGCTCCTGCCCACCCACCCACCCTCGACTCCCCTACAATGCAGAGGCGTTCTTAACCCCACCTCTGCACCAGCAGCACCCCCAACCCTATCCTGCCCACACATTTTCCCTGACCCCCTAGAGACAACACAGGGAGCCAAGTGGGAAGAATAGCAAAAGGCCTGCCAGAGAGATGAGGTAGCGCCTCCTGTGCAGATAGAGGCAGGGACAGACAGACATAAGACAGCTTCTCTATCCTAACCATTGCCAGGCAAGGGGGCGGGGGCTATGATGAAACTTCAAGTTGAAAACTGGAGGAGCTTCAGGGAGCTAGGTGGCAGAAAGTGGTCTGACTCCATTCATGCGAGCCCATTCCCAGGAAGTGGGCTATCCTCCCCCCCCCCCCCCCCCCCCCAGTGAAGTCCCTGGCAAGGCTCAGTCCTGTTCCAGGCCGGAGGCGAGCCTTCACACTCTACAACCTCCCCACCTTGGGGCCACAGGAAACAGAGAGTGGAGGAAACCGACTTTAATCCATACCATGTGGGGTGACGCTTAATTGAAAGGGATCACTCTTTGAGCTTTTAAAGAGGAGGATAGAATTGGCTGACATGAGGCCTTGCCTAGCTGGAGGGAGGAACACAAGGTAGCTTTTTCTTCAAAGGACAGTCAGTATCATAGAGACTCTAGGGAGCTGGAAGAGAGAAGGGCTGGGCAGGAAAGGAAGTTAGTGATGTCAAGACTCAGCCTTCTGCAGCCTGCAACCCTGCTAGACAAAGCTCTCCACTCCTAGCCCCTGACCAATGCGAGGCGCCTTTGGCCAAGGACCCTCGCCAGAGAAAGGAAAGGGTTTGTGACACCCAGGACAGGAAGCCAGGCATGCCTGGAGAGTCCTAACACCACACTCTCAGCTCAAGAAAGTCAAGGGAATTCTCTGCATAGCCCCTGCTCTAATTCCACCCGAGTCCCTGCAGAATCTCTACTGCCTCTCAAAGCCATCCCATAACCTCCTGGAAGGTCCTAGCAGGGACCTTCTTTACTTCATCTTCCTTCAAAATTCCACAGGGGGTGGTGCTGTAGACATGGCTTAGAGCAGGGGCTGCTCTCTTCCAAAAGTTCTGAGTTCAATTCCCAGCAACCACATGGTGGTTCACAACCATCTACAATGAGATATGGTGCCCTCTTCTGGCATGCAGGTGTACATGCAGGCAGAACATTGTATATATAGTGAATAAATATATTTTTGAAAAAACAAAAACAAAAACAAATTCCACAGAGGAAGAGTAAGGATGTGTTTCCAAGTCCCAAGAGCTCTTGCCAGTCTTATCTGTGTTGTCTGAGACAGGGTCTCACTATATAACCTTGCCTGACCTGGAACTCTCTACATAGACCAGGCTGACCTTGAACTCATTTAGATCTGCCTGCCTGTGCCTCCCACGTGCTGATATCACAGGCTTAAGCCACCATGCCCCCCCTCTTCGCCTTCCAGTCTTGATCCTCTTTCCCCCTCAAGTCACTTGGGGTTATCAGCGACTCCAGCCAGCTCAAAGCAGCTTCTTGGTCCTCATTGCCAGCTCTGCTTCCAGGCCTCCGAGCCTCAGGTGCAAAGACACATGGTTCCCCAATCATGGATCGGATGCAGACGCAGAGGCCCAAGAATTAGAAGTGAAGTATTGTGTAAGAGGGGGATTAGGTGAGTCCGCTAGAGAGCTTCAGCAGCAGACATGACATAAAGACTTCTCTCCTGCCTCGATGTGGGGGTCCAACAGTTTCTCACTTTGGTGTGACACTTTGGTTAGATTTATTTATTTTGTTTGTTTGTTTGTTTAGGGAGCATACACATGTCATTGCATGCATGTGGAGGGCAAAGTTCAACTTGCAGAAGCCAAGCCTCTCCTTCTATCCAGCAGGTCCTGTGACTTGAATTCAGATTGTCAGGTCTGGCGGCAAGTGCTTACATCCATTGAGCCATTTCACCAGTTAGTTCACCCTCTCCCTGCCCCCCGCCCCGTAACATTCACTGATCCCCATCCAGTGAATGACTGATGGCTCCTTGTCTCCCTGTCCATAAGGCATGACCTTCTCCAGGCTTCCGTAGACCTAGGGGTCTGACTTCCGGCCCTGACACCCTGGTTCTTCCTCTCCTCCCACCCTGCTAGACTCCAGACAGGCAGAGGATAGGAAGCTGTGCCACAGGTCCATCAGGGCTGGAAAGAATAGGAATTTCTTCCTCCACTGACATCAGTTGCTTGCATAAGCTCCTGCTACCTCACACTCCTCATACCATGATGGGATGTGTCCCCTCATGATGGCTGTGTCAGCCAAAATAAATACATCTTCTCACAAGTTGATTTTATCAGGTATTTTTAAGACAAATGTTATCTATTTATTTTGTCTTTTTTCTTTTCTTTTCCGTGTGTGTGTGTGTGTGTGTGTGTGTGTGTGCGCGCGCGTGCGCGCGCACACGCGCGCGTGAGCACAAATAGCCACAGAGGCCAGAAAATCACATCAGATCACCTGGCTCACAGGTAGGTGAGAGCTACCTGAGTGCTGGGAACTTGAACTGGATGCAGCTCTCAATCCACAGCAAGATGGGGTGGAGGCCGGCTGTGATCTACCCACCCCCCCACACCTACAAATTCTTGGGTCAGGGCCAGGGAGGTCCCCTTTTCCCACAGCGAATCAAGGGAAGAAGGAAAGAGTTCCCAGCGGGGGCTAGCACAGGTGTCAGGAAACAAGAGAGCAGGTCACAGCCCAGCTGTGCCCGGGGACAGCCATGGGAGGAAGGTCTACCTGGCAGCATAGCACAGAGTCGCCTCTGTGTTGGGCTCTAAGGGCTGCAGTGGCCCCGGGTTGGTTTTGTCTTCCAGGACAAAGGTGCCTCCTGTTAGAGAAGAATCCCGGAGCATTTGATCTCCGGCTCCAAGTCTCACTTTCACACCTAGAGAGAGGGAGAGAGATGTGCAGGCATGGCTCCCTGGGGACCTCCCAACCCTTCCCCATAATGGGCTTGGCTCCAATATTTCCCCTCTCTTTCCTCAGCCACCACCAGCTCACAACCAAAGCTAGCTTCCCTGCCCTCTCTTGAGATACCCCTGTGGCCTCAGGGGGTTTGCAGCCAAATGCCTCCCTCTCAGGTGGGGCTCCCCGGCCCGTTGGCTCCCACACTAGCCATACTGTACACACACAGTCAACCACCCAGCCAGACCCAAGGCATAGAACTCACACCCAGCCCCAGTACGCTCTGCCTACCACACCACAGAAATTCCTACAGAGTAGACCTGACGTACAAGGGCTCCAGGGACAATAGCTCCAGGTGGCCTTGTCTACCCAGCCCGCCTGGGTCCTTCCATTCCCTCCAGCCCTTCTGTGGGCACTGATAGCTCATTTCCTCAGAGTGCTTGGCACCATTCCTTGTTGGTATATCTGTTTGCTTCTTCACAGTCTCCCCTTCTTCTCCACCACAAGGCCAGCCTTAGAGGACACCATCAGTCACTCCTAGGTGGACCCTAGCAGGGGATCTAACATGTGGGGGGGGGGGGTCTAGCATGAGAGCCATAAACATGAGCTACTTGGCTAAGTTTGCTGTTTGATTGCAATAGGTAGAAAGAGGGGAAAAAAAAAAAAAGAGGAGAGAGGTAAGGATGAAAGGAGTGACATCCCTTCCAGTTTCCAGATGCTGGCCAGTGGTGACTGTCACTTTGAGAGTTCTTTTGTCACTGCAGCTAGGCCAATAAGGTCTTGGTGTCTCCATCCCACCCACCCTGACAAGAGACACCACGCTCCCTCTCCCATATCCACTCGCACTTAGAAAAGTCCCATCCTTTTCCTGCCCCTGCTTTTCACAGGACCCCGAGGCCCTGAGTGGTACAGTGATTGGCCGAGCTGGCCCCTGTTGCTGGTCCATCGCTTTCCCATAGTCAGAGGGAAGGAGGACTATGAGGACAATGTCTATCCTCCTAGAGGTGTCCCTTCACCACCGCTAACCTAGGTCTCTGATCTTCCACAGCCAGGAAGTTCCTCCTGATAGCTAACTTCTAGTCTCCCCCCCCTTTCCCCCCCTCCCCGCCCCCAACTCGCGAATTCCAAACCGTTTCCTTGAGTCTGCCTTCCCTGGGGGGAGAAATAGCTTGGTCACCCTCTTCTACACAATAAATGCCTTCAGACGCCAGCAGCACGTTGTTCAAGCCCCCTCCCCCTCCCCCTCCCCACCCCCACCACACTCTCTCTTCTCTGGGCTGAGAATCCTGGTCCTCTGGGCCCCTTTCCAAATGATTTCCATCACCGGTCAGCCGCCTAGGACATGATTAACGGGGGTGAGGATGGGGGTGGGGGAGGGGGTGGGGGGAGAGGAGTGGGGGACAGGCTCGAACAAGCTATTGATCCACTAGAGACCCCCAGAGTGGGAAAGGCAGGGCAAGGGCTCTGAGGTCATCCTGGTCATCTGTTCACCCTGGGAGTGTTCTTTTGCAGGGCCCAGAATGAAGACTGCAGGGCCTGGGAGCTTGGCTGCTGATTTGGTGCCCAGGCTTCCACAATAAGATTACAGCAGGGAAGGTCTAATTGATTCTGATGGAGCTGAGAAAGGAGGGGGAATGGACGGAGAGCATGAAGGAGTGCAAGGAAGGAGGGTAGTGGGAGGGGATCGGGAGACCCAGTCTGGGAAACCCCTTTGCATCAGCACTAGCTAATTCAATTACGGTCCACCCAGCCCCCACCTCCACAGCGCCACCACCACCTCCCCCCTCCCACCTCCGCCCTCTCCTTGGGAAGCCGCCGCTACCAGCTTCAACTCAACTCGACCGAGGGGCCAGAAAGCTGTCCTAAAGCCTCAAGACTAGAACCCAGATGAGAAAGAAAGGCGGAGACAAAGGCCATCCCCTGAGGGAAAGATGGGACACAGCGGCAGCCGGCAGCCGGAGGTAAGAGGTACAGAGGTACCAATAGATAGGTTCTGCGCACCCTTCCTTACCCACGTCACTTCACTGGGCCTCTTTCTTAACCCGTTTCAGAGCAGTGTTTCTGTGGTATGACAAGGGGGACCCGAAAGCGGATCCCATGACTTTCCCCACTTCTTCCTCTGCCTCAGCCTGAAGCCTACAGATGACTGAGAACATAAGCGGATGCCAGGTCACTGGGATAGACCCCCCTTTAAGACAGAGGTCAGGCCCTCCGAGAGAAAACTCCAAGCTGGCAGAGGGAGGGGGGCTAAACAGAACCTCAACACCACAGCGGGCGATGGCACACAGTACAGCCAGCCACCGAAGGATGCTGGACTGAGAAACAAGCCAGACAGACCTGGCCTCATCCACCCACTGCAGAAGCAGAAGGCCTTAACAAGCTTGCTTCCCCAGGCCCAGTCACAGGACAGGAGTCGCTGCAGCGGGAGTCCAAGCTCAGGTCTCCCGATGGCTACAGCCATCATGGTCGGTCAGGAGTCAGGTCTCCAGGGCCAGGGATCTTAGAAGGACCCAGGACAAGACCAGAACAGCCTACCACTTGGTGCGATAGTGTCGAAAGCCCACCTACATGTGAGTCCTTCCCCACTCCACAGATGCAAGAGACATGGCACCCAGGTACCACAGCAGGTTCCAGACCGCTATACCCTTCCAAGTCAGAGTGAGGTATTCTCCTTGTGGTCTGTAGACTTCCTTCCTTCCTCTCCCCTAATCTGAGTGCTACAAGTTGGATTCCTTCTTACCCTGACCCCAAAATTCCCAATCCCACTCCATGATCCCTTAAGCCCAGTTTCTGTCATGTTTTGTTCTTGTTCTGTGTGTAGCTTCAGGGCAGAGTCACCCATTCAGGCTCAAAGCAGACCAGAGAGGAGAAGACCCAATCTGAGCCCCATCCCCTGTGGGAGCCTCAGAGTGGAATGGGCAGCATCTCCCTTGTTCCCTCTCATCTTCCAAAGAGATGGACCCAAATGTAAAAGCTACAAAATCAATCCTGACCCTGGAACCCAAGAGGCACATGACCTTGAGGATACTGTATCCTTATCCTGAGCCACCATTAACATCTTCTGAAGAACGCAGACAAGAGGCTGACATCCTAGGGAGGAACAAGGAGTGAATTAAATGTAGAAATGTCTATACCAGCAAGGCACATACACCAAGGCACCCATAGGTGCATGGACAAGTATCTTAAGAACTGGCATTGATTGGAGAAGATGCCCCGGGCCTGTGCCCCGTAGCCCTTTCCAGTCTGCCAGCTGCACACTGACCACGCCATCCACCAGACAGCACTCCAGCCAGGGCCCTCCACCAGAGCGCAGTGTCTGGAACACGCAGTTCATAGCCCAAGCCAGGCATGAACACTTCGGGAGGGGAGCCAGGTGTCCCAAGAGGACACCAAAATAGTGCCGGCCAGGGATGGGAAGTGGGCCAAAGAAGAGGTAAGAGGAGCGTGCATGAAGAGGTTTGGGTCCAAGAAGAGAGGGCAGGGGGGTAGCGAGGACAAGAGGCTGCCTCTCGATCAGAGAACACAGGAATGGAAGCCTAGAAATGAATTCCTGGGACCCCATCCCCCCCACCATAATCGAAGCCAGGGCTGAAGCAGAAAACCCTTAAGTGTGACAGCAGGAAGCACCTCCAATGAGTCATCCTACTTCCATTCTCAATGCTCCTCTTTTAAAGCCCCCTTTAAAACAAAACAAAAACAGTCTTCCATTTTCAGTGCAAAAAAATCTCATAAATTCCTCTTCGTCTTTTCAGGAAGCCCCTGTACCCAGACTTTCCATTCTCACTCAATGCCATACCCTAAGAATCATCTTGCAAAACTCAGAACTCACATTTACCATCCACAGGTCTGCTCTGACCTTCCCCCACCCCCAAGCCCCAGCCCCACCCCCACCCCCACCCCCGGGGGAATAAGGCCACTTTCCAACTGGACAGCTGCTCTCATCCAACTCATCCCCAGCTGGGCTGCACCTGGGCCATCCCACCTGGCTCTGTGTTGCTCTAGACTTCCTTCCCTAGGATTTCTGCCTGTGGGAGGTAGAGTAAGGGTTCTGCACAGGCTGAGGCTGTGGGTGAGAAAGTAAGGAGGAACTTGTAGCCACCAGGGGGACATGGAGGAACAGGACTGCTTTTTCCATGCTAGAAGGAAGGGCTGGGGACAAGGAAAAAGAGGACAGAGGGTCTGTCCCTCATGGGCCTTGGATTAGAAAAGCTATGCTTGGCCCACCAGGCAGGGCAGGGTCACAAGAATTTCTCCTAGAAATGGAAAAGTGGAGAGACTACAGGAACTGTCTGGCCATGCTGGACCCCAAATGACAGTGATGACATCCTCCTGCCTTTACTCTCCCCCCTAAAATTCTACTCCTACAATAGGCTTGTGTCTGGTCCCCAGTCAAAATCAAACAAACAGACAAACAAAACCTAGCCTTCTAAGGAGGGTGGCTCCTGGTGAGAAGAACAAGGCGCGGGGAGGGGAGAGGTATGGGCATCCATTATCACGTTTGTGCAGTCTGGCTGCTTCATGGCTCTCCTCAGGCCGGTAGTCTACTCTCTGTTCATAGCTCCAGCAGTGTGTGCGCTGTGTTGTTCTCTTCCCTACTCACCACCCATGAATGGCCTCAAGGCTGCACCACAAAAATAAATAAATAAATAAATAAATAAATAAATAAATAAATAAATAAATATTAAAAAAATAAACCTGACTGAGTAGGGAACTGGGGAGACATGAACAAAGCCAGAGAAGTGATCTTCCAGCCAGCCTCACCCTCAAGCCAGCTTCCCTCCTGCAGGAATCGCCAGGCTCATCCTCCCTCACCCTGATAGGAAAGGGCTAAGAGTGCTTTCCTCAGAGTCCACTCCTGCCTCCTGACACCCATCCCCTCAGCACTCGGTAAATATTTTCATTGTCACCCCTGACAACAGTGTCAACCATGGAGGAGCTGGAGAGATATGGGTGAGCGGAAACTGTAAGCCTGGGGCATTGGCAATCCCAAGCAGGGTAAGGAGCGGCTGGCCTCCCACTATGCCCCCCATAAGGCTCAGGACTGATGGGCACAGAAACCTTGGAAACAGAGATGAATGTCACAACCTGAAACACTGAGGAAGCCATCATGGTCCAGATCTAAGCAATTGTCTAAAGAAGAGTGAGATGGTGCCAGGTCTGGGGATATGAGTCGGGCACTAAAAGGCAAGTGTGTGTTCGTTCATTGCTCTGGGTGGCAACAAAATGGGGTATTCTCTGGGGATTCAATAAGCCCAAATGTAGACACCCAGTGACACTGACAGGAGGTTGCCTGTGAAAACAACTCAGCCTCGTAGCGGGATGCAATCGATCCTCCCTTTTGTGCTCCTAATTTAAACACCTGAACAGAAAACTGGGCTCCAAGCATCTGAGAAGAGCTTTCAGGATAAGCCATGAAGAACCACAGCCACCTGGAGGAAGCAGTGTAAAGAGAAGAAAGGCTAAAAGGTGGTCACAGTACCCTCAGGGGGAGGAAAGAAGAAATCACATCCACAGAACAAGAACAGGATGCTATTAAATAAGAAGAGCCCTTGGACAAGACATTCTCCACAGTTGAGTGGAGAGTGGGGACTGACTTTCACATGTACTCTGGTGCCTCATATTTGACCATGTCCCCTGAATGGGGAGGCCTGGTGGCACTCAGAGGAAGGATAGCAGGCTACCAAGAAGAGACTTAATACCCTATGAGCATATACAGGGGGAGGAAGTCCCCCTCAGTCACAGTCATAGGGGAGAGGAGTAAGGGGAAAATGGGAGGAAGGGAGGAATGGGAGGATACAAGGGAGGGGATAACCATTGAGATGTAATATGAATAAATTAATAAAATAAAATTTAAAAAAATAAGAAGAGCCTTTGGGGAACCTGAAGGTCTTGGGAGTGTCCTGAAGGTCAAGGTCCTGAAGCCCCAGCAGAGTAAAACTGACGCCGTGTCTGCAACATGCTTTGCTCTCTGTGCTGCTCTAGCAGAAGGCAGGGCTCTCCTCTCTTGGACTCAGCAATACTCTCAGGTCCCGGAGCTCCCAAGAGCTTAGCCACATTTGAGACCAGCAAGGGAACGGAGACCTGGCTATGAGGAGGGTGTACTCAGGCCAGAAAGAAAGAGATGAGGGACCAAAGGCTAGAATTGAAGACTGATGAGCCTGGCAGCCTGGGGAGCCTACAGGGAGGGTCCTGCTGGCTCCTGTCACAGACCCTGTGGAGGTTTCCCAAGAGACTGAAGACCGCCATCATCCAGGTAGAAAAGTGGCTGCTCTCAGAAGCCACCACTCAGCAACTCATGCATGCGGAGAGAGCTGGCTCTCCACTCCACTGCGGCCCAGGCCACTGTCCACGGCCTGGAATGCTGTGCTGTGCTGTGCCTGCAGTGTCCTGGGCTGCACTTGGGTTCAGGCCACCAACCCTTACCAGCTAGGACTCCTGCATTGGTCTTGCCCTTGGCTTGCCTCTCCCTGCTCATAGGTCATTTACCAGTACCAGCAGTTTCCTCCTGAGAGTTGTTCAGGCCCATGGCACTCCAGACTCTCCCCCCCCCCCAAACACACACACACACTATATCAGGGTGGTAGGGAGACCCCAGGGTCCCAGAAGAATATGTGTCCCAAAGAAGCCATGAGGGAGCTGTGGGTTGTCCCCTGCCTTTGCCCCAGTCACTGAGCATATATCTATTTTTATCTAGAACCCAGCAGGCAGCCAGCCAGGGTCACTCTAGCCTGGGGTCATCAGACTGGCCAGGACAAAGGGAATGACAATACCCTGGGGAAGACAGGGAGAAAGGGGTCTCTGTTAGGGAGGGAAGAAGGCAAGGAGGTGCCTCCTTCAAACTGGCATTAAGGATGAAGATGAGGCCTGCCTGGTTTCTCCAAGACAGATACTGAGAGTGAGTGATCCGGGGAAGCCAGTGTGAAGAAAAGAGACATGAGCAGAGACAGAAGCCACTGTCTGAGACAGTGGACCAAATCTGAGAGAGGAGGCGGAGGTGGAGGCTAAGCATATCCACTCAGTGACTTGGCTCCTGCTCTACCTGCTCCAGGGCCTGGTAGAGATTCCCTCATCCCCCTCACCTTCAAGGGAACCTAGCCTCTTTCTTCCTACTAGGACCACTCAGCCTTGGTCCAGGGCCTCAAGAATCCATTAACTCTTTCAAGGCACATCTTCTCTGTTCACTATCTTACGTAGGAAATAAGCCAAGCTGACTGGGTGGGGGTGGGGGAGTGGGAAGGGCCTCCTGGGAAGAGAGGGGACAAAGGAGAGGGGGAAAGGGTGTCCCTTTGTCCCTCTACAGGCTTGGGAGCTCAGATCCACACAAAGACCTTTACAAAGGGCCATTGGCTCTTAGAGGGGGAGATAAATGGAGAAGGAAGGGAGGGGACAGGAGAGACCCCAGAGCTGGAAAATGCCCCTCTGTGGGTATGGGAAGCAAGATGGAGATTGTTCTCACAGTCTTACAGTCAGCTACAGAGCTCAAAGGGAGGGGGAACAGGGAGGGCTCTGGGAGTGGGGTTCATGCTCCCATAGGGAGGGGTGGAGAAAACTGGGGCCCAGAGTCCCCACCCACCCACCCACTGGAGGCAACTGAAGGAGGGGCCACTATGCAGAGCAGAAGTAGATCTAACCCCACACTATCCCCAAAGAAGGTGCTATCCATGGATGCCCGCCAGCCTTCCTTTCATGGAGCAGGGGCAGATGCTAGGAAGGCTGAGGCCAAGCTGGGGATGGCAGATTTGGGGTGGGGGTGGGGGAATACTGCTGACCAATCGGGCAAAACCTTGACCTCTTACAACTGAAGGACTCCCTCCCCACTGAAAGGCCCAGGTGGAAGCGAATACAGCCCAGTGGCTAAGACAAGCCCAGTATAGCATAGGCTGGTCATGACTGTGTCCAACACTTTTTCAGGGAGACATAAATGGCTGTTTATATTTTTTCTATCTGTGATTATTTACTTATTGAATAGGGAGTGTCGCTGTTCATGAGAAGCGCTTAGAAAACAGCCTGCAGGAATCGGTTGTCCCCCCCCCCCTCCAGTGTAGATCCCAGGGATTGAACTCAGCTGTCTGTGACAAGTGCCTTTAGCTCCAAGCCATGTGTCCAGCCTGAAAAGGCCACTTTTAAAATCATCAGTTGTCATCATTGCTAACTGACTTGTAGACCACCTGCCAAGTCAGAGAAGCCTACAACCAGACCCACTCTTCTAGGGGGGGCTTCATGCAGACACGTGGAGGGGCCAACCCCACAACTTAGAAGGCCTTCCAAATTCAGCAGGAAACAGTCTGGCTGAGCACCTGCAACATGCTGGGAACACTGTTGCCCTTGGTTCCCCAGATCCCTCACTAATCGTGCAAGGCCCAAGTTATCGCTCCAGTTCCCTAGACCCAGGAGCAGAGGCTCCACTGTCTCACACCTGCCACTAGATCAGCCTAGCCCCCGGGCACACGGCATTTCCCAACTAGCCCACTCATTTTGTCTCCAGTATGCTATGAGCTAAACTGTCTCCATGCTTCACCTGATGCCTGATACCACCATCACCATCACCATCACCATCACCACCATCACCACCACCATCACCACCACCACCACCATCACCATCACCACCACCCCCACCACCACCACCACCATCACCACCACCACCACCCCCCATCACCACCACCACCACCACCATCACCACCACCACCACCATCACCACTACCACCACCACCACCACCACCATTACCACCACCCTGCCACCGACCACAGAAGAGCTTCCAGGCCTGCTTGCCCCTCCTACACCATCCCCAGCTGATCTCAGCACTCCAGCCTGCAGACTACAGAGTGTGACAAGAGAGAGAAAGAAGACAGAGTGTGGACAGGCACAGACAGTGCCACCTGCTGCCCTGTCTCAGAGCTTGGCATGTATGGTGAAGCTGGCTCTGCCAAGAAACCTGGTGTGGGGAGCTCCATTCTCCCTACTTCCCAATGAAAGTCACTGAAGCCTAGAGACATGGAGGCATTTTGCCGAGGGCACCCACCTAGGAAGTGGTGAGAAACAGTTCACCTAGCTCTCCTTATCCTCAGGTGCCTATTCCCAGAGCCACACAGCTTCTCTTCTGAGCCTCTTTAGTAGCCTCCAGTCACGCTAGCAGGATGGAATTTTGTAGGAAACAAGAGAACCACAGAAAAACCGCCCCCTGCTGTGGCTCCATTTACAAGGCAAAGGAATAAAGGAGCCCTGCTTAGCATTGTGAGTGTCGGGGGTCAGGAGGGCCGTCTGGGTGCCTCCGGTGTCTCAATGCAGTCTGCCAGCTGCTGCGGTGGGAGCTGAGGGGGCAGTAAAGGAGGGGGACAATCTGGCCTGGCTGGGTCTGAGCTGACCGCCCACAGATGGCCCTCAGCTTGGTGCCCAGAAACATTCGCATTTGCTTCAACCTCATTCCACTAATGTTGTTACAGCTTGGCAACTGCCAGGCACCCCTGCCCCACACTCCAACCAGCTCAAAGAACAGTCAAGGGTCATGTCCAATTCCCCATCACCCAAATCCACCAGCATGAGCTTTAGGGGGCGGAGGGGCAGGGGTGCTAGTAGATTGCCATACCTTGGAACTCTCCCTGGCCCAATGCACTGTGCCACAGCTTCCCCCTCAGCACTGAGGTGCCCAAGCCAAAAGGCAGAATAGGGAGGGCAGGAAAGGTGTCAGAGGCCTGAGGGAATCAACCATCTACTCTTTTCTTTTTTAAGATTTATTTATTTATTATTATGAAGAGAGTATCAGATCACAGGCTGGGAATTGAACTCATGACCTCTGGAAGAGCAGTCATTGCTCTTAACCGCTGAGCCATCTCTCCAGCCCTCAACCATCTACTCTTAAGTATCTAACTAACAGAGTTGGAGGACATTCATGCAAAAGCCAGAACCTGGCAGTGGGGATCTAGAAGGCCTAGAATGCAGAGTTAATGCCCAGGCACACTGTCACCTCTTCTAGATGCTTGAGTCATGCCCTGTTGCACCCCAGGGCAGACACACACACACATACATACACGCACGCACGCACGCACGCACGCACGCACGCACGCACGCACGCACGCAC
>OU015743.1:32710191-32752152 GCA_907169655.1 Acomys percivali
CACGCACGCACGCACGCACGCACGCACGCACGCACGCACGCACGCACACGCACGCACGCGAGACTAAAAAGCTCCCCTCTTTTCTGTGTCCAATAAAGGCATCTGGAAATAACAAGGTGCCGGCTCCTGCTGAAATCCACCACACTGTTTGCAAAACCTGAAACCCTTCCCCCCCACCCCCACCGCCCACTGGTGCTTCCAAGGTGGTAGGGGGAGGGAAATGTTCCTGCTAAAGCACTGTGGAGTTCTCTGATGGCCAGCTTTGCCCCACGGGCTCTACCAACCTTACTGACCTGACTCTCCTCTGAATGAAGAGGCCTAGACCTTCCTCCACCCCCACCCACTCTCTCAGGTCAGACTCTCAGCCTCCCTACTCCTTCCTCCCCAGCAGGTAGACCTCTGACCCACCCTCACACTTCTGATGCATCTTATATCGATGAATACTACCACTCAGTAGCAATAGCAACAGTGATGATGATGACACCACAAAGGTGACTGTAACTTTATCACAGGTTGTCAATATGTCACACACTGTACTGGAGGCTGTTAGGGCAGTGGAGGAAACTGAGGCACAAAGAGGTTACATAATATACTGATCCATACAGAAATGCTAAAACTGCTAAAAAGTGCCCGCTGACCTTCGTGTCATTCCCACGCCCACGAGGAAGCTGCCAGCCGACAGTCTCCTCGATAACAGAGAGGCTATCTGCTCCTGCAAGACAGATACACAGGAAGGAACAGTTGGAGCATGGAGGCTGGCCAGAGAAAGGAGGGAGAGGAAGACTCCCAGGTGGGAACAGGCCAGGGTTCTGGGCCAGAGGGAGCAAAAATAAAGGAGATATGGCCAGAGGGCTCTTTTCTATCCATGTATTCTCTGTACCTCTGGCCATAAACCACCAGCTCCCTGACGCCCAACCTGCTGGGACTACCAGGGACCTGGCCAGCAGGGCTAGCCGTTCCCAGCCCAGGTCTTCCTGCATTCAGACTTCCACAGGACCCAGGTCCTGACATCCCCACCCCTACTCAGCCCTTCATTTCCCATCCTGCAACTGGGTCCAGGCAAGATCCACATGCCTGGCCAAGGTCTCGGGGTTCCAACAAAGCCAGGCTTGTCCCCTGGGAGTGACACTTGGGCTGGGCAGCAGGTGAACAGAGCCAAAAGGACAAGGCAGCGAGCCAGACATACTAGGCGAGTCCTTGGCTCAATAACCTACCCTGCCCAGGTTCTTGGAGTTGGGGTGCAGGTGTCCGAATAGAGGAGTAGTCAGAGACACGAACAGATAGTCAGCTTCCTGGAGGTTCACCAAGGGAGGAGGAACTGCTCGTTGACATAGCATCCCACCCACGCCTAAACACACACAACATGCAAACTCCTCTGTGGTCCTACCACAAGAGAAAGACAGGTCAAGTTTCAGTCATCCCATGCACCCCCCCTCCAAGAATTCTACCCTGTGCCAGGAACAGATTAAAATGTAGAACCCCCACTTCCAAGGCCTCTTCACAGCTCACAGGCGTCTCAAGGGCAAACACTTTATCTCTGCATTCAAGCCCCTTCCTATGCAGGCCTTCTCATCCTTCCTCTCCCGCTCTTTCCCTGAGCTCTGAGACCTCCTGAATTGCTCCTGCCTCCCCTCTGGGTCAGTGAACACCTACTCGTTTCCAAAGACCTGATTCAAGAAGTAACCTCCTCTGTGAGGGCTTCCCAGACAACCTCGGGGAGGACAGATCTGTACACAGATGACAGCACATCTGGTCAGAAGGTGAGCCTCACTGGGCCCCTACCTCCATGAACGGACTAATCCCATCACCCTTGGAGTTGCCTGTTATCTCAGGAGCGAATCTCCTACAAAAGGAGAGTTCCAGCAAAGGAAATGGTTTACTAGGTGAAGACAAATGCCAATAGATCTAATGACAGTCCTGGAACTCTAAAACTGTAGAGGAGAAAGTAGGGAAAACACTTCAAGGTACAGGTGCAGGCAAGAACTTTCGGAGCAAGGCTCCAATCACGCATAGCAAATAGTTCCAACAACTGACAAATGGAGCCTCATAAAAATAAAAAGTCTCTACGAAGTAAAGAAAACAATCAGAAGAAGTGGTCTTCGGAATGGGAGAAAACATTGCTAGCTATACATCAGACAGAAAATTAAAACCTCGAATACACCAAAAAAACTAAAAAAAAAAAAAAAAAAAAAACCTAAATAACAAGGGATGGAGAGGTCACTCACCCACATAAAATGCTGAGGGAGCATGGCAACCCAACTGTAATTCCAGCCTCAAAAAGGCAGAGACAGGATCCCCAAAGCAATATGGTAGAAGAGCAATCCAGGACGATTACTGACTTCAACCTTGGGCCTCCACATATACACTCACCTGCCCACATACATGCAATGCAAACACAGACACACACACACACACACACACACACACACACACACACACAACTGTGTAAATTGTAAAACAAAAAATAAAGGTTGAAAATTATTAAGGAAGCCGGGCGTGGTGGCGCACGCCTTTAATCCCAGCACTCGGGAGGCAGAGGCAGGCGAATCACTGTGAGTTCGAGGTTAGCCTGGTATACAAAGTGAGTCCAGGACAGCCAAGCTAACACAGAGAGACTCTGTCTCGGAAAAAAAAAAAAGAAAAGAAAATTATTAAGGAAGTCATCTGACATTGATCTCTGGCTTCTACATACACAAGCACACCCTCACACACATGTGTATACAGCCATACAAACACATACATATACCACACACAATAGAGAAACAATCAGATAACCCATTTAATAAAAAGGCTAATGAGCCAGGTGTGATGGCGCACACCTTTAATCCCAGCAGAGGCAGAGGCAGGTGGATTGCTGTGAGTTCGAGGCCCGCCTGGTCTACAAAATGAGTCCAGGACAGCCAAGACTACACAGAGAAACCCTGTTTCAAAAAACCAAACCAAAACAAAACAAAAAGGCTAATGAAATAAACACACAGCTCTCAAAAGACGAAAACACAAATAAACACTTGAAAAAGTGTCCAGTCTCACTAGGCATCAGAAAAATGTAAACTAAAACTACAGTGAGGGAGCCAGGAGTGGTAGCAAATACCTTTATTGCCAGAACTTGGGAGGCAGAGACAGGTGGCTCTCTGTGAGTTCGAGGCTAGCCTGGTCTACATACCAAGCTCCAGGCCAGCCAAGGCTACACAGAGAAACCCTGTTACAACAAAAACAACATGCTGCATCGAGGAGCTGGAAAGATGTATCACTGGTTAAAAAGCACTGGCTGCTCCTTCAGAAAACAAATTCAGCTCCCAGCACCCACATGGTGGCTCACAACCAACCCGGAAACTCCAACTCAAAGAATCCTACACCTCCTTCTGGCCCTCACAGGCTCTGCACGCACGTGATGCACAGACATGCATGCAGTCAAAACACCTGTACACATAAACTAAAAATAAACAATATATTTTTAAAAGAATTTTAAAGTTGCAATTTCATCTCATTCCCATCAGAATGTCAGCCAATTAGGAACAACAGGGTGGTGGGGGCAGGGTGAGATCAGGATGCAGACAAAAGGGAACTTCTGGACACCCCCTATGGAAGTCAGTGTGGACGTTTCTCAAAACACTAACAATTAGATCCTCCATCACACTCAGCTATAGCCCTCCTGAGTGTTTACCCAAAGGACTCCACATTCACATATCACAGAGATCCCCAGGCATGCTCTAGCAGGACAGTTCGACAAGTAAAAGCACTTGATATGCGAGTCTATCAACTTGAGCTGGCTATCTGGAGTCCACATGACGGCGGAAGGCAAGAACTAACTCCACAGAGTTGTCCTCTGCTTTCCAGTGCAGCTGAGCACCCACAGCCACAGCCACACACAATAATAATAAATAAAAAGTTTCAAGTGTGTGTGTGTGTGTGTGTGTGTGTGTGTGTGATACATGTGTACATGGTAGGGAGTAAGCATACATATGGAGGCCAGAAGCCAATGTTGTGTGACTTACATGTTTGTGGCATGTGTGCACATGTGTGTACAGGCCAGAGGAGGATGCTGAGTGCCTTGCTCTATCATTCCCCACCTTGTTTCTTTGATACGAGATTTCCCACTGAACCTAGAACTAAACTAGTAGCCAGCAAGTCTCATCAGTTCTCTCATCTCTGCTCCCCATGACACTGGGGTTACAGTGTGTATGTGGCTTTGCCCCATTTTTGAAGGGGTGAGGATTGAGACAGGGGTTTTCTGTGTAGCTTTGGCTGTCCTGGAATCACTCTGTAGACCAGGCTGTCCTCGAACTCACAGAGATCCGCCTGCCTCTGCCCCCTGAGTGCTGGGATTAAAGGTGTCCACCACTGCCTGGCTGCCCCAATTTTTATGCGGATGCTGGGCTCTGAACTCGGATCCTCGTGTTGTATAACAAGTTCTCTTACTCGCTGAGCCATCTCACCGGCACCCACCTTATTTTCCGAGACAAGGTCTCTCACTAATTGTGGAGCTCCTTGATTCAGCAAGACTAACCAGTCAATAAGCATCTATGATCTTGCTGCCTCCACTTCCCCAGTGCTAGGATTGCAGGTACGCCCACCATGCCTGGGATTTTACCTGGGTACTTGGGACTTGAATTCAAACTGTTTGCCCAGCAAGTACTTTATCAACTTAGTTGTCTCCCCAGCTCCTAAAAACACCATTCTAAACACCCCAGAACAACAGTATTAGGATGAACTACGGTGATTAAATTTTTAACATTTAACCAGACGTAGTGGTATTTGTGTTTAAGCCCAGCATCCAGGAAGCAGGGGTAGGCAGGTCTCTGTGAGCTAGCCAGGGATACATAGTAAGAACCTGTATCAAACAAAACAAAACAAAAATAAATCATTCATTACAGATGTTCTATTACTCTAGCACAAACAGACTAAGGTATTCAGTAAAGCAGTGTGGATGTACAGAGTGCTTGAAGAGGGCAGGTAGGTGGGAGAGGGGAAACTAGGTGACTGAAGGGCAAAGAATGGACACAAGAGGAGGATGAATGAAGGGAAAACGCATGTGGAAAAGATGGAGGTTGAAAACATGAGAAGACACATTGAGAATTGAGAAGCTCCCTCTGGTGCAGAACCAACATGACACTCAGGACCACAGCCCACAGAACATGGAACTTCAATCGCATCTGAAGACTCTAAGGATCATGCCTGTAGCTCCTCCAGGCCATGCCTGACCCTCTCTCTGGCTTCTGCTATGTCAAGATGACATAGGGTGAAGTGGGAGTGGATAAGAACACACAGAAGTTTCTGAAAAGGATGCTGGAAGAAATGCCCAAAGCAACTGTGCCTAGACAAAGGTTTACACCAAAGCCAGGAGACACCTGCGCCAGTCTCCCGTGACTGCCACCCACTGCCAGCTCCAGCTGGTTGCCAAACCACATCTCCCTGGTCTCGCTGTTTTCAAACCTGGCAAAGTCCTATCAGCTGACTTCATTCACCCTGCACGTTGCTTCTGTTGACCTGCAGCCACACCTGACCTCAACCCCATTGGTCAAACTCTGGCTTCTAGCCTCACACATGCACCCTCCAGGAGGCACCCAAAGGAACTCAAGCTCAGGTGGAGACTAAGTTTGAGAGGAAGATCAAATACCTCCGCTGGGTGGCAAGGCAGCCCTTCCCAATCCTGTCCACTTGAGTGCGTATTTCCATTTGGTCCTTTCTCCTTCCACAGGATCCTCTGCCTTGACCCATCTCCTCACACATCCCTGTATCCATTGAGCATCCGTGTGCTATAAAACTTTTGTTAAGCTCCTGGGACATCAAGTTCACTAAAACTTCATCTTGACATGGGACCCTTAGTAGTAGGCTTAACCACGGAGACAGTCTTTCAATAATTGTTCTCTGAGTAGCCCACCAACTCTTCCTGGAGAGAAATGAACATTGAATTGGGGCTGAGGGGATGGCTCAGTTGATAAAGTGCCTGCCATACACGCAGAAGGACCTGAGTTCAGATCCTCAGAAACCACACTAAAAAAAAAAAAAATCTGGCATGGGAGGCATGCTTCCTTAAACACCAAAGGAGTTTAAGGAGTGAGTAGAGACAGAAGGAGCCCGGAGCTCATCTGCCAGCCAGACTTGCCAAATCTATGAGCTTCAGAGTCAGTGAGCGAGTCCTGTTTCAGAAAATAAGGTGGAGACTGATTAAGGAGGACCACCCGGTACCAACCTCTGGCCTCCACATTCATGCATGTGCCCCATCACACACACACACACACACACACACAGACACACACGCACACGCACACGCACATGGTAAGGGTTGGTCCCCAGATACATGGAAGCGGGGCTCATCTATCTTATTGTCGTAGGACAGAGCTCTGGACATCAGGGCTGTCCAGGCTGGGAGGAGGTAACTGGTCAGAAGCATCCAGGTCCTGGGTCTCTGAAAACAGAGTAAACTGGAAAATCAGAGCTGAGATACTAAGAATGCGGGGGTGGGGGTGGTGGCTGGGGGGGGGGAGGACCCCTGGGTAATAGCCACCTCTTAAGTAGATGGAAACCTCTACTCTCCTCTGTTCCCCCCGAGGGCTGTCTTAGCTTGCCTGCCCTTGGAACCACACTCTGCCAGGGGACATTGGCAAGTTCATACAGCAAGCAAGGAGGCAATAGCTGGCTTCTTGCCCATCTGGAAAGAGAGAAGGAATGAGGCCCTACCCTCAGCCCTAGACCCTCCTGCTCCTGCCAGAGACTGGGCCTGCCCCAGACAGAACATAAGACTGAGGAGGAGGTAGCCAGCTGAGTGCCGCCTACCCAACCGCAGTGCCACTGTCTAGTTCCCTTTCTTACCCTCCCTCCCAAGTCCCACACTGAGGTCACAGAGAGGTGCTTAGGACTGGCACAAGGGCAAAACACAAGGGTGCCAGGCAGTCTTTTCTCCTTCCCCAGGATACTGTTAGTGTTATTGTCAAAATACCTGGCATGTTTCACTTATAGAAAGATTCTTGCTGGGTCTTCTTCAACCATCAACATGGAAGCATATGTGTACACAGCAGACATTAGAACACGATCGCCAAAAGCAAATAATAACAAGAAAGTCAGTCACGAGAGCCCCTGATGGCTGCCAGTAGAGGAATGGGTCAGTCAGTCATGTATTGTCACATATTAGAATACCACCCAGCCAGCAGGAGCAATCTACAATCATGGGCATGGACAGGGATTAGATTTGCAGCCATAGAGTAGATCATAAGTCAGGCACAAAAACCCACATTATATTACATTCATAAGAAATCCTATGCCATGTCAGTCTGTACTGTTAGAAGGCAAGATAGTGAACATTCCTTTGATGAGGAACCAGTCAGTGGTATGAGGCAGGAAGGAAAGCCTCAGGGAGCTAGAATGGAAAACTCCATTTCTCTTCCTCCCCTCCCCTAACTGATGATCAATCCCAGGGCAAGTCCTCCATGACCAAGTTATATCCTCAAATATCATCCCCTCACTTTTTTTTTGGGGGGGGGGACAGTGTCTCACTCTATAGGCCAGTAAGTCCCTTCACTCACAGTCCTCCTGCCTCAGCCCTCTCAATAGTTTGGGTCGTAGGCATACCGAAGGCTGTTTCTTAACTCTGCATGTTGAGCACAAAAACATAAGTGTCCGAGTTACTAGGGAGCCTGTGCACACTCCTGTGAAACACTTCGCTGAACCACAGAATGTGTTGAGCTTCATAAGCCACCGTATTTGTAAGAGAGGAATCACTGTGCCACCTCCCCCTACCTCTACACTCTCCCTGTGCCCCGCTGCTATCCAGCCTCAGCCTTAGTCAACCCTCTCCATCATCATCTCCTTCCCAGAAGGCCTCCTCATCTGCCCAGGCTCCTGGCATGGCCTCTACTCCTTTCACATCATAACCATGGCCCAGAGAAGGACCGCATGGGCGCATGGGGGCGGGGGGCAAGGAGGCCACAGAAAGCCTCTAAGCTTCTGTAGGAAGTCCCGCCGCCCTCCATCCCAGGACCTTTGAGCATGGTGTATCTTGCCATTGACTTTTTCTCTTCCCTATCTCTGTTTCAGCCCCCTAAGGAAGCACCACTTCCTCCCTCTGCCAGTCACTCTACTGTCATCACATGACAGGCTGGCCTGTGCCCCACCGCCCCGTGCCGCCTCCCCCCAACCTCTTCCACCCACAGCCAGCACTGTCACCAGAGAAGGAGCATTTGTTGAGCCCTCATTTGTTGTCTCTCCTCTCCCACCCAATGGAGTCCCCTGCAGCTACAGCAAGTCTAATTTCTGTCTAATTTCTGTCTTGTCCCCAGTGTCTCACCTGATGCCACTCGATCAAAATTACTTGAATCAACATGGGGCAAATGAACAGCCAGGCAGCCTCTGGAAAAGGCAAAAGTTACGTCTGGACCCAGGACACCTGAGTGTAGCAGTCCTCAGGCATTCACTTGAAGTGTGACATTAGGTGAGCCACTCCCTTTTTCTGAGCTTTTGGGTGCCTCGGGGGTGCTTATTTGTGAAACGCAAAGCAGCTGGAGCAGAGCCAAGGTGGTGGGTTTGGAGAGACGCATGACAGCGTCGTTTGTGTGTGCAGCAGCCGTGAGGGCATGGGCACGCTCTTCCCTGACAAGAGCATCCATAGCTTCCGGCACATTCTCACCGGGAGCTGTGGCCACCTCAGCTTCAGAACCACGAACTTCGGCTCTGGAGAGCTAGAATTCTAGCAAACCAGAAGAAAAGGAGGTGGTAACCCCAGCTATGGGAGTGAGAGCTGGATTGCAACAGAATTTGTGTCCACGCTGCAGGATCTTACAATGGGTGGTGACTGTGGGTTTGCTGAACTTCAGGGACTGCAGGCTCCGAGAAGCAGAAGGTGGACAAGCAGACCCACAGGGTGGCTTTAGGAAGGAGGAGGAGAAACACTCTGAAGTCTCTTCCTTCTACTCCTGCCACTATCAGGCAAGCACCCACTTGTCTTGGATACGGCACAGAGTGAGGAGGCGAGGTTGGCACCTAGCGATGCCCGCCAGGCCCTTTGGCGCCCAGGTCAGAGAAGCTTGGCGGGAACATTCAGGAGGCAATGCCAATCCCCACCCTCCTCCTTCCTCTTTAGTCCCCTACAAGAGCCTCAGGAGGGCTCAGCATGTACAAAAACATGAGGGCCAAAGAAACCTGCTGGGGGCCATGAGATGGCTCAGCTGGTAAAGGCACCTGCTGCCAAGCTTGATGCCACGAGTTCAATCCTGGGGACCCAAAATGTAGAAGGAGAGAAGTGACTCCCACAGGTTATTCCCTGTCTTCCACGCATGCACCATGGTGCATGCACGCAGCACACACACACACACACACACACACACACACACACACACACACACAATGCTTTTTAAAATTACTAACTAAAAATAGCCAGCTGAGGGGTGTAGGACCCAAGCTCAGATAGTACAAAGCTGAAGGAGGCAGCACCCTCCAACAGGGAGGAGAGGCAGGCCTCAGATTCAGGCTGTAGAGACCGAGTGGTTAGGGGAGGGAAGAGGGGGCATCTCAGCAGTATGAGAAAGGCACCCTGCATAAGAGACAGGGATGCCACAGGGGGGCAAAAGGGGGCATCCTGAACAGGAGAATAGCAAGGCTGAGAAGGGAGTCAGGGACTGAGCCTAGCTGGCCCCAGGGCAAGAAGTTGGCCCATGGGATGGGCCAGGCAGGAATGGCGGCTGGCACGTGTCTGTGGCAGTAGGAGGGCCCTGGCTGCCAGCCCAGATGCCTGGTAGCTTCTGAGCTGGGTTCCTGGGAGGGTGAGAGCCTAGGAGATGTTTATCCAGAACAAGAAAGTGAGGGCCCCAGCAAGGGCCCCAGTGATAGGCAGAGGCTGCTCTTTCTCGGCTTGCCTACTCTCCTGAGAATTGCCTGTGAATGGGGTCCTGAGTAAGCAAGAGAGCTGCCAGCCCAGTAGCCCCTGCTTGAGCCAGGACCTGGGCACATGGCTAAGATGGAGCTTTATTCATGCAGATAAGGAGGGAATGAGTCACAGCAAGCTCTCCCAGGGGGCCACTGGAAAACCAGCTCATCCAAATGCAGACAGACACTTGTCCCTGAACATACACATCCCCGTCCCTGTCGCTGTCACGCAGGGCACACACAAATCTGCTCCCTCTTCCCCCGCCCCCCCTTCCCCTGAGTCATCGGCCTCCATTTCCCCTGGTTGCTTTCCTGGATCTCAGCCCCAATTATTTATCCCTGCCCACCTTCATGTGACCAACAAGCATCCACCCCGCCCCCTCCCATGTCAAGGCTGGCGGCAGGGAGAGTGGGATGGAGTAAGTCTGGAGCCTATATACAGAACGAGCAGGGAAGGGTTGGGGGGCATGTCTCAAGAGCAGCTGAATAAAACAGGGAAAAGGATATATTAATGACTCTGAAAGGATCTGCAGTCTAAGAGCTCTATTACGTCACCACCCCAGTTCTATGCCATCACCAGTAATGTGGGACACCCAATTCATACCCCCAGGCTTCCCCCGTCTCTCCCAGGTTCCATGAGAATCCAGCTAGGGCGCCAGCCACCCACTTTGGGACACGGATAACAAATCCCATCCCCAAACCTGTCCCTCATTATGACCAGTCACTGCCTACTGCCTTGCACGATAGGCCATCTCATTTACAAGTTCCCAACCCTGTGTCAGTAGCTGTGGCATATAAACACAAACACTATCATCTGTGCCCTAAAGGGACAGCCAGTCAAGCGGTGCAGAGGGGCCTCTTAGCCACACACCCATGCAAGCACGTTCGTAAGGACATAGAGCCACATTGGCCTCCCTGCTGTCCATAAAAAAGAGCCGGGATGTGGTTGCAGGATGCATTTGGAGTCAAACCTGACTCTGGTGGCCTCCAGTGGAGGAAGAACTGAAGGACCCCATTCTTACCCAGAACAGAGTTCAATGCACAACCCCATGATGCTGCTGCCCCTGCCCCAATGGAGAGGGGGGGCTAAGGTCCTGTAAGGGCTAGAGTAGAGCTGGCCAGTCACTACTGATAGAAAACACCTTCTTTGTCCAGAAAATGCAAAGCCTGGGGCGTCCAGCCAGCCTGCTGACCCACAAGCACCTGCTTCCTTGGTCATGGCTATTTTGGCTCCTGGTCAGTATCCCACATCCAAGTTCCAAGACTTACCCAGAAAAAAATAGAAGGGAAGAGAAAGGGGGTCTCTGGTGGGCTAACCTACCTCCTCAGACCCCGCTGTAGACCCTGCTAGCTCTAATAGCCCCCTTCCTCACGGTGGAAAAGACAAGACGGCCACCACTCTGCCTCCCCACTCCAAGCTAAGGGGATAGTAAGTAACCTTTCCCTCCTTGCCCCAGCACCTTTGGGTGGTTCCAAATTCTCACCCGAATTAATTGCATGCTGCCTTACTCTCTGTCACATCCTCTTCCCTCTTTCTTCTTTGTTTCTGCTTTTTGTTTTATCAGTTTTGGTGTTTGAGGGAGTTTGGGGTTTGGTTGCCTTTAGTTTCTTTAAGAAATGATCTCACCATGCTGGCCTTGGATTATAATCCTCCTGCCTCAATTTCGGTAGTGGTGGATCACAGATCTGCCACCAACGTCTCACAGGTGCTTGCCCTTCAAGGACACCAGAGGCCCAGGTGTGACCTCCACCGAACTGGCTGCAGGATCCTCCCATGCTCCAACCCACACCTTCCCAGACTCCTTACTGTCCCAGGTGGACTGGGCTCTGCCCTGCCCGCTGCCCGTACCCAGCCCGCACCCAGCCTGCAGCGTCCTACCTGAAGCAGCAGCCGCTTCCTGTGGGTGCGCACAGCACCCCCGGGCTCACAGTGCTCGGGCCGCTCGGGGCCCGGCGGAGTCCCGGGGGGCTGCGGACCGCAGTGGGGCGCAGGCTCGAGCGCCTCGCAACACACCAGACTCACGGTGCAGCCCATCCGGCCGGGCGCCCGGCGGCCCCGGGGCGGGGACGCGGACTACCCGCGAGCAGGCCCGCCCCCAGCCCCAGCGACCTCTCGGCCCAGGCTGTATGCGACGTGGGGAAGGAGGGAGACACCCCCCCCCCCCGGCCCGCCCCGTCGGAGTCCGCCTCCGCCTCTGCCGCGGTTTCGCCAGGCAGTGGGAGTGCGGGGCCCTGCGAGGGGCGGCGACAGGGACGCTGAAGGCAGACAACGGGGAGGGGACCCGAGGGCACCGGAACGCGGGAGGGGCGGTGGCGGAGTCCCCTGGACTGCGTGAGCTGAGAGCACGAGAAAGAGTGCTAAAGCTTGACTCGTTAGTGAGCGACTAACACCAGAGACGGAATCTGGGGGCTTGGGAGTCGCTCTGTGCCCTGCTTACAGATAGTTCCACAAACTTGTAAAAGTAGTTCTAGAAGTCCCTACCTGTCAGTTCCTAGTTAGTAGGACTAGCCCCCAGGCCAGCCTAGCACAGAAAAAGGGCGACCCCCCACCCCACCCCCAGTATCAGTAAGCTGAGCCAGGTCAGCAAGAGAGGGCACTCAACTCACGCAGCCCACCTGGCTCGGCTACCGGTGTTTCACTTCCGTCCCCGGGAAGTGGGTACCAGGCCTTGGAAGGAAGGCACCCCAACACCGACTGGGATCCTGCAGCTAGCTGGGGTAGACGAGGGAGAAAGATACTTGGTGGTCATTTGTCCTCTCTCCCCACCTGTGCAACTTCCCAGTCCAGTGACAGAAGAGACAACTCGAGAGAAAGGAGCCCACTAAACGCTTCTGTCAGCCTCTTTTCGCCATCTGCTGGCAACAAGACAAAAAGACAGGAGCAGAAAAGAAGGCCCCTGTAGGTGCTGTGTTTGGCCACCGACTGGTCCAGGCCAGATCAGCTTGATCTGCCTCAGTGCCCTTGATCTTTCTCTACTACTACTCCCTGGCCAGGGTTGGTCCGGCCCCCTCCAGGCTGTGCCTGAGTCACTCCCCAGGCTGGAGAGCTGGGAAGGGCTCTGCAGACACAAGAGTCATAAGAGACATACTCCCGGCTGCAGAACCTTGCTGCTCACACTCCAACCAGGCAGACTTTTCCCAGGTGAGCACCGGGAATCCCTGAGCTTGGGGATGGGGCAGAGGAATCCCGAGGAAAGGTCTGTAGAGTACTTTTATCTGTTCCTTGGTCTACGAATGAGAAAACTGGGGCCTAAGAAAGAGTGACCTGTCCGGAGACACTCAGTGAGTGAGTAACCAGTCCAGAACGGGACTTTTTTCTTCTAACTCCATACACGGCTCTCCTCCTAGTCTCTCTTTTCTTCTTTCTCCTTTCCTTCCATGCAATCCTCTGCCATAGGGCTGCTACTCCACCCATAAGCTCCATCACTGCTGCCTAGGAGGCTGGACACCTGGGTCTTCATTCTGGGCCTGGCTTTAATGCCAAGGATCTCTGCCTAGACTTATCCTTCAGGACAACAGTGTCCCTCTCTGAGTCCCAGGACCATTTAGAGACAGAAGTAGAATCCTACAAAAGAGAGTGGTGGTTTAAAACCAGCATCCTAATAATCCCCACACCCAACATTGGGTTCAATCCCAACTCTGTACCTTCCATCTACTTCTGCCTGCTTTTCCCCAGGAAACACACATTTTCCACTCAGCTGGGCCCCTGGAAAGGATGAGTGTGGGTCTCGAGGCAATGACACCTTGCGGAGGTTCAGGGGTTATCCAAGGGGAAAGGAGGTGACAGTCCCCCCCCCTCCAGCCAGGTGTCCCCCAGGCACAGGCATTCTGTTCATGTCAAGTAAGCAGATCTGAGTTCAGCCTGTCTCTTTGTGATGCCGAATTGGGATTTACCCTCTTTGTGCCCAGTCACCTTGTGTAACACTACACTCTGGATGAGACACTACACTACACTTTGAATGAGACAAAGATGACAGCAATGACCAGGATGATTGACACCAGGGATGGCTCGATAAGTGGGGGCCACATTCGCATCTTTTACAAGAAACAGCTTTATTCAAGAAATAGCTGGCAGGGCCAGCACTTGGGAGGCAGAGGTAGACGGATCGCTGTGAGTTCGAGGCCAGCCTGGTCTACAAAGCGAGTCCAGGACAGTCAAAGCTACACAGAGAAACCCTGTCTCAAAAAAAAAAAAAAAAAAAAAAAAGAAGGAGGAGGAGGAGGAGGAGGAGGAAAGAAAAGAAAGAAAGAAAAGAAAAGAAATAGCTGGCAGCTTGGCAGTGATGAAGCACACCTTTAATCCTAGCACTCTGGAGGCAGAGGCCAGCCTAGTCTACAGAGCTGAGTCTCAGGACAGTGAGGGCTACACAGAGAAACCCTGTCTCAAGAGTAAAAAAAGCATTGTTTTTCATTCTGCCAGATAACTCATTGTGTGGCCCCGGTGTGTCCTCATTCCCTCTTAACTCTAGACTCTCATCCCATCTATCAGTAAGAAAAGTAAGCAGCTGAACCCAGGGGATCAAAGGGAATCACATCACTTTCAAGTCTCCATGGCAGAAAAGGGGACCATCCTCAACATCACCAGGAACCTGAAGAGTAAGTGTATCCTATGAGGTTTTCTGGGGCTGAGTAGTAGGATAAGTGGGGGGTCTGGAGAGCATCTCCCCCGTGGGCCTGGCTCCCTGATGTCTGCTGTCTACCATCCTCCTTGCAGACGCCGTCTCTGCCATCCTTCGGGGATATGAGGATGGACAGGGACCAGTGACAGACACCAGCGCTGAGCTACACAGACTCTGTGGCTGCCTGGAGCTGCTGCTGCAGGTGGGACCCTCCTCCCCTGGCCTATTCTTTAGCTTTGAATGCTCAGGAGAGCTTTCCCAGAAAGATACCCAAGATTCCACTTTCCTTGGTTACCAGGTGCTGTCTTCTTGCTCAGTCTTGCTTGAGCAATTCTTTCGTGAAATTAGCTTTCTCCTAGAGGCTAGAACTGGCTTTCATTCTCTCCTTGTTTTTACCAGCAGGGGTCCTTGATGAACCTCCCGTATTAACATAAATATCTCTCTTCTTCCTTGTCCCCCTCTTCCTCCTCCTCCTCCCCCTCCTCCCCCTCTTCCTCCTCCTCCCCCTCCTCCTCCAACTTTATTTCTTGACAGTGTGCTGCACTGCTGCTACAACTGTCTCCATCTCCCACAGCACATCAAGATTGCACCTGTCTGGGGCCTTTATTTCTTCATTTCCTCTTTCCGGAATGCTGTTCCCTAGATATCTGTATGACATCAGTTCACTTGGCTCTCAAGTCTAGAGGAGTCTTCCCCAGGCTAAAAGTTCAGACACACACACACACACACACACACACACACACACACACACACACCTTGTATTCTCCTTTATTTTTCCCTCCACAGATACCATCACTATCTAATACACTATATGCTTTGAAATCTTAACTTGTTCATCCTCCAACTTCCCTACCAAGATGTAAGAAGCTGTATCCTCATATAGGCCTTGCTCATTGTTCACAGGCCTAAGAACAGGGCCTGCACATAGTAAAGTGCTCAGTGTCTGTGAGTGAGTGAGTGAGTGAGAACTCAGACTCAGAAAGATAAAGTATCCTGTCCCTATCACACAAGCTAACACTCCCCCCGAAAAAAAGGCCTGTCTACAGGAGCCCTTTCTTCTCCTATGTGCTTTTCCGGCATGCTAGGGTGCTAGGTAGGTTCCAGAAGGAACCACTGACATGCATTCCTTTCCTTCCTCTTGGTCCTAGTTTGACCAGAAAGAGCAGAGGAGCTTCCTGGGGGCTCGGAAGGACTACTGGGACTTCTTATCCATTGCCCTACGACAGCAGCGGGGATACATGGAGCAGACCAGATTTGTACGCTCGCAGGACAAGGTAAGGGGGCAGGGGGGGCAGGTGATAGAGAGGGAATGGGGTGAACTTTGGAAGCGCTAAAAAAAAAAAAAAAAAAAAAAATTAAAAAAAAAAAAAAGCTCTGGTACCAGCACTGGACAAAGAATGACTAGAGGTAGGCCTTCCCCAGGTCCCTTGTCACTCATACCATCACTCATACCTCCTCTCACTGGCCTGGCTAAACCTCCAGCTGCACATTCCTCCCCGATCCTTGGCCTACTCTTAGTCCTTCGTTTTTGTTCCCATCTGTAGTCTCTCTAATTTGGCCCTGCTCCCCATCCTGATTTCACTTTGACTTTGGTCCTCCCCACACGCTGCAGCTGAAGACCTCTCTAGGAAAAGGCCGTGCCTTTATCCGACTCTGCCTTGTCCATGGACAGCTGGCTGAGTCGATGCAGCTGTGCCTCCTGAACCCAGAACTCACCAGGTGGGTATGTCAGGCCATCATCCCATATATGGCATCTGCGCCACTACCCTCCATCACTTCTAAGTGGATGACTGACCATTAGGGATGAGAGAATGAGTATTAGGAAGGAAGGAGACAGGGCCTCAGAGGCCTGCATGCAGCTTGGGGTACTTCAGCCTCTGTTCTCCAAGGCTGAGCTCAGGCACAACCTGCCTGGGAAGGTCCCTTGTAGTGCACTGATTCTCAGAGGTCTAGGGTAGCAATGGCCAAATGTGCTGGTCCCTCTTCACACAGGGAATGGTATGGCCCCCAGAGCCCTCTGCTGTGCCCTGAACTCCAGGAAGACATCTTGGACTCTCTCTATGCCCTCAATGGAGTTGCTTTCAGCCTGGATCTGCAGCGGCCAGACCTGGACGAAGCCTGGCCCATGTTCTCAGAGTAAGCGAGCTTTCTGGGTGAAACCATTCTTTTCTCCCTTTTTTAAGAATTATCTTTTTAGGTCGTAATATAATTATATTGTTTACTGCTTCGCCTTTCTCCCTCCAACCCTTCCCATATGCTGTTCCTTGCTCTCCTTTAAATTAACACGCTCTTTTTTCACTAATTATTGCGAGACACAGACACACAAACATACACACACACACACACACACACACACACACACACACACACACACCACTCACTCTGTACAGTGTTATTTGTATGTATGTTTCAGGGCTGACCATTTCGTATTGGATAGCCAGTTGGGGCGCTCTTCCCTAGGGAAGACTCTTTCTCTGCTCTCAGCATTCCTAAGCTGCCTGAAGTTCTTTTTGTAGGGCTGGGTCCTCATGAGCTCTCCCAATTTGTGTTAAGCGTGTCTATCGGTCACGTCCCTGTTCAGCTCACATTCTGGCAGACATGTTGGCGAGACTTTATGGGTGTAGATTCTGACATCCCTGGAGAATACAAGCTGGCAGCCAACCGCTTGCTCCTCTTCTGCCATGATCCCTGAGCCTTCCATGTAGTTGTGTATGTATCGATTGTGACTTAGGCTCCACAACTCCACACTTTGGCTGTGGTTTTCTGTAGTGGTCCTCCATCTGTTGAGAAGAGAAGCTTCCTTGATGAAGGGTGAGTACCACACTAACCTGATACATAGGACAAATATTCAGCATCTTAGTTAGGGATTGTGCTGGCTTAGTAAAGTGATGATTATAGATTCTTCTCTAAGACCCATGACTTCACTACCCCTGGGCAGTTTGGTAGGTTTCCAGTAGCAGGGGTAACTTCCCCCCCTTGCTGAGCACGCCTTAATTCCAATTAGAGAGCTGTTGGTTACCACCAGGTTGTGTGTAGCACTACTACACCCTAAGCTTATCATCATCTGTTGGTTGTTGTGATTCATAGGTGTCATAGTTACCGCAAAACATTGGGCTTTTTTTTTTCTCCTTTCGGAAGCCTGCTTCCTCCCCCTACCCCCCATTCTTGATTTTTGTCTCCACTTTTGAGCCTTCCCTTCCCTCAGTATCATCTCAAGCTAGGCCATGCTGCTAAAGACTTAACTGGTCACCGGGGAAAGTGAGAAAGCGCAATAGGATGCTGGGATGCCATGACGAGATAGACGGAACACGAGGAGGCTGGCTAGACGGGGAATGGGAACCACTCAGGGGGAAGGTGGAAAACCAGAATGGTTGGGGGCTGAACGCATGGCTCGGAAGCTAGGGTAGCCTCCACTAGAGGACCAAGCTGACCCACGTCTCCTGCCTCGTGGTTTCAGGTCCCGCTGCTCCAATCCAGGCCAGACCGAGGAGAGAAGACCCAGAAAACCCAAAGGCTTCCCAAAGGAGGTGCCTCTGCCTGCCTTCACTCTCACTTGCTTCTTGACCATCCACTGGAACTCCTAAGTTGAGCAGGGTCTCCTGCGGGTGTGCAGAGAGCTAAACAGGGCAGGGGTGGAAGCAGTGTATGAAGCAGGGAATGGGACAGCAGGCAGTGGAGAGCATTCTTGAGGTGGGGAAGGTGGAGTAAAGACAGGGGAGTACCAGTGCCATCTGTAGAAGCCATTGGGGCTCTCAGGAGAAGGCGATAGGGGTGGCTGGAGGCTTGCAGGAACTTCACACTTCAACTGAAACCCCTGAGCTGGGTGTTCAGACTGGCCTAATGTCAGTTAGGGAGCGACCTAAGGTCTTTGGGTGAGTTCCCGTCCTGCCTCCTAGGGAAACTGTGTAGATGGCTTGAGACCACCCACCCGCAGGTCAGCACAAGGCTCCTGGCTCCTGCTCCATTCCCATGAGGCAGCTTGAGATTGTCATCAATCCATGAGTTTCCGGACACCAGATACGACACCATTAAGGACTCCGTTTGGGACCTTGAAAGAGTTTGACGCCTGTTCATAGACACAGATCAGGAATTCATTGCAAGCTATGCTGAGTATTCAGCCAGCCTTCTACATCTGTGGGTTCTGCCATCTGTAAACTCCACCAACCACACACACAAAATATTTAGAAACCATAATTGCATTTGGTTCTGAACACCGTGGGTTCTTTTACCCTCAATGTTCCCTAAACAAGGCAGTGAAGCTACTTACACAGCTTTGACTTAAGGGTATGGGAGGATGCGCACTGGTTATATGCATGTCCTGCACCATGTTATAGAAAAGTCTCAAGTACCCAGGCACTTGAGCGCCCTCTTGAGATCCTTGGACCAACTCCCCTGCTATCAAGGGATGAATGTAGGCCACAGGCATGGCCAAGGGAAAATAGGACCACAGAGAAGGCTTCCCTGCCCCGACTATGCTGAGGAACAAATCCAGGACCACACATACTGGACAAGCAGCAGACACTAGACACAGACTACCACTGAACTGCATCCCCATCGGGGAAGGCTTCTTGAGAGAAGTCAGTTTAAGATATCCCGTCGCCATTTTTACAAACCATGAATTCTTGTTCCCCTTTTATAGATGAGACTGCAGAAAGACAAACATCAAGTACAGGAGAAAAGGTGCGAGGAGAAAGTGGAGGAATTGAGGGGGGATGAGGGGAGAGCAAGACCAACCCTGGCGAAGGAGGGAGACCTCACTGGCCAGAGGCAGGAGGGAGAAGGTCTGGGACAGCTGCTGTTCCCAGCTCAGATTCGTGGGTCCTGTGGCGTGCAGGCTGACATTATCTTGGCTCTGATGACGTTCCCTGTAGGAGGCCAGGAACCCAATAAGAAGTTGTCCTAGGGCTTTGTCCTCTCTTATGCCCCAGATCAGTGACCAGATGCTGAAATAGGACTTTTCTCCAGGTGAAATGCTTCAGAGGAGAAGAGCTGCAGGGACCAGAAGCAAGCAGAACCAGCTGTCTGCAAGATGCCACCAGAGAAGATGGGCTATGTGACCTCCCCACCCCCTTGCAGCATGGCTGTCTTTCCACCTTTCTGGAAGAGAAGAGGGAGGATTCCAGGAGCCCCGGTTGTTCCCAGAGCATTCGGGAAACAAAAAAGGAGGGATTTCTGCTAGACCAGAAAGAGGGAGACCCAAAGACAGGAAAGTTCCTGGAAAATCCAACAGCCAGCATCCAGCAACAGAGGGACAGGGCTAAGGAGGCTCAAGAGGAGATGACAGGGATGAAAGACGAAAGCAAAGGAAGTCCGCCAGGGACAGAAGGTCAGGGAACAACAGAAGGGATCCAGGAAAGGGACCATGACCAGGGGCTGCTGCTGGCCCCCAGCCTTTGGGGAAGAGGAGAGGATGTAGAGTTAGGGACCAGGCAGGGGTGGGATCAGCCTAGTGTTCTGGGCCAGTCCTGGGTCCTGCAAGGCCTGGGGACAAAGAATGGCTCTACCACAGAGAAGCCACAAGAGTGGACAGGAGTGGACAGTGTGAGCACACAGGAGCATCAAGCAGCAGTGGCCTCGCAGCAGGAGGTGATCAAGGTACCTGTCTAATAGTCTCTTCTGTAGCCTGATCTGCAACCAGTTGACACCAAAGATAGCCTGTGGCCATTCCAGGCACGGATCACTGAAAGGGGTTGTTTGCTCTGTGGTAAGACACTTCTGTAACTCAGGCTGGCCTTGGATATGCTACGCAGCCAGGCTGTCTTTTAATTCCTGATCCCCCTGCCTCTGACCCCCACCCCCCACAAATCCTGGGATTATTGGTATATGTTATCACATAGATGCTCCAAAAAAAACCCCTAATTTTGGCTTACCTTCTCAGAGTCACTATTTGGGGATGTCCTTTGAAACTCACACATTCTGCAGCTCACAGAGCGCCCCTTCCTGGGACCATTTCCTATGTGGCCGACTTCACTCATCAGTCTCTCCTGCCTAGCCATCCCAACATTTGAGTTAGGGACCACACCACAGCAAGTCTTTAGGGAAGTTACGAAGTTCACGTTCCCTAACCATAGCAGAGGTATCCCAGTGCCTAAGCTCTGTTGTTGTATCCCTGGCTAGTTTTGACATGCTTTTCCCAGAAGTCCCCACCACCAAGATGGCTCCCAAGATGCCCCTCTGCCTCCTTCCTACCCAGAGTCTTCCAGGTCCAAGAAGTGGGCAATTTCTGGAGAAGAAATGGTAACCCCAGGCTCCACCCAGCTCCCAAAGGCATGGCTGCAGCCTCATAAGGAAGATCATCGGATGAGCCTGACGCTGGGGGTTTCCACTCTCCTCTTTCAGCAATTCCTTCCCCATTTTGTTCCCCCAGGACCCCAGGTATGGGCTCCAGCTGGCAGAGGACCAGGCCCAGTGCCAGGATCAGCTGCTGAAGGCACAGAAAGGAGAGCTCCAGGCACTCCAGGAGCAGCTCAGCAGGTAATCTTGGCAAACACCAGCAGGACTGGGGCTCTGGGATTCCTCCTGTGTATCTCAGTATACCCAGGTTGTGCTGGGCACGACTCCAGGATACTGAGACCTGTGCCATTCTAGATCTCTTATCTGATCCCACGGGGCTCACAGTTCTTCTCCTCCGCAGCCCCTCTCCCCACAGACCTCAGGAGACACCCCTGCTCCCTTACCCTGCAACTGTCCCATACTTGACGTCAACTCCTACTGCCTCTTCTGGATACATAGCTGCCTTTTTTTTTTTTTCCTCTGACTCTACCACGCCTCCAAATCTATCTCCCTTGCACAGTGTTTAAAGATGGGGGTTCCACTCTGTAGCCCAAGCTGTCCTGGAACTTATAACAGTTTTCCTGCCTCAGCCTCCTGTGTGCTATGATTACAGTATAAACCACCATGCCTGGCTTTTTCCCTCATTCTTTGGTTCTTTGTTATTCACCGTTTCAACTTTTTCCTGGCCTCCTGGTAACCATAACAGTGGCTGCCATTCACCCAGGACTTAACTTTGTTCCAGGCACTACACAGTTCACCCAATGTCAGCTTGTTAGCAAAGAGGACCCAAAAGCCAAGCCCCTGCAGCTGACTCCACAACAGTGGGCTTTCTTGTTGTTTTGTGCCATTTATTAGTTAGTCGTCTTATGCAGCAGAGCAACTGATCTTTGATCTGAAATCCTTTGTCTCCGTCTCTCAGTGCTGCGACTGCTTGCCTGTACCACCATGTCTGGCTCCCTCAGCCAATTCTGTTTGGTTATATAGCTCAGGCTATCCTGAAATTTGTCATGTAATGGAGGACAGCCTTGAGCTTCTGATCCTTGTGACATGGACCACTGTGCCCAGTTTATAGGGTACTAAGGATCAAACATAAGGCTTTCTGCCTGCAAGGCAAGCCTTCTACCAACAAAGCTACATCCCAACCCAGTGTGTGTGTGTGTGTGTGTGTGTGTGTGTGTGTGTGTGTATGTGTGTGTGTGTGGTGGTTGTGGTGGTGTTGTTTTGTTTTGTTTTGGTCTTTTCTTTTTTTTCTTTCAGGTTTTTCGAGACAGAGTTTCTCTGTATAGCCTTGGCTATCCTGGACTCACTTTGTAGACCAGGCTGGCCTCGAACTCACATTGATCCACCTGTCTTTGCATCCTCAGTGCTAGGAGTAAAGGCATGTACCACCCCACCCTGCTTTTTGTTGTTGTTGTGTTTGTGTGTGTGTGTGTGTGTGTGTGTGTGTGTGTGTGTTGAACAGTCTTTTATTTTAGCAAAAGGTTGGCTCCAGGATCCCAAGTGAAATTGAAACCCATGCATAGGAACACAGGATGCCTCCCCATGTTCCATGAACCTCCCTAACTTGATCTAAATGCTGTGAAAATAGTTATAGCACTACATAGTATAAGAAACTATGAGAAGAAAAAGAAACACATCTGGACATGTTCAAGACACACAGTTTAGGTTTTTGTTTGTCTTTGTTTCCCAAACATTTTTGGTCCATCATTGGTTAAGACCAGGGACATCGATACCGAGAGCTGGCTATATTCCACTCTCCCTGTCTTTATTCCACTCTCTCTGTCTTTTTCTCCCAAATAGCTCTGTATTCCCTTCTTTGCCTTGACCTCAAGGCCCTACAGGCATTACCTTATCACAACCCTTTAGGTTTTAAAAGTCTACTCCATGCAAAGATCTTTCTGAGTCTGCCTTTGGTCTTCATGGGCCCAGGATCTGCATGCTGCCTCTGACTCTAGAGGACACTATGACACCTTCCCCAAGCTAGGTCAGGGAATAGTCTCACCCTCGTGACAGGGTGATTCATACTGAATCACTGGGAAGTCTGCTGTCTATCTTTTGAACAGCTGGGCCAGACCTGGGAGCCCAGACTCCAATCCTCCACCTAATACTCATCACCCAAGTTGCTGCTGTGACCAGAAAATACTCCCATGACTCAGACCCTACATGAAAATGGGGACCTTGGCCAGGCCAAGAGCCTCGGTGGCCTCAAGAAAATCCAGTGGGAGCAGCTAAGAGGCTCCAGAGAGATGTCCTGGCATCAAACTTTTTCCTGTATCTTGAGGCACTGCCTCAGAGACCTCTGTCATCCTGCCACCTGCCACTCAGTAATTCCTAAACACTTTAGGCACTGCCATTATAAACCCAAAATACTCTCATGGGAACAACATAAAAATCCCTGCCTTCATATGGCTCAAGGCACAGAGCAGGTGGTAAGCAAGGTCTGCAAGTAGAATGCAGAGTAATGGATTGGAGTGGGCTAATTGTAATTGCTACTATCTATTTCTTTATTTCTTTATGCCTAGGTGTGGAGAATGAGTGCACATGAACTTGAATGTGGGTATGCATGTGCCATGGCATACACGTGGTGGTCAGACAACAGCTGGGAGGAATCAGTTCTCCCCTTCTGCAGCGTCTGCTCTGCTAGTCTAGGCTAAGGCTAGGGTCTGCTGATTGAAAAGACGACACAACAGTGGTCATTCGTGCTAAGAGAATGTGGGTTTATTGGGAGTAACAGAGTTGCTTATGTAGAGGAGGAACCAGCAATCGAATAGCACTGTGGAAAGTCCCCAAGAGGGAGCAAACCAAGGGCCAAATATGAGACTCAAAACAAGGAAAATGAAGGCAACCAATGGAGCACAATGTTTCAACTGCAGACAAAAACAAGTAATGTTTCAACTGCAGAGGAAAACAAGTAATGGTCAGTACCAGCACAGCTGCTATTCCCCACACCCGTCATCATGTGGACGCAGGGGCTGAACTCAGGGTGTCAGTCTTGGAAGCAAGTGCCTTTACCTGCAAAGCCATCTGCCTGGCCACTGGAGTACAGCTCCAAGGGGAAAAAGAAATAGGGCAGGAGTATAAGAAGTGACCACTGTGATGTTTTCCAGAGGGTAGCATGGCTGCTGTAGGCCTCACAGAAGCTGTGGTATTTGCATAAAAGACCTGAGGGAAGTAAGGTGTCAGCTTTTTTGACACCAGCTAGAAAGATGTTCCAGGCAGCCAGCAGAACAGGAACAGAGGTCCTGAGGTGGGAAATTGCACAGCAGGTTCAAGGAGAAAGAACCTTGGGAGCCATTCTGGCCCCAGTCAGGTGAGGAAGGAAAGGTCTGGTGGACAATGGAGTCAGCTTAGAGTGAGCTTAGGAAGGCATCAAAATAACCCTGGTTTTGAATCAAAATAAGGAGGGAGCCATTATAGAGTCCAAGCAGAGGAAGAGTATGGTCTGATTCATACATTATACATATACATATATATATTTATATAAACATATATAATATATCTATTATATAAATATATATTTACACATTCTATATAAATAAGCATATATATAAATATGCTTTTATATATGTGTGTGTATGTATGTGTGTGTATATATGTGTATATATATATATACATTAGCAGTCATTCCCCAATTTACTTTCAGTTCATAGACTTGACTGGTCCCAGCTGACCCTGTTTTAAAGGGCCCATGGAACAAGACTAGACGGCTCTTTCCTCACATTACCGGGGCCAAAATGGCCTCCGTCATGTTCCTGGAACCTGCTGTGTCCAGTCCCACCATAGGACCATCCGTGCTGCTCTTTCCTCTGTGTGCTCCCCCTTCCTTAGAGTCTATATGCAAACGCCAGCAGTTCCCAGGAGGCCTTCTTTGCAGAAGGCTTCATGGTAGACAGATGTCCTACTGAGGGTTTCTGTTGCTGTGATAAAACACCGTGACCCAAAGAACCGTGAGGAGGAAAGGGAGTATTTCATCTCAGTGGTCCACGGAACGGTGCATTGTTAAAGGAGTCAGAGCAGGAGCTGGAGGCAGGAGCTGATGCAGAGGCCATGGAGGAGTGCTGCTTACTGGCTTGCTCACTTATGGACTGCTCAGCTGATTTCTCTCTCTCTTCTCTCTCTCTCTCTCTCTCTCTCTCTCTCTCTCTCTCTCTCACTCTCTCTCTCCCCCTCCCCCCTTTTCTTCCTTTTTTTTTTTTTTTTCCCTTCTTAACAGGATTTCTCTGTGTAGCCCTAGCTGTCTTAGAACTCACTGTATAAACCAGGCTGGCCTCAAACTGAGAGATTTGTCTGCCTCTGCCCTGAGTGCTGGGATTAAAGGTGTATGTCACCAGTGCTGTGGCACCATCCACAGTGATCTGCGATCTGCCACATCTATTATCAATCAAGAAAATGCCCCTACACACTCAACTTACAGGCCAGTTTCATGGAAGCATTTTTTTTTAATTAAGGTTTTTTTCTTTCCCATATGACCCTAGCTTGTGTCAAGCTGACATAAAAACTAGTCAACACAACAGGGGTGAGCAGAGGTATTTAGTCTGGGCTGGTGACAGAGGGGGTACAGCTGTTGATTTGTGGGTACATTTTAAAGCAGGCCTTCCTGTGAGACTGGTCTCAGAGAAAGAGTTAAGAACTACTATTCTCAGAGGTGGGGAAGGTTGGGATGGACAGGCTGTTATGGAAAGAGTAGAAGTGGGGAGCTTGGGACCTATAAAGTCCGGGATACCTGTCAGGCTTCCAGGTCAGGTTGTTAGGCAAGAAGTCAGGTGTGACGTGCTAGAGAAGGTGGCTGAGGAGTTCGTGGCAGGTCATGTCCAACTGCAGATGGAGTAGCAACTCCCCAGCCTAGAAACCAAGCTCTGCCCAAACCTAGAAGCCAAGCATTGAGCCCACCAGTAGGCAAAGGGACCATGGGCATCCAGCCCCTGACAAAGGTTCACCACCAGCCAGTCCAAATTCCATGGGAACATCCTCTCTACCAGCTGTGTTGGCTGACCTATGTGACCACAGGTGGGTAGGGGACGGGGGTACAGTGAACAAAACCCAGGAAGTCTATCTTAAAAGACAGGAGAGACTTGACAGGAAGCTACCTGCTCTTACCTGCCTCCCACCCATGGTCCCGAATGGCTCAAAGTGTGAAGTCAAGAGAATTCAGAGGTAGGCAGGCCCATGTGCAGGCTTCTGCTTGTCACATGCTGAGTGACCCTAGGCAAGAACCATAGCCCCCTCAGAGACTCTACTTTTCTATCTTGATGACCTTGTGAAAATAAAATAAAGCAAAGCCGTGGTGCCTCAGCTCAATGCCTAGCATACAGTAGGGGCTCAGGACACCTTTGTTCCTCCCACATCCACTTGCATTATCCCTACTTGAAGTATATCAGTGGCTTCTTCTTTGTCATTCCTCCACTCCGCCCCGCCGTCCCCTGCTGACCTCCCTGTACCTCTTGCCTTTCTTGTGCTTTTCCTGGCATCCCAGCCTCAGTAGCCTCCCTTCAGTCACTCAGGCAGGCAGCTTGACCACTCTAGTTTTCAGACTTGCACAACTGACTTCAATTACATATTGTCTCAGATGACTCCGCAGCATCTTTTCCGGTCTCTGTCTCAGCCTCTCAGCCGCTGGTGGGCCCTGTCTTAATTACCTTAAGTCCTGCAGGAGCCTTGGGTGCAGCCACCAGCACACAGAAGGAGCCTGATAGGTTTCCCGTCTACCAAAACAACACTCACACCCATGGTCACATAAGGACCTAGGATCACCAAGCAAGAGAAGTAAATGAGGAAAGTGTTGACTAGCGCCCTCTGCAGGGCAATTGAAGGTCTGCAACTAAGACAAGTCCAGATAAGGCCTGACTGATAAGAGCTTTTCATGGGCCTTTTGGAAGTTCTGTTCTTGGTGAGATCTGAAGGTACACCCAGATTTCAGTCTTTGGGCCTGCCAAATGCCTATACTTTAAAAATCAATAGTTTAAATGCTGGAGGTATAGCGACTCAATTGGTTGAGTGCCTGCCTGGCATGTACAAGGCCCTGGATTTGGTTTGTGGACTCGCCAGCATCTACCAGTCCCTGGCTGGTATACACTCCCAACCAAGCCATGGAATGAGAAGCTCCTTGGGCCATTTTATTTCCAATCTAGTAGACTCCTTGGAACCTCCCAGAAAACCACTAACAACAACAAGAAAAGGCAAGAATAGAGCTGAGAGAGTTCCAAGCCCAAAACGGAGACAGAAACTTAGGAAAGCCACATTGTTTTGTTTTGTTTTTTCTATTGCTCTTTAAATTGAAAAGAAATTTGACGTGCCTTCTAAAAATACTTTAAAGTAAGATATAATCACCTCAAGGCCTCCACTGCTCCCACTCCACATGCAGCTGTTCCCAGCTGGTCATCCTGTTTCCAGCCTAGATTTCTAGGTATTCGTGCTCCTTCCAAGACAGGCCTCCCATAAATGAACCTTTCCAGAGAGTTTAAAGTAGATATGTTAAAAAGGAAGATGGGTGATGGGGGGGCAGAGAAGAAGGAGAAAAGGACGGAGAGGAGAAGGGAGGGAGGGGAAGAGTGAGGACAGGAAGGAGGGAGGGAAATGTTCAATAGTGCCCATTACAAGAGTGCTCCAAGTTAAGCCCTGTTTCTGTTTCTCTGTGATTGCTGAAATCTATTTATAGGTGCTCAGTTTGGTGTGTTGTGAATGTACATAATTTGTGTGTGTATGTGTGTGTATTGGTGGCAGGTGTTTATAGTGTGCGTGATATGTGGTGTACGTGGTGTATAACGTCTATTACATGCCTCTGTATGTGTGTGGCATGTAGAGATTGGGCCTATGTGTAGACTTCTGCTTCTCCAGGGGTCCCAATCATAGATTCTGAGCCTTCCTCCTCAAAACTGAGTCTCCTCCTCTTCCCAGGTGTCAGGCAGAAAAGGCCCAGTTGCAAGTGATGCTGAGACAGAAGCAGCAAGAGGCTGAGAGAAGAAACACCATGTATGAGAAGGAGCTTGAAGGGCAGAGGGACCTGGTCCAGGCCATGAAAAGGAGGGTGCTGGAACTGATTCAGTAAGAATGGTGCTGGGAGCAAGGACTGGGGTAGGCAGGGGGGATGGATGGTTAAGGGCTAAAAGGGCCAGGTTTGAAGACTCTGCTACTAGCGGCTCTCAGGTTCTAGGCCTTTCCATATGCGAACTTGCTTCCTCCTGTTAGTGACCTCATGATGTCACTAATTACAGGCCACATGTTACAGAGGGAGAAACTGAGGGCCTGCGGTACTGACTCAGCCACTAAAGACAGACAGCATTTAAACCACCGAGTTCTCTGGGAATAATGTATGCTCTCACTTCAAGAACTCTGTCTCCCATTATGGTTAGAAGAGACAGGTCTCCATCCCTTCTAGCTCACAAGTTGAGAGGGGATTGAAAGAAGGAAGGGGAAATGTGGACTAGGAAGTGACCGCATACGTACACCTACCTGCCTCCTGGACTTCCTCAGCCCTCTGGGCCTGGGGCAGCTGTTCTAGGTACCAGAGACTGAGGTCACTGGGGTTAACTCCAAGCTTCTAAGCTCACCGAGATGGGAGATACATGTAACACATGCTAGCCCTTCAGTCAGGTAGCAAGATAACATGTGTACCTCCACAGACATGGGACATGTGTGTTCCCTTCATGCAGCTCAGGAGACCCAACACCACTGGTCTCAGATTCCAGGGGAAAAAAAAAAGGAGCTGGTTGCTGGAGTCATCCAGAACTAAATTCTTTTTTGCATAAAATTCACACATGAGAGGTGAAAAGAGAACAAGGCTGGCTTGGAGAAAATTAACAATTTAAGGAGGGCGGATAAAGGCCCTTGCTGTACCTGAGATACCTGAGATAGAGGGCCCCCAGAGCCCATGGTGGAAGGAGAGAACCAGCTCCCAGAAGTTGTCCTCTAGCCACATATGTGCACACACTCAGGCCTGCCATCCTAGCATTGAGGGGGTTGGGGGGGTAGGGGGGAGGCAGCAGAACTGTGTGTTCTAGAGTAGCCTGAGCTATGCAGTGAGACCCTGTCTCAGGAAACAAAAAACAAAGAAGCAAACAAAAACCAATATGCTTGCTAATTTGTTTAATTCACCAAAAGGATTAGAAAATAGAGATAAAGCAGGCTCTCAGAAAGCAGAAAGGAAGAATAAAAAAGCCAGTGTAAATAACAAGAAAAATGGAGACAGAGAAATCAGTATAGGGGGCAGGGAAAGTGCTTGGTGGGTAAAGTGCTTGCCATGTAAGCACAAAGGCCAGAGTTAAGGTCCCTGGAATTTATGTTAAAAGTCGGGGTGGGATGCCTATAGGCCAGGTGCTGGGGGAGCAGACACAAGAGGATCCCCGGGGCTTGCTAGCCAGCTAAGCTAGCCAAATGGGTGAGCTCTAGGTTCCGTGAGAGGTGCTGCCCCCCCCAAAAAAAACAACGTGGGAAGTAGTTGAGGAAAACACCCAGTGTCAACCTCCGGCCTTCACATGTGTGCACATGAGTTTATACGCACACCCCAGTCTAGAAGTCCTAAAATCTACAAGATTATCAAGTGAAGTATGATGAAGATTAGAAATACGCATGTTCAGGTTCCAATGGACACTTATCTTTAGATCTCACCAAATGATCAACACAATAAACAAAGGCGGGGTGGGGGTGGGGGGGTGGATTGCAACTCATACCTAGATATGGCATTGCAAAATCTCAGAAAAGCAAAAAGAGAATATTCTCAAATTACCTAGAGGAAGACACAAAACGCATAAGGAGGCTGGGAGAACACCAGCATGTCTCAGGGGCTGTGACATAATAACTCTCAAGTTCTCAGAAAAGCCGACTCTCAAGCTAGAGTCCCATGTCCAAACGGACCATAAGTTAAACGGCGGGGAGGTGAAGGAGAAAGGCATTAATCAGACAGGTCTTGGAAGAGTCAACTCCTACACAGGCGTTCTCAAGAAGTTAGTTGAGGATGTGCGCTCCAGGAAAACAAGGAAGTAAGCCAAGAAAAGAGAAGACATAATTCAGGGAGAAGCTGTTCCACCTAGGAGAAAAGAAAGGGAGTCTCTAAGACAGAAACCACTTAGGGATGTAGGAAGGATTCAAGGCAAGTCAGGCACAGGGGTGCATGCCTGCAATCCCAGAAAAAGAAGGCTGAGGCAGGAAAATCACATGTTCAAGACCAGCCTGGACTACATAGAAAGAACCTATCCACAGTGGTGTAGTAGTAGTAGTAGTAGTGATGATGATGATAATAATAATAATGAGAGAGAAAATAGAATGTTAAGAGCACATAATACAATGAGTCAAAAAAAAAAAAAAAAAGACACTTAGAGGGTCAGAGAGATGGCTCAGCAGTTAAGAGCACTGGCTGCTCTTCCAGAGGACCCAGGTTCAATTCCCAGCACCTACATGGCAGCTAACAACCATCTGTAACGCCTGTGCCAGAAGATTAACCACCTTCTTCTGGCCTCCCTCAGGCCCTACATGCATGTATGTGTAGACATGCATATGGCCAAAGCCCCCATACACATAAAATAATAATAAGACTAAACATAAAAGAAAGACCACTAGAAACTTCCAGAAAGGCCACCCATAACTCTACTACTAAGGAGGCTGAAGCAGGAAGATGGCCACTGGGTCAAGGACAGCCTGGGCTATAGTCTGAGATCCAGCCTCCCTGCCTTTCAAGATAGGAACAATAGGGCCAGCAAGATGTCTCAGCAGGGAAAGGCACTTGCCACCAAGCCTGGCAGGTTCCATTCCTGGGACCTACATGGTGGAAGTAAAGACCCAAGTCCAGAGAGTCCTCTGATCTCTTTGTGTGCATGGTAGTGATTGAGTCCCCACAATACATAGCACCATAAATAGATCAACATGATTTTAAAATCACAACTTAGTTATTTGGGAAACATATATGTATTATCTATTCATTTATCTTATTCATTTTGTCTGGTCTCTGTGATGCTGGGGACTGAATCCAGTACTGGTGGTACTAGGCAAGCCCTCCACTACTGAGCCACAACCTCAGCCTCTGGCCTTCTTCAATGCTAGAATGCTGTCTGATGTTAACATGCAGAAGATCATTGGAAGCTGGACATTGGTGGCCTTCAGTTCTAGCACTCAGGAGGCAGAGGCAGCAAGATCTGAGTTCAAGGCCAGGCTGGTCTACAGAGTGAGTTCCAGGACAGCCAGGGATACACAGAGAAATCTTCTATTAATACATACATGCAAAAAAAAAAAAAAAAAAATACATACATGCATACATACATGCATACATACATACATACATACATACATACATACATACATAGTGATTGGAATGATAAAATAGAATGTGGAGCCTGGAGTGAGTTCCAGTATGGTGAGGGCTATGAGAATCCCTGTCTCCATCAGTCAATCAATTAATCAATCAAGTGGCTATTGGAATGATAACACAGAATGAGGAGCCTGGGGAGATGGTCAGTCGGTAAAGTACTTGCCGCAAAAGCAAGAGGACATAAGTGGAGCTCCTCCACCCAATGTTAAAACTAGGCATGGCAGGACACACCTGTAACTTCAGCACCAGGCAACGCATCAGTGGGAAATCCCCCCACGGCTCATTAGCCAGCCATTCTAGCCCAACCAGTGAGTCCAGGTGGAGGGTGACTTCTGGTCTTCACACACATGCATGCACATAGACTCAGACACATCAGCCACACAGGAAGGCACACACATAAAGCAGGATGTGGGTGTAACATTAAAGATAAGAAAGATTCAACTAGCATGTTCTGTGAGGGTGGGCCTGTCCCACACTTGGGTTCTGTGATACGGTGGTTCCTAATCCTATGAGGAAGTCGCAAGCTTGTGATATTGAGCTAGTGCAACGGAGGAGCCGAACGATTTGATTTGATTTGATTTGATTTATATGAAAGCAAACCCCTGGCCAGTGGCTCCCACGGTGGTTGCTTTAGTAGATGACAAGTTGACAGAGGAACCCAAACTAGGAGTCTGGCCACACTGGGAGGAAGGAGAAGTTGGTGGAGGCAGTAAGAAGTAAGATGACTCCTCCACTATTCAGGGATCTCCTTAGAGAAGGTTTTCTATTAAAGGAAGGATGTGAGCCTGTTACTTAAGTATGAAAGGGAAACCAAGGAGAAATGGTTGCGAAGGAAGATTTATCTTGGTTGGTTTTCCACTAAAAAAGGAAGGAGTAGAAGGGTGCCTACACTTTTTACATAAACCTTGCTGTGCAGTTTGATTTTTTTTTTATTTAAACAATTTCTATTTATTATTGTGTGTTTGTATGTACATGCATGGTAGGGCACATGTGTCAGAGGACAACTTTTTTGTGTAGTCCATCCTTTTCTTCCACATTGACAAGGGTACCTTTACCCACTGAGCCATTTCACAAGACCCTATTTGGTTTTTGTTTTGTTTTGGGTTTTTTTTTTCCCCGAGAGAGGGTCTCTCTGTGTAGCCTTGGCTGTCCTGGACTCACTTTGTAGACCAGGCTGGCCTCAAACTCACAGCAATCCACCTGCCTCTGCCTCCCGAGTGCTGGGATTAAAGGCATGCGCCACCACCGTCCGGCATCCCTATTTGAATTTTTTAAAGAGTTATTTATGTGTATGAGTGTTCCATCTGTGTGTATGTGCACAGACAACACACACACACACACCACTGAAGAGGGCTAGGTCTGTGAGTAAGGTGCTTACAATGTGGAATGAGAGCTAGAATCCAATCCTCAAAACTCATCACCAAAGACAGACCGACCTATGGGACTCAGCAGATAGCCCGCTCTACTGCTTACTGAGCTTCAGGCCAGTGTGAAAGCCTATCTCCCCCATCCCCACCTCCCCTTCCCTCTCTTCCTCTCTCTATGTCTCCCCCTCCATCTGACCCATCAGTGAGAAAGACCACCAATGGCAGAGGCTCCAGCAGCTGTCTACCGTGGCCCCTGGACACTGCATGGGCTGTAACAAGGTCTTCAGGCGCCTATCACGGCGGTATCCTTGCAGGTAATGGGAACCCACAGATCCTATCCACCCACAGAAAAAGGACCAAGGGAACAGCCTGGTTTTGTTTGATTTGTTTGGTTTTTTTTAAAGGACTTTCCTTTTAACGTTCATTTCGGTGTATGCGTATGGGTGTGTTTGCATGCACACACACACACGTGCACTGCAGCACACATGTGGAAATCAGAGAACAACTTGCAGAAGCTAATCTCTCCTCCCTTGTATCAAATTCAGGTCACCCAGTTGGGTGGCGAATGTCTTTACCCTCTGAACCATCTCACCAACTGTGGTTTATTTACCCTCTGAACCATCTCACAAACTGTGGTTTAGTTGGTTATTTTGAGGCAAGGTCTCATGACATACCCCAGCCTGGCCTTAAATCATTATATGACCCAGGCAGAGCTCAAACATATGATTCTCCTGTTTCAATCCCTCTGGCCCACCGACATTACAGACGTTCACCACCATGCTAGGGTGCAGGAGATGGGTGTTTGTAAAGAGCCGCTTGAGTCTGACCCCACAAATAACCCCATCTGTCTACTGCTGCTAAGCAGACTGCTGAAAGAGAAGAGAAGGCAGGGCCATGGAGGAGGGAAGGTCTAGAAGATGAAGCCAGTAACCTCCCAAAATGCACTGCTGGGCTCTTGTCTAGGGAGAGGGTCCTTGCATCTCAGGACAGAAAGAACACTTTCCTCCCCCACCCCCACCCCCACTGACCTCATGGGGAAGGCCAGCAGGAGGAGGAAACAGTCAGGAGAAGGCACCACCACCTGAGATAGAGGCTCTGGAGTGAGGCATCAAGACAGCCTGTAGGAAAAGAGAGGCGTCCTGAGATAGCCAAAGGCTGTCCTGCTGGACCACGGGGACCTGCAGATGCACCCCCAGAAGCCAGCCTAGGCTTCCCTGTCTCTGCTCCCCAGGCTCTGCGGAGGCCTGGTTTGCCATGCCTGCTCTATAGACTACAAGAAGAGAGAGCGCTGCTGCCCAGCCTGTGCCCAGCAGGAAGAAATCCAGAATACCTGACCAAGATAGCAGCCACCACCCCCACCAGTTCACTCCCCCCATTCTCTCCCCAAACCTGCTTCTGGAAACTGGTGAGCTAGGGCCTGACACTGCAGTGGGTGTGGGGGGGGAGACAGAGGGAGCGTCTGGCAGACCACAGAAAGACCTAGTTCTGCCTTTCCTGTGGAAAGGGCTGAGTTGACTGGCACATGCCCTGAGCTCTAGAAGCTTTGCATCTGAAGTGCGGAAGACATGCTATGGCCTCTATCTAAAGTCCCTTGAGGCACAGTGAGTGGTGACCATGAATAAGAAGAACCCAGGAAGCAGCTGTTTGCAACCCGCACTCTCCGTCCCCTATCACCCACAGGAAGTGAAGCCCAAATACACTGGGCTCTCCAGGAGCTTCCCCTCAGATCTGCTTCAGGCATCATTTGCTTTGTTCCATTTTTCACAGATCTACTGCGGTGCTGTTGACATATAATAAACATTACACATGTTTGATGAGTTTTTACTTTTAATTTGCGTCTGTAAAGACACGGGCATCAAATCCATGAAACTGTACAGTTCACTCTTTACTACAATTACAGCCCTGACACAGCTTGAGATTTGTCTAAGTGTTACATATACTTGTGGCTCTTTTTTTTACTGTGTGTGTGTGTGTGTGTGTGTGTGTGTGTGTGTGTGTGTGTGTGTTATATGCATGCGGCAGCATTCACGATTTCATGTGGGGCCAGAGGGCAACTTGTTGAAACTGGCTGTTTCCGTCCACCACGTGGGTCCGGAGTCAGACTTGCATCAGCAGGTTTAGCAACAGTGCTTGTACCTTCTGAGCCATCTCACCGGCCCCTGTGGTTCTTTTTTTCTATTACTCCACTGTCGGGATTTATTTACACATTGGCCTGTTGCTTCAGATTTGAGTGGCTTCCAGTTGGCAGTAGTTACCTGGGCGGCTCCTGTGAGCGTCGTGCATAGTCACTGGTAGATCAACACTTTCATTTCTCCTAGCGAAATCCCTAGGGAGGAAATGCCTGCCTCATGGGTGGGTGCTTAGGTCATAGTAAGATTAACTTCTAAAAAGCTGATTAAGTAATAGTTATCCCTGCTTATCTGCAAGGAATTGGCTTGAAGAACCCAAACAGGTACCAAACCCCCAGACCCTCAAGTCCCACATACATATAATCAATGTACACACACTTTAAACCAATTCCAGATTACTAAAAGTGCCTAGCACAGCATAACTGCTATGTAGACAGTGTTCTACCAGGTTGTTTGGGAACAATGACAAGAGTCTGAACACGTCCGGTGTAGACATAATTTTTCAAGCATATCTTCAACCTGCGCTTGGTTGAATGCAGAAATCACGAACGCAGACCACATGGATACAAGGGTCCCCTTGTGTTTTCCCAAGAGGTTTATGTGGCACTATCCCACTAGCTACCTGGGAGCATCCCAGCAGCACTCCGGGACTTCTGGGTTTGCTGGGCAGAAGGGGCATGAGTAGAGGGCTCTCTGTCCTTCCCTATCAGTTGTTACGGTGACTTGATGGGCCCCACACTATGTGTCCCCGGAAGGAGGGCCTCAGTCCTGGTGGCTGAGAATTGGAGATCACTTAGTGAGATTCTGATAAAGACAGGAGATCAGGTGAACCATGAGGGATCATTTCCACTGAAGTCTCTGAGAAGGCTTACGCAAACTGTTTGGTTCATTTACTAGGTACTAACTGTGGCACTTCTGAGAAACCTGCTTATAGAGGAAATGTGAGCTCACTCTATACCAAGGCAATTAGCTGCCCTACCCAGCCTCTAGAGAACACTAGATAGGGATCCACACTGTCCCCGTCCACTCTGCAGGAGCCTCTGCAATGCTTGGGCAATACTGTGGCTCTGACCAGAGCCCGGAGGCAGCTTTTGCGGGTCTTGGCTGCCTAGCATTGCACCCTATTGCCTTTGCATGGAGTAAGAGTTTAGTGGCAGGAGCTTCTGCTTTGGAGCACTGGGAAGAACTTGCAAATACAGTCACAAAGTGACAAGCAGAGGACCCCCCCCCCCAAACAACTGAGGTGCTAGAATCATCCTCAAAGAGTGCAGTCCTCTCTTTGGGATTGGCCTGATCCATGTGAATTTACCAGAGCCGAGTTTGTAACCTATTGGCAGGAATTCCAGCATGGATTCTGACCTTCCTCATAAATGGATGGAAGTTGGAGTAAACAGTAGAAGCCATTTTTCTAAGGGAACAAGGGGTGATCTGGAAATGGACTCTCCAGGAAGGATTGGGAGGCAGGGAATGGGGAGCTTGGGCTTGCACCTGCGCACCCTAGTTTGGGAAAAGGAAGAGCAGTGCTGTATTCCAGCCTCCAGGTCAACACTGTTTCTGCAGAGGCTGGAGTGCTGCCGAAGCACACAAGGTCTGAGCCAGTAGGTCAGCATTGCGCCCCCCCCCCCCCGGCCTTTTGATGTGACTTCATTAGTGCTGCCAGACTGGAGAGGCTCTGAAAGGTTTGGACCACATCACACAGTTCTTCAAACTGTTCTGGTGTCCATCAGTTTCCCCAAAACGTGATCAAGTTAGCAATGTTCACCGAAAAGGCATGAGCGGCTCTCAAGACTCATCACACTGTGGTTCATTTGGGAAGACAGATGGAGACAAACTCACATCTGAAACCTGCTTTCAAGATGTAAAGGGAGAAACAGACAGGTAGTTGATTATAAAACCTGGAGCTGATGCGGAAGCCAAAAGGAGAATCTGACCAGAGGACTGGGAGAGTATCCCAAGGAAAGGGAGTGCACACCAAGGCCCCCATAGAAACAGAACCTCCCCCTGGGGATCTGCACAGGGAGGGGGGCAGTCTCAGAGGTTGAGGTTAAGAGGTCAAGGTATGGCCAGAAGTAAACAGAGGTCAGCCACAAGGGTATCAAGGGTCCACATCAGGACTGACTTCAACTGAGGCTGTTGAGGGTCCTTAAAGGTTTTTAAGAGGAAAATATGGCGAGCCTATTTGCATTTCAGGAAGATCTTTCTGGCAGCAGAGTGTGTGGTTGGATTGAAGGGAAAGACTTGAGTCAGCCATCATGTAGGGTACCAGGTGGTAGAGGAGGAGGCGGGGCAGGGTGGGGCTGAACATCATTCTAAATGCACAGTAGGCATTCACATTGTGCCCATTATATGAATGGTGAAACTAAGTGAGATCAAATTGCTTGCTGGATAGGTTTATAACCTGTAAGTGACTTCTAACTCAGCCAGCCCAGCTCTGGAACCCACAACCATTGCATAAAGGGGACTGCAGGTGATCATTACATACAATGTTGGAGCCTAGGAAAAAAGCTAGAGACAGTAGGTGCTAAAGACACTGACCAATACATAGAGGAATGTTCATTCATAACTGTTCTGGAAAGAGATCACAGCCAAAGATCTTCTAGGGCTGTGTGATCCAACTGGAATACAAACATGCCTTTAATCCAGGAGACAGAGGCAAACAGATCTGAGTTCAAGGCCAGCCTGGTATAGAGCAAGTATCAGGTAAAGAAAAGCTTAGATGGTGATACATGCCCTTAATCCCAAAGGTAAAGTTAGTTTGTAGAAGGAAGCACCCATGTTTGAAAGTGATATCTGATAGAGTGGCAGAAAAGGTGACGAATCAGAGAAGATTTGACAGAATAGGATACGCCCAACTCTCACAAGAGAGAGGAAAGGGAAGCTACCTAAGAGGCAGTTTTACAGAGAGAGGAGGGAGATTTACCAGGACAGTGATTGAGAGATGGGTTGCAGAGAGAGAGAACTCAGGTGAAGATGGAACAAGCCAGAAAAATGGGAAGAAACTAGGAGATTAGAGCAGATTGCTGAGTTAGTTTGAAGCCAAGCAGAGCAATTCTGGGCCGATAGAGAAGCCAGGTTAAATAAGTCAGCTAGGAGAGGAGTTTGAGCCAGAACAGCTGAGTTGAACCAACCAGCCCAGAGCTCAGAAAGAACAAGTAAGGGTGAGCTCATTAAGCAATTAAGTCTCAGAGGCTGAAAAACATTCTAGGCCTAGGTTAGAATGTACAGAGGCTAGAAGCTTCCAGAAGTAGGCCTAGGTTAGCAGAAATAAGCCTCCCAGACAACAATCCATGCAGGAGAATAACAGTTACTTTTACACTAATGATCCTCACTGAAGCCACAGAGGCAGATGGACTCACCATGGAGAGCTGGAAGAATGAGATCAGACCAAGGTAAAACCTTAAGCAACAGCCATCTGTGACAAATTTTAAGTGGCAAATGACACCAAGGGAAAGTAGGAGAAAATGAAAAAACAATAAGAACTCAAGGAGATAGAAATCAAAAATGATAAGAATTGAACAGTCACTTTCACCATAAAGTTCAAAAGCATACCATAGAGACTGTATAGCTCAGTGGTACAGTACCTGATACATGAGACTCTGACTTCTGTCCCCAGCATCAAAATAAACATGACTGCTGAGACATCAAGCCAGTAAAAGTACTTGCAGCCAAGCCTGACAACCAGGGTTCGATCCCCAGAACACATGTAGTAAAAGGAGAAAATCAACTCCTGCAACTTGTCCTCTGACTTCCATCCACGTGCTGTGTGACATGCATGTGCCTCTCACACAAAATAAATAAATGTAATAATTAAACATACAATAATTTAAATGAGAGAAACTATTCTAACACAACTGACAGATGATATACTCTCAAATTATGTAGTTTCCACAAGTCAATGACAAACCAATGATAATGCAATGCAAAAGGAAAATAGGATAAGTATAAGCAATTCACAAAAGGATACTACAAGTAGAGCACATACTATTTTAGGAAAACAGACTCAGGCCTACCAGCAAGCAACTGAGGGGCTAGAGAGACGGCTGCATGGTTAAGAGAACATTCCACCCTTGCAGAGGGTCTGAGTTCTGGTCCCAGCACCCCATTCAGGTGGCTCACAACCTCCAGCAACTCCAACTCTAGAGGGTTCCAATACTGCTAACCTCAGTGGGCACCCACTCATGGGCACAGACACAAACACACACACATAATTAAAATGAAATAGTAAATCACTGAAAAAGTAGAAATACAGATTAAAGAGTGAGATATCATTCCATTGTACCTTACTGGGAAACAGTTGCTCCTATGCAATGTTCATAGTGAAGAGACAGAGCAACTGGCCTTTTAATGATGGGGAAACTAACATACATTGTAGGCTTTGAACTTTTTCAAACATACTTTATTTTGGGGTTCTTATACCTCCCTTCCAACCCACCTACCATGATAGGAGAGAAAAGAGGTTAATGGGAACAGGAGACATTTTTAGACCCAGTACCTTGGAGCAATTCCACTCTTCATTGTCAGAATTCCGGCAGACCCATTAAACAGCAAATCAGCAATTCAGCAAAGGTGACTGCAACCACAGCCGCAGGAACCTGGAACCTCGAAGTGTTCTTTGGAGTGTTTCTGTCTAGGAGCATCTCTAAGCAAAGCGATGAACAGCCAAACAATGGGACGTAATACCAAAACCAAAAAGCCAAGCCTCTGGTTTTGACCTCATATATATAGAGTCTATACTAGGATGCTTATGAATTGGCAAAAACCATGCCCCTGCAAGAGGCAGCTACTCTTCTAGTAAACAAACGTGTTCTCTCACAAATCTGTTTCCAGTGGACAAACACCGCACACCCTCACACAAGTCTGCTTCACACCCCACACTTGGGATCAAAACAAAAACCTGGTTACATCCACTACTTTAGTGTTTTCAGGAGGCAATTAGTAACAGTGATGAAATTTTAGCCAGGTGGCGGAGGCACATGCCTTTAATACCAGCACTCAGGAGGCAGAGGCAGGTGGACCTCTGAGTTCAAGGCCAGCCAGGGAGAATTCCAGGACAGCCAGTGCTACACAGAGAAACCCTATCTTGAAAAACAAAAAGAAAATTAAATGTGCATGAGTATTACCCAACAAAACTATACTTGTGCTGAAGAAATATTTATACAAGTTCCCAAAGACCTACATCCAACACATAAGAACCTAAATACTCACCCATAACTATCCAATAAGTGATAACTCTTCCATCCTGTGGACTATTACACAGTCATTGAAAAGATAAGATGGGCCCATATATGCTGACGTAGGACATATGCAAGGCAAGTACAGCTAATAAATTATCTTCTTTAAGGAAAGAAGGAGAGAAAAAGTACACTCGTATTTACATGAGGAAAAATATGAAAAGATGTACACACAAAGATATATGCCATGGGGCTCAGCAGTTAAGAACACTTGTTTGTGAAAAGAACCCAGGTTCAACTCCCAGCATCTACATGGTGGCTCACAAACAACTGTAACTCCTGCTCCAGGGGGCCCAGTGTCCTCTTCCTTCCTCCAACTGTGTCAGGAAGGCAGGCATGCCAGTGGTGAGCAGACATATATGAGAAATTTAAAAGTTCAAAAAACATTTGGAAGATATATGTCATGAGCATGCTATCTCGGAAACAGACAAATAAGTTCGGGTCTTTGTACTATGTTAGAATTTGTTGAATAATAATAAGTTCACGGGGTATAGTGGTTTAAATGGAAGTAACTTGCCAGATAATGCTACCTACTCTAGTAATCTGGCTAAGGAGAGGGTAGGGTCTTTTATTTTCGTTTTAATTATGAATATTAACTCTATTATTGCATAGTACACGGCACACAATAAATATGCATATGTGTGGATATGTAGTTTAGGAAAGGGTTACAAGTTAAAGAGGCCGCTGCAGAATGTAAGCAGTTTCAGAGGTGGGCTGAGAGACATGCATGTAGAATATGTGAGATCAGGAACCCAGACCAGCTCAGAGTTGTTGCTGTAGAGACCAGGTCTCAGGAGCCGTGGTAGACAACAAAGGCATAGAGCTGAATCCAGCTGCAAGGCAGAAGGGCAGAAGTAAGAGCAGGAACAGCTCCAGATGCTCACAAGTGGGTTTGCGGTCAGACAGGCAAACAGGTGGATGGGCAAACAGCAGTCATGCAGGCTACAACAATAGTGGGGGACCTGGCAACTGAGTTGAATACCCAGGGATAGTCCGGAAGTCTCTGTCAACGCTTGACATATGCAGTGTGTCCAATGACCTGTTGTTGGAGATGTGGCATTGCAGGATAGGAGTGAACCACTTTACAAGGTCCAGGTGAGGGAACGCCATCCTTCCCTGGGCCTAGCATATCAAGTAAGTTCTTGGGTCTAGTTTCCATGATATGATTTTAATATGCCCATGTGTCTCTACACTCTCAATTCCCACCAGAAAATTTATAGCATAACATCCTTTTTATACCCAGGAAAGTCATTTATCAACCTGTGCTATTTGGGTGATGCCAGACAGATGGTGGTGCTTGAAGGTCCACACAGTGGGGGCATAGTCATCCTCAACCCTCAAAATGGAGTAAAAAAGTGCCTCTTAGGGCTGGGTGTGGTGGTACACGCCTTTAATCCCAGCACTGGGGAGGCAGAAGCAGGCAGATCACTGTGAGTTCAAGGCCAGCCTTGTCTCCAAAGCAGGTTCAGGACAGTCAAGGCTAACACAGAGAAACCCTGTCTCAAAAACACAAAAACAAACAAACAAACAAAAACAAACAAACAAACAAACAAAAACAAACAAACAAAAAAGTGCCTCTTAGGGCAAAAGATATCTCAGGGCAAAACATAGCCTGAAAACTCGTTGTTTTTTATAAAATATGGAGTACCTTAAAGCAATGTGGATTGTAGTTATCACAGGGAAATATTTGAGGGAAGAAAAACTACCAGGTTTCTACATCTGTGTTTTTGTATTCCTTGTCTCATTTCCCATCTGCTTGTCTTGAGATATTATTTTGCTAAAATGAAAACAATTCCACTGAAGAAAAAGGGTTGCCAGGCATACCCCATCCCCCCACCCCTCGGTCCAGACATCTCTGGTCACCTGCGCGGAGCAGGGGAGGAAGGCCTTCCTAGCATGTTGGTGGAGCAGTAAGTGAGAGGCGGGGAAATGCAGAGAGCAACCTTGGAAAGGAAGACTTAGCAGAACAAAGGCAAAGGGTTCTGAGACAGAGGGAGAAGGACTAAGTTCAGGCTGAAAGGGAAGAGTCTGTCATGATGATAGAGGGCAAATCTTCGAGGGGGGAGCGAAGGCAGCAGGAACCCCAGCCAGGGCAGGGGCTCACAAGAATGGAAGTCCCAGTTCTTTTAGGGTCTCGATGCCCATGGAGAGAGAGAGAGAGAGAGAGAGAGAGAGAGAGAGAGAGAG
>OU015743.1:32761485-32776485 GCA_907169655.1 Acomys percivali
ATAATAATAATAATAATAATAATAATAATAATAATAATAATAATAATAATAATAATAACCATTTTCTCTAAAAGAAACACTTGTTTACATGTTGTGCTCACATGCACTGCACACAGACTCTTGTGGAGAATCACACCGTCATGCCACTGCAGGGTCAATGAGGTCTGAAGGTTCCCAAGCTCTGTGTCCTGAGGAAACTGAAACTCAGCTAAGTGAAGCAACCATGTGCTGTCTCGTGGCGGGATGGTCTACAACTCAAATAAAGACTCAGATCCATTGTTTCCAGATATTTTGCTTTAGTGACACTGAAGTCACACACTTTCACTTAGGATGCCCTCCCCCAGGTTGACCTAGAACTCACTATGTAGGTCAAAATGACCTGAAACTCCTGAGTGTTTGGACTATAGGTCAAATTATTACAAGAGACTCCTTGTATTGGCTTCAGGCCCCTGACAAATAGCAATTTTGTGGGTAACTTCCTCAAAGGTCTTACTCAACTAGAAAAGCTCTGTCTGCTCTTTCTGTGCCTCAACTCACGAGTGGTGATGGCAGAGATGAAGGCCAGCCGAGCACAGATGTGGAGCCAGGCTTTGAATGCTCACCTGTTCTGTACTGGCAAATGGCCAAAGAAGCCATCAGAGCCCAAAATAAAACTCAAAGACAGGCAAAGTAGATCCCTCCGTTGAGGAGACTTGCTGTGTAAGTCAGCGTTCAAACAGAGGCACAGAACCACACAAGAGACCAGAGGTGTGGCCTCATAACACGGTGAGAGATGTGAAGTAGTCTATGCCAGTCTTGGCTTTCCTTCTGGAGCAAGACCTGAATCTAGTAGGATAGCCTGGAAGGAAAAACAGACATGAAGTGGGCCACAGGCACACATGTGCACTGGAGCCTATCAGGACACATTGAAATCTATGTTGGTTCAAGCTTACATAAGTGACTTACGGCAGATGCTGGTGACCTGCATCATGAAGAGCAACACACACACTGGGGGAGATGTTGATGCAGCCACTGTTCCACACTAACATGACAGCCATCAGATAAACAACATGCCACAGGCCCTGGGCTGGCCTTCCAAAGCTTAACAAGCGTACCGCTGATGCTCCTCCTAATTCTTCCTCGTCTCACAGAAAGATCCCTGCTGGCTGTGCTCTTCTGAAGTCTAAAAGGAAGAAAACTGGGAGAACAGTTCCATCAAGTTGATTCAATATGAACTCTCCACATGAATGCAGCAGAACGGTAACCATAAACATTAGGGGGCCTTCACTCAAGGGTGACTGAGGGGTGCTCCAAGTGAGCAGTTTTCTCAAGACACTGGTAATGTACTCTTTCTTAACCTCCATAACAGGTGCCTGGGAATCCTTGTATTACCATATTCTTTAAGCTATGAATATGTTTTCTGTAACCAGTAGGATATGATGTGTGCTATTATTATGAAAATGGAAGTCAATACAAAGAAGGAGGTATGGAGGACACTGTGGGTCATTCTGAGGAGTCATCGCAGAGAGTCAAAGCTATGCATTACACTCTACAGTTTGGGGCCAAATTCGCCTGATTAGAATATACTATCCCCATTGCTGATAGGACAGTGAACTAGATTATCTTCAGAGTAAAGAATTAAAGGATGTGTTTGCTTTGGTTTTTTGACCAGGTTCTTATTATGTCACCCATGTCAGCCTTGAACTCACAGCCTTCTACCTCAGCTCCTCCAGTGCTGGGATGACATGTGTGTGCTTCCAGGCCCTGCGGATGATGATTTCTATCTTAATGCGCACACTCTTTAATCCAGGAATCACACTTTTAGACCCCTTCCCCACAGTCATGCTCACGTAGCTCACGTGGAGACGGTTCATCACAGCACTATTTGTAAAAGCCAAAGCTGGGAGGCAACATCACCAGGGTTAGAAAAGCACTGAATGTATGTCCACACTGTAGGATGTCTTGAATGCCATGGCTTAGGAACAAAGCTGAAAACAGCTTGAGCCGGACCTGGTGACTCATATCGACAATCCTAACACTCAGGAGTTTCAGGCCATCTTCTCTAACATAAGGAGCTCTAGGTAAGTCTCAGGGAGGGTATGCCAAGTGGCAGGATCCAGAATAGACGATAACCTACCATGAGCTTCTTTTTAAAGCAAGTCGCCCAAAGAAGGCAAATTTATGAAACAAAAAGTGTTTATTTGTGACTAGAGGTGGGACACAGGAACAAGAGCGACTGCAAACATGAATAAAGGATGCTTCTTCTTCTTCTTCTTCTTCTTCTTCTTCTTCTTCTTCTTCTTCTTCTTCTTCCTCCTCCTCCTCCTCCTCCTCCTCCTCCTCCTCCTCCCCCTCCTCCTCTTCCTCTTCCTCCTTCTCCTCCTCCTCCCCCTCCTTTTACTTCTCCTTCTTTTACTTAAAATAAAACCTAATTCAGTTACTTTCTTAGTATTAAAATGCCCTGACAAAGGGCTAGGCGTTGTGGTACACGTCTTTAATCCCAGCACTCGGGAGGCAGAGGTAGGCAGATCACTGTGAGTTCGAGGCCAGCCTGAACTACAAAGCAAGTCCAGGACAGCCAAGGAAACCCTGTCTTGAAAAACCAAAAAAAAATTTAATTAATTAATTAATTTAAAAATGTTTTTAATGCCCTGACAAAAGCAATTTAAGGGGGGAAAAGGTTGTTTTAGCTTACTGTCCATCGTGATGGGGAAGTCTTAGCAGTAGGAACTTGAAGAAGTTGGTCACATCACATCCACCGTCAGGAAGCAAAGAGTGATGAATGCCCCTGCTCAGCTGGCTTTCTCCTTGATATGAGGAGAATTCAAGCCTAGAGAATGGCGCCACCAGCTTTTATGGTGAACTTTCCAGTCTCAATTAACTTAATCAACATAATACTTATAGGCTTGCTTCCAAATGGTTCTTGGTCCTGTTAAGTTGACAATGTTAACCATCACAGATCCTCAGCAAGTAAAGGCACTCGCCAACAAATCTAATGACCTGAGACTGATCCCCAGAACCTACATGGTGGAAGAAGAGAACTAACAGCTGCAAGCTGTCTTCTGACCTCCACATGTACAACACGGCCCGGACACACACCAACCATGCATCATGTGGGCGTGCATGCACACAAAATAACTAAATAAATTTAAAATGTAATGAAAAGAGTCCTGAAGCTCTAAGATCTAGACTTGAGTTTAAAACTCACTGACCAAAAGCAATGTTGAAAGAACTGTTGTTGGCAAAACTCCTCCTTGGGGGGGAGACATAAGCAATCTCTACCCTTCCTTCTAGCATCTCAGGGACAAACAGGTAGATTCCACCAAAGTTCACTCTGGGGACAGAGCAGTGGGTGAGGGATTATGGACAGGAACTTAGGTAACTTTAAAACAGCTACAGTAGAAGGTCTATACCCAACATGGATGAAGATTCCCCTGTGACTGTGTAGATGGAACCCCTTCCCCTAGTCTTTCCCTGCCTGTATCTTCTAGCCCCTCTCTGGGGCTATGTTCAATTAGGGTAGAAATGAATACAACTGACCGGGAGGGGTGGCTGGATACTTAGGTAAGAATCACACAAGCCTCCCTCTGTGAAAAAAAAAAAAGGTCAACAGTCAACAAAGCTATCTAGAATCATCTTTTGCAAATGGGCACAGGTGACCTAATAAGGACGGTGACAGTTTGGCCTGAAGGATAGCCTATGAACAGCTACTGCCTAAATGTCCATACTCTTGGAGGCCCTCTGAGTCCTTTTGAGACACAGGATGTGGGTGGCCAAATATGATCCCAAAGCTATTCCTCTCCCACCACCATCAACTTCTGTGTGCATGTGCGCTTTTGTTGCTATTTGGGTTTTTTGTTTGTTTGCTTGGTTGGTTTGTTTTGTTTTGTTGTTTGAGCCATAGTCTCAAACAAGAACTGTCCTCTTAGACAGTATGTGGGGTGATACTTTCATTTTCAGGGATGTATCCTATACCCTCTCTCATTGCAATCTCCAGTCTCTAACACCCCCAACTCCTGATGACACTAGCCGAAGGAAGATGGCCCGGCATTGGTGGCTTCCCTGACCACTCCAGCTGCCCAAGGAGGAGCAGCTGTGAAAGTGGGCATTGGTAAGGAGAAGCAATTACAGCCTCAACTCAAGGCCCTTCCCCCAGCAACTCTGTACAAGACACCTTTCCAGAGAAAAAGATGCCGGATACACTACTGATTTCTCAACAGGGTCTTGCACAGTGTGATGTCAAACATGTTCCCATGGCCATCAACAGCAAGGCCAGCTTCCTCTCCGTGCTGGCTCTGTGCCAAGCTGACCCAATGGCAGCCTGAAGCCTCAGTTCCTACCAGGAGGTTTGTCCCAGGTTTGGTCTCTTTTCCTATCTGTTCTTCAGCCATTCCCCTCAGCCCCCCAACACACACACACATACCTCCTAATTATGTTCTTTTTTTTTTTTAAGATTTATTTATTATTTACACAGTATTCTGCCCACACGTATGCCTTCCCACCACAAGAAGGCACCAGATCTCATTACAAGTGGTTGTGAGCCACCATGTGGTTTCAGGGAATTGAACTCAGGACCTTTAGAAGAGCAGATGGTGCTCTTAACCTCTAAGCCATCTCTCCAGCCCCCCTAATTATGTTCTTAACATCCATCCTCCTCCCAAAGTGTAAACCACCCAAAAGATAACTATTAGGGTTTCAGGAGTAAGTGAAGTGAGGATCCAGATGGGGTCCAGGGAAGTACAAATGGCCAATAAACATATTTTTTTAAATTGCCCTGCCACACTAGTAACTTTGGAAATGGGAACAAAATAAAATAACCGAAACTGTTTTTAAAAGGGAGGGATAGGACATAGTAACATACAACTTTAATCCTGGCACTCTGGGGGCAGAAGCAGGAGAGTCCCTATGAGTTTGAGTCCAGCCTGGTCTACATAGCCAATTCTAGCCCAACCAGCGCTACATACCGAGACCTTGTCTCAAAAACAAAATCTAGGGGCTGGAGTGATGGTTCAGAGGTTAAGAGCACAGGCTGCTCTTCCTAAGGTCCTGAGTTCAATTCCCAGCACCCACATGGTGGCTCACAATCATCTGTAATGAGATCTGATGGCCTCTTCTGGTGTATAGGCAAAACCTGTATACTTAATAAATAAATAAATATTTTTTTAATCTAAATATATAAATTAAGTTAAATTAGAGATGAGGCTAAGGGTAGTAGAACACGCCTAAAATGGAAGCACCAGTGAGGTGGAGGCAAAAGAGTTGGTGGGGCAGGGCAGGAAGAATAGCTTTGAGGTCACGTTTGGCCACCCACATCTACTGTCCCAAAAGGACTCAGAGGGTCTCCAAAACTATGGACATGCTTTTCTCTCCAGCAGTACTTGAAAGACTTGGCTGGCAACGCACAAAAGCATGCCCTATCCTCACCTCTTCCTCTACTCTCTGTCAAGCTGTGGCGATATCACACGCACACCAAAGGCTGCTGTGGACCCAAGCCAGGACTGGACTGTGAGAGCCAACTCAGACCAGCCTCTGCAACTGACCATCTCAAAACGACCTCAGGATGGAGATCACCGCTCTGCCTCTACTCTGCTTCCTGATGTCCCTCCTGATCTTTAACTTAAAAACAGAGGGTCACAGCTGAGTGTGGTGGCGCACGCCTGTAATCCCAGCACCGGGGAGGCAGAGGCGGACGGATCTCTGTGAGTTTGAAGCCGGCCCGGTCTACAAAGCAAGTCCAGGGCAGCCAAGGCTACACAGAGAAACCCTGTCTCAAAAAATTAATTGATTGATTGATTGATTTTTTTGATTGATTGATTTAAAACAGAGGATGAGGATGGTGTTGGGGAAACAACCCAAGCCCCAGGGCACTGTAGGAATGGCACAGCCAATTAAAACTAACTATGACCTCAGGACAGTGAGTTTGATATTCTCTCTCTCTCTCTCTCTCTCTCTCTCTCTCCCTCCCTCCCTCCTTCCCTCCGTCTCTTCCTTCCTTTCTCTCTTTCCCTCCCTCCCTCCTTCCCTTCCTCCCCCCCCCTTGTTTTCTTTTCTTGCCCAATGCAGTGGCTCTGGTCTGCAATCCTAACAGTACTACAATTCCTATGGTGAAATGGGAAGCAGGCAAGCCTGAAGTCTAAATATGTATCACAGGAGCAGAAGCAAGTGAGATCTTACCTCATCATCAAGGTGGAAGGAAAGAGCTGGCTCCTGAAAATTGACCTCTGACTTCCAAAAACAAATTTGTACACACACATAAACACATACAAGTAAGTAAATAAACATTTTTAAATTAACTATACAAAAAGCTGCTGCCCTACAAATCCAGACCCAGAGTCCAATATCAACCAACTAGACTTTGCCTCTATTTTTATATCTAGAACCAAACCAAAGAGGATAGCTCTTGCCACCAAGCCTGACAACTGAATTTGATCTCTGGGTCCCAAATGGTGGAAAGAGAGAACCAATAAAAGTTAATCATCTGACTTCCACATGCATACACATACACACTAAATACATGTAATAAAATTTTTAATCTGAAATCCAAATTATATATGTTTTGTGCTACATCCAGAGAATTACATTTTGTGATGCTGTGTAAAAATATTTAATCAAACTGTGGCCGGGTGTGGTAGGGCATGCCTGTAATCCCAGCACTAGGGAGGCAGAGGCAGGCAGATTGCTCTGAGTTCGAGGCCAGCCTGGTCTACAAAGTAAGTGCAGAACAGCCAAGATAACATAGTGAAACCCTGTCTTGAAAAGCAAAAAAACAAAACAAGAAAAATAAATAAAGAAGTAATTAATTAAAAAAAAAAACAGTACTGTGCTTGTTTGAAAAGAGATCTAGGCTGGGCATGGTGGTGCACACCTTTAATCCCAGCACACAGGGAGGCAGAGGCAGTGGCTTTCTGTGAGTTCAAGGCCAACTTTGTATACAAAGAGATCCCAGGACAGCCAAGGCTACACAGAGAAACCATGTCTAGAAAAAAGAAAGAAAGAAAGAAAGAAAAGAAAGAAAGAAAGAAAGAAAGAAAAGATATCTAACTATGTAGCCCAGACTAGTCATTCATTCATTTATTCATTCATTTTTAAACTATACCAAAATGAAAAATAATAAGATAAAAACAAAATTTTTCACTTCAAAGTTGAATAAGACAAATCAATAGAAGGAAAACAGGCCAAGAGAAGGCACAAGAATCAGAGACCTACTTTGTTCATATACTCAGGAATTTCATAAAAACACTAAACTGGAAGACATAATACGTACATACAGGACCTGTGCATGCCCTGCTGCTCCAGTCTCTGTGAGTCCATATGGGCACACTTGGTTACGAACAAACAAATAACTGTGGATAGTTTGGGCAAGTGTTATGACTTTGGCGTTCTGGAGACTCTTGAGAGGGATATAAATGCAAAAGCATGCCCCAATCAGCAAGAAGTAGTCTAATTATATCAATGTGCCCTTTCCCCCTCTCCTACCTAGTGTTGGGGGGTTGGAAGGAATAAGAGTGAAGAAGAATGGCAGAAATAGGAAGCCATGAAATAGTCAAAAATCAAGCCACAATCATATAATCTGCAGAGATATTTTGACTTCTTCCTTTCCAGTTTGTATCTCTTTGATCTCCTTCAGTTGTCTTATTGCAGTAGCTAAGACCTCAAGTACTATTTTGAATAGATACGGGGAGAGTGGACAACCTTGTCTTGTTCCTGATTTTACTGGAATTGCTTTGAGTTTCTCTCCATTTAAGTTGATATCGTCAGTGGACTCGCTATAAACTGTCTTTATTGTGTTGAGATACATCCCCTGCATCTCTAATCTCTGTAGGAGTTTTTAGCATGTGTTAGATTCTGTCAAAGGCCTTTTCAGCATCTAATGAGACGATCATGCGTGTGGGTTTTGTCTTTCAGTTTGCTTATATGGTAGACTGCATTTATCAGTTTACATGTGCTTCCTACTTGATCATGGGAGATGATCTTTTTGATGTGCTCTTGAATTTGGTTTGCAAGTATTTTGTTGAGCACTTTGGCACCTATTAGGGAACTTGGTCTGTAATTCTCTTTCTTTGTTGGGTCTTTATGTGGTCTGGGTATCAGGATAAGTGTCACCTTATAAAATGAATGGGCAATGTTCCTTCTGTTTCTATTTTGGCTGTCCTGAAACTGACCAGGCTGGCATAGAACTCACAGAGATCGACTTGTCTCTGCCTCCAAGTGCTGGGATTAAAGGTATGAGCCACCACTGCCATTAAATGACTTCTGATAAAAGCCAACATCCTTCCAGCCCTAACCCCTGTACCAATGGTAAGGACACTGAACTCAAAAAAGGCTTTTATCTAATAGTGGTCCAGACATTTTTCAGTACCGTATTTTATCCAGAATATCTTACACACACACACACACACACACACACACACACACACACACACACACACAACCACATTCTAAAGATTTTCTATTGACTGTCTATCTTGGCAATGGAAAATTTAGTGTTCTTTCTCTCCTTTCAACCACATCCACATTTTGGGTCAATGTTTTTGTTACGAACCATGTGAACAATTATTCACAGTTGGGTACAGTGTTTACATTCCTATCTTTGGACCCGCCCCACTCCTGGAGTTAAGGTTTTCCACATACTCATCATTGTATCAGTCTTGATTGTCACTCTCAATACAGTCACATTCACCAGAGAATATGTTACTTTCTTGGAAATCTCTCTCCTGAGGGCATCCATGGTTCTTGCTCCTCACAAGCAATTCTACTGCTTCCAGCTTTCTCAAAGGCAACAGTGAATTTCCCTCTATGTCCTTGAACAGTGTGGCTGGGAATAAATCTCTGCTGCTTGCTATGAGGGTTAAGATAAATGACTGTGTGTGCACGTGCATGCACAGACAACATGGAAAAGAACACCACCCAACATACCATAGGTTCTAGTCCAACATCAGCTCTCTTCATTCGTTGGTTTTACTCTCTTATTTTTCTGGGTTGCCACGTTTTGCTGAGAAAGCAGTACGTAGGCAATAACTTTTGAAACCTTTTGTTTCCAAAATTGTCTTTACTCTACTTAGAGCCTGGATTGGGGTTTGTCTGGGTACATAGTTCTCATTAGGATTTGTTTTCTTAGACTCCTGCAGAATACGTCTTCCTGACTTCTCCCACCTTCTGCTGTTACAGTCTAGGTTTTTGATGTTGTTCTAACATATAATTCTTGGCACGAGACTGAATTGTTTGTTAAGGTGTTTTTTGGAGTGTTCTCTTGAGCTTTAACTTTTGTTTGTTGTTTTGTTTTGTTTTGCTTTTCAAGACAGGGCTTCTCTGTGTAGACTTGGCTGTCCTAGACTCACTTTGTAGAGCAGGCTGGCTTCAAACTCACAGCTATCCACCTGCCTCTGCCTCTCAAGTGCTGGGATTAAAGGTGTGCGCCACCACACCCAGCCAAGCTTTAACTTTTAAATACACAATTAGAGGGGGGTTTTTGTTTTGTTTTGTTTTGTTTTGTTTTTTGAGAAACTATTGTACTGGGTACCAGCAAATATTACCAATCTGGAAATTTGAGTTCTGTAAAGATATCTATTCTAGCACTCCGGAGGCAATAAGCAGGAGAATTGCTATCAATTCCAAGCCATCAGGGCCCTGTCTGAAAAATAAATGAATAAAAATTAAAATACTTGTGTAACTGGAGACAGCTCCACAATGCTGCCTGCAGCAGGTAAAGGGCTCCTCTCAGAGACCTCCGCCCAGGAGAAGCTGGGATGGTTTGCTTCTCTGCAGAAAACAATTTCAGAATGAGTCAGTCTAGTCTGAAGAGCAGAGCTGGAGTTTTGAAAGCAGAGATTTTAACCTAGATTTAAACACAGAGGTGAATGGAGGAGAGGCTGAGATCCTAGGGCTGTTCTTGGGGTGCACTGGACAGACTTGCTGCTGAGAAAACTATGGGCTACAGAATTGTACAAGGGAGCTTAGTACTCTCCTACTGTAAATGTAGTTTGTAGTCTTGCCATGCAGATGCCAGAAAATTCAGGTATATAGGGGAAAGAAGTTAGACCAGACTTGCTTAGATTTTGTACATTATCTAGCATTTCAGTTTAGAGTATGAATATGCATGTGTGGTATGTAGTGTGCATGTGTGTTATACAAGTGCACATATGTGCGAGTATTACCCATGTATGTGTGTTATATGTGCACATGTGTGAAAGTTGCTGGTACCTATGTGTTGCACAAATGTGTATGTGTTATTCATTTTCACGTGTTGTACTTGTGCATGTACTGGGCATGTTCATGAGTGTTCGGGTGTGTATGTGTGTTAGGGTGTTTTTCTCTGTCTCCTAACTCCACTGTCCTCACTGGGAATCAGTAAAATTTCAAAAGCAATCTTGACATAGTTCCCTTCCTGTTCTTTGGTTCCTTTCCTTAATGATCAGCCTTGTTAAAACTTTCTCCAAGTCAATTTTGGGGAGTAGAAGGCTTAGTGGTAGAGTGCTTGTGGGCATGTGTGTGCTAAGGGAGAGAGAGACACCTTGTTTTCCCACCCTTCTCTTGAGCAGGTTTAAATCAGGGTGAATAGAAGAAGCAAGACCTGTAAGGTAAATAGGCAGAAGCCTCTGAAGAAATCTAGTCACTTCCGACACGGGAAAGAATCCTATTGCCCAACTGAAACCTAAGAGACCACATCCGTGCCTCTCCCTCAGTTCCCATTCTGTAAACAAGACCATCTTCCTGAAAGAGCTGGCTCTGCTCTAGCTTTGAAGGTGTTGTGGGGGTGGGGAGACTAAGCATGACCTCAGCCGTGTATATAGCTCAGGGCTCCTCACTTTGTCACTAGCATCGGGTATCCCTCTCATCTGGAACCCAGATAGCACTGCACTCAGTCAGCCTTTCTCCTCTATGTGTCCCCACCTGTCAATAGAGTTGATAAACAAGACTTAGGCTTTGTATGGTGTGTACTCCACTAATCCCAGCACCTGGGAGGCAGAGACAGGAGGATCAGGATTCCTAGGTCATCCTGTGCCAAATAACAAGTTCAAAGGCAGCTTGAGCTACATCAAACCCTGCCTCAAAAGAAAAAAACCAGCAGGGGCGGGCAGAGGGAAGCCCATATGGCCTTACCCTACACAAAGATCGACAGGCAATTAAGGAATTCTGAGAGCAGGAAAAATAGTCTTCTTTAGGGAGAGCACAGCAAATGGTCAGCCTCAAAAACATACATGCAAGTAATATTTTGCAGGCTAAGTAGGCTGTACTTATATTTTAGGACTATATATGTATCGGTATACATATACATATACATACATACATACATACGTACGTACGTACGTACGTACATAATATGTGTAACAGCAATATGAAAATAGGCTGTGTTTTTGAAAGATAACAAGGAGAATTATATGGGAGGGGGTGGAAAGTTAAGGGGGAATTTTTTTTTTTTTAAGAAAAGAAGAGTGGCCTGGAGAGATGGCTCAGGGTCTAAGAGTACTTACATAAGACCTAGGTTCAGTTCTCAGCACCCACACGGCAGCTTACAACCATCTATAAATCCAGCTTCGTGGCAACTAAGACTCTTTGCCAGGCAGTGGTGGCAAGGGCCTTTAATCCCAGTACTCAGGAGGCAGAGGTAAAGCAGATCTCTGTGGCTTATGTGAGGCCAGTCTGGTCTACAGAGCAAGTGGCGGGACAGCCAGTACTTCACAGAGAAACCATGTCTCGAAAAACAAGGAAGAAAAGAAAGGAAGGAAGGAAGGAAAGAAGGAAAGAAGGAAGGAAGGAAGATGAACAAAAGCCCATTGGTTGCATGTTTATATAACAAAGGCCTACATGCACCCACTGCTGTCTGTGGTCCTCTAAAAGGCTGCAGTGCCTCATGGAAATTTAGGCAGACAAAGGAGTCTGACAAATGGAGGAACCACGAAACTTCCTGCGGGGTGACTGGAACAGAGACGTCTGTTCCTGGGTCCTTGTGCACCACTAGCTATACCTGGAGAAAATGCATCTAACTCAATAAAAGAGAAGAGACAGGAAAGCTTAGGAACTTAGACTTACCTAACTGTTCACTTAAAAATGTTATTAGTTGGCTCTCTCGTCCACGAACTGTGGTCTGATCCGATAGGCTGTAGGGAAATGTCAGGCTCTTAGAGCCTCTGCACAGATGCACCGATAGGACCACAGGGCCATGTGCACAGTCTTTGCTCCGATCCTGGTTGTCAGTGGCTGGATGCTCCAGGGAGGGAGGCCTGTTCTTAGTATGTGGTTTCCAGGCAAATCTGGCATGAGCAGTTTTCCCACCCCCAACCCTTTTCTCTCTTTATCCTCCCCCCTCCGTACTTGTAAACTATCTTCCCATCCGTCAGAAGTGTCTTCCTTTCAGACAGAGAAGTGTCAGAGAAGGCAAGTGCCCCTGGGTTGAGGAAACATTTTTCTTTGAGTCATTAAGCATGGAAAGAGGTAATTTTTTAAATAAGGTCTCATTCTTTAGCCCAGGCTACCCTGGAACTTTATGTAACCCAGGCTATCCTCAAGTTCATGGCCATCTTCCTGCCTCAGCCTTTCAAGTACTGGGATTACAAATGGGAGCCACTCTACCACACCCAGCTGAGGTTGGGTTTTTGGGGGTTTGTTGTTGTTGTTGGGTTTTGTTGTTGTTGTTGTTGTTGTTGTTGTTTTCTCTTGCATGAAAGATCCTCTTTTTCTGGAAACCTCAAGGTCATAACCAAACTGGGAAACCATGGTTGAGCACTTCAGCTTGGTGTCTCAATAGCAATGTGTTGGGGATCACCTACCTGGCCTTTGGAACAGCTCGTTAGACTATTCAGACACCTAATGTTCATACATATTTGTGAGGTACATTCCTATGATGATACATGTTCATCACATGCAATGAACAAATCATGGCTATCCGTGGACTGGAGGTTTTAGCTCTGCGGACAGAGCCTAGCATGCAACAGTTCAATGCCAAGTACTCTCCAGAAGAAAATTAGGAAAGAGGAGAGAGAGATGGATGGGTTTGTGTGGGTTCTAGGGAAAAGGGAAAAGGAGTTATTGGATAGGAACCAAAGACAAGCTATATCAGCTTTGTGGATTTGTCGCTTTATTCCCCAAGTTCCATTTCACATTTTATAATTTAAAGAAGGCCTTTCTTGCATTTGAGAGGCAAAGGCAGGCAGATATCTATAAGTTCAAGGCCAGTCTGGTCTACAGAGTGAGTTGCAGGACAGCCAAGTCTACACAGAGAAACCCTGCCTCAAAAACAAAAACAAAGAGCCGGGCATGGTGGTGCACGCCTTTAATCCCAGCATTTGGGAGGCAGAGGCAGGCAGATCACTGTGAGCTCGAGGCCAGCCTGGTCTACAAAGTGACTCCAGGACACCCAAGGCTACACAGAGAAACCCTGTGTCAAAAAAACAAAAACAAAAACAAAGAAAGCCTTTCTCAATCCTGGTATATACAAGGCATTTCCTTTGTATATACAAGGTGTTTCCTTTGTATTAACCAACATATATTTATTATTGTTTGGGGCAACCAATCCAGGCACTCTGAAAAACACTTTTTAAATCTCATTTGCTACTCACCAAGACCTTGTGGCAAGAATTATTGATGCCTTTATTATACAGAAGAAGAAAACAAAACCAAAAAGATTGAAGAGTGCACCCTCAGTAACACAGCAACCTGGAGCCTAGTCCAGGACTGACTGCCTTCTGGCAGGGCCTGAGCTCTGACTGCTCTGTGCAGGCTCTGTGTTGGAGGTCTCAGTGGCTTTGAGTGAGGCCCTATCTTGGTTTGTCCTCACTGAGTCATCTTGATTGAGTTATTTAGTTTCTCAGAACTGAGATACCAGAAGAACTAAAGTTGGATTTCAGGGTTACCAGGGAAAAAGTTAAGAAATAGACCTACAGGAGACAATCTGTCCAGCTGCAGAGAAGAGCCCCAGCAGAGATAGCGTTGCCTAGTGATTGACCCAAAGGGTCCCACCTGAGATAGAGTTGATAAGAGAGCCAGTTTTATGGCCACATTCCTTTCTGTCCACCAGAGATAGGATTAATAAGAAACCAGTCACTTACCTGGACAAAGAAGTGAACAAAGAGAACAAAGAAAGCTAAGCCATGGGTGGTCTTGGCACCTTTTTCTGTGGCCTGTCACCTTTAGACATTAAGCCACCTTATGTTACTCAACCAGTAGGCACTTGCCAGGTTGGAACTCCCCTGTTTTAGGGCACTGGGAGGGATAGAAACCTATAAATTTACCCTCAGCTCAGAGATCAAGGCTCTTTCTGGATACCACTGGGTTGGTGACCGTCAGAGCCCGACTCAAGTAGGAAAAATTAAAGGTCCTCATGTGTATTGTATCGGTATTGAGTCCTGGTGGTCTTTTTGGGGGGGGGCTCTCAGATCTGGGTACAGCAGAACCTGTCTCCTTAAAACATGGTAAAATGAGAAGCGTCTGTCAAGACTCGAGCAGGTGGGAGGGGCAGGAGAGATGGCTCAGCAGGTATGAAGACCTGCAGAGGACCAGGACGCTGTTGTTAGCACCTGCACAGCAGCTAACAATTGTCTGCAATGCCAATTTCAGGGGAGCTGGCATCCTTTTCTGGTCTCCTCAGGCATTGTCTGGTATGTACATGCAGGTAAAGCAACTATACACATTTTTTAATGTATCTTTAAAAAAAAAAAGATTTACAGTGGACAGGTCAGATGGTTCAATGAGTAAAGGTTTTTAATGTCACCAAGTCATGGCACCAAGACTGATGACAAGAGTTCTATGACACAAAGTACATGGTAGTAGAGAAACAACTCCTGAAAGTTGTTCTCTGGCCTCCACACAGGTGCCATAACACACACACACACACACACACACACACACACACACACACACACACTTGGAAAACTTGCTTTCTCTCCCACCACCTATCAGGTTCTGAAGCCAGTTATGTCCGGTGTTCTGCTGCCTCATCCCCAGGGCATTTGGTACTTCCAGGAGGTTCCAAGAGCTGGGAGGTATGAAATGGAAACACAAGTGCAATCTCCTCCCACCTGGTCC
>OU015743.1:32776885-32816968 GCA_907169655.1 Acomys percivali
CCCCCTACTTCACTGCTTCATTTCCTACTCAACTGGTAGCTGATATTGGTCTCCCCTCCTTGTGACAGGCAAAAGGTTTCTCCGTCCTGTCTCAGTGGAAGCCATCTTTGATTTAAACTGAAACCAGCCCCTCTTCTTTACCCCTGAAAAGTCACGTAGGAAAGCACCCAACCCTGTTCTAGAAACCTGGGTTGAAATGCCCCATGTTCTTGGCGCTTATAGCCTCCTTGCTTGCTTCCCCTGCAACCAGGATGTAGTTTTTCTGCGTTGTCTTTAAAACCTCCCTGTAATACGCTCTTCAAGGGCTGCTCTGTGAGACATGCAGCCGCAAGCCAGCTTAATACAGATTCTCAATTCGAACTTTGGTCTTGTTGAGTGGTCTTTGGGTCTTTATACCCAGAAGCACACCTGAGTTCTCCATCTCCTCTCACCACACTCTTACTAGTTTGTCCATACCCGCTCCATTTCTCTCCAGCCTCCTAACAAGATCGCGGGACCTGTCTCTAAACCTAATGCAAAACTCAGCCAGCTCAAGGGAGCCACCTAGCTTCATTACAGATGCTTTAGGTTCTACCAGGCTGGACACAGGCTATGATGTAATGTTGAGCAAAGCACTCAATGGCCTTCAAAGCTGGCCAAGGCCGAGCTTCCCCTTGCCTCATACCCTGTAGGAGTTTGTTTGTTTGTTTGTTTGTTTTTGTTTGTTTGTTTTTCGAGACAGACTGTCCTGGACTTACTTTGTAGACCAGGCTGGCCTCAAATTCACCTGCGTCTGCCTCCCTGAGTGCTGGGATTACAAGCGTGTGCCACCATATTTGGCTTTTTTTTTTTCTTTTAACTATTATCTTTTTAAGATGTATTTATTTATTTTACATATATGCGTGTTCTATCTGCATGTATACCTGCATGCCAGAAGAGGGCATCAGATCCCAGTATAGATGGTTGTGAACCACCATGTGGTTTTAGAGACTTGAACTCAGGACCTCTGAAGAGCTCTTAACCGCTGAGCCATCTCTCCAACCACTGCAGGATTTCTTAGAACTCCCCTAATACAGCTGCAGCAGTCCCACATAGTAAAGCCTTCAGTGTAGTTCTGAACCTGAGAAAGTACTCTTGACAAGTTGACTGGAATTATTCCTATAGGCAGTAGAGTTCAAGTACCATAGGGAGGCCAAAGCTAAAGCAAACATCCCCTCTCCTGACTCTCAGCTCTATCTCTGTGACCTTGAGTCCCTGACTCCTCCCCTGACAACCCACCTAGGGAAGGAACCAAGGAGCCAAGGGGCCTCTGTCATGACTGTGGAGGTGTGTCTGAAATACTCCAAAGAGGACGATAACCCTACCATGAGGTCTTTTAGTTCCAGGCATCCCTGGAACCCCTTCCATTTCTGACATCCTCACCCCATCCATATAATCCCTCCCCTCCAGTCCCAATCTGGTCCAAAGGCTAGCTGGACTCTCCTGACCTCTGACCTTCACCAGGCCGCTAAGTCTTACTCTTCCACCCCATGTCTGGATTTTCCCATTACTGATATCTAGCCTTCTCTGACCTTACCTTCTGTCGAGCTGTCCTTGCTCACCCACAAACTTACTCCAACCTTGGTCCCTGATCCCAGGCATGTCTTTGACTGCAGTCCCATCTGGAAGCTCAACCTCAGGATATCCTGGTCTCTCCCCATCCCCACATGAGCCAGAACCTTCGCCTTCTTCTTTAAACTAGTAGGAGCTTATGCCTCTACCATTGGCAATCAAGGAGCCCAGATGTCTTCAGCACTCCCTGCAGCACTTCCACACAGGTAAATCATGGAACGAAGATGACCACAAAAGACAGCGTGGAAAAATGAAATGTGCTGATCAGGCCATCAGAAGGGCGAAAGGAAACTGACTGAGTTTGAGGGCCTTTGCAGTACTACCTGTTCATATTTACTGAGCATCTCATGAGCTCCAACCCCAAGATGAAAAATGGACTCCTGCCTTTGTTCAGAGAAAACAGATGAGTAACCCCAATTCCTTTGAGAAACTTTAGAATTTTTTGCATGTATGTATGAATGTTTTGCCTGCACATATGCCTCCATATCGCGTTCATGTGTAGTAGCCGCAGAAGTCAAAAGAGGGCATTGAATCCCCTGAACCTAAGTTACAGATGGTTATAAGCCACCATGTGGGAGCTGGAAATCAAAACTGGGTCCTCTGAGAGAGCAGCCAGTGTTCTTAACCTTCTCTCCAGCCACAAACACGATTTCTTAAAGTCTTTGGAGGTGAAGAATACTACAATACTACTTAAAGGAGACAGGCCAGATCCCCCCAGGAGACAATGGTTATACATGGGTAAAGCTGAACTCAACACACTTTCACATATGAGCGACATAGGAGCCTCCTGCCTGTGAGAGGTGTTGATGAGGCTGTGCCTGCAGAGATTGTTCTAGCAGGAGTAAAGTCACTGTCCCACAGCCAGTTGGTGAGGAGGGGACCCCCACTCTACCACAGGAACCACCAGCTACTCTACGCACACACGTTTTACTCTATGGCGCAACCAAGATATTGTCACATAGACAAACATGGGACAGAAATTTTTATTGGAAATGGCTGCCTGTCCGGTGGATTGATAGCTGCTGTGTTTGGGTTTCCAAAGTTACTGTTGCTCGCTGTCAAACTGGAAGTGCCAAGAAGGCAAAAGTTACAGCTGCGAGTCTTGCTCCATCCTTGGTTCAGCTGGTATACCCAGTGGGCGCATCACCCTCCTGTGATGCTGGTCACAGGGTAAAGAGGATTTTCATGCAGTAGGCCCAGCTTCCCAAATACACTTCATTCATTCATGACACCTAAAGGGAAGAAGATCCTCAACTCCATCACAAGGCTGCCTGGTGGCCTGGTGTTTCAGAAGCACCTGACTGGTGTTTTCAGCAGGCATTGCAACATTCCCCAAGATGGGAAAGCAGTCTCATGAACTCAGATCACAGGACAAAGAGCTACTAGACAGCCTGCTGGAATGTGCTGAGCAGTCAGGGTAGTGTTCTAAGGAGAGGGTCCAGCCAGTGAGGACTCATGTCTTATGCAAGCCCCAGTCCTTTATTCTAATGGTCGGGTCAGGCTACCGGTGTGACAATGATGATTACCCAGATGGCAGGTCAAAGATGCACGTGTTCAATAGAAATGGTGATATTGTTCCTCAGGGAAGTATAAAGGCAGTTCGTGGAGGGCTATCAGCACCTCCTCAGAAAGCTGGTGTGGGCCGTAGAGACAATAGTCACTCATTTCTCCTGATCCTGTCACCTCCCTCCCCAAATCAGATAGTATCTGTCCATAGCCATACTGTACAACACACACACACACCCCTACCATACACACCACATACACCATACACACACACACACACACACACACACACACACACACGAGAGAGAGAGAGAGAGAGAGAGAGAGAGAGAGAGAGAGAGAGAGAGAAAGAGAGAGCGAGAGAGCACATTGGCACAATATTCTTTACTTTGAGGAAGAGAGATTGCTCCCAGGTAATTTTCAGAGGCTTAACAGACTGTAAGAGATGTGTGAAAGGCAACACGATGTTGTGCTAAAAACTCCTTGCGAACTAGGCCACAGTTAACAAGAATCTTGAGGAATTCATGGCGGAAATTTTGCCCAACAAAGGCATAGATGATGGGGTTGAGACAACTGTGAGAAAATCCCAGGATCTCAGTGATATACAAAGCCTGGTCAATGTCACCGCAGCGCTTGCAGGTGTCTTCAATCAAGTGGGCTCCTAAGAGAGTGTCCGAGAGCAGAACCAGGTTGTAGGGCAGACAGCAGAGCAAAAAGACAAACACAACAGCAAAGATAACCCACATAGCCCTGTGCTTCTGCCCCATGCGAGCCTTAAAGAGCGTGCTCATTGTCAACCCGTAGCCAACCAGCATGATCAGCAGTGGCAGGAGGAAGCCGAACGTGTGGGACAGGCCACGCAACATTAGCCGAAACTTTGTTGTGGCTTCACCCAGGACCTCATAGCAGATTATTTCAGAACTGTATGGCTTATACGCCTGGCAGAAGATGGAAAAGGGCAGAGATAGAATCAAAGATAGACCCCAAATGCCCAGACATATAAACTTAACCAAGTGGCACTTTTGAGCCAGTGTGCGTGTAGCATGGACGATGGCCAGGTATCGGTCCACACTGATGCAAGCCAGTAGTAAGATACCACTGAAGAAGTTGACTTCCTTCAGGAGTGAGACCATCTTGCATAGGGGTGTGCCAAAAATCCAGCCTTTCAACTTGGAGACAGCCCGAAAGGGCAGGGTCAATGAAAAGAGAAGGTCAGTAATTGCTAGGTTGAGGATGTAGACGTCAGTGACAGAGCGGCTCCTTCACCAGTGTAAGATGACCAGCATCACCAGCGAATTTCCCAGCAAGCTCAGCAGGGACACCAGTGCATAAAAGACAAGTAAAGTCTGCCTGTTGGTTATTGGAACTCTCTTACAGGGGCTGAAATAATCTCCAGTGGGTGGCATTCCGGTGGTATTTCCAAATTCTTTCTCAAAGTCATACCACGTCATATTATCAGGAGCAGTCCAGAAGAAATATTCAGCCTTGGCCATGGTTTGATCTAGGTGAAAGTTTAGAAGGAGAGAGATATGACTTAGTAAGCAAATTCAAACATCATGAATGTTGTGGGATAGCATTAGCTTCTCGGTTGCTTTGACAACCAGAGGTCACCCCCTTTGCCTTCAACTTGAACTTCTGTCTAAGTCATGGGAGACTCAGTCTGAGTGTGGGATAAAGTAAAACCCATGGAAGATACCACTGCCTTCAGGTGGCTCTATAATTTTCAACTCTATGCCCTCCCCTCTATCTTGCTGCCTTTTAACCATCTTTGTCCTCAGCCAACCCCTGCATTCAGATGCAGCCACCAGGTCGATCTTGTATACTTAGGGAAGATCCAGCACACAGCAAAACTGAAGGAAGTAAGATGTATCCAGACGTCCCTTCCTCCCTTATTTCTTATATGTGTCCTCTCATTATTGTTTGCCCTTTTTTTAAAAGACTTATTATTGTAGGCTCAATTTTCTTAACAATTATACTTTATCATGAACTCACTAATAGAGTGTGCCTCACTTACAACTCGACTAACCCAAACAATAGGAAGAGGAGATTAAAGAACACAATAATGAAACCTTAAAGATATCAGTTTCAAGGAATGATTCTCCCGACATAGTCAGCAGGCCCTCAGCAAACCCACAATTCAACCAAGGTTGCTGCTGGAACCTGGAATGTCAGCTGAGGCCCAGAGCCTCAGCCTGTGCACCAAGCCTTGGAGCTTTCCCTGGAGCAGTTCTCTCTAGGACTGTCCCTTGAAGTGTTGATGAACAGCCAAAACAATCCCAAGTCCTCTCTCTAAAGTCCTTTGTTTTAGGCTTTTATATTTATATATATCCTCTCAGAGTCTCTACTAGGATGTTTTCAGCTGGCAACATCCAAGATCTCCCATGAAGTGGTTCAACTTCTAAGTGGGAAAACATCCTGCTCTCTCACAAGTCTGTTCCCCATCCCACACTTGGGATCAACACAAAAACATGTTTATCTCTCATACATATTATTTTCTGTTGCATTTATCTGTGTAAGTGCATGTGTACTTGTTACAGGGGCTTTGGTGCCATTGTCTCCATGGTAACCTTGACTGGGACCCTCGATCCCCACAGGTTTCCATGTATCCACTACAAGTTGTGGGAAGATAAAGGCACTCTCCCTGGCTTCCAGGCCTTGGGTTTCTATGGCAGGTGCGGTCACATCCCCACACCTTAGGATGCTCTCTCCCTGCCAGCATTTGCATCTTCACAGATGACAAAGGCTTAAAGGGGAGCAATCAACACTGAGCTGGGGAATTGTCCACCTCAGCCACTAACAGGAGAGGAACAGAAGCAAAGGCTGGGAGGACTGTGGCCACAGCCATCTAGGAAGTCAGAGATGAGAACTCACAGGGAGCAGGCAAGAAACCATTTATCAGACGTCCCTGAGCTCCACAGAAACCAGTGTATTTTCTAAAATAAAATTGAACCAAGGCTTCCTGCCCCAACAAGTGTACTGACACACGGGATGGCTTCTTACCTGAACTCACAGGGTGGAGATGAGAAAGCATTTACCAGACGTCCCTGAGCTCCTCAGAAACCAGTGTATTCTCTAAAATAAAGTTGAACCAAGCCTTCCTACCCCAACGAGTGTGCTGGCACACAGGGGTGGCTTCCTACCTGAGGCACCAGCTGGGTGTGATCTGTGTGTGCGGGAGCCTGCAGCTCAGAGACCAGAGCGGCTGAACAGTTGAAGGAACTGGATGAATAAAGAAAAAAGAGAGAAATCACACCAGACCATACCTCCCCTCGGAGCCCCACCCACATCTACATTTGGGAGCAGATTGAGTCATGGGACCCCGCGGCATCAGAGATTCCGGGGAGTTCCGTCTGCTAAGATAACAGGGTGAGCTGCTCTCCAAATCCTCCTCTCCATACATGATCAGTCTCATCACCGCCAGTTTCTTGAATTTGTCCACAGGCACTATACACAAGTTTCCTAATAGATTACCTTGGAAAGTTTCCAACTTCCCTGAGGTGAGTAAGTTGACATTCTACAGCAGAAGTTTCAGAAGTCCATGGTGGGAAAGACATACGGAGTCTATAAGGAGAATTTATGGTAACGCTGGTGGGAGACAGTGAGATGTCTACGAGTAAGCTGTGTTTTGGACAGCAAGCCAACATTTATGTTGGTGCTGGACTAGAACTCAGGACCCAATTGCATGCTGGGACAAGTACCCTATCGCTGAGCTATATCTGCAGCCCTAATGTTTGTTTCTGTTTTTTGTTTTGTTTTGAGACAGAGTCTCTCATAGTCCATGCTGGCCTTAAACTCTATGTAGCTGATAACCATCTATCTTCCAAACATTGGGATTACGGGTGTTTGTTTGTTTGTTTGTTTGTTTGTGTTTGTTTTTTGAGACAGGGTCTCTCTGTGTAGCCTTGGCTGCCCTAGACTCGCTTTGTAGACCAGGCTGGTCTCGAACTCATAGAGATTCGCCTGCCTCTGCCTCCCTAGTCCTGAGATTAGGGATTACAGGTGTACATCACCGTACCCAGCTATACATACATCATTGTCACTTATATTATGAGCATCTTTAGGGTCATGTGGTAGAGATTTGGAGGAAAAATATTTTTCTTTTTACATACCGTTTCCAGTTATCATTTGTTTGAGTAGCACTGAGGTTTGGGTGACGACCACTCTTTCCCTGGAATTTATCAGAAGACCATTGGTGCTGTGGAGCCCAGTGAAAGACCAAGGTGGGGGTGATGTAATGTTGCTCCCCATTTGGCACTGAAGGACTGCTCTTTTGGGAAGCTGCCTGAGAACCCCTGAACAGCTCACAGCTAACCCCTGACTTTATTCCTCAGGCGCAGTGTTCTGTGTTGTTTTAACTACCAACTTAACACAGTCTCAGAAGGGAATCCCAACTGAAGGATTTCCAGGATCAGATTGGCCTATGGGTGTATCTGTGGGAGATTGTCTTGATCTCTAATTGATGGAGGAGGTCCCAGCCCACTGTGGGAGGCACATCCCTAAGCAGCTAGTCCTGGTCTGTATAAGAAAACTAGGTAGCAGCCAGGCACGGCGGCACATGCCTTTAATCCCAGTACATGGGAGGCACAGACAGGTGTATTGATGTGAGTTCAAGGCCAACCTGGTTTACAAAGTGAGTCCAGGACAGCCAGGGCTACACAGAGAGACCCTGTCTCCACAAGACCCCCTTTCCATCTTTGGATCTGCCCTCTGCCAGGAAACATAGCAAGTGGTTGCCAAGGGCTGTAAGAGAAATGGTGTTTCTCGTGTGACTCACGGAGCAGACAGCACCACTAAAAAAAGGGCTGAGACATTCAGCCACGTACTCATACCTAAGGTATGTCTGAGAGCTTCACATCCATGCATCTGAGCTGGTCGTCTTGGCTGCCCTTGCTCCTGCCCAGGCAGCCATCTGTGCTGTCTGTGTGAACCTGTGAAATCCTGCCCCTTGCATAAATGCCAACTTTTCTTTCTTTCTTTCTTTTGTTTTGTTTTGTTTTGGTTTGGTTTGGTTTGGTTTGGTTTGGTTTTTCAAGACAAGGTCTCTCTGTGTTACGCTGTCCTGGAGTCACTTTGTAGACCAGGCTGGCCTCAAACTCACAGCGATTCGCCTGCCTCTGCCTCCCAAGTGCTGGGATTACAGGCATGCGCCACCAAGCCTGGCTATAAATGCCAACTTTTCATAACTACTGGTGCCTATCATCGTGACACTGGAAAATGTGGTGGCCTCCTCCAGGCAAGAGGGCTAGAACTCCAGCTCAGTCGGTTCAGTGTTTGCCTAACATTTAGAAAGGCCTGGGTTCAATACCCAGCATAGCATAAAATTTGGCTTTGGGGGGGGGGTGGGAGGGGGGGCATCTGGAAAGGTGACTCAGCATGTTGCATGAGCATAACAATCTGGGTTCAAGCCCTCAATTCCCGTGTAAAGCCTGGTATAGCCAAGTGCACTCCTCTAATCCTGCCTAGCACTAGGATGTGGGTCACAGAAACAGAAAAAATTAGGGCTAGGGCTTGGAGACAGCTCCTGGGGCAGAAAACACTGACTGAGGACTCAAGAGGAAACCGCGAGACCTAGACTGTAAAGTGCCCCCGAGAAAGTACCCCTACCTTGGAGGCCCTCCTATTCTTGGAGTTCTTTTCTCTGCAATAAATCTACATTCTCTGAGACCATGTGGAACTGCTAGGAAAAGAGAATTTCCCACCACATGGGGGCAGCAGTCAACAGTGAACCCCTCCCACTCCCCGCAAGGGAAGCTCTGAGAAGAAGAGGGTCAAGTCCTGTCTAAGACTCGGCTCTAAACTAAGTATGTTGGTGCACACCTATAATCCCAGCGTTCGGGAAGCAGAGGCAGGGGAATCACCACAAGTTTGAGGCCAGCCTGAGCTACATAGTAAATTCCACGTCAGCCAGGGCTGCATAGCAAGGCGCTGTCTCCAAAGACCAAACAATAGATACATACATAAACAAACAGGTTCAGGGCCCAGCACCCACACTGAGCAGATCACAACAGTTTGTAAATGCAACTTCAAGAGATCTGGCCCCTAAGGGCTACTGACTCACAGGGTACACAGGCATACATACACACAGGCAAAATACCTAAGTACATGACATAATCAAATTTAAAATAGCCCGGCGGTGGTGGCGCACTCCCTTAATCCAGGCCCTTGGGACACAGAGGCAGATGAATCTCTGAGTTTGAGGCCAGCGTGGTCTACAGGGTGTCAGGATAGCTAAGACTACACAGAAAAACCCTGTCTTGAGAAACCAAAAATAAAATAATAAAGCTTAAACTAAGTAAGATCTACCAGTTTTAAGTTCTTTAAATATAGTTCCCGCTTGCTTTTCCTAAATCCTCTGTTAAGCTGCTTCACCACTCTTGTAGGTTTTAATGATTTAATGATTGGGGAAAGGGCTGGATCCGCGGTGCAGCCCAGGAACAAAGAGGAAACAGCCCCTCTGGATGAGCACGGTGGAGGCAGCAGCCTTTTCAGAAAGATGGAGCTGGACGGAGGATCTACGCCTGAAGCGTCTCTCAGCTCGTGGTTGGGAAAAGCATTTCACTGGAGAAGGAGAACAGCACAGGATATAATAAGACATAAAGCTTTCCCACTTGAGAGGGCAAGCCAGCCCACCAACGAGTCCCCCGCGCTCCATTTCCCACTCACAGCCGCTCCCAAGGATATGAAGCACAGTGTTCCCAACAGGGAAGTGGGATCTATTGTAAGAGAACACTCAGTACCACGAAGATGACTGTGACAGATGCAGCCTGGATGCCAGGCAACTGGCAACGTGCGGGAGTCTCCGTGCTGTCCTGATGTCGTCTTTAACGCTGTCTTAAGCTGTGGGATTTCTCTGCCAGAAGGATTGCAACACAATAGGGCTCTGTGTTGGCTTCACGCATGCACGCACGCACTTAACACATAAACATCTGTCCACATCTTTCCGGAAGAATCGACTTCGATCTGGAGGTCAGAGTGGAAGATTGTTTCACCTCTCTCCCTGTGACATACCCGTGGCCACAACAACGAGGACGGAGAGCAAATATGTGGCCTGAGATGAGCCCGATGCAAGCAAAGGTCAGGGTGTTTGCTCAACGCAAAGTCTGTTATGTCATCTTGTGGTGATTGATAGACATTTGGCTACCACAAATGACAATATCGTCTGAGGACCCAAACAAACATACACAGAGGGAAGACAATCTGAGAAAATGATCAGAAATCAGAGACATACAGGCAGGTAAAACACCAATGCACATAAAATAAACAAATAAATAATTTTTAAAAGATTTATTTACTGCATGGAGGATGTACATCTGGAGCATCTCTCAGCTCAAGGCCAGGAAAAGCATTTCTCTGGAGTAGGAAAGAGACACAAGATATGACAAGAAGTGAAGCACACACACAGAGAAGAAGTATATATGTATGTCACCTGCATGTATGTCTGTGCAAGGATGCCAGAGTCCCCTGGAACTGGAGTAATAGACAGATGTGAATTCCCATATGGGTGCTGGGAATTGAACCTGGGTCCTCTGGAAGAGCAGCCAGTGCTCTTAACCGCTGAGCCATCATCTCTCCATGCCCCTACATGTTTCCTTTATAAGTTGCCTTGGTGGTGGTGTAAATGTCTCCCACAAATGACAGTGCTGACACTAGGTAGGAGGACAGGCACCAGAACCAAACTCCCAGGTGCAAAATCCAGCTTTATCTCTCAGGCCACTTGACCTAGGCCTCAGTTTTCTCTCATGTGTAAAATGACAATAAACATAGCCAAAATGGCACATGCATTGAGTTCCATCACTTAGGAAGGAGAGACAGGTGGATCTTTGTGAGTTCAAGGTCAGTCTTGTCTACAGCATGAGTTCAGGACAGCCAGGGTTACATAGTAAGAAGTCCTTCAGAAAGAAGGAAAGAAAGAAAGAGAGAGAGAGAGAGAGAGAGAGAGAGAGGAGAGCACAGCCTGACAAGAAGGCTCAGAGTTGACAGAAGCTCATTCCACCAAACTGATCTGAGTCTGATCCCTGGGACCCACGTGCTAGAGGGAGAGAGCTGACACCCGCAAGTCTGACTTCCACAACATGTGCATTGTGTCATGCATGAGTCCCTGAGCACGCACACATGCACACACGCACACATGTGCACAACACACACACACACACACACACACACACACACACAAATAAAATATTTTAAAAGAAAAGTTTATGGCAGACTTCATAACATTTTATGAATCACTAGAGTGAGCCTGAAGGCTCCAGCACAAAGGAACAAGAAGATGAAAACATTAATTAACCTTATTTGATCAGGAAGTAATGTAGTCATCTATGGACTACATTAAAAATAGCATGCTATTACATAAATTAGTGAGGCTATTACTTTATCCGAAATGTAATGTTTAAATATAAGAAACTGTTAATTGTCCAGGTTTAACAATTGCTCATTCTCTACACGTATCAAATTATGAGAACATAATTTATGGGAATAAGAGGCAGATAGACCAAGAGTTTAAGGCTCTTTCCATCTCTTAATCCCAGCATCCAGTCCATCAGAATACGCTGCCGGATCCACCAGTGTAAACCCCACTCCTTCTCACCAACTACCCTGCCACTGTTCTTCCTACCTACATCACCAAAATGTCCCATCTCTGGGCTGGGCAGTGGTGATGCACACCTTTAATCCCAGCACTTGGGAGGCAGAGGCAGGCGGATCTCTCTGAGTTCAAGACCAGCCTGGTCTACAAAGTAAGTTCCAGGTCAGCCAAAGCTACACAGAGAAACCCTGTCTCGAAAACCAAAACAACTAAAATGTCTTGCCTTCCCCCATCTGGTCCCTTTCATCTTTCATTTCTGCCTCCTATTCCATGTGCAGTGAGAGCCATCCACTCCCCACTGTCACCATCCAGTGCCTTTAAAGCATGGGTTTTACCGCTTTAAATGTATTTACTTGAGGCTGAGGGGATAGTTTAGTTGGTAAAACACTTTCCTTGCAAGGAAGAGTTTGATCCCCAGAACCCCACATTTTTAAATCTGGGCCAGGGCTGGAGCAATGTTTCAGTGGTTAAGAGCCCTGGCTGCTATTCCAAAGGACCTGACTTCAAATCTCAGCGCCCGTATGATGGCTCACAGCCTCTTTACCTCTAGTGCCAGAGATTCTGACACCCTATTCTGGCTTCCTCAGGCACCAGGAATGCATATACTAAGCAGATATACACATAGGCAGAACAGCCATGAATGTTTAAAAAAAATTTTAATTTAAAATTTAAAAATAAAGTATCTAGCAATTTCTTTTTTAAAAGCCAGATGTGCTAGTGCACACCTTTAATCCCAGCACTTGGGAGGCAGGCAGATCTCTGTGAGTTCACCTACATAGAGAGTTCCAGGCTAGCCAAGAGCTACCTAGTGAGTCCCTGTCCAAAAACAAAGGAAAAATAAAATAAAATAAAGAAGTAGGCACAATGTTGCATACTTACAATCTCAGGGCTGAGGAGGTAGAAACAGGTGGATCCCTGAGGCACAGTAGCCAGCCAACCTAGCCTATTTGTCAAGACAGGCCAGTGAGAGACCCTGTCCCCAAAACAGGATGATAGTGCCTGAGGAATGACACCCAAGGTTATCCGGTCTCCACATCAATATATGTACATGTGCACATAAAGACAGCATCTTTCAAACATACTTCAAGCAATGAGTAGCATTACGCATCTGTAATTCCAGCACTTCAGAAGCTGAGGCAGGAGAATTACTGTCTGGACCTCACAGTAAAACCTTATCTGGGGAAAAAAATAAATACACTTAAAAAAAAAAAAAAGGGCATTCTAATGGGTGTGGTATTTACCTTTAATCCGAGCGTTCACTAGGGAGGCAGAGGCAGGTGAATCTGAGGCAGACTTCTGAGAGTTCATGGGCAGCCTGATCTACATAGCAAGTTCCAGGCCAGCCAGGCCTATACAGTGGGACTTCATCTGGAAAAAACAAAAATAAAAAATAAAAACAAACAAACAAAAGCACTCCTCCCTTGGAGCCCTGCCTGCTCAGAGGAGTTCTTTCTCACTTTCTGTTACTGAATCAATATTCTGTTAACAACAAAATTCCTAAACTTTAAAACAAATATATAGGCCGGGTATAGTGCTCCATGCATATAATCCCAGCACTCGGGGAAACAGAGACAGGTAGATCTCTGTGAGTTCGAGGCCATCCTGGTCTGCAAAGCCAGTTCAGGACAGCCAAGCCTACACAGAGAAAACCCTGTTTTGAAAGAAAAACAAAAACAAACAACAACAACAACAATATAAACATGTATTTATTTACACATTCATTTTTAAAAAGATTTATTTATTTACTATGTATACAATGCTCTACCTACATGTACACCTGCAGGCCAGAAGAGAGTATTGGATCTCATTATAGATGGTTGTGAACCACCCTGTGGTTTGCTGAGAATTGAACTCAGGACCTCTGGAAGAGCAGTCAGTGCCCTTGACTTCTGAGCCATCTCTCCAGCCCCTCATTCATTCTTTTAATACTAGGCAATGAATCCTCAACGTTGTTATACACGCTAGGTGAGTGAGTACTCTGCCAATGAGACACATCCCCAGCTCTATATCGGTTTTAACTGGCACATAAAATAATGTGTACTTGTCTCGGGGGTCGGGGTGGGGTGGCAGGGGTTGCGGGGGGCGGTGCCCGCCTTTAATCCCAGCACTCAGGAGGCAGAGGCATATGGATCTCTTGTGAGTTGAGGCCAGCCTGGTCTACAGAGCAAGTTACAGGATAGCCACAGCTGTTACAAAGAGAAACACTGTCCGGAAAACAAACAAACAAGCAAAACCATGCATAGTTCTGGGTACTACGAGATGTTTTCATCCATGTATATGCTGTGGAGTGTTTAATTCAGGGTAAGTGTATCTACTTCCTCATTTTCTGTGGTGAAAACATTCAAAATTCTCCCAGTCTTTCTTGAAACAGAGCAACATCACCACAGTTTTTTTTCCCTGTCTTAACAAGATTTAGCGGCCACTGGCCCCACCCCCATCCTTCTGCTTTCTTCCCTCCCCACTACCCCTAGCCGCTCAGTTTTCATGATATCAATGTTGGTTTGGTTTGGTTTGGTTTCCTAGGCCCCAGATGAATGAGATCATGAAGCATTTGTCTTTTGTCTTTTAAACTTCATTTAATATAGTGTTCTCTTCTTTCATCCATGTCGTAGACACAGAGGACAGGGTTCTGTTCTTTTCAGTGACTGCACTGTGTTCTGTTGGGGGATGGTCTGATGTATTTTGATGCTAATTCCTGCTTGCTGTATCTGTGACCCACCTTTTGCTTAATAAAAAGCCATCTCACCTGGGCAGGGCAAAGGAGATAGGTGGGGCTAGGGGGGAGAGGAATTCTGGGAAGAAAATAGACCACCATGAGAAGAAAGGAGAAAGGCCTGAAGGTAAGAGAGGAAGGCTGCCATGCATTAGGTGGAGGAGAAGCGCGTGGCTGGTGTGGATGGGGACTTGGCCCAGATGAAGAACATGAGCAAGTATATGGGATTATGGATGGGAGGCAGCTTGATAGAAGTTATTGGAAACAGATGGCATGGGATTGAGGCAAGGATCCCATGCCTGCCCCCCTATGGGAGGTAGTTTAGAGGATTGATATCTGCTCTGCCCCAGGTTAACTAAGGCTATTTTAAAATATAACAAGTGTCTGTGTCTTGATTGATTGCTAGCCAGGCCTACTGGTAATACAATAGTGTTTAAAAAGCAATAGTATTCCATGGTATACAATGCTATATTTTCTTATCCACTCCTTGGTTGCTGGATATCCGCTTCCATTGCTTGGCTATTGTGAACAGAGCAGCTCTTGACTGTGCAAGCGTAGCTGTTTCACCAACAGGATGATTTCATTTCCTTTGATAGGGACACAGTAGCAGATGACTGAATCACATGATGGTTCTGTTTTTTAATTTTTCAAGGAACCTCCGTGGTGCTTTCCGTAATGGCTACACCAATTTGCATTCCCACAACAGTGTGAAAGGTCCGCAGTCCCCACACCCTGACCAATATTTGCTGTCTTTTATCTTTTTTACCAACAGCCATTCTAACAGCTGTGGACTAATGTCTCATTGTGGGGATTTTGTGTGTTTTCTTGTTTTGTTTTAACGCATAGTCTCATCACACGGCTCTGACTGGACTGGAACTCATTTTGTAGTAGACCGGATGGGCCTTGAACTCACAGAGATCTGCCAGTGTTTGTCTTCCCAAGTGCTGATATTAAAAGAGTATGACACCCCGTCTAGCTCATGTGGTTCTAATTTGCATTTCTGTTATGACTGGTGGTCTTGAGTATTTTTTCATGCAGCTATTGGTCATTAGCACATCCTTTCTTCTGGGTATGTGTGTTCGCATGTGAGTATGGAGGACAGAGGTTGACACTTCTTCTTCAATCCCCCCCCACACACACATTTTATTTTTTTAAGATTTTGGTTTTGTTTTATTAATTACATGTATGCAGTGCTCTCAATGGCTAGGAGAGGGGGTTGGATCCCCTGAAGCTGGAGATACAGATAGTTGTGAGCCACCTAACGTGGGAGCTGGGAACTGAACTCAGGACCTCTGGAAGAGCAGGGAGCACTCTTAGCCACTGAGCCATCTTCCCAGTCCATCCACCTTAATTTTTGAGACAGGGTCTATCCAGGACTAAACCAGGAGTTCACTGATTCTACTAGGCTGGCAAGACAAACAAGCCACAGGAACTCTCCTGTCTCTGATTGCCCAGAACTGAGATTACAGATGCGCACCACCACACCCAGCTTCTCCACGGGTTCAGAGGATCAAGCTCAGATCCTTGGGTACAGCAAATGCGTCTTTACAGACCGAGCTAGCTCCCTGGCTGTCTGTTGTATAAAATTACTAATAAGGATGTCCTTGCTTTGTTTACAATTTTTTATTAAATATTTTATGTATACATTTATATTATTACACATATATACAATAAACTACCTACAGCAAGAAAAACCACAAAACAATCTAGAATTGTATATATGCTATAGTCGTGGCGTTTTGGCTATTTGTATTTAGCAGCCTTGAAGAAAATATCTTTCAAACTATCTTGGTGTGTCTAAAATTCTGAATGTAATCAATATCTATCTATCTCCTCATTATCAGCTTAAAACATCTATCTAGACCTAAAAACATCTTGACGCCTAAACAACTAAGCTTAATTGTAAAACTAAGCTTTCTGGTCTTCAACCCCATGAGAGGCCTTGAGAAAGAATAAAATTGTAGTTAGATAAGGTCTTCAAAAACCTTAGAGATGCTGGGCGTGGTGGCGCATGCCTTTAATCCCAGCACTTGGGAGGCAGAGGCAGGTGGATCGATGTGAGTTCACGGCCAGCCTGGTCTACAAAGTGAGTCCAGGACAGCCAAGGCAACACAGAGAGACCCTGTCTCGAAAAACCAAAAACAAAAACCTCAGAGACATACAGAATATGGCATTTAAAGATGTTCTTTTATTATTTCTTTTTTTTTTTTAAGATTTATTTATTTATTATTTATACAATGTTTTGCCTGTATGTGAGTTTGCACACCAGAAGAGGGCATCAGATTTCAGTATAGATGGCTGTGAGCCACCATGTGGTTGCTGGGAATTGAACTCAGGACCTTTGAAAGAGCAGACAGGGCTCTTAACCACTGAGCCATCTCTCCAGCCCATTTTTTTTTTCAAAGACACATTTACAATGAGACAGGTTAACTCCTGGCAACACCCAGCCTACCTCAAAGAAGGTGATGAACATCAAAACTCCTCCTTACGGAGATGGCTTCAAGTGTGGCAAACCAGCCACTGGGCAAAATGTGTTTGTTTCTACCACAGACAGAATTCTGCCTAAAAAATGGGCAAGCTTGCATGCAGGCAGAGTCGACGGCCAAGCTCTGCCAAGACAGGGTAAGCAAGTCCTCAATAGTTCCTGCCTCACAAATATGTCTGTCAGATATATGGGGCCAGAAGGCTGAAGATGATCCTCCAACCTTATAGGGTTTTGGGTGACTGTTCAGAAGCAAACTGTCTCTGTCATCCTCTCATTTGCAAAGTTTTGCTTTGTTGTTAAGTCTGCTTTGCTGACCTCAAACTCATGAGTCTCCTGCTTCTGCCACCCAGGGCTGGAATCACAAGTAGGCACTACTAAGTCTGGCTTAAGGTTAAGAGTTTTTGTCCATTGATTTGCATCCCAAAACTTGGATGATTTGTTGTTGCTGTTTGTTGCTTTCTTTTTCTAATATTTTTGGTGTGGTCTTTGAGATTTTTCTATATAAGATCATGTCATTGGCAAAGACTGGCAATTGAACTTCTTTTGACTTGGATGCACAATCTCTATCTATCTCTATCTCATTTTTCTTTTCTTTGTTCCTTTCTTTCTTTCATTCTTTTTTTTTTTTTTAAGATTTATTTATTTATTATTTATACAGTGCTCTTCCTGCATGCATGGCAGCACACCAGAAGAGGGCGCTAGATCTCATTACAGATGGCTGTGAGCCACCAGGTGGTTTCTGGGAACTGAACTCAGGACCTCTGGAAGAGCAGTCAGTGCTCTTAACCTCTGAGCCATCTCTCCAGCTCCCCCTGCCCCCGCTTTTTTTTTTTTTTTTTTTTTTTTTTTTTTTTTTGCCTAATTGCTCTTGTTAAACTAAATGGCTCAGCAGTTCATCAGTTAAGAGCACTTGATGGTCTTGCAGAGAACCCAGGTTTGGTTCCCAGCACACACACGGTAGATCACAACCATCAGTAACTCCAGTCTCAAGGGATCTGATGCCCTCTTCTGACTTCTGTGGGTACCAGGCATGCATGTGATGCATTCAAATGCATACAGGCAAAATGCACAGGAAAACAAATCTAAGTATTTTGAGTATGTTTTAAATAACTTTACAGCATAGAATCTGGCAAATATTTCCTTAATCCATGTGAGCCTAAGGCTAGTTTCGATATGTTTAATAGGTAGATTCCATGTCCCCCAAATATAAGGTGACACAATCTCTTCAAAACCACAATCTAATCGTGAAAAACACAGCACACAAGCCTAGGTTGGGGAACCTTTTAGAAGAACCTTAGCCACTGTTTCAGAGAAGACTGCCAAGGTCATGAAAAAAAAAAAAATGGAAAAGGCCTGCGTGATATTTTCAGAGTCCAGGAACCTAAAGAGACCTGACAACCTCGCCAAGTGATGCCCTAGTTGGATTCTGAATCAGAAAGAAAAGATCATGGAAATAGGCTGTAGTACAAGAATTACCACACAAACTCCTCGAGCACCAACCTCAGTGGGATATTGATGGTCTTTATTGAACGCCTTTTTCAAGCTGATCGTGCTCAGAGAGCCACAGAAAGGACTCGGGATCCTAACTGTGACACTGCTCTGCTCTTAGGGCAGCCCTTTCATAGGAAAACCACGTGCAGAAGACAGAAAGAGGTGGCAGCAATGCATTTGAAGTTCCTTTTGGCTCGCTAGACAAAGTAGTATTATCAGCTAACCTTTCAACTGATTGCTCCCAAGTGAACCAAGTGAGGTAAGTGAGGTGGTGGTTAGGGTCTTTCAGAGACCTTCCAAAGTGTGACCAGGTTATGTCGATAACAAGAGTGCAGCCAGAGGGGAGCCATTGTGTAGATAACAAAGTATGAATTATGACACAATTGAATCATCTAGTGTAGGCTAGCTTGACCCTCTGGCAGAGAATGTTAGTGTCAGCTATGAATAACTACTTCTAAGAAACAGAGTTGACAAGTTAGAAGGTTTTGAACTTGAGCTGGTCGTGGTGGCACACGCCTTTAATCCCAGCACTCAGGGAGGCAGAAGCAGGTAGATCTCTGTGACTTCAAGGCTAGCCTGGTCTACAAAGTAAGTCTAGGACAGCCAAGGCTATACAAAGAAACTCTGTCTCAAAACACTCCCCCGCCCCCAAAAAAATTTTCTTTGAAGTTAATTTCAGCTTATAAACAAAATGGAAACTGAATACAGAAATATCACCTTATAAACAAAATGGAAGAAAAATACAGAAACGGCTACAGCTATGTCAAAGGGCAGGCCTTAACAAACGTATGACTCAAAATACGCAATAGGGGGTTTTGAAGAAGAATCTTGTGCTGGGCAGTTTTGTCAACTTGACACAGGCTACAGCCACCTGAGAGGAGGGATGGCTCAACTGAGAAAATAGCTCCATAAGATCGGGCTGTAGGAAAGCAGGCTGAGCAAGCTAAGATGCTGAGCAAGCACTCCTCCATGGCTTCTGCATCAGCTCCTGCCTTCAGGACCCTGGCCTGACTTCCCTCAGTGAAGAGCACTGCTGTGGAAGTGTAAGGCAAGTAAACCCTTTGCTCCCTATATTGCTTTTGGTCGTGGCGTTTCATCACAGCAAAGAGAACCCTAAACAAAACAAAACAAATCAACTTTTTCTTTAAAGACAGAGTCATTCTGTGGCCCAGACTAGCTTCAAACTCGTGGCCCTCCTCCTCCCCAGCCTTCCACGTGCTGGCTGGCTTAAGTAGTTAGTTTTTTAAGTTGTTCCTAAGTTGTTCCTATTTTGAGCTTATTTCCCTAATCAAAACTGGGGTTTTGAATTTTGCCCAAGGTTTCTACGTATATAATTATGTGACTTCCTCCCTTCAAAATAGAGTAGTAAATTAATCTTGTGGGTGGTTCCCTAATGCTGAATGATACTTGGGCTTTTAGAATAAATACCTTCTGTTTTTGTTTTGTTTTTTTTTTTTCAAGACAGGGACTCTCTGTGTTAGCCTTGGCTGTCCTGGACTCACTTTGTAGACCAGGCTGGCCTCGAACTCCCAGTGATCCGCCTGCCTCTGCCTCCCAAGTGCTGGGATTAAAGTCGTGCACTACCACACCAGGCTAAATACCATTTCTTAAATAAAAAGAATTGGATACAAGCTGAAACCCTTAAATAGTGTCTTAGTTAGGGTTTCTATTGCTGGGATGAAACACAATGACCCAAAGCAATTTGGGGAGGAAAGGGCTTGTTTCAGCTTACAATACCACATCACAGTCCATCACTGAGGCTAAGTCAGGGGCCAGGAACCTGAAGGTAGGAAGTGGCGCAGAGTCAACAGAGGAGTGATGCTTACCGCTCAGCCTGACTTCTAACAGAAGCCCAGGACCGCCACCCAGCGATGCTCCCACCTACACTGGGCTGGGCCCTCCCACATCGATCAGAATTATGAAACTGCTCCACACACTTGCCCACAGGCCAATCTGGTACAGATATTTCCTCATTTCAAGTTCTCTCTTTCTAGACGGCCAGCTGTATTGAGTTGGCATAAAACTAGCCAGCACAAATGACCCCCAAGGCTCGCCTCTGTCTCCCTCACCCTCTGTGTTCCGGCCTCAGCCTGTTACTCATCTGTCTTAACCTGGGTGACCTAAGCACTAGAAACGTACTGTCTCGTGGTTCCTGAGGCTGAAGCCTAAAATAGATATGTCAGCATGATTTTTTTTTTCCCTTTTAGGGCAGTGAAAGGTCCTCTAACCTGTTCCGTACATTTGCCCCGGGTCCTGTGGTTTTCTGGCAAAAGGTGGAGTCCTTTGGCCTGCAGAAGCATAGTCTAGTCTCTGCTCTTATGTCCCCATGCACCCCCCCCCACTGTGTCCCTGTTCTTGGGTCCCTAGGCACATATCCCATTTTGATAAGGACACTATCTTAGAAGTCTGGTGCTCCTTTAGTATCCTCAGCTGAACTAACCACATCCTTAACAACTAATTCCAAATAACGTCGCAGGCTGATGTCCTAAGGATTAGGTCTTAGATGTAGGACTTTGTGAGGCAGGAACGCAATTCAGCCATCTAGGAGCCATCTGCCATAGCCTCTGGCTTTGGCCCTGGCTGTTGCTTTGGGGTTTAGCCATTGATTTGCTGTTTCCTCTGTCCTGAAAGCCCTGCCTGCTTCCACCTGTAGGTAAGGCCCTCACTTGGCCAAGCTTGCCACCTGGGACCTGACCCACTCCTTGAGACTTCCTGTCCACCTGCTTATAGCTCCCCAGGCTTCCATGATGTCCTTTCCCACAGACCACTCAGGAACACACTGCACACCTGGCTTGATCATCAGGTAGTTTATTTCTGCAAGGTGAGCTATTTCAGAAATGCCTCAGATCAAGGCAGGAGGAGGAGGAAAAAACCGAAACTACTACTGAAGGCCGGAGGGTGTAATTTCAACACACAACCAGCAGAGGGCAACATTGTCTTCAAAGCAAATCAGTCAACTTCCGTGCTCTAATGAAGCCACTGTATCTGGAACCTAAGGCGGCCATTTGCCAAACTCTTTGGCATACATTTGTTTTTCTGTAAATTCTTCCATGCAAGTTTTTAGCAACTAGCAGAGTGTGAGTAATCTAGCTCTAGTACCCATGTGTTCTCAGGAGGAGTCGCTGAAGTTGGTTGTCATGGGATTCAAGCACAACGGGTTGATCCCTTCTTGCAACCCATAAACCTTTTTACCAGAAGATTCTCAGCCTCTTGGGTTACCCTACTTTCCTTTTCATCAAAGCAATTAAAAGATCCACAAAGCTGTCTTGAAAATAAATAAGAAAATAAATAATAAATAGTAAATAAAAGCTGCACAGAAACCAAGCTTCAGGAGGAGGGACGTGGCTCCCTTGGTAGAGTGCTTGCTTTGCGTGCGGGGAACCCTGGACTCCATCACCAGAGGTACCTGTAAGGCTTAGAGATGAGGCTGCTTTCTTAATTGTTTACCTGGGGGGAGGGGTGGCTCTGGTCTTCCCCCTCCTGACCTTTTCTTTTCTTCTCTACAAATTAGGGTTGGAGCCGGGCGTGGTGGCGCACGCCTGTAATCCCAGCACTCGGGAGGCAGAAGCAGGAGGATCGCTGTGAGTTCGAGGCCAGCCTGGTCTACAAAGTGACTCCAGGACAGCCGACTCCAGGACAGCCAAGGCTAACACAGAGAGACCTTGTCCCTAAAAAACAAAAAACAAAAAACAAAAATTAGGGTTGGAGCTGGCAATGTAGCTCAGTGGTAGAGCACTTGCCCACAATGCCCAAAGCTCTGTCTCCAGACTCCTCTCCCGGAGAGAACTGAGGTCGTGCTGTGCCATCCAGCCTGCCCCTGAATGCCTGGGCTAGTGCAACGCTTCTACCGCAGCCTCCAGAGCTGGGACACTCAGCACCCTCCACCGTGCCCAGCCTTTTCTTCCTTGTGCAAAGCACAATTATCCCATGATAGAGTCCAACCGTCCCTTTGTCACTAGGATACAATACCAGTCAAAACCGTCTTAGAGGAAGACCAGTGTGCTCCCGGTTCCAGATGCCGCAGTCGGTGGAGCACAGCATGATAGCCTGGACGCTGCTGCCCTCCTTACCCATTTACTCCTTTTACTGGATGATGCCACCCTCCCCTAGGGCAAGCTTTCCTCTTAATCAGTCGTCTCTGCAAACACCTTGACAGCCAATCCTACAGGCATTTATTTACTGTTCAATCCAATCGAGTTAACCATCTAAATGAACCATCACGAGGGCTGGGGATAAAGCTCCATGGCAGAGCGCAGGCCTGGCATACGCTGGGTTCAGCGCCCAGTGCCGCTCCCCAAGACCAGCTCCGGGAACTGCAGCGGCGAACAGGAAAGAAGAGAGGTGGATCCATGATAGGGAGAATTGAGCAGGCAGTGAACGGCTGGTTCAGGGAAACCAACGGTTGGTTGAACAACTAGCTAGAGGAAGCAGTTGTTGAGGAGAGGGTGAAGACCGGAGGAAAAGGAAATACTCGGACATACGCAGTAGACGCTGACGGTCTTAAAGCCCAGGAGAGCTTTGCTTCTGGCTCTCCATCTGTCTCGGTCTCTGTCTCGCTAGCTGTCTGTCTGACTCCTTGCTCACTTACTTGCTTGCTGTCTTTCTACCTAACTACCTTCTTGCTTGCTGTTCCCCATCTTTCTATCTCTCTCCCTGTTCCCCATCTCACTCTAGCTTACTCTCTCATGGCTGTTACTTGTTTGCCCTCTTTGCCAGCTCCAATATTTTATTGAAATGAAGTTCGTTTTTTTTTTTTTTTTCCATTCTTTACAATCACTAGGGCAATCAAAAATCAACAGAATAGCAAGGAAATACAAAAAGTTATGTAACCTACAACAAATAAACCAGTTTTCAAGCAATGGTCAGCATGAGCTGATCATTATTTTTTTAAACAATACAGGGGACAGTCTAATCATAAATTTCCCCAGGCTAAAGCCAATGTGTTTACAAGATGGTCTTAGCAACATAGCTTGAGCTAGATAGCCTCTAAAGAAAAACCTTGACCTACTTCCTGTCCCAGACCAACAGGTGTGCTATCCAAGCCTAGGCTAACTGCCAAGGGGTCCTCTATTGTAAAGTATCCGGAAAGCACGATGTTCCAAGTCCACCTTCTATTGCTCTCAATGCAGAGTCTAAGGAAAGGTTTCTACAGGTAACAGTATCTAGCCAGGTACTGTTATGTCAAACTCTTAACTTTCTTTCATGCAGTTTCTGCTTGGGTGCTCACAGTCAGAGCAAAAAACTTTATTATTGTCTCAAGCCTTTGGCCAGATGCCATCTTTCAACATTCTCTGTGGGAAAAGTTTCTCCCTGTATGATTTTCCTTAGGGTTGAGAAATAGAGAGAGAAAAGACAGTTTTAGGAGAAATAGCAGATTTCTAAGCAACATTACATCTGGACCATACATAATATTCAGGGGCAGTGGTGATCGACCAGCGATCTTTGGGACTTTGTCAAGCAAAGCCTCAACAGCTGCTCTGGATGTCTAGAGATCATGCTGGACAGTTGGAGGTCACTGGAGCTTTGTCAAGCAAAGCCTCTACGACTTTTCCTCATGTCTGCCACATCCCAGCACCCCAGCTTATATATCATGAGAAGAATATAGTATCTCCCAAAAGACTGACTGTCACAAAACCTAATGCTACAACCTTAGACAAAATAAATATCCCATAAGTGTTGGAAGCAGCATATGGGTGCTAGTTGATAACCTCTGTTTGCAGCTTAAAAAAAAAAAAAAAAACTTTAAATTTATTTATTTTGTGTTATGTTAGTAGGTGTTTTACCAGTGTGTATGTTAGTGTACCACACGTATCACTGGTACCTGACAAGGCCAGAAGAGGGCATCAGATCCACTGGAACTGGAGTTACAGACTGTTGTGAGCTGCCAAGTGGGTGCTGGGAATCTAATCCCAGATCCTCTGGAAGAGCAGCCGGTATTCTTAAGCACTAAGCCATCTCTCCAGCCCCTTATGTGCCATTTTGAGTGAGTTGGTATCAAAGAATAACTTTTCCCCTTATAAAACTGTGCTGTTTCTGTGAAAAGGGTATGCTCCTTGGAAGATATGGGGGTGATCTCTTAGCCTGGCAGGACGGACATCCAGTGGAGAGAGAGGGACACCATCCCACCCACAAATCTTTTGACCCAAAATTTACTTTGCCTACAAGATGTACAGGGATAAAGATGGAGCAGCGATTGAGGGAATGGCCAACCAATGCCTGAGAGCCAATGGGAGAGAGCCAACTCCTAGCACTATTTTTTTTTTAATGTTTTATTTAATCTTTAATTTATGTGCATTGGTGTGAGGATGTCAGATCTTAGAGTTACAGTCAGTTATGAGCTGCCATGTGGGTGCTGGGAATTGAACCCGGGTCCTTTGGAAGAGCAGGCATTGCTCTTAACCACTGAGCCATCTCTCCAACCCCCACTCAGCCTAGCACTATTAATGATACTCTGCTATGCTTGCAGACAGGAGCCTTGCATAACTGTCCTCTGAGAGGCTCCACCCAGCATGGGATTAAAACAGAGACTAAGACCCACAGCCAAGCATTAGGGGGAGCTGGGGGAGTCTTGCAGAAGAGTGGGAGGAAGGATAGAGGGACCTGGAAAGGACAAGAACCCCACAAGAAGACCAACAGAGTCAACTAACCTAGGCCCATGGGGGCTCACAGAGACTGAAGCACCAACCCAAGAGCTAGCATGGACTGGACCTAGACTTTTTTCACATGTGTAACTGGTGGGTAGCTTGGTCTTCATGTGGGTCCCCTAACAAGTGGAGTGGGGGCTGTCTCTGACAGGGACACAGTTGCCTGCTTGTGGATCACTTTCCCTTAGCTGGGCTGCTTTGCCTAGCCTCAGTGGAAGAGGACCCTCTTAGTCCTGATGAGACTTTATGTGCTGGAGTAGATTGGTATGGGGTGAGGCTCCCCTTTTCTGAGGAGAAGAGGAGGGGGGAAGGGGGAAGAGGGTGGGAGGGTGGGCCCAGGAAGAAGGAAGAGAAGGGGCTTCTATTGGAATGTGATCTGAATAAATAAGTAATTTTTTTAATATTAAAAAAAAACTGTGAAAAAGGATTCCTCATTTTCCCCCCTGTACCATGGTTTCTGTGCTGTTCAACAAATACAGGAAAAATACCTGTCCTTAATAAACAGGGAAAGACACCAGAAACACAACAGACAGGCTACAGTCAAGCCAAAGAACACAAACTACAGAGAGATCAAAGAGATAGGGAGGGAAGTGGAGAATTCAAATGTGGGCTCCCTCTTGGTCTAAACCATCCCAAGAGAGGGTAAAAGAATGGCTCTGTCCTTAGGGGCTCACAACCAAACACCAGCTATCCCAAGAAGAAGTCTCTTCATTCCTTAACACAACACCCTTGCATTTAAGACTTCAACTCTTGGGCCAGGCGTGGTGGCGCACACTTTTAGTCCCAGCACTTGGGAGGCAGAGGCAGGTATGGGGATCACTGCAAGTTTGAGGCCAGCCTGGTCTACAAAGCTACTCCAGGACAGCCAAGGCTACACAGAGAAACCCTGTTTCGGGGGCGGTGGGGGGAGGAGGGGGAAGACTTCAACTCTTGAGTTCTGTGACAAGCACACCATCCATGTGACTAGAGTCTTTTCCTTCTCTGCAGGCAGGGGTTTGCATACTCGTGAGGTTCCAGAGAGTTCTAAGGAACATTTAAGTCTCTGATACAGGCTTGCTTATTTCCTCTCACGGGGCTCCAGCAATACCAAGTTCTACCCTGTGTGTCCCAACCAGCAAAGCCAACATGCCAGCTGACAGGCCAACTGTCAAAGCAGTATCCTTAGTTGCAGTAAAAATAAACCCCACAAATGGCTGCTGGGGGTGGAGGCTAGAGCTGGGGACTGGGCAGATGGGAGACAGGTAGAGAAAGTCTGCTCATTAAGAGCTGCTTTTCGGGCAGGGGGAGGGGGAGACAGGGTCTCACTTTGTACCCCAGGCTGCCCCTCAACTCATGATCATCCTGTTTCCACCTCCCAAGTGCTGCTGTCTGCAGTCCTGTGCCTCTGTGCTCGGCTCCTTAGTGGCTTATAATACTCATTGTACATTTTCATCTTTTTTTAAAAAATGAATGACTTTAAGTTGAAAAAAAAAAGTAATCATTTGGGCTGGGGATATGGTTCAGTTGGTAAAATAGAATTCTCTTTTCTGTTTCTTTGGGTTTTTTGTTTGTTTGTTTGTTTGTTTGTTTTGTTTTTTCCCCCAAGACAGGGTTTCTATGTGTAGCCTTGGCTGTCCTGGAATTTGCTTTGTAGACCAGGCTGGCCTCGAATTCACAGAGATCCATCCACCTGCCTTTGCCTCCCTGAGTGCTGGAATTATGGGTGTGTGCCACCACACCTAGCTGGTAAAGTAGAATTCTTGCCTACCATACACAAAGCCCTGGGTTGGAGTCCTAGTACTGCAGAGAGTGGGTGTGGTAGTGTATATCTGTAATCCTAGCATTCTGGAGGAGGAGGCAGGAGGAATGTTAGCTCAGGTTCACCCTTGGCTACAAAAGGGAGTGTAAAGCCAACCTGGGCTAGGTGAGACCCTGGGTTTTGTTGTGGTTGTTGTTTTGGTTGGGGGGGTTGTTGTTTTGTTTTTCGTTTCGTTTTGGTTTGGTTTGGTTTTTCAAGACAGGGTCTCTCTGTGTAGCCTTGGCTGTCCTGGACTCACTTTGTAGACCAGGCTGGCCTCAAACTTAGTAATCCGCCTGTCTCTGCCTCCCGAATGCTGGGATTAAAGGAGTGCGTCACCACACCTGGCTTTAAATAAATGGTTTTTAAATCCAAGACCAGACTGTTCTTCCTTCAGTGTTGTTGGGTCACAGACAATTTGGTTTTTATTTTTCAGTCTCACGCAGCCTAAGCTGGCCACAAACTTACTGTGTAGCCAAGGCTAGCCTTCTAAGTGCTGATCTTCTGACCTCCACCTCCCATATGCTGTGCTGATTATTTTTTCCTTCCTTCTGGGCGGTCAAAACCAGGTTCTGAGAGTGTCAGGCAAGCACCCTGCCATTGGGCCGCCCACTATAACTTTGACAAACAAAGGACTGGGTCTGAAGTGGCAGAGGCCACTGGAGGTCTTCCTATCCCTTTCAGCTGACGATGCCCACCTGGAGACACAACGGGGTCCCATGGCCTCTGTCTCCAGGAGAGACTCCTTCAGACACTAGCCATAAGCCCTGATTTTTCCCTTGTTATTCTAAAAAAAAAAAAAAAAAAAAAACTGACCTCACATTAGGGTTCCTGGACCTGATTAATTTTCTTGAGTGGCTCACAGGAGTTAGAGGAATGTATTATGTGTTATAATACTATAACATATTTTAGAAGATACTAAAATGATACAGATAAAGTTATGCATAAGGAGGCAGGGGCATAGCTCAGTCTTTGCATGTTTGCTAGCCCGAATGGAGCCCTAGGTTCCATCTCTAGAATGAGGAAAAAGAGAGGGGGGAGGGGAGGGGAGGGGAGGGAGAGGGAGAACGCGGAAGGTGTGCCCTCCAGGTACCTCCCAGCATTCACCTCTCCAGAAGTCCCTGAAGCCTGTCATCTGAGGTGTTTACAGCGATGCCATCACGCTGATACAACTGCTAGTGGTTGAGTGGTGAAGCCAGATAGGCTTGTCTGTTCAGATTCTTGGCCTCTATTCAAATTCCTCCTTTTGGGGCTTTCAGGCAAGAACCTCTCTGGCATAACACGTGGTGCATCAGAAAGGTCAGCTGCAGAAGCTTTGGTTTGGTTTGGTTTTGATTTGTTTTTTGAGGCAGGGTTTCTCTGTGTGTTAGCCCTGGCTGTTCTGGAACTTGCTTTGTAGACCATACTGGCCTTAAACTCACAGAGACCCACCTACATCCACCTCCTGAGTGCTGTGATGAAAGGTGTCTACCACCACTACCAGCACAAATTTTTAGAATTTATTTTTATGTGCGTTGGTCTTTTGCCTGCATGTATGTCTGTGTGAGGGTGCCACGTCCCCTGCAACTGGAGTTACAGACAGTTGTGAGGTGTCGTGTGGGAGCTGGGACTAAACCTGGGTCACCTAGAAGAGCAGCCAATGCTACTAACACTGAGCCATCACTCCAGCTCCATGATGCAGGAGTTCTTTATGGCAGACTCAAGGACAAAAAATAAAAATTAAAAAAAAAAATAGAGGAAGATTAGAGTTCCTATAAGTATCCTGGGGGAATCACGACATAGGTTCAAGATACAAGAATGGCAAAGAAGATTCCTACTGCTTATTTTCAGGGAGTTCGAGTAGCTTATTGTAGTATCTGCTCACTGAACATGGTGGCAAAAGAGCCACAGTATGTGTATGTATATATGTATGTTTTACCCACAATGTGTGTTTATACATATTATATGTAGTCATATATGATATTGTGTGTGTGTGTATTATGACAACACCAGTTCTCCTTAGCAATTTTGTTGGATTTCATTTTAATTTTTAATTTAATTATATGTATATGGATTTTTTTTTATCAGCATGTATGTCTGCACACTGCTTGTATGACTGGTGGCCACAGAAGCCAGAAAAGAGAAATAGATCTCCTGGAACTGGAATTCCATAATGAGTCACCATGTGGGCTCTGGGAAATTGAACTTGGGTCCTCTAGGAAGGGCAGCCAGCGCTCTTAACCACCAGACCATCTTTCCAGCCCATTTGTTTTTAAGACAAAGTCTTATGTATCCAACTGCCTTCAAACTCTCTGTCTAAGGACAGCCTTCTACTTCTGATCCTCTTGCCTCCACCTCCTATGTGATGTCAGTATAGGCATGTACTATCATATTCGGGTTACAATGTGCTACTGCCATATTCAGTTTACAGTGCTAGGGATGGAATCCAGGGCCTTATATATGCTATGTAAGTGCTCTACCAGCCCCAATAAAAGCTCTTTTAACACCGTGTTCAGTGAGCACATACTACAATAAACTACAGAAACTACAAGAACCTGTGTACCTATGGACTAAGCCTGTCTCTGGTATAGAAGAGCCAAAAGGGATTAACTGTAATAAAAATATAATAATACATCAAGTTACAAAGGATGGTAAGAAACACTGAGTTGGGTTGTTTGTTCGTTTGTTTGTTTAGGAGGAATAGAAGTTCTCTAGGTTAACCTGGGGAAGGATGGCCATGCAATCAGAAAAAAACAATAAACTCCAAAGCACTGAGCCATGAGAGAACAGTGGGACCCACAGTAGTAACAGGCAACCCAAGGAAGGCAACTGAAGCTGGACAGGAGGGTGAGGACCAAAGCATATCCTATTGGCCATGCTACAAAAAGGATGTTGGCCTAACACTAGAGCATGTTTGAGAACCTCCGGGGCACAGTGGCCTAGACCGTTGAGGGACCAGGAAGATACTAATCTGACCACTGCTCAGAAATGTCTGGAGCACCTGCCACACATTCAGATCCCTGTCCTGGAAAACAGGGTGCAGAGAACGAACACAGAGAACAGCACCTCGTGTTTTCCAACGAGGAACTGGAGACAACAGACCCATCCTCTGAAAGGGAGGTTGGAACTCAAACTCCAAGAGGGGAGGAGAAAGGGACTTAGAGATGATTTCCCAGAAGGGACCTGCGTAGCATGGGGTGGAGTTTGCAGGCCTGATGATGATGTAGCCAGAGCCTGCCTGCATTGTACTTGCATAAAGAGCAGGGCCCAGGCCGGGAGTGGTAGCGAAAGCCTTTAGTCCCAGCACTCAGGAGCAGGGGAAGGTCAATCTCTGTGGCCTCGAGGCTAGCCTGGTCTACTTAGAGAGTTTTACCCTCTCTTTTAAAAAAAATAAAGAGCCGGGCGTGGTGGCGCATGCCTTTAATCCCAGCACTCAGGAGGGAGAGGCAGGTGGATCGCTGTGAGTTCGAGGCCAGCCTGGTCTACAAAGTGACTCCAGGACAGCCAAGGCTACATAGAGAAACCTTGTCTCAAAAAAACAAAAAAATAAAAATAAAAATAAAAATAAAGAAAGAAAGAAAGTCACAGAGCAGACCAGCTGCCTAGTTCCTTAATCCAGGCCTTGAAGTACATCTTGTCTCTATGGGACTGGAGCTGGCTGCCTCACTGTTGTTTCTGCTGCAGTGTTCTCTTTGGGACCATATGGTCCCCACCTCTGTTCTCTCTGTCAGTCCACACATGCCTGTGCAGAGGTGTGACAGCTGCCCGTCCGCTATTCGTTTCTCTCCCTCTTTTTCTAGCACATCCTTGCTTTGATGGAGATGATTTGAGCCATCTGTTTAAAGGTAAAAGTCAACAGAGAAGAGTATGTTGGTTTTCTGTTGTTTAATTAAACCAGAGGGCAAGACAGAGGGATCAGCAGCTAGTGGGCTTCCCAGGCAAGAGTAAGAACCTCAGGTCAGATGCCCAGAACCCACATAAGTGCTGGGAGGGTTCAGCAGGCACCCATGACAGAACCTCAAACTCAGCCTCAGGGAAGAAAGTAGAATTGATTGATGACTCCTACTGTCAGCCTCTTGTCTAGACATATACACACACATCAGACATGCATACATGCATAAATGTACATCACACAGTCACACACACACAAACACACACACAAATGCACAGACATGCACATAGATATATGCACCCACACACATGAAATATGCAAGCATGCATGAATGCATATCACACAGTCACATGCAAACATGCATGAATGCATATCACAGATACACATGGACCTATACATAAATATATACACCCACACACATGCAAACTGCATGTATGCATGAATACACATCACACACACATGCAGACATGCAGACATGCATGAATACACATCACACACACACATGCACAGACACACACACACACACACATATATATATACCCACACTCATGCAAACATGCACAAATGCACATCACACATAGACACAAGCAAAACAAATTAAACTACTAGATAAAAGAAAAATAACAGAAGAATTATTTCTAAATTTTATTTTAAAAATTAAATATTATTATTATTACTAAGCCACAGGTTATTTTGGAATACCTAAAAAAACTACAATCTCAGGCCCACAGCAGTAAAAGGCATAAAAAGCACTCCATTAAAAATACATGCTGAAGCCAGGCATGGTGATACACTCCTTTGCTCTCAGCATTTGGGGAGCAGAGGCAGGCAGACCTCTGTGAATTTGAGGCCAGCCTGGTCCTCAGAGTGAGTTCCAGGACAGCCAAGGCTACACAGAGAAAACAAAAAAAATAAAAAAATAAAAACATGCTAAGGGGGCTAAAAAGATAGCTCAGAGGTTAAGAGCACTGCTGCTCTTCGAAAGGTCCTGAGTTCAATTCCCAGCAACCACATGATGGTTCACAACCATGTGATCTGATGCCTTCTTCTGGTCATGCAGGCAGAACATTCATATCCATTAAATAAATAAGTAAATAAATATTTTTCATTAAAAAACAAATAAAACATTCTGAATACTAAAGCTGATCCTGGTGGCAGGGGGGAGTGGGTGAGCCTACCTCAAGAGTGTGGTGGTATGAGAGAGGGAGAGATGCTATGCCCTACCCTCATCACTTGCCACCTTTGGCCTGTGGGAGAGCTGGCCCCTGGGTCAGGAGAGCAGGAGAGCTATCCCTGTCCTTCACCCGCGCTGCCCCTTGCTGGTTGCGATATTGGATGACCTAGCCAGGGGAGGGCTGGAGAGCTGGCGGCTGACCAGCTCAGTTACCTCTCAGGCTCAGACCCAGGGCTTTGAGTTGGTCCATCCCAACATCTACCTCATGGATGAACTGCGGAGATCATGAAGAGACGGGTCTTAAAGATCCAAAACTACTGGCTCTCCATGACACAGCGTAACAACAAAAGATCCAAGAGGGGTCCCAGTGATGATCCAGTATTGATAGGGTAGCAGAACCCAGAAGCCTCAAACCAGACCAATGACTCATTGCAATGAACATTTGCAAGCAAAGAAGTCTAGACAAAAGGGTGTACTGTGGGACACACTGTGACACACTACAGCTTCCACAACGAGAATTTTTTGGGGGGAGGAGGGTTGCAATGGTGGAGGGTAGGTATGAGGGGATGGGGAGATGAGTGGCATTGGAGTTCATGATTTGAAATTCACAAAGAACCAATTTTTTAAAAATGCATGCTGCGTCAGGCATGGCTGTGCATGCCTTTAATCCCAGGACTTTGGAGGTGAAGGCTAGTAGCTCTCTATGAGTTCCAGGGCAGCCTGGTCTACATAGCAAGTTCCAGGGCAGCTGAAACTACATAGTGAGACCTTGACTCAAAAAAAAAAAAAAAAAAAAAAACAAAAAAACAAGGGGAGCGGGGGGGGGGGGGGGGGGGGGGGGGGGGGGGGGGGGGTGGAGCACACCTTTAATCCCAGCACTCAGGAGGCAGAGGCAAGATATCCAAGGCTACACAGTGAAACCTCGTCTCCAAACACACACACACACACACACACACACAAAATTTTTTTTAAATAAAAAGAAAAAACATACCACAGGAGTTGAAGAGATGACTCAGCAGTTAAGGACACTGGCTGCTCTTCCAGAGGGCCCAGGTTTGATTCCCTGAATCCACACAGTGGCTCACAACCATCCATAACTCCAGGTAGAGGCTCCAGCTCCCTCTTTTGGCATCTGTGAGCACCAGACAAACACATGGTGCACAGACATACATGCAGGCACAATACCCATACACGTAACATATAAATAAATCTTAAAGAATAAGAATAAAAGACATGTCACGGGCCAAAATGCACATTTGAGACATTTGATCTCACTGATAATTACAGAGAGGCAAATCAAAACGAAGCGTCCATTTTCTTTTGATGCATGGGATTAAAAGGGTCTAGCCAGCTGTCCGCAAGAGTGGCAGGAAGCAGGTGCCCCTTTGTTCTGTGAAGGAAGCCTTAAATGGGTGCAGCCTTTGGAGGGTCATTTAAAAGCAAGATGTCCAAATATGAAATAAGCATGCACATTATGCACGTTGGGCTCCTTGGGGAATTTATCTTCAGCAAATAATGGCACATGTGTGCCAAGCTGTTTGAACAAAAATGGCCGTAGTGTTGAAAAGCTGGAAACAGGGCAGGGGATACTGCTGTCGTTTCTAAGAGTGTATGGGAGAGTGCTTGCCTTGAACATACATCAGCACCACCACCAACCCAGCGGGGCAAAGAGAGATGGAATGGCTAACAACAACCTAAGTGTCTATCCATGAGGGGGTTTGTCTTATTTGTTAAGCTCAAAGACAATTCTATTAGAGTGTAAAAGAAAAACCTCAGGGCAGGCAAGCTGTAAATCTGCTGCCCAGAAAAGAATGAAGGAGAGAAGGGGGAGGTGGGGTGGGGGGTGGGGAGCCAAATAATAATAAAACTAGGCCTTTCTGAGTCAGAAAGGTGGGCAGCCCCCAAGGACTGCTTGCTAATAAGGATTTGGTTGAAGTAGTTTATGAGATACATGATATGAGGGCCACGCAGACATTATGAAAGACAGAACTCACAAAAAGCATTTGGTGTTGCTTATTTATTTGTGTGTGTGTGTGTGTGTGTCGCTGGGAATCAAACTTGGAGCTTTGTACATTTTTTTTTCTTTCATCCTTTCAATTCTCTTGATTCCTCTTCCCTTTTATTTATAGTTTGCATTTTATTTTATTATCATTGTATGTGCCCGTCTGTGCATCCCAGGTGTGCAGTGACCACAGAGGCCAAAAGAAAGCACCAGAGGCACTGGAGCGATGAGTTAGAATCCTGCATCTTCTAGCGGGGGTGCTGGGAACTGAACTTGGGTCCTACTGAAAGAGCAGCCAGTGCTCTTAACCACTGAGCCATCTTCCGGCTCCCTTTTATTTAATAAGAAATCCCTCTCCTTAAGTGGTTTTTGTTGCTGACATGCAGGGCTGGGCTGCAGGAGAAGAAAGGGCAGAGATAAAGAAAACATAGCCGGGCAAGTTGTCTCATGTACATCATCCCAGCACTTGAGAGGTAGAGGAAAGATAATCAGGAGTTCCAATCCACGGTTTGTCACTATACAAGCCTCACCGACTGCTGCTGAAGTCTGTCTTCCAGGGAGACCTTGCATCTGGCTTCAATCTCCACTCAGGTGCCTCATGGATCTCATCCACTTCCTTACACATCCTACTGTGAACTTACTACATGTCAGGAACTCCAAGGGGCCCTGTGTATGGAATAAAGACCACGGTAGCTATGGCTCTGAGGGGCTTAATTCCACAGGAGGACAACTGAGTTCAAGGCCCTCCTTCAAGCTAGGTGCAATGGCTAATATCTGGAGTCCCAGGACTCTGCAGGTTGAAACAAGAGGATCACCAGTTCAAGGCCAGCCGGAGCTAAGGAGTAAGACCCAGGCCAGTCAGAGCAAGACAGGTACATACATACATACATACATACATACATACATACATACATACATACATACCGTAGAGCATGGTATTATAGACACATAATCCCAGGGCCTGTCACCTTTGGTTATACGGTAGGACTCAGCCCAGTCTGGACTCTGTCTCTCTCCCTGGAGAAGCCTCTGCCATCACTTAAACATGGGGTATGTTTTACTCTAGTCAGTTCTTTGAGAAGCCCATGTCTGTGTTCTCAAGTGTGCCTTTCTTCTGAGAGCATCTCTTGTTCTACCTCATACTTAAACCTATACTAGGGTATCTTTATTAAACCCTAACGCTAGTACATTTCTTAAAAAAAAAAAAAAAAAAAAAAAAAAAAAAAAAAAAAAAAAAAAAGTGGGTTGGGGGTGAGGTGGGATGGCTAGAGAGGTTAAGAGGACTTTTTTTTTTTGAGACAGGGTTTCTCTATGTAGCCTTGGCTGTCCTGGACTCGCCTTGTAGACCAGGCTGGCCTCGAACTCACAGCGATCTGCCTGCCTCTGCCTCCCAAGTGCTGGGATTAAAGGCGTGTGCCACCACACCCGGCAAAGAGGACTTCTTGATCTCCAAAAGACTCGGGTTGATTTCCAGCACCCATGTCCCACAGCTCACAAGCGTCTGTAGCCCCAGCTCCAGGGTGATCTGGCCTCTGAGCACACCTGAACTCATGTGACCGTTCTCACCATAGATACATGTGTACACATGATTTAAAATAATAGAATTAAATCTTTTTTTAAAAAAAAAAGCAGAGCTGGAGAGATGGTTCACTGTTATAAGTGCTTACTGCCCTTGCAAAAGACCGGAGTTTAGTCCCTAACACCCATGTCAAGTCACAATACCATGGAACTCCAACTCCAGGGGATCTGATACCCTCCCCTGGCTTCCACAGGCACCTGCACACATGTGGCATTCACTTGCACAGATAACATGCTTACACATCAATAAAAATAATAAAACAAAAACATTTAAATATGAAGCAAGCTGAAAAACTAATTTTTTTAAAAGATTGAAAATAATATAAAGGGTCAGATGTGGGAGCTGGAGAGAAGAGCACTGGCTGCTCTTCCAAAGGTCCTAAGTTCAATTCCCAGCAGCCACATAGTGGCTCACAGCCATCTAAAATGAGATCTGGTGCCCTTTTCAGGTGTACATGCAGGCAGAACACTGTATACATAATGAATAAAGAAAGAAAGAAAGAAAGAAAGAAAGAAAGAAAGAAAGAAAGAAAGAAAGCCAGGCATGGTGTGGCACACTCCTTTATTTATTTATTTATTTATTTATTTATTTATTTATTTATTTGGTTTTTCGAGACAGGGTTTCTCTGTGTAGCCTTGGCTGGCCTGGACTCACTTTGTAGACCAGGCTGGCCTCAAACTCACAGCGATCCGCCTGCCTCTGCCTCCCGAGTGCTGGGATTAAAAGTGTGCACCACCACACCCGGCTTGGCACACACCTTTAATCCCAGCACTTGGGAGGCAGAGGCAGGTGGATTGCTGTGAGTTCAAGGCCAGTCTGGTCCGAAAAGCTGGTCAAGGACAGCCAGAGCTACACAGAGAAATCCTGTCTCAAAAATCAAATAAAAAATTTTTTTTAAAAGAGCTAAGTGTGATGGTGCATGACTTTAATACCAGCACTCAAGACAGAGGCAGGAGGATCTCTGTGAGTCTGAGGCCAACCTGGTCTATATAGTGAGTTTCAGAATAGCCAAGACTATATAGAGAGACCCTGTTTCAAAACAAACAAACAAAGTTATTTTTCAAATCCACCATGTTCCTATTTCAATAAAAAGGACAATTTCTACCCACATTTGTACCAGGCATCTGAACATTACAGCCTATACACAGGGGAAGAGGGAGAGGGAGATGGACAGGGAGAGGGAAGGGGAGAGGAACAGCACCTGTGACTTGTTTCTCGTCGGTCTAACAGCTGTCAGATCAGTTTACAGCATCTGCCGGAAATTAGCTGTCATCCCCTTTAGTTATGTGTGAAGGGTAACAGGAAGTCATTCTCATGAAGACTGGAATGAGAGAGACTCTCTTGTGCTTGGCCTTTGTATGTAGCCTAGGCTAGGCTCACTCTCTACAAAGGCCTTGAACTGGTGATCTTCCTGTCTCCACCTCTCCATGCACCGCCATGCCTGGTTTCAGTGCTGCTGGGTATCAAACCTAGCACCTGGCTAAGCAAGAACCCTACCAAGTGAGCTGCGGCCCCAGCCCCTGTGCAGGCTTTGAAGAAGTATGCTTTCGTGTTGGCTAAGGAGAGGAACTAAGTTACAGCAGCAGTGTTACAGCTGCAGGGAGATGGATTTTGCCAACCTTCTAAGGAAGTTTAGAAACAGATCATTATTCCAGTTGAGGCTCGGACAGTCAACAATTGGATTAAAATCCTGTGAGACCCAGAGCGGGGCACCCAGCCATGCTGCGCCTGACTCCCAAGCCCCGGGCCTTGCGGAGATAGTAAATGGTGTTTAAGGCTTCAAATTGTGGCAGCTTCTTATTCCACATGGAAAACTAGTGCAGCACCTATCCAATCCATCTAAGAAGCTCTTAAAATAGCCTTCTGGGGGCTGGGGAGAGGGCTCAGCGGCTAAGAGCACTTGCTGCTCTTCCTGAGGATCTAACATCGGCAACTCCAGCTTCAGAGGACATGATGTCCTCCAGACTACGAGGACACTGTGTGCGCTCAGTGCACAGACATACACATAGTACAAATACCCATATACATAATATAAAAGTGAATGAATCTTTTTAAAAATCTGCTTCTGAGCCGGGTGTGGTGGCGCACACCTGTAATCCCAGCACTCAGGAGGCAGGGGCAGGTGGAGTGCTGTGAGTTCGAGGCCAGCCTGGTCTATAGAGTGTGTCCAGGACAACCAAGGCTACACAGAGAAACCCTGTCTCAAAAAAAACCAAAAGAGAGGAGGAGGAGGAGAAGGAGGAGGAGGAGGAGAAGTTGATTGAGGAAAACACATGATGTCAATCTCTGGCCTCCCTACACACACACACACACACACACACATGTGCACATGAAACCACATACGTGTGTACCACACACACACATAAATTATGCACACACACACACACACACACATACACACACACACACACACACACACATGAGTGCACATCTGTCTATCATTACCACTCTACCCAGAGCAAGCTGAGGTCAACTCTCACCCAGGCAAACTGAATGCACTGTGGATTTCTACCTGAATTCATAGAGTGGAGCCAAGATACAGAGCCCCCGAGACAGACCAATAATTTGGCATGCCTTCCTTTCAATATAGATGGGAGCTTTTGATAGTCTATTAATAAAAAGTAGCATGCTTCTGCCTTTATGCCAGAAAGAGATGTTCAATACGTATGATTTTTGCAAAGTGGATAGCTTCCTGGAAGGCACATTAAGCCACTTAAAGTTTAAACAATGAACTGATAAATCCGCATTTCCAGTAAACACAGCTCCTTCAGCTCCTTGCAAGCTTTCAAGGACTGTGGGAAGGGTAGTTCTTGAGGGACTCATGTCAGGTTTGGAGGAACAGTTTGTATGTGCCAATCACAGATTTTTAATTGTGATGAAAAGCAGTTTATCTTTTATTGGGTGCTTATGCTTTTACGGCCAGATCTGAGGTCATGAATATTTGCCCTTACATTTCATCTAATAATGCTACAGTTAGAGCATTTATATTTAGGGCATCGATCCCATATGGATTGGTGTTTGTATAGAGAACAAGGAAGGATGTGTGACTCGGTCAGGGACCACTTGCATAGCATCCATGAGGCCCTGGGTTCAAGTCCCAGCACAGGCACCAAAATAAAGAAAAGAAAAATGAGGCAAGGGTACAGTTTCATTCTCTTTTTATCCTCCTACCTAATTATTCACCATTTATTAAAGAGATTGATTTTTATACCCACTAAATAGCACTTTTGTCAATAATCAGTTGCAAATGTTTTTAGCTTGTCATTAGATTCTCAGATCTACTACACTGTTTGATTTGTGTCTAGCCACATGCTAGCACAACACTGTCACATTTGCTGTACAGAAGAAACCAGAAAGTGTGAGCCCTCCAATTTTGTTTTTATTTTTCAAGATTGTTTTGGGTACTCAGAGGCCCTTGCCGTTCCATAAGTTAGAAGTCAATTTCAGCCAGGGCACGCCTGGAATCCCAGCACTTGGGAGGCAGAGGTAGGTGGACTGCTGTGAGTTTGAGGCCACCCTGGTCTACACAGCAAGCCCAGGACACCCTGTCTTGAAAAATCAATGTCACAGTTTCTATTTCTCCTTTTCCATTGTATATCTTAACTTATTTTCTTGGTGGTTGCCAAGGGGATTACAAATGGCACCCTAAAGTTAGAAAGACTCAGTTTGAGTTGGTACCAACTTAGTTCAACAGCAAGCACTAACTCTGCAGCTATCCCCACACCATCCATTCTTTCCTGACATCATTGGCCCAGGCAATATTTTTATGTATCATGTAACAGATTCATAATTATTTTATGCATTTACACATTAAATCATATAAGAAATAGAGGCAAGATGTTAAAAATACAATTATACTAAATTTTGTTTACCTACCTATTGTTATAGTTTAAGAATAGCCACACAAACCACTCAGACACCAGTCTCAGCCAGATAGTGATAGTTTATCAAACATACACAGCCCAAGAATGATCCCCACCAGGGACAAAGCCCAACTCAGGAATAGGACTGCAATGCTAGTCTGCTTCTAAGACAGGTTCTTATAGAACCCAGGACCACCAACCCAGGAATGGCCACTCCCTCCTCCCCCACACACACAATGGGCTGGGCCCTCCCCAATCAATCACAAATTTTAAAAATGTCAAAGATTTGCCTACAGCCTGATCTTCAGAAGGCATTTTCTCAGTTGAGGCTTCCTCCTCCTTAATGACTCTGGCTTGTGTCAAGTTGACATGAAACTAGCCAGCACAACCCATTGAATTTACATTAATGCTTGCATGAGCAAGGAGTTATTTAGTGGAGTGTGGCTAACTTACTAGTGGCTAGCAATACCACACTGAAAACTGAGTCCAGGCTGAGGAGACAGTTCAGTTGGTAAACAGTTTATTGCTCAAGTTTGAGGACCTCAGTTTGATTCCCAGCACCCACAAAAGAAGTCAGGTGTGGCGGCGTACATTTGGAATCCCAGCACTGAGGAGTCAGAGACAAGGAGATCCCTGGGGCTCACTGGCCAACCAGAGTAACCTACCCAGCATGCTCTAGGCCAGTGAGACACTTCATCTCACAAAGCAAGGAGGACAGATCCTGAGGAAGGATACTGAAGGTTGACCTCTGACCTATACACACACACACACACACACACACACACACACACACACACACACACA
>OU015743.1:32816978-32887018 GCA_907169655.1 Acomys percivali
ACACACACACACACACACACACACACACACACACACACACACACACACAAAATAATAGTAAATACACCAAAAATACATTTTAAAAGAAAGTAACTCCCCCTTCCCAGGAGCCATTAATTGTCAGTAGCTCCTCAGCTAGCCCTTGGTATTATTGTAAGAGGATAATGACAGAGGTTTGTTTGTTTGTTTGTTTTTACATTTTGTTTTGGTATGTTTTTTCAAGACAAGGTTTCTCTGTGTAGGCTTGGCTGTCCTGGACTCTCTTTGTAGACCAGGCTGAGCTCGAACTCACAGAGATCTGCCTGCCTCTGCCTCCTGCGTGCTGGGATTAAAGGCATGTGCCACCATGGCCAGCTTACATTCTGATTTTATTATGGTTTAAATACAGACCTACCCAGCTTCCTATTAGATGCCCATGTTGTATAGTGTCCCAGGCTCTGCGCCAGTTCAACAATTAATTACACACAGGACTGCAGGTAGGCTCTCGGCACTTCCGTTTCATCAAGTATAAGATGAAGCAAAGAAACATCAGTCTCAAGGATTCAGTGAGTCAGAGAAGGGAAATAACTTAAAGCTGCAGCCGGCAGAGGCTGTCCTCCACCTCTGAGTATTAGCTGCCTTTGTGAGTCCAACTCAGCGCTTTTCCCTGCAGCAATACCTGTAACTGACTCTTCTGGTCCCCTTCCTGGATGACGTCATGTTCTTTTCCCTGTAAACATTCATACATGCTTATCTAGCTGCTTGGCTAACTGTTTTGTTTTATTTTTTAACACCCAAACAACTTTATAATATTGGTTAATGAACAAAGTATGATAGCATCAAATGCTAGCAAGAAAAAGGATGATGGCTCCGTGGTTAAAAGCTAACCATTGTGAACCCTGAGATTGTGAACTGCAAAAACCTGTTGCTTATTTGGTGTGGCTCAGCCCTAACACACTTTTTAATCCAAGAACTTCCTGTTTTGGGTAAACAGGTGATTATGGTGTGGCTCAGCCCTAGCACACACCTTTATTTTAATCCAAGAGCTTTCTGTACATGGGATTTAATAAAGTTAACCCTAGGTCAAGATGTAAAGCAAAAAACCAGTTGACAGGGATTAAGTAGATGGGGAGCAGGTGAGGGGTTTGAAGTGGGGGGGCCTTTGAGAGAAGGTGGAGAAGAAGAAGAAGCTCTTTGGCTCTTTGGCTTTTGGCTTTCAGCTTCTCCTCCTGGGCTGTGAGCTGAGCTTAGTAAGAGAGGCTTTTTCCTTTGGGACATGAGCGGATGAAGAAGGTCAGCTGGGTGCTTTCTCTGCCTCTCTGAGCTAGCAGGTTTTCACCCCAGCATCCAGCTCCTGAGTCTTCATTGGTAAAATCAAACATTTGGAATTTTCTTTCAACAACAACTACTCTTGTAGAGAACCAGAGTCTCATTCCTAGCACCCACTTCTTGGCTCACAACCACCCGTCACTCCACTTTCTGCCCATAAGAATCTGATTTTGGGGGGCTGGAGAGATGCCATGGCAGTTAAGAGCATTTATTGATCTTGTAGAAGAGCAGGGTTCGATTCCCAGCATTTATATGGTAGCTCACAAGCATCTGTGACCTCAGTTCCAGGGGTTCCGATGGGCACATCTGTGATGTACATACATGCACACAGGCCTGCGAATCACACTCACACACTGGCACACGTACACACTTCTCATTTCCTTTTTGTTACTTTGAAAGACACCTCTGAAAACTTATATCAAATATATAATTGTATATGCGCGCGTGTGCGTGTGTGTGTGTGTGTGTGTGTGTGTGTGTGTGTGTCAAATTATATAATTAAAGTGTTTTGCTTGTTGTTATTGATTTGGGGGGCAGGTTCTCACCTTGCAACCCAGGCCTGTGTGAGAAACTGCCCCCAAATCAATAACAACTTTAATTATATAATTACACACACATACTCATATATTAGCCCAGGCTAGTTTCAAACTCAGTGTACTCCTCCCGCTCAGCTTCTGAAGATCAGGGGCATGAGTCATTAGGTCCAAATATAAGGACTTTTATCCCTTCTCAACAATTGTGTTGTGGAATGGGATGTTTGATTGGTAAAGGTAAGTATTCAGGTATTCTGACCAAATTGGGTCCATTTTTGCTCATTTCACAATATGCCAATCATTGAAATGACCTTATTTGCTAATATCTGTTCCTTGGGCAGCCCAGCATGGAGTCTAGAAGAGGAATCCACTTTTAAAAATAAATTAATTTTACTTTAAGTGCACTGGTGTTTTGCCTGCATGCATGTCTGTTGGTGTCAGATCTTGGAGCTACAGACAGTTGTGAGATGCCTTGTGGACGCTAGGAATGGAACCTGGGCAAGGTGACTAAAGCAAGAAAAAGCAAGTAAGAGCCAGCAGGCTGTGCTTTCCAAACCAAACTTTATGGCTTTTCAGCATGTGTGTGCTCAGGAAAAGACAGTGCAACTACCTTCTGAGGGTGGAGTCTTGTTCCTGTGTCCGCAACAAGTCAGCTATCAGACACTTGCCTAAGCCTGAGGGGTCTATGACTTCAGTTTGAGAAAGACAGATGCTGCCGTCCACTTCCTGAAAAAAGAACTCAAAGGTTAGCAAGACACATCATAAGTGTCATCCATAGCAAAAATAGTGGGACGCTAATAATTGATTGCTTAGCATATACACACCCTTAGAATTGATGCCTTGGGGCTCGAGAGATGGCTCAGCAGGTAAAAGTACTTGCTAGGCAAGCCTGACAACCCATCCCAGGATTCCACAGTGGAAGGAGATAACCAATGTCCAGAAGTTGTCCTCTGGTCTTCACTCAAATGTCAAAGTACATATATACTCTGTCTCTAATAGTAAACTTTAGAAATAAAATCTCTCTCTCTCTCTCTCTCTCTCTCTCTCTCTCTCTCTCTCTAGGTTTTTTCAAGACAAAAAAATGATACATAGCCTTTGATGTCCTGGCACTTACAGAGATCTGACTGCCTTTGCCTCCTGAGTGCACTCACCTTTAATCCCAGCACTCGGAAGGCAGAGGCAGGAGGATTGTTGTGAGTTTGAGGCCAGCCTGGTCTACAAAGCGAGTCTAGGACAGCCAAGGCTACACAGGGAAACCCTGTCTCAAAAAACAAAACAAAACAAAAAAACAAAAACCAAACAAACAAAAAACCAAAAGCATGTGCTACCACCATCCAGTTTTTTCTTCCTATTCTAAAAATTTGTTCATTTGTTTTGAGACAGGAAACACGGTCTTACCATGCAGCCCTGGCTGGCCTGGAACTTGCTATGTAGACCAGACTGGCTTTGAACTCACAGAGATCTTGCCTACTTTGCCACCAAGTGCTGGGATTAAAGATATGCCTTACCTCATGCAGGGGAAAAAAGATTTTTAAAGTCAACTAAAACCAGGTAAGAAAGGTACAGTGGTGTGTACTTAGAATCCTACTACTTGGGCACACAATCAGGAGCATCAACACAAGCTCAAGGTTAGCCAGGGCTACACAGGAAGTCATTTTTCAAAAAGCTGAAACAAACAGGGCTCAGTGATGATGGCTGAGCAATTAGTGCTTGCTGTTAAGCCTGGTGACCTGAGTTCAAATTCTCAGAATCCTATGTTGGAGGGAGAATAGAACTGACTCAAAAGTTTTCCTCTGACCCAGGGCTTTATGCATGCTAGGCAAGCACTCTACCAACTGAGACACATCCCCAGGTCCAAACTTGGCTTAGCTGGAAGTATCAAAAAACAAAAAACAAAGTCAGGCGTGGTGGTGCACACCTGTAATCCCAGCACTCAGGGAGGCAGAGCAGGTGTGTCTCTGTGACTTCGAGACCAGCCTTGGACAAATCAAGTCCAAGGCAACCAGGACTACAAGAGAAACCCTGTGTCAAAAAACCAAAAACAAAACCATCCTGCTGGGATTAAAGGTGTGCTACCACTGCCCAGCCATCCTACAACTTTTTAAGAAATTGTTTTCATCCATGGTGGCTCATGTTTGTACTCCCAGAATAAATAGGAGGATCAGGAGTTTAAAACTGATCTGGACTACACAAAACTCTCTCTCTCTCTCTCTCTCTCTCTCTCTCTCTGACACACACACACACAAAGAGGATTATCTAGACCTTGATGATAGGACTAGATTTTGTTCTTTTTATTAAAAGTATTTGTTTGATGTATATGAATGTTTTGTTTGGGTGTATGTATGTGCGCCTTGTGCCTGCCTGGTGCTCTTGAAGGTCAGAAGGCATCAGACCCCCTAAACTGAGTTACAGATTGTAAACCATCACATAGGTTCTGGGAATCAAACCCAAGTCCTCTTCAAGAGCATCAAGTGCTCTTAACCACTAAGCTACCTGCTCATTTGAAAAAAGCAAAACTTTGCCAGCATGGGGATTGTGGCACACATCTTTTAATCCCAGCACTTGGGAAGCAGATAGGTAGATTTCTATGAGTTCAAGGCCAGCCTACAAAGTGAATTCTAGGACAGCCAAAGCTGTCACACAGATAAACCTATCTCGAAAAGCCAATAATAATATCTCGAAAAACAATAATAACAACAATAATTATTTTTTTCCCAATATCAAGCAGAAAAGGAATAAAAACCCACTTAATTGCATGGAGAAGAGAGACCATTGTTTTATTGATCCTTAGAAGAGGGGAAAAGGGAAACATGGTTTGGTACCCTGGCAGAAAAGACAGATGGAGCACAGTGATATATTCCGAGTCTAGCAGAAGTATGGACAATGAGGATCACCTGAGGCGGCACCTCAGCACAGAAATGGAGTTATGACACGCAGGAACCCAGGAAGGCCCATCTGGATTTCCGATAACCTTCTTGACCGCTCACTCCTTTCCTTTATAGTCCAGTAACAAAGTGTAGTTCCCTGAGAAGTGATTGTGTTTCTTTTGTCAGACTATAAGCTATAGGGAGGCACGTCTTCGTCTATTGCTTTAATCATTGTATCCCCGGTAAAGCGAGATGCCCACTAAACAGTAGCTGGCGAAAAGAAGGCATGATGGTGCTGCCCTGAGTATGTTACGAGGAAAGAGCATCCACAAGTTGAAGCAAGCAATTCCCTAAGGAGCAGCTTTCTAGACGGCCTCTGAAATAATACCGAAAAGGTGGAGTCGGGCCTCTGAAATATTCGGGGACCCAGCAGCCTGGACTGTAAGGACAACAGGGGATGACAGGTGAGTGTCAGACACTGGCCACTAATGGCCTGGAGAGAGACAGTGGTAGAGTCTCGCGCATGCGCACGCATGCCCTCTGCCAACCTCCTGCCCAAGACGCGCTTGCGGGCGTGTGCTCGCGAGGTCGAAGCGGAAATGGCGCCGCGGGGCCGCGCGTCCGGGCAGCGAGCGGAAGTGGGTGTGAGAGCGGAAGTGGCCGGCTGGAGCCGGGGGCTGGGCGGGGACCGGGATCGTCGGTAAGGCGGCGGCGGAGGCGGCGGCGGCTCGGCAGGCGGGTTGAAGCTTCGGGGGCCAGGTCTGTCGGGTGGTGGCTGCCTCCACGGGCAGCGCGTGCCGGGCCAGCGCGTGTGTCCGCCTCTCCCTGCCCCGCTCCCCGTCCCCTTCTCCCCTCACCTACCGCACCCAGCCCCCCTCGTCAGGGGCAGCGGGGCCGCTCCCTCCGTCCTGCCCTCGCTTGCCCACCCTCACCGCCCTTGTTTCTCCTTCCCCTGCCCGGGGCAGCCGCCGCCATGATCCTGTTGGAGGTGAACAACCGCATCATCGAGGAGACGCTCGCACTCAAGTTTGAGAACGCGGCCGCCGGGTAAGCGCACGCCGGGAGGAGGCCGAGTTGACCCTAGCTAATCCCGGGTGGCGTCCAGTCCCCAAGCTCTGGAGGAGAGCGATCGGGAACCTGGTGCGGCTTCGGGGCTTCCCTGGCAGGATGGACGTGGGCTGCGATAGGGCGCGGTGAGCCGAGGCCCGACATGCGTGGGGAGAGGCTGAGACAGGGATGCGGAAGCAGCGAATGGACAAGAAGCAAGGCGTGCCCGAGAACTGGAGACCTGTGGGACGTGAGGGCAGCGGAGGCCAGAAGTCACGCCCGAGAGTCCACTGCCCTGTGGGGGGAAAGAGAAGGGCCCACTTTTTCTCTATATTTTTCGTCATTGTTCCGAACCCAGAGGGGTCTCTCTGAATTGAATGGAGTTTTCAGGAATTCCCAGAACGAGGTGGGAAGACCCTGGAGGCCCAGATCGCCAGGTCTGCCTTCCCTCCCCCATCTCAACCCCCAAGAGAAGCAGGAGGCAAGACTGAAAGCAGAAGGGGTGGGGGGAGAACCCTAACCTAATGTGAGAGAAACTAGCCATTTTTTGTTACATATTCCTTAGGCAAAGCCAACAGCCCTCCATCCACACTCTCCCTAGCTCCCTTGAGGCCAGCTTTTTTTCTGGTTGTGTGTCTTAAATTCTTATCCAAGATCCCTGGTCTTTGATTTCTTCTGTGGTAATGTGGGCCAGATTAGCTGCTTCTGCTCCCGGAATCTATAAAGCTTTTTTGTAAGATAACCTTTTTTTTTTTTTTAACATCGGCATCTTAATATATGGGAGGTATATGAAGCCTTCCCTGTCAAACGCAGAAAAAAAAAGACAGAACTCCTCCCTCAAAGCTGTTTTTGCCTTTCGAATATATTTAAAACCTGAGCAGGGGAATTGGGTTTTAGGTTCTAATTTATGGTGGCCTGTGGCCATTCCTTTGCCTCATTTCCTCATTGCTGAGGATGGGGCTTCACATTTTGGTTTCACAGTTAGGTAGTTAAGTGCAGGCTGTTTTCTGTGAACTAGGAACTAGAAATAGGAAAGTAAGTGCTTGCAGATCCACAGAAGGAAGAGGGATGGGGCGATTCTAAGCATTCATAATGGACTAGACGTTCTCACTGACGTTGAGAAAGCATAAACCCACTACCAACGTTGAATGGATTGTCTGTCCCGTCTCTTTTGTAAGATCACAGAGTGTATCTGGAATTGGTTCATTCAGTGAGCATATTGTTTCCGGGAGCGGGGAGGAGGGCTGCAGCTTCTTGGCTGCGGCCCCTCCCTTCGTGCCACTTCTTTGCATTTTAAGTTGTGAAGTCAGTCAGCTCTGGGACTTACTGTAGGTGATGGGGTGGGTACTTTTTTTTTTTTTTTTTTTTTTTGAGTGGTGTAGCACAAAGGAGGAAGTTAAAATAACTTCTGCATTTTCACAACTGATCTTAATACATATATTCTCAAGTCTAGACTAGCAAAGAAGGAGTCCTGGGCGGTTATAAGCTGATCTACAAGATAAATGGTTGCCTGTGTTCAAGTGGAGGCACGCCTTTTAATGCAGGAGGACTTTCACGTTTGTGTATTAATAACTTGTGATTCCAAAATGTGTCTCACTATTCAGGACTCTGTTTAGTCCTTTTTCTTTTTTGAAAACCTTCCTTAAAGGATTCGGAGTTTGGTGGTGCAGGCCTCTAGTCCGGATACCTTCAACTGTAACCCCAGCTTTCAGGAACATGAGACAAGAAACGCAAAAGTTCCAGGTCATAGTGAGACTTTGTACCAACCTAAATTGGGTGTGGTGCACCTATAATCCCAGCACTTGGGCGGTAGAAGGGAGAGCATCAGGAGGCCAGCCAGGGCTACTCTGTTGCAAGTAAAAGGTTTATCTTGTCAGAGATTAAAATAGGTTTTTAAATTTGGACGGCATAAATTCGAATTTCCAAGCTTTTTTTTTTTTAAAGTTGCTCACTGTAGTCAGGTTTAATGTTTGAAGAGGTAGTATGTTTTGTTTTATTCTAGCTCATCCTTGAAGATGTGACTTAACAAATATGCTGAAAACGCAGTATTTAAAAATACTTTGAAAAGAGTAGCGAGGGTAAGAGTTTCCTGAGATTGCCTGTTTCTGCAGGGTGTGGTGGCACCCGCCTATAATCCTAGCACTCAGGAAACAGAGGCAGAAGGATCAAGGCAAGTTCAGTTCCAGCCAGGGATGTATAGTGAGACACTGTCTCAAGAAAAGAAAAGCCTGGCTCTGAGCAAGTGAGTTTTCAGGCCCTCCCTTTAAGAGGAGGCAGCATTGGAGTGGCTAGGGAGGCACATGCCTACACCAGTGCTCTCAGCAAGGATGGTTTGTGTGCTCAGCATAAACATTGATAGGTCTGAACAGGACAGGGAGCCTTTCAAAGAGAGCCTGTTAGCAAAGTTAGGGAGGAACTGATAGATAAGCAATGTTGGAGGAAGATAATGACCTTAAAGAAAAGGAGTAGCCCACAGGAGAGACCTGGAGAGGGGAAAGGCTGTGCAGTGTGGAGACGTGGGAGGGCTCAGCTCCACCCTGCTCTTTTCTCAGAACAAATTAATCAGGGAAATGACATTCATGGTAGCCTTTGTCAGAGCGAATCTTTCTGTTCTGCACTGTACCATAGTCACTCACCACATGTGGCCCGTTAGATTTAAGTAAAACTAAAATTGGTTTCCTGAGTTGCACTAGCTGTGTTGTATTTCTAGGGCTCTGTTGTCGTTTGTGGCTAGTGGCTGCTGAGTTTGCACAGTGTACATGCCTGTTACTGCAGACGGTTCTGTTCTGCCTACGGAAAATGAAAGCGTGAGATAGCTTCGTTTTGGGGTGTGCGTTTCAGAACCCAGGCCCTTGCACATGCTAGACATTGCTCCCTCTGCACTACTTCCCAGCGCTCGGGTGTTCTTCAGAGGCGTATTATAGTATAGATTCCAGAATGAAGTTGCATTACCTTTCCTTTTTGTTTTTTTTAATTTTATCTTATTTCTTTTTAATGATCCCTTGGGTTATCTTGCTGGATCTTTTTTGCCTATAGCATCAGGCTGAAAGTTTAAACTTGTATTTGCGTGAGAATTCTGTAGGACAGACTGCTTAAGTATACAATCTGCCACAATCCTCTTGTAATTTAAAGGCAGTTTTAACAAAGCTTTCCGCCACACTCCTGAGAAGTGGCTTATGGGCTCTCTTAGTGTCAGTATCTTCACAAAGGGAGGCAGCAAAGCACCTTCCTGAGAGTCTCCACACTATGACTAATTAAAAAGCTGCTCCCAACACTGTAAATAATGTGCTGCATGGGTCTTATCAACAGCATTGGCTTTTCATTTAGGAATTCTTGCCCAGGCCACAATTAAAGCAGAAGTAATCTGGAAAATTAATTGAATCCTTTTGTTACTACCTACATACCAAGAACCTTTTCATCCTCAGAAGCAGGGCCTGTCAACTTTGCCGTTACACAGTCCAGAACTGAGGAGATGCTGTCGGATGCGAGCGGCTGTTGATTTCAAGTGCCTTCTGGCTCCTTACCACAGCCTGTGCATATTGTGGGGGGCTGTGGTTCTGTGAGGGGGAGAACTCAGTAAGCAAGCAGCGCGGAATGGGGTGGGCGAGGACTGTGGGAGGAGAAATTTGAGAAAGGAATAAATTAAATCTTGCTGTTACCTTGTTCCCATTCCCAAATATGCCACATATGTCCTCAGAGACAGACTGGCTTGAAGAGATTCAGAATTAGGACATTGTTTAAGCCTATAGATGTAGTGGGATGTGCTGTGGTTGTTAGATCTAGTTGCTCTTTTTACAGGGCGCCCTGGTTGACACGCTGCTGCCTGTCCTCTGGCCTCTTTGCCTTGTCTCTGCAATATGAATCTCCCGAGCTAACTGAGGCCTGGGACTGTCATTTCAGTCGTCTTTGCTTCCCTAAGAAACCCCCACCCGTGTGTGTGTGTGTGTGTGTGTGTGTGTGTGTGTGTGTGTGTGTGTGTTTTCATTCAGCTCGGTAAATATCTTGAAGGAATTAATGCAACCAGATAAAATGATTCTTGGTGTCTTTCTCTCTCTCTTTCTCCCCCCCCCCTTGAGAGAGAGGGAGCACATGCAGAGGAGGAATGTTGGGTGTCACTCTGCCTCGTTCCTATGAACGTACTGTCCAGGTCTTTCTGGACCTGGAATGAGGAGGCTGGCAGTAAGCAAGCTGCAGTCACCCTCCACAGCCCTGGGTTATAGGCCTTTTCTGTGGGTGTTGGAGATTCTAACTCAGATCCTCATGCTCGCCCAGCAAGTGCTCTTACCCACCAAGCATCTCTCCCCAGTATTTTTGTTGTTCTGAGACAGGGTCTCACACTGTAGCCCAAACTGCCCTGAAACCGTGTAGCCCGGGCCGGCTTCAAGCTTTGGTGCTTCTTCTGCCTCAGCTTCCTGTACATCCTGCCATACCTGGCTTGTTATCACTTTTCTGAGAGTGTGTGTCTGCTTTTATATATTTTTAGTCTTTGTATTTTGAGAGTTAATTTAACAAAGAAAAGAACCATCTTTTATCTAGTATGATTTGGGCATTGGAGGGAGGGAGCTTTACACAGAAAAAAATGATTGGAACCTTGTAGAGGATTTAAAGAAAGTAGCCAAAAATCTTTAGTGAGTACAACAAACTAATTCCTTTAATTCACAGTATAGACAGGATAACTAGAAGAAGGGCACAGATATCCTAGTGGAGAATTAAAAATATTTTGTGTGTAAAAGAGATGGCTCATCAGTTTAAGAGCACTTGGCTATTTCAGTTCTGAGCCTACTTCAGGTAGCTCACAACCACCTGTTAACACTAGTGCTAAAGAATCAGATGTCCTCCTTTGGCCTCCACAGGAGCGTGCATACACACACACACACACACACACACACACACACACACACCTTTTTAAAAATATTATTTATTTTATTTTTTAAAGATTTATTTATTATGTATGCAGTGTTCTGCCTGCATGTATACCTGCATGCCAGAAGAGAGCATTAGATCACATTAGAGATAGTTGTAAGCCACCATGTGGTTGCTGAGAATTAAACTCAGGACCTTTGGGAGAGCAACCAGTGCTCTTAACCTCTGAGCCATCTCTCCAGCTCTACACACAAATCTTTAAAATTTTTTCCTAATATAAAGTGAATAAATTAATTTGAAATTTTTCCCCCAAAGGATTTCTTTTAAGATTTATTTTTGTTTTATGTACATAAGTATTTGCAGGAGTGTATGTGTACCACATGCAAACTCAGCTCATGGAAGTCAGAAGAAGAAAGCTGATCCCCTGGAACTGCAGTTAGAGACAGTGTGAGCCACTGTGTGGGTACTGGGAACTCATCTTCTGGAAGAGCAGCCAGTGCTCTTAATTGCCGAGCCATCACTTTAAGAGATTTTAAGAATATCTCTTAAAGTCAGATATGGTACCTCATGCCTAGAGTCCCAGTACTTGGGAGGCTGAGGCAAGCAGCTCTCTGAGTTAGAGGCCAGCCTTGTCTACAGAGTTCCCCAACAGCCAGAACCACACAGAGAAACCCAGTTTAGACCTTGTCATTTTAGACCTGCCTTTACTTTCCAAGTTTTACAGGTGTGCACTGCCATGCTTAGCTGATGTGCTTTATTAACTCAACTTTATGGATAAGAAAACTAAGGCTCGAGAGATTAAATGGCTTCCAACATGACATAGCTAGTCCTTGACAGCCAAGACTCTGCCAGAGGCAGTCAGACTTGAGTCTGTGCACTCAGGCAGCAGCTGGGTAGGATGGTGATTGGCTGTGATTCTAGCACTTGGTAGGTCTAGGCAGGAGAATCAGAAACCCAAGTCATCCACAGCTACATAACTGAGTTTGATGCTAGTGAATTGCATGAGGCTCTGCCTCAAAAAACTAAAAATAAAGCTGGGGTGTGGGCTAGCGTACACCTTAATCATAGCACGGCAGAAGCAGGGGTTAAACTCAGGCCTTAGGCTTGGTAGCAGTGCCTTTCTTTACTGATCCATTTTGCCAGCCCCCAGGACTTACTTTTTCTGTAAACTTTCTTGAACCTGAAGCTTGAGCAGATGGTAAAAGACTAACTGCTACATCTTTTGTGTCTACTAAATGGACCCTTCTATTACCATGATTTTAAACCATAAAAAGTCAGAGCAAGCTAGGTGTGTGGTGCGCCCTATAACCTCCCAGCATGTGGGAGGTGGAGGCAAAAGGACCATTTGTTTTTTTGTTTTTGTTTTTTTGTTGTTATTTTTTCAGGACTGGGTTTCTCTGGGTAGCCTTAGCTGTCCTAGACTCACTTTGTAGTCCAGGCTGGCCTTGAACTCACATCGATCCACCAGCCTCTGCCTCCCAAGTGCTAGGATTAAAGGTGTGTGCCACCACCGCCCAGCCGCAAAAGGACTATTTGTAAGCTCAAAACCAGCCTCAGCTACATAATAGGTTTGGAGCCAGCCTGGGTGACATGAGATTCTGTCTCAACAATAAATCAATTAAAATATAATGATGGCGGCAGAGGCAGGCCTATCTCAGGACAGCCAGAGCTATACAGACAAACCTTGTCACAAAACAAAACTAACACTCTCTCTCCACACACAGGCACAAACACATAACACTCACACAGGCACGTTGGGGGTGGAGGGGGGGCACACCATGCCTGGTCTTGGGACTAAGCAATGATTGTTACAGTTGTTTTACATTCAACATTTCCCTGTTGGGGAATAGAGCTTACAGACCTCCATCTCCTAAATAAGTGTTCCTGTTCTTTAGCCCAGTACCTTAGCAGCCTTTGTCCACCAAACCTTTTGTGTAGCCCTGAAGAATGAACTAAACTATTAATCTCAGTGATTTGATAAGTATTCCAAGTCATACAGCGAGCTACTTAGAATGGATCTTAGCAGTGTTTCCCAGTGGAGGGCCATGCTCAGGGTGCCTTTGTGCCTAGAGCGACTCAAAGCTTCAGTGTTTATGACTTAGAACATTCAGGTTCTTCTTAAGTTGATTTTCTCAGATCTATTGATAGAGTAGTAAAGTGAGAAACTATCTTTCCTGATTGAGTTCAAACCTAAGGGTTAAGGGTAAATAACACCCCCAATAGCCCACCCTACTCTAGTTAAGTCAGGCCGTGTGGTACCTGACCCTAGGAGAGAGGAGCAAATCTAGGAGAGTGTGTTTGCATGCTTCCTCTACCTGGGGCATCCTCTTAGCGTGTGATTTAAATTGGCTTTTTAAAATTAGCCATACTCTTGGTTTTCAGAGGTTAGGAACGGTCTATTGTTGTTCCTTACCTTTGTTTCTTGGCTACAGTTTGAAAGTGAAAGCTTAGGAGCAATTTAAGCTTTTTCTTTTTTGGAAGGGGCATTCATTTGATATCCAATCTGCTTCCAACTCAGCGTTCAGCCAAGGATGACTGAACTCTGATTATCCTGTATCCACCTCCCAAGTGATAAAAGCATCTAGCCCCATCTCCTTTGTTGTTTTCCTGAAGCCGAATCTCCTCTGTAGTCCCGACTAGCTTGTAACTCATGTAGACCAGGTAGGCCTCAAACTTGTCATAGTCTTCTTGCCTCTGCGTCCCAAATGTTCGAAGTACGGACCTGAGCCTGGTGTTGTCACACATGGGGGGCTTTGAAGAAGCAGGGTAAACTTGGATATGTTTTCTCTAAGTGGGGTTTTCTCCAATATATACTTAATAAGAGCTCATTTATTTAAGGGATATCATTTAGCCTCATTATCAGCTTTTAACATTCATAAAGTACCTTAGACAGTCCATTCTTTTCCCAGCAGAGTTGGAAGTCATCTTGGTTCCTTTCACAAGTGAGGGAGCAGAGAGGATGTAAAATATTTGTTGGAAAGATGACTCAGCATTTGCTCTTACAGAGGAAATGAGTTCGGTTCCTAGCACCTACATGGTAGCTTACAACTGACTATAACTCCAGCTCCAGGAGATCTGACACTCTTTTCTAACCTTTGAAGGCTCTTGTACATATATGATGCATATACCTTCATGTGGAAAGTAAATATTTTTTAAAGATTTATTATGTATTATTATGTATACAGTGCTCTGCCTGCATGTACACCTGCAGGCCAGAAGAAGAAGTCAGATAACATTGGAGATGGCTGTGAGCCACCATGTGGTTGCTGGGAATTGAACTCAGGACCTTTGGAGGAGCAGTCAGTGCTCTTAACCTCTAAGCCATCTCTCCAGCCCGTAAATATTTTTTAAAAAGAAGATTCTCACTTAAGGGGGTAAAATGTGGAAGTGTGTTTATCTTGTTTGCTAAATGTAAAACAAACTAGGATCATTTGAGTTAACTATCAAGTGGCTAAAAGCAGTAGCGTTTTCTGCCATTGGCATGAAGAGAAAAGAAGGATATAACACAGCTTTTCACTGTGGTTTAATTGACTAAAACATGTAGTACCTACTGCAAATCAGAAGAGGATCTTCTAGTCCCATTTTACTGTTTTTGTTTGTTTGTTTGTTTGTTTTGGTTTTGGGGTTTTTGTTTGTTTGTTTGTTTTTTAGGTTTTTTTTTTTTTTTTTTTTTTTTGAGACAGGATTTCTCTGTGTGACAGTCCTGGCTATCCTGGACTTGCTTTTGTAAACCAGGCTGGCCTAGAACTCACAGCTATCTGCCTGCCTCTGCCTCTGCCTCCCAAGTGCTGGTATGCACCACCACACCCGGCCCATTTTACTGGTTTTGTCTGTAGCAGTTCTGTAAGATTGGTGAGATCATTTGTATTCTCCCATTTTATAAATAAGGAGATGAGAAAAAGATGTAAGAATTCTTACTTGTCCCAGAGCATAAGCCTAGTGGAAAAAAGTAAGGTAGAACCAGAGCAGGCTTGATGAAGAGTGGCAAGTGCTTTGATGATTTCAGGAGGAAGAAAATGTGAATAGAAAGGCTTAAAAATGGGGTAGGCAGTGGTGGCACAAGATTTTAATCCCGGCACTTGGGAGGCAGAAGCAGATGGATCTCTGAGTTCGAGGCTAGCCTGGTCTACAGAGTCAGTGCCAGGACAGCCAGGGCTACACAAAGAAACCTTGTCTCAAAAAAACAGAAAAAAGATCTATATATATATATCTTTGGGACAGAATGTAACTTACTATTCTGTTGATGGCTTCAAATCATCCTTTCACCTTAAGAACCGACCATTCTATGTTATTATTCTTAGTCTTTTTTCTGTGTGAATGTTACCTCCATGGGCACTACACTGGGGGAGGAGAGGAGCACTAACCAGAGTGAGCACCAGCTGTGGCAGGCACTTGAACAACAGTTGGAAACCAAAGTTATAGGTGTCCTTTGTCTCATCTACCTTAAGCAGGTTCAGGCCCATGAGAGAATGAATGTACATAAAAGCCTTGCATTTATGTAGTGTTACAGTTTTAAGTAAAAATCAGGAGCCTTTCAAAGTCCCCATAAAAGCAAGCAACAGTACAGTTATTTTCCCCATTTACATTTGATCTGCTTATGTATGGATGTGCATGTCCAGCTTGTGTGTGGAGGTCAGAGGACAAGCTGAAAGGGTCGGCTCTCTGGGGATCCAACTCAGGTCTGAGGTAATCAGGGCTAGCTGGCAAGTGTCCCCTTCCCCTAAGCCATCCTATCCTAAAATTATCCTACTAATGTTTTACAGAAACAAACCAGAAGCTGTAGAAGTAACATTTGCAGGTAAGTGTCTTTCTCATCCTTTTAAGAGAGGGTATAGTAAAAAAAGGAAAAAAAATTGTTGTATGGGTGTGTTATTTTTACCCTGTGTCTGCGTTTGTGCTCCATGTGTGTCTGATGCCTGAGGAGGCCAGAAGAATGCATCAGACGGTCAGGAACTAGAGTTACAGAATGCTGTGAGGGACCATGTAGGTGCAGAGGGTTGAACCTGGGTCCTCTGGAGGAACAGCTAGTTCTCTTAACCATTGAACCAATTCTCCATCCCTAACACGGTTTAGTTGTTAAGTTGAGAAATATTTCATGTATTTATAGCATTGCTAACTGACTCTGGAGTTTGGAAAATTGTATAAAGCTGCTTTGCATATCTTAGTGAGTGGGGGCACTTGATATCTTAGAGGTTTGGTTTTTGTTTTATACAAAGAACTGTCTGTCTGCTTTGGAAGTCTACAGAGTTAGAATCTAGTAGCCATCATCTAAGTTTTTCTAGCATTTGGGGAGCAGGGTAGAAGATGCTGGAGCTTCAAATTAGAGAAGCAGTGCTGCTTTCTATTCCCTGCTGACCAGGCATGGTGGTACAAGTCTTTAGTACCAACATCAGAGGCAGGGGCCGTGGATCTGTGTGAGTTCGAGGCCCGGTTGTAACCATGTTTTAGAAAACAAAACAAGAATTGGCTATTCATATGTGAACGGGGATTTTATAGCTAAGTGCCATCTAGAAAGATAAGTGCTTGAGCAGATGGCCTGAGAAGACTTGCAGCTCCTAAGGTGGGCACCATCTGGCCTCCTAGTCACTAGCCGTGCCAGTCTCTTGGTTCTTGTGATTCCCATGCGAGTTCTCTGCATTCTAGCTTCAGCAGAGATAAAGATAGATAAGCTCAGCTCACTCTGTAGTACAGGAAGAGAGAACCCAAAAGAGAGATTACAAGAGACGTAAAAGGTAATCATCTGTCTTGTCTTGATCTTAGTTAGATCCTAATTCAAATATTTAAGACAACACTGCATTTCTTTTTTTAGTAGTTTACCTGGTATTAATATTAAAGTAGAATCTTTTGTTTGAATGTAAGCATGATTGATTAAGCTATGTTTATATAAAATTATCTGTACCTCCCAAAGATACAACATGAAGTATATATGGATCCCGTAGTGTCCCTAAGATTTGCTTTGCAATACATTGGGCTGGGGCAAGTTAATGCTGCATAGGTGGGTGTGAGTTTGTTTATAGCTTTCTCTTGAAAATGTGTCATAAAGAAAATTTTTTAAAGGTTATTTTAGCACAAACTGTGGTTATGGTAAAAATAACTTTGTAATTTTAAGTGAGACCAAAGAGAGGGCCACTGAACAATCCATAGCAGTTTTTCTGTTGACTTCCCAGTGAAATAAAAATAAACATCATTTTACGTGCATGTTCTCCTATCAGAGGTCTCCTTATGACCAGCCCTGTGGTAGGTGCTAGGAGATTACCCCCGTTTCCAGAGTGAGCAATCTTTCTTGCTGTTTTCACAGATTTTGATGGCGTCCTTTATCATATTTCAAATCCTAATGGAGACAAAACAAAAGTGATGGTCAGTATTTCTTTGAAATTCTACAAGGAACTTCAGGCACATGGTGCTGATGAGGTAAGTCCCACATTGGTTCCCTTGGGGCTCTGTTTTTACTTTACCTTCTACTTGCCTCTTGCCAACAAGGGCTGAACCACCCTTACAAAGGCCACTTTACACAGCTAACAGAGGCCTCTGAACTCCATTTCCCATAAAAATGTTTTTCAGAGAAGATATTGGCTCTTTGCTTGCTTGTTTTTATCTTGGAGAAATAATGGTGTTTCCTAAACAAAGTTTAAAAGCTGTTTTTAAAATGGGTCTCAGGTAGCCCAGGCTGGCCTTAAACTCCCTACCTGTTTGAGGAAGGCCTCCAATTCCTGATTGTTCCCACTGTCCAAGTGCTAGGATTGTCAGCGTGTCCCATCATGCCCAACGCGGGATTTTATTCTTTTCAGATTATTTAGTCTACCCAGTTTTTACAAAATAGTGAAAGCAAAACAGTTGGTCCCTCCAGAAATAACAGAGTATATTCCCTTAACTAGTACAAAAATAGTTACACTAACAGTAAGACAGGTCCTGCTCAATATTTAGAATCCTTATCAAGGCAGGCATGGAATTTATGGCTTATTAAACTTCATAATCTTGTTTTTCATTCTGAAAGTTGAAGCATAAATAATTGCCTTGTAACTTTTTTTGTTTGCTTCTGTTTTTTGTTTTTTCGAAACAGGGTTTCACTGTGTAGCCTTGGCTGTCCTGGATTCACTTTGTAGACCAACCAGGCTGGCCTCGAACTCACAGGGATCTGCCTGCCTCTGCCTCCCAAGTGCTGGGATTAAAGGCATGTGCAACCATGCCCAGCCTCCTTGAAACTTTTTTTTTAAGTTAATATTCTTTAGAACTGACCTTTCCACCTATCCCGTATAACTACCACAGAGGAAGTAAGAAGAGATGTTGAGGCCGTGTGCCTTGTGCCCTGGCTTCGGGCAGCTAGAGGAGGACTTCGGTTCCTGTTGAACTGCAGTTGCTCTGGGGAGAGCCATTTATGGAAGAAAAAAAATGCTGTTACACCAGTGTGTGCACATTGCGGTTGGGTCTCAAAGCAGGAAGTATGACTCAGTTCCTGAATCAGTTTTCAAATATCTTAGTTTTAACAAACTAGGCTCTCCTTAATCTGCTAGATGGAGATACAACTATTTCTCTTTCTGAAAAGGGGTAGCTTTTGAACAGCTTCAGATTTCTGTAATGAAAGGCTGTTTGTCAAGGAATATGATCTAGAACTTTGTAAAATTTTGCTCTAAAATCAGATTTAAATAGACTACTAAGAGCTGTATGGAGCTGAGTCCTTTCATTGTTCAGATGCTTTTGATTTGCTCAAGGAAGAGAAGTAACCAAAGGGAATTTGAGGTAATTTTACCAGAAGACAAGAAGCTGTTCTGTAGCTCGTGACCCAACCTGGCTTGGATTTCTTGAGACTCTTTCCACATTGTACTTGGCCCACTAGTGGAACTCAGGAACACATTGCAGTTTTCATAGCTACCACATAAGCAAAAGAGCCCAAGTGGGTGGAGGAAGTAACATTCCCAGTGTGGGAGCAGGGTAAGAGTGAATGACTCCCTGGTTGGTTAAACAGTGACCAACCTGTGATAACCACAGGAAGCTGCTTATTTTTTTCACAGGCCCTCTGGTGCTTGGGTAGGCAGATCTAATAGTTATAAATAAACAGGTCACCTCCACTCTTCTCCTAAAAAGAGGCACAAATGTACACGTAAACCAAGATTAGAATTGTAAGTAACAGTGGGATGCAACGACATACAACTTCAGTCCCAGTGGAAGAGAGGTGTAGGCAGGAGGATCATGAGCTCGATGCCAGTGTGGTTTACATAGTGAGAAGAAAGGGCGGGGCAGGTATTATAACAGAAATCTTGAAAGATTATGCCAAGAACAGAGAAGGGCATTCAAGATGGCTCAGTGGGTAAAAGCACTTGATACGCAAACCTGATGACCTGAGTTCAGTCCCTGGAATTCTGGAAGAAGGAGAAAACTTAAAATTTACAGAAGATGTCTTCTGACCTCTACTCTTGGCATCAGCAATCACACACATAATAATGACAAATAAAAAATTCAGTGTTCTAAAAAGAAAGAACAAAGGAATTAAAAGTGGTATAAATATAGCTTTAAATACTTAATTGGGTTCAGAATATTCACTTGGTAAAACTGGAGTTAAACTAAACTGAAAGGGCTTTGATTTCCCACATGTCTGATATTCCCAATCTTCAAGTACCAGTTGTGTAGGATATGGCTCAGAAGGTGCATGCCAGTTCCCTTTTTTTACCTAAGACCCCTAGAAGTGGTACATGGAACACCTGAAGGTCAAAACTCCACATGTCACCACCACACTCTGTGACCTTGAGCCCCTCCCTGCAGTTCCTCTTCTGTAAAAGCTCACTTTTCTGTGTGATCACCGCCTAGGAACTGCACTGGGCATTGCTCCTTTTCCCTTTACATAAACAAGTGTAACCACAAATTCACACTTTGGGGTTCACAGTTGACAAATTCTATAGATGAGGATTAAGTATAGAAATATTAGGAAACTATTCAGTGAACTATTTCTAGGCCTTTGCTTAAGAGAATTCTAAAGAGTATTTAAGAGTGGCTGCTCCTAGAGGACGTAGCTGCTTGGTGAAGTGTTTTCTGAGCACACACAATGCTCTGGGTTTGGTTTCTGGCATCACCAAGAAAAGGAATGGGTTGGAAGTGAAAGGCCTTACTACCTTTGATGATTCTTTTAGTGTTTTCAAATGAAGCATAAAACATGGTTTACTACTAGTTTTGTTTGTTTTATTGCTGTCTAGAGAGTTCACTGAATATAAGATGAGCACATTGATCTTTAGACAGCTATTGAACGCTGCTGTTCTGGCCCAGAATACAGCAGAAAGCCTTCTGCTCTGGACTGGACCCTACTGCTACCTATTTTTTGTCTGGCTACTGAAGCTCTGCCTTTTCCCCTTGTTTAAATTAAATTGTCTTATGTGTATGAGTATTTTGTCTGCATATATATAATCTGTGCACCACATACAAGGAGGCCAGAGGAAAGCATTAGATCCCCTGGAAATTGAGGTACAGAAGGTTGTAAGCCACCATGTAGGTGCTGGGAATTGAACTGGGGTCCTCCAGAAAAGCAATCAATGCTCTTAACCATTGAGCCATCTTCCCAGCCCCTACCCTGAAATTCTTTTAAATGGCATGTGTAACTCATTTGGTTTTTGGAGACAAGGTTTCTCTGTGTAGCCTTGCCTATCCTGGACTCACTCTGTAGACCAGGCTGGCCTCAAACTCACAGAGGTCTGCCTGCCTCTGCCTCTGCCTCTGAGTACTGGGATTATGAGTATGCATCACCACTGCCTGGCTCATAACCAACAATACAAAAGCTTGTTTTTAATTTGTAATTGTATAAGTGATTCTTTGTGATACTGTAGGCTATAAAGGGGTTATTTGTAGTAAGCATAAGAACTTGACTGGATACCTATAGTCAGAGCTTGTATCCTCCTGAGTACACACCTGTAACCCCCAAACTTGGGAGGTGGAGACAGGAGGATCATGAGTTCTAAATCCTCAATACATAATAAAAATTCCAGACCAGCCTAGTGATGTGACACCTTATCTCCACAAAAGGGAAGCCTGCTTCTTACCCTATTGCTGGGTTTTAAGTGTATTCTTACCATCTGTGGAGCAGTGGTGCCCCTCCCTCTCAAGTCTTTAGTGAAGGTGGGATTTTGTGTTTGAGGGGGTTATTTCTGTTTGTTTCTGAGACAGTCTCCTGTGTAGCCAGGCTGATCTCAAACTGGAGATGCTTCTGCCTCCTGAGCATTGAGATTACAAGCATGGACATCCTTTCCCAACCCCATGTCTCTGTTCCAACTGTTAAACCTATAAAGTCTGCTAAGCCCTGAAAAGCTTAGATTGCTCATAACTTTACTGCGTACTTTGTTTCTGTCTCTAGATATCTCCCTCTCCACTACAAGTGTTCCTTGATCCTTCCTAAGTAGGCTGTCAGTTCAGGGAGGTTTCACCAGGTACAACAGTCACAATGGCAGAGAACAGTCAGGGGTCTATAAAGGGGCTTTTGCTTGTGCTCTACCTCCAAAAGCTGGCGCGTAGTCGACAGAGTGTTGGATGGGGAAATTCTGGGTATGTAGACGCCTTGTGTGGACACACTGGTGTCACTAGCTCACTGAGGTTCTGATTTCCATTGTCCTTTGCATTAAAAGCCAGCTATGAGGGGCTGGAGAGATGGCTCAGCAGTTAAAAGCACTGACTGCTCTTCCAAAGGACCCGGGTTCAATTCTCAGCACCCACATGGCAGCTCACAACTGTCTGTAATTCCAAGATCTGACACCCTCACACAGATATACATGCAGGCAAAACACCAATGCTACATACAATAAAAATAAATAAATTATTTTTTTAAAAAAGCCAGTTATGAGCCAGGCAGTGGTGGCGCACACCTTCAATCCCAGCATTTGAGAGGCAGAGGCAGGTGGACCACTGTGAGTTCAAGGCCAGCCTGGTCTACAAAGTGAATCCAGGACAGCCAAGGCTACACAGAGAAACTCTGTCTCAAAAAAACCAGAAAGAAAAAAAAAAAAAAGGCCAGTTATGAGCTAAGTTATCTTAAAGCATACAAGATTAACTAACTAACAGAAGCCAGTACCCAGAAGTTGGCTTTTACCTCTTCATTCACCTGGGCTAGGGTTTCGGCCTGTGCTTAGGTGGTAATTGATGTACTCTGTTGTCATACCTGTACCTCTCCTGCCTCTGCTCTCAAAAAGGAAAGACTATTGGGTGCAAAGTAAAATCTGAAAAGAGAAAAAACAGGAGAGGTGTGGTCAGGTCTTTAAGAGGCAGCCTCTGAACTTACCTTTGACTTATAATCCAGTTCTATGAGAGATCTGTTTTGTCACTTAGATGAATTCATTTTCTCCTCTAGTTTACCACCCACCAAATGAAAATTAAGCATATTGGTTTAGGAAGCATTTCAAAGAATAATAAAATTACCATGAACTTTGGATTAACTTTTTTTTCCTCTCTCTCTCTCTCTCTCTCTCTCTCTCTCTCTCTCTCTCTCTCTCCAGTTATTAAAGAGAGTATATGGGAGCTTCTTGGTGAACCCAGAATCAGGTATGTAGTAATGCTAACAGCTGTGGAATGATGGCAAAGCACCAGGTCCTGTTTCTACCCCACCTTTTTAGCTAGAAGATTTTATTTAAGTTTTCATTCTGTAAAATAATCTGCAGGAGCCAAGTTGTTGAGTCTGCTTTCTCTGCATAAGTAACCGTCGAAGGGTTCTACTTTTTTTCAGTGTGACATGGTGTGGGTCAAGAATTGGCAGGTGTAGGGGCTGGAGAGATGGCTCAGTGGTTAAGAGCGCCCTGTCTGCTCTTCCAAAGGTCTTGAGTTCAATTCCCAGCAACCACTTGATGGCTCACAATCACCTATACTGAGATCTGGTGCCCTCTTCTGGTGTGCAAGCTCACAATGCAGGCAGGACACAGTATAAGTAATAAACAAATAAATCTTTTTTTAAAAATTAAAAAAAAAAAAGAATTGGCAGATGAGTTTGTTATTTACACCCAAAAATGATTCTTTCTATCTTTCAGGCGGAGGAGCCTCTTGTCTGAACAAGTGTTGTTAATCATAAACTCTCTTGGGTTTATAAGGCAGTGGTCTCAAAAGCACGAGGGCCTGAGTTTGAATACCAGTACCTAATTAAAAACAATGCACAGCTGCAGTCCCAGTACTGGGAGCCCACGGGTGATCCTAGAGGCCTGCTTGTAGCCAGTCTAGCCTAGTTGGGGAGCCCTGGATCTCAGTGAGAGACCCCTGGAGGGATGGCTCATTGGTTAAGAGCACTGACTGCTCTTCCAAGTTTAATTCCTAGAACCCACATAGCAGCTCATAAGCATTTGTAACATCAAAACAAAAACGAAGCTGGGTGTGGTGGCGCTTTTAATCCCAGCACTCGGGAGGCAGAGGCAGGCGGATCGCTGTGAGTTCAAGGCCAGCCTGGTCTACAAAGTGAGTCCAGAACAGCCAAGGTTACACAGAGAAACCTTGTCTTGAAAAATCCAAAAACAAAACAAAACAAAACAAAAATTCATTACTTTTTAAAATTTTGTTTTAAAAAGAGAAAAAATAAGATGGGCAACTCCTGAGGAAATACCCCAGATTGAGCCCTTTTCTCCATTCATATATGCACATACACAAAGAAATACATGTCCTTGGGAAGATATAACATAACATAAATGTAACGTAAATAGTCATGAAAAGTAGCTCCTTGCATCTGCCAGCTTATTTAGGCAGCTTTAAAAGCATAGCCACATATTTGATGGTTTTGATATTGTTTTGTTTTTTAATTTTTAAAAAGTATTATTCAAGAGATGGCAGCATACGCCCTTAATCCCAGCACTTTAATCACACCACAGGAGGCAGAAATAGGCAGATCTACTTGAGTTCAAGGCCAGCCTAGTCTAGAGCTAGTTCTGGACAGCCAGGGCTATATAAAGAAACCCTGTCTCCACCCCTCTCCCCCACCAAAAAAAGTACTACTATGTATATATGTATGGCTGGAGAATGTGCTTATGGAAGTCAGAGGACAGCTTATTTTCAGTTCTCTCCTTTCACTGCACATACATTCTGGGATGAACTGAGGCCAGCACAGGGCTTATATAGCAAGCACTTTACCCTCAGCCATTTTGCTGGTCCGTGATTGTTACTTTGAATCCTCTGTGTGTTCTGTTCCTATCTGAAGTCCTGAGTGAGGTCAAACATTGGCTATACTTTGCTTTTGTGTGGACTCTGAGAAACAGCAAACCTCAACTTGTTGTTTGTTTTTTATTTTTATTTTTTAAATTCTCCCAAATTGAGTAGTGATTATTACTGGTTTTAATGTTTACATGACAAAAATGGGCAAAGCATTAGTTAGAATGAAGATTTAAACAGCCTGTGCTCTCAGTGAAGTAGATAGGGGAAATAGGGCCCAAGTAATAATTTTATTAATAATAAATAATATAAAAGTTAGAGGTATTGGGCTGGAGAAATGGCTCAGTGGTTTAGAGCACCGGCTGCTCTTCCAGAGGTCCTGAGTTCAATTCCCAGCAACCACGTGGTGGCTCATAACCATCTATAATGAGATCTGGTCCCTCTTCTGGTGTGCAGGCATACATGCAGTACAGAACACTGTGTAATAAATAAAAATAATTTTTTTAAAGTTAGAGGTATTTGGGAATATGAGGTCCATGTGGTTCTGGTACTATATTCCCGTCAGTTACTGTTTTAAATGATCCCCAGCAGTTTAAAGGTATTCTTGGGAAAATGTGTCTAGACTTTGGAGTACCATTAATGACTTAATTAGCCCTTTTCCTGGCACTCATGGGATAGAAAGAGGCAAGGTCGCTTAGTGGTCAGTAGACATGACTCTCAGTGCCTGTTCTACACTACTTATTGGTAGCCTTGTCCATAAACTCTATGGATGTCTTAGAGTTCTGCTATGTAGCCCATGCTGCCCTGGACCTCAAGACACCTCAGTCTCTTGAGTACTGACTGGTATTACAGACCTATATCACCATGCATGACTGAAATACTGTACTTGTGCCTAGCTTAATTCTCACAGCAATCTCTCCCCTCTACTAACTACATCTTCCTCTACCACTACCCCAGGACACCTCCCCTCCCCTTATCCCCCCACAGGTGAGGACATTGTAGAGGTTGGGCAGTTTTCCAAGGTCACACAGTGAGGCCGAAATTTCTGTTCACTTCAAAACAGAGTAGCCTACATACGCCTACATACCTATATATTGTGCTGGGTCCACAAGTCCCTGCTTCTCTGAAGTACTTTTTTGGTCTAAATGGGGATGAGCTTATCTGTCCTGACTTCTTCAAAGAAAGGCATGGAGGTCAAATGAAGAAGAATTCTGAAAACACTGGAATTTTACAGTTATTGTGATAGGCAGTATTGGGGAAGTATGTATGTGAGAAACAGTTTTTCTAGTCTGCCTCCTCCTCACTGGAGTGGGGGTGCATGTGCATATTTTATTCCTAGGAAGCTTGTGCCTGCTGACCATGTGGGTGTGTATTAAACAATTGGAGAAAATACATACGTGTACAGCTTAGAGTCCTACAGTCCTCCTTTACAGCTGCCTCTAGGACCTAAAGGTCTAATTGGAGTTGCAGACTGTTACTTACTCCCGTTACGTACTTGGAGCTGTTCATCTTTGATACTGCCTATCAATTACATACTGTGGTGTGGGAGAGAGATGGGAAATTGCCTCTACACTATGCTTACTTGGGAGAGATGGGTTCGATTTGGTGTTTGTTGCTTGGTTTTTCATATAACTGATGGGTGGTTTATTTCTTTCCACAAGGATACAATGTTTCTTTGCTATATGACCTTGAAAATCTGCCTGCATCCAAGGATTCTATTGTGCATCAGGCTGGCATGTTGAAGCGAAATTGTTTTGCCTCTGTCTTTGAGAAATACTTTCAATTCCAAGAAGAAGGCAAGGAAGGAGAGAACAGAGCAGTTATCCATTATAGAGATGATGAGACCATGTAAGTATGAACTTCTGCTCCTCAAGCCTGAGGGTGGCTATCTCACAAGGTGCTTACTGAAAGAAATACAGTGTGATCAAACCTTAAACTTACATGGACCCTTTTGAAATTCTTAAAGAACTCTTAATCTGGGATATAAATGGTAAAAGTAGACCACAAGCCAGATATGGTGGCGTACGCCTGTGATCCCAGCACTCAGGGAGACAGAGGCAGCAGATCTCTGAGTTCAAGGTCAGTCTGGTCTACAAAATGAGTTCAGGACATCCAAGGCTACACAGAGAAACCCTGTCTTGAAAAACCAAAAAGAAAAAGAAAAGGAAAGAAAGTAGACCACTTCTCTAAACATCTAAAGTTGACAAAAGATGAAAAGAAAATCCTATGCTTTCCTTTAAGTCACTACTTTAATTTTTATTTTTTTAATTTTATGTGTTTTGGTATTTTATTGTTGTGAGCTGCCTTGTAGAATGGGAATTGAACTCTTCTGATACAGCCACCAGTGCTTTTTTGCTTTTTTTTTTTTTTTTTTTTTTTTTTCTTTTTTCTTTCTGAGATAGGGTTTCTCTGTTTAGCCTTGACTGTCCTGATCTCACTTTGTAGATCAGGCTGGCCTAGACCTCTGCCTCCCAGAGTGCTGGTATTACAGGCATGTATTACCGTACCTTGCTCAACCAGTGCTCTTAACCACTGAGCCATCTCTGTGGACCCAAAATACTACTTTTCTGAGTTCTCTTATTTAAAAGAGTTTGCCTTGAGCTGAGGAGATAACCTCAGCCCTGCAGAGTACTCACGGCTTTTCCTGGGGCTTTGAGTTCCGTTTGAGTGCCATGAGTACCCACATGGCAACTATAACTGTCTGTTACTCCGATTCCAATCAAGCACACATGTGCACAGGTACACACACACATTAAATTAAATAAACACATGATTTTTTTTTAAAAAAGATGGCCCACATAATCCGTCTCCAGAAGCTGAGCATAGATGCTGTTACTGTATGTAGCTCTTAAGTTATGTGCATGAAGTATATGAAGTTATACGTATATATGGATCCTGTGTAATTTTTTAATAAATGACATTCTAATAATCACTAACTTAAAGTCCTGTGTTATGCTTTATATACAAGATTTAAAAGGCTACTGTTGCTAATTCTACTTCTTAGGAACGCATTTATTGCCCTGACTTTCTTGACTACAAGGCTTACTCTTGGCCACACCTGTGTTTTATTGAGTTAAGAGAATTTGGACTTTACTCTTCTACTTCACTTGTAGATGAAGTTAGTAACAGAATCTTCTGACACTGTACTTAACTCCTAAGTTTTATGCCCTCAGGTATGTTGAATCTAAAAAAGACAGAGTCACAGTAGTCTTCAGCACCGTCTTTAAGGATGACGACGATGTGGTCATCGGAAAGGTGTTCATGCAGGTATGGAGCCAAAATCTTCAGGGGAAATTGTGCTGTAGGGACTTAAATTTTACACACATGTGTACATAGCCACCATATGGGCCGGGCTTGTAACTCAATGGTAAGGCATTTGCCTAATATGTACAAGGTCCCTTGTTCAGTCCCCAGTACCTGGACAGATGGTAACAGGGACAGAGCAACATACATATACTCCATAGCATAGAAAAGACAACAGTTCTCTTAGTGTTGAAACCTGAAAATGAAATAAACAACTGTTGCTTCTTGCTATGATAAAACACTGTGGCCAAAAGCAAGTTGGAAGGAAAAGGCTTATTTCACCTAGACTTCCAGGTCACAGTTCATCACTGATGGAGGTTCCAGTAAGAGCTCAAAGCCCTTGAAACAGAAATCAAGCAGGAGTGCTGCTTTCTGGCTTGTCCCCATGATTTGCTCAGCCTGCCCAGGAGTGGCATCCTGCATGGTGAGCTGGGTCCTCACACATCAATAATTAATCGGGAGAATGCCCCACAGACATGCCCACAGCACAGTCTAATGAAGGCACTTCCTCAGTAGAGGTTCCCTCTTTTCAGATATGTCTAGGTTTCTGCAGGTTGACAAAAATAACCAGCATAGCTCCCACCAAATGTACATGACTGTTCTCTTCCTTATTAATGGTTCCTTATTAATGGTTCCGGCCTTTTGCAGGACAAGGCAAGAGGCACAATTACTTTTGACTGACTATTAACTATCTATCCTTCTTTCTTGTGATGGAGTCCTTGTTCTAAAGTGTGGTCTCTTTCCTAATCTCTTGTGTTTACTCAGTTTTGTAGCAAGGTCTACTCTTGGCTTGGTTTAGGTTCCATGTCTTTTCAGAATAGCCAATAATGAATTCCAGTGTAGGATAACACACAGTAGATGGTGTTGTGTCCTGACTAACAGGAGAGCCGTGCCACAGTTTAAATGAGTCACCGTACAGATTGCCTTCTGCTGGGAAGAGTAATAGGATTTAGAAGAACATTTTGTCATTGGGACAAATGCAGTGGGACTCTGGATATTATAGACCTGTGGTGGTAGTGTCATTTTATCTGTTGGCCAGTCACGAGAACTTACTGAACAGGAGATAGATATTCAGGCACTGCCTTCTGAGGTGAGTCAACATTCAGTGTTTGATATGCAGTTTTAATACATTCACCTGTCCTTCACAGAATGGTGAGTATTATTTTGTTTTTAAATTCTGAAGCAGCCAGGCTTGTGGTTCAGCCTATAATCCAACCACTTAGAAGCCCGAGGCAGGAGGATTGCTGCAAGATGGCCTAGGCTACCTTGCCTCTTTTTTTTTTTTTTTTCCTTTCTTTTCCTTTCAAAGAAAATTTTGAAGCAGAATCTTTTTTTCTTCCTAAATCAACCTGAAAGGCAGTTGTCTTCTTACCACAGTGAGGCTTGTGTTTGAGCCGACTTCTGCCTAGCGGGGAAATGGCCGAGCACTGGGACTGACTAATCAGAAACTCTAGTTTGGGAGTCCCTATGCAGGAAAGGTGGACTACCTGCACTTTGGCACTTGATAGTGCTGGGCTTCGTGAAGGGGAAGAAGGTCTGCATATGTGACTCTTGAAAGTAAGCCCCTAGACAGACATTTTGTAGTGCTTTCCTGCAGAAGTAATGGGAACTAGGTGTATTTGTTAAGACATTGGGCTAAATCTAGGCTAGCAAACTAATTTTAAAAACTATGAAATATATTTAGATTTGGCTGGTTTGTGGGGTTTGTGTGTGTTTAATTTTTTAAAAGTCTTGTTCCACTTTGTTCCAGAAATATTCCAGTTTATTTTTATATTTTAAACAAATCTTATCTCCTAGAATTTACTGCAGATTTGCTCTATAGGACTTTGTAAAGTTTTGTTTTTTTGGTGCGCGCGTCTGTGTGTGTGTGTGTGTGTGTGTGTGTGTGTGTGTGTGTGTGTGCGCGTGCGTGCGCAGGGGTATGTGTGTATTGGGGGTAGGATATGAATTTAGACCCCTCCTTCAAAATGCATCTGGCAAGAAGCTTACCTAAAAGTGAAAACAAACTTACTGTAGTGTTTTTGGGTGTTTTGTTTTGTATTGCCAGTATTTCTAGTTGATGACTATTCCCTGATAATGCAACCCATGGGGCATGTAGTTTCACAAATCCACCTTCTCTGCCACCTTCCTCAGGTCAGAGGCTAGCGTAATTTGCTTTGAGTAACCACAGAGACCAAGAGCTAAGAGCTTTCCTGAGTCCAGGGAAAGTCAGTTTTGTTTTGCTTTTCTTTTTTTCCTTTTTTGTTTTGTTTTTTTAACAGTCAGCCTCTCACCATGTAGCCCAGGCTAGCCCTGAGCTCGTTGTTTACCAGGCTGTCTTCACACTGGGAGCAGTCCCCTTCCCTTGCCTTGCATGTGCTGGGATTAGGGGTCTGCCACCACATCTGGCAAATGCTTGTGTTAGACATATACTCCTTGTGTTTCAGTGGGCCCAGTAAGAATTTACATGGGCCATGTGCTGCTCTGTTTCCTTAGACTGGCCACTATGTAGCCTAGGCTTACCAGTAACTTGTGATCCCCCTGCCTTGGTCTCCTAAGTTCTGATGTTACTGTGTACCACTAAGCCCAGCTTGACTTACACCCTGATTTAAGATGCTCCCTTTTTTATAAGCAATTTATCCCCAGGACAAATTAGTTAGGGTTTCTATTGCTGTGAAGAAACACCATGAACATAGCAACTCTTATAAAAGAAAACATTTCTTTTGGGCTGGCTTACAGTTCAGAAGTTTAGTCTGTTATTGTCATAGCAGGAAGCAAGGCAATTGAGCTTTATCCTTTCTGTCATCTTTCACCCCTAAAGGGAGGGGTTAATATTGCTTTAGAGGTTTTTTTGTTTCTGTTTTTGTTGTTTTGGTTTTTCGAGACAAGGTTTCTCTGTGTAGCTTTGGCTGTCCTAGACTCACTTTGTAGACCAGGCTAGCCTTGAACTCCCAAGTGCTGGGATTAAAGGTGTGCACCACCACGCCCGGCTTGCTTTAGAGTTTTTATTGATGAATTCTAAATAATAACAAGTAAAGATATCTTAGTTAAACAGTACTTGATCACTAAAAGCGTGGCATTTGTGAAACTGGAAGGCCAAGATCAGGTATGAGTATACTGAGGTTGTAGAGGCTTGGATAATCAGGTGTTAAAAAGTCCTCATCATACATGCAGACAGAGTGCCCAGTACATAAATACATAAACTTTTTCTTATAGTCATTAGGCTGGAGAGATGGCTCAGCCATTAAAGGCTATGCTCAGAACCAAAAGTCCTTCTCTGCTGCTTAGTTTGTTGTTGTTGTTGTTGTTGCTGCTTTTGGTTTTTCGAGACAGCTTTGGCTGTCCTGGACTCGCTTTGTAGACCAAGCTGGCCTTGAACTCACAGTGATCCACCTGCCTCTGCCTCCCGAGTGCTGGGATTAAAGGCGTGCGCCACCACGCCCAGCTGCTACTTAGTTTAAAATCAGCCTCACTACATGAAGCTCTGTCTCAAAAAGGGCGTGAGAGAGCAGAGGGGCATAAGGAAAAGCAAAGAAGTGGGAACCAAGAGAGCCATGAGAAATCGGTCAATTTGTAACGAGCTTTCTCTGATGTATAGAATTTAAAACTCCAGCTAAAGCCTGGGTCCTAGTTACCATGAAATGTTAATGATTTCCTTTAAGAAATAAAAAAAGAACCTTTTCCGTGTTGTACACGAGAGAGCAGTAACCAGCTGCAGTGCTTGTCTCAACTTTAACCAGTATGCCGCAGACTGAGGCTTCCTCTTTTTGTTTCGTTTTCTGAAGCAGTCCTCCCACTCTGCCCTGACTGGTGTAGTACTTCCTGTGTAGCCCAGCCTGGCCTTGAACTCAAGCTGATCCTCTTGCCATGTTAGTCCAAAATAAGAGAAGAGAGAAAAGTGTTGTGTTGCAGTTACTTTGTATCACAGTCTGAAGGTCTGGCTTGTTCCGTGCTCAGTTGTCTTCTCTTTGACTCTGACGTGCACTTGTACTAGCTGCAGCTCGACAGTTCGTTTTTAGTTACCTGCTAGTCAGGACTACTAAGGTCTGAGTGCATAGTGTGGGTAAAGTGCTACTCGTCTCATATAAAGTTCTCTTGCTGTATCTCCACAGGAGTTCAAAGAAGGACGAAGAGCCAGCCACACAGCCCCCCAAGTCCTCTTTAGCCACAGGGAACCTCCTCTAGAGCTGAAAGACACAGATGCTGCCGTGGGTGACAACATTGGCTACATCACCTTCGGTGAGGCTGGAGAGGTAGTTGAGTGGTAGAGTGCTTGCCTGCACACCTGGCCGTGGGGTCATCAGCAAAGTGGAGTTGCCTTGAATTCACGTGGCAGAGTGCCTGAATCTGTACAGCCTTAAATGACTTCTTTAGTGGGCAGAAGCAGACCCACCAGCATGCTGTGTTGTCTCTTCTAAGCTGTGACAGGGGTATCACAGCACTAATTACAAAGCAAGCTGGCTGCTATTTTGCTGCAATAATCATTTCCTGTTTCTGTTTTTCTTAAATGGTAAGGGAAAAGGTAACCTCTGACGTCAGGAGTTAGGGGCGAGCCATGCCAGCGTTGCTTGGCAGCAGAATAGAGTTCTCTGTCATGTGGCAATGCTTGGAGTTTTGCTCCTATTGCCTGAGCTCAGCTCTGGTTTGCTGAGTCTTCTTTACCAAGCTTCACTGCGCCATGCCTCATGAGCTATCTGATCATGACAACTGATGGCTCATTTCCACACTGCAAGAATGTCTCCTTTAATTCGTCTTTGAGCCAAGAGTGTAGCTGTTTGTTGCTGGTGAATACATTTTCCTCCCACATGATTCATGAAGCTGAGGTGCAGCTAACAGTTGATGGCATGTCAGTTTCGTTGACAGCATTTCTTTCTTTGTCTGTGATACAGAAATTGTGGTAAGCATGCAGTAGAGTGCATTTCCTAGCTGATGTTCACTTTTCTTTTTTTCTTCAAACCCAGGTAAACTGAAAACCAGAGTTCTGCCGTTCTTATCACCCATTCTTTTCAGCACAGTTGATAGAGCTCAGGGCTCTTGGTTTTAGTAAAACAAGTACAGAAAGAACAGGAGCCCAGAGGCAGGTCTGCCCCAGTGCAGACGTCTGAGACGTGTGTGCAGGCTTGTGGGTGAAGAGTCGCTTGTCCTGCCAGGCCTGCCTTGGGTTTGCTTTTCATGGTCAGGAGAGAGTTTTCTTCGGAGCCTAGATTTTCTGTCAGTTTCTGCTTTAGCGCCAAGGACCCAGGACAAACATTTTGTTCCTAAACCTGAAGTATAGAGTTCAGTATGGTATCCACATTTGGAGTGAGGGCCCAGGGTCATACTCATTTTCTGTGCCATGAGCATCCCTATTCGCACTCAATTGATTGTGTTGTCTGTGGGGGCAGCACACATGCCACTGCTAACGCATTGTTTTCTTCCCCTGCCTTAGTGCTATTCCCTCGCCACACCAATGCTGCTGCTCGAGACAACACCATCAACCTGATTCACACGTTCCGGGACTATCTGCACTACCACATTAAGTGCTCCAAGGTGAGAGGCACCAGCATCTCTACATGCTGTTGATAACTCTCTGTAGACACTTCTGCATGGGGTTGGGGAGATAGCTCAGCAGTTAAGAGTTCTTACTGCACTTCCAGAGGACCCAGGTTCAGTTCCCAGGGCCCACGTGTCCACTCACAACTATATGTAATTCCAGTTCTCAGAGACCAAATGTTCTTTTCTGGCCTCCATACACACACACACGCGCGCGCACACTCATGCAGGCACATGCACAAGGTCAGCCGGGTGTGGTGGCACATGCCTTTAATCCCAGCACTTGGGAGGCAGAGGCAGGTGGATCACTGTGTGTTTGAGGCCAGCCTGGTTCACAAAATGAGTCCAGGATAAAAAGGGGAAAAAAAAATGAGTCCAGGACACCCAGGGTTACACACAGAAACCCTATCTTGGGGAGGGGAAAAAAAAGTTCTAGAGGCCGTAAGAAATCAGCTCTTGGACCAAAAGTGTTGCTCAGTGGTAGAGCACGTGCCTGGCATGCTCAAAGCACCAGCTTGTTCCCACTACCACAGTAAGGAAGCAGTGTCTCTCTCCCTACCCCTGTCCTGCCTGTAGTAGAGGAGTGACTCTGGTATTGCTGCTTAACTGTCCCGTCCCCTTACATGCTCCCCAACATACTCTGCAGCTTATCCCAATGAAAGCAATGCTCTCTTTCTAGAACATGAGCCTGCTTCAGTCCCTCCTGTGTTTGTTCTTAGGCCTATATTCATACACGAATGCGAGCAAAAACGTCCGACTTCCTTAAGGTGCTCAACCGTGCACGTCCAGATGCGGAGAAAAAAGAAATGAAAACAATCACGTAAGTAGGAGGAGCCACCTTTCCCTTCTGAGCCCAGCAAGAAGTCCTATACCCCAGGTGACTGAAGAATACTGTATGGAGGCCAGGTGAGCCAAGCACACAGCTACCAAAGTGAAAGTGAAGTTTAAGGGCTTCTCTTCTGATGGTGTTGGGAAGAATTTGAGTCTCCCAGAATCTCTGAGCCACAGGAATGGCAACTAGGGAAAACAAGGACTTTTTTATTTTTTAAGTAAGAAACTATTCTCTTTGGGCTTTAACTTTTTTGGTTTTTCGAGACAGGGTTTCTCTGTGTACCAGCTCTGGCTGTCCTGGACTCTCTGGCTGGCTTTGAACTCACATTGATCGGCCTGCCTCTGCCTCCCAAGTGCTGGGACTAAACTTTAAAAAGTGTGTCTCTTCCTTCTCTATTTCTGGAGAAGTAGAGTCGGTCACTTCAGGACACTTAGATATTCGAAGACGCCTGGAGCCAGCACCTATTTGTTCTTTCTGTTGCTCTCCTCTCAGCAGGAAAGGTGTACAAGGCAAAGGCTACCTCTGTCGAGGAAAAAGGTGACAGGCAGAGCAGTAAACAGTGTGGCTCTGTATGCTCAAAAGGCCATTCTGGTGTGGGACCTAAAGTCCAGTCTGGGTGGCATTCAGAACACCACTCGCTCCTTCCCTGGTGTGTGAGGCCGCTGTACCAAGATAGACTCCATTGCCATTTGAAGGGTCAGTTGAACTGAAGGGCTTTCAGTCACTGGCACCTGTGCATGGCTGGAAGTCTCCTGACTTCCTACACTGCTACCTACAGCCTAAAAGTTGGTGTTTCTGTATAGAGATCACATCAGATACCATGTCACGGTGTGGCACCTGCATAGCATATATAAAGTACAAAGCTGTGAACAAGGATGCCCAAGGAGTCACTGTTCATGCCCTTTCAAGACCTTGTCGCCTAGTGCCTCCTTGTCTTTACAAAAGTGCTTTCTACCAGCCACCACTGTGTGGCCTGGGATGGGAAGGGAAATTTGCTCTGCCTGTGTCATGAACCTGTGGTCCCAGCTGCTCAGGCTGCTGGCGACTAAAGCAGGAAGATAGATTGAGCCCAGGAGTTTGAGGTGCCCTGAGTAACAGTAGCAAGATCTTAGCTCAAAACAAACAAGTGGGCCTGGGAGATGGCTTAGTTTCAGTGCTCACTGCTCAAGCATGAGGACTTGAGTTTGGATTCTCATTACCCATACAAACTAGGCATGGTGGTACACGCCTGTAAGCCTAGTACAGAGGGGACAGAGACAGGTTGATTGTAGGAGCACTCTGGCCAGCCAGCATAACCAGCCAGTGAGTTACAAGTTCAGTGAGAAACTTGCTTCAAAAAATAAGGCAAAGAGGGGCTGGAGAGATGACTCAGAGGTTAAGAGCACTCACTGGCTGCTCTTCCAAAGGTCCTGAGTTCAATTCCCAGCTACCACATGGAGGCTCACAACCACCTATACTGAGATCTTCTGGTGTGGAGGTGTACACACAGGCAAAACATTATAAACATAACAAATAAATAAATCTTTAAAAAATAAAAATAAAAGGCTAAGAGCCAGGCATGGTCTCAGTGATTTCTTTGGTCTTTTATTTTGGTTTTTTGTTTGTTTGGGGTTTTTTGTTTGTTTGTTTTGTTTTAAGATTTATTTATTATTTATACAGTATTCTCCCTGCCTGTGCCTACCCACCAGAAGAGGGTACCAGATCTCATCATAGATGGTTTTGAGCTACCATGTGGTTGCTGGGAATTGAACTCGGGACCTTTGGAAGAAGGGCCAGTGCTCTTAACCTCTGAGCCATCTCTCCAGGCCCTTGGTTTGTTTCTTGTTTGGCTTTTGGTTTTTTGAGACGGTGTTTCTCTGTGTAGCCCTGGGTGTCCTGGAACTTATTTATTTATTATTTATACAGTGTTCTGCCTGCACAACAGAAGAGGGTATTAGATCACATTATGGTTGTGAGCCACCATGTTGTTGCTGGGAATTGAATCTCTGGAAAAGCGATCAGTGCTCTTAACCCCCAGCCCCTACTGCCCTCCACCTCAGCAATCCACCTGCCTCTCCTGGGGTTAAAGGTGTGTTGCCAGTACTGCCCAGCTTGTCTCAGAGATTTCAAGGCCACCCAGAGCTATGGAGAAGGACCCTGTCCCAAAAAAATAAACTCTGAAAACCGATTGAGGAAAACACCCATTACTGACTTCTGGCCTTTACATATAAAGCAAGAAAAAGAAGACCATAAAATCAGACAGACAGGTCAAAAGGTGGGATGTTACAATAGCCCTGGCACTGCTTGCATCATCTACATTCACACTGATACTTGTTCTGTGGCCAGCAGGTATTCCTGGTGGTTGCTGCCAAATTGTACAGAAAGGCAGAAATTTATCCCTGTCCTGATGGGGGCCTGAGGAAAGAGGAGTCCTTTAGAGGAATAAATTTAGTTGTTCAAAAACTTCCATTCTGCTAAATGTGGACAGTAAAATAAAGTGGGCCTGTTACACGCATGGCCCTGAACTAAAAGCGGCCTATCAATCAGCTCTGCACAGCCCTCTCCTTTTTTTGTGGGGAGGGGCCATCAAATAGTTTGATTTGGCGAAGGCAGCAAAGCTCGGTTTTCACTCTCCTTTTCCATAGTTCTCAGGTCTCAGTTTCAGGCCACTTTGCCAAATGCCCTTGAGGTAGGTACTCTCTGTAAGTCTATTAGCCCCCCCTGGGGAGTTACTGGGTAGAAAAGGACACCACTGCTCAGGAACCCAGAACCAGGGAAGTGTTCCATGAGCTAGAGTGTGCTTACCACATGACAGCAGAAAAGGTTTTAGCTGCTGAAGTTGGGTTGCTGTTGGGGTTGTTGTTTTGTTTTTGGTTTTTTGAGACAGGTTTCTCTGTGTAGCCTTGGATGTCCTGGACTCAATTTGTAGACCAGGCTGGCCTCTGCCTCCAGAGTGCTAGGATTAAAAGTGTGTGCTCCCGCCCCCACCGCCACCACCTGGCTAAAGTTGGGTTTTTGGTTTTTTTTGTTGTTGGTGGTGGTGGTTTTGGTTTTTTGGTTTTTTGGTTTTTCAAGACAGGGTTTCTCTGTGTAGCCTTGGCTGTCCTGGACTCACTTTGTAGACCACACTGGCCTCAAACTCACAGCAAGCCACCTGCCTCTGCCTCCTGAGCGCTGGGATTATAAAGTTGGGTTTTTTGTTTTGTTTTTTAAATTGGGTTTTTAAAATCAGAGTGTTATGCCGGGCGTGGTGGTGCATGCCTTTAATCTCAGCACTCAGGAGGCAGAGGCAAGAGATTGCTTGTGAGTTCAAGGCCAGCCTGGTCTACAAAGCAAGTCCAGGACAGCCAAGGCTACACAGAGAGACCCTGTCTCGAAAAACCAAAAAAAAAAAAAGATTCCCACTATATATCCCTGCCTAGCCTGGAACTTAAAGATCCACCTGCCTCTACCTCCTGAGTACTGGGATTAAAAGCATATAACACCATGCCTGGCTGGTGTTGAGATTTTTAAGGTGGCTTTGAACTTCCTACCTCCTGTTGAAAGTTAAGGAATTGTCCTCTAAATACATCAACTGGGTAGATGGCAATGAGCAGAAATTCAGGTCCATTGAAGCCATCGGAGAATTAGAGAAAAATGATACAGTGGTGAATGCCTTCATCCTGGCCCTCAGGAGGCAGAGGCCAATCCAGTGTGCATAGTTAGTTCCGGGCCATCCAGGGCCACGTAACACTGGTTTTTAAAAAATTGCAGCCAATTTTCCCATCTGCTGGGACATCCACTGTCCTTATGGGCTTGGCATGCTGCTATTTAGACTGAGTTGGAAGAAAGGTCATGAAGCCATCCCGTGAATGGTGGGTCCCAACTGAAACCCATGGCTCCTACACCTTTGCTTGAAGACGCTCCCTTCCCTCCTTGTTTGGTGTCCCTTGGGCAGTCACCCCAAGTCTAGAGTGTAGAGTGGAAAGAAACGACATCTGGAATAACCCTTCTCTCCATCTCTGCTTTTGAAGGGGGAAGACGTTTTCATCCCGCTGACTCTTGGGACCTGAGGAGGAAGCCCTGGTGACCGAAGGCTGGCCCGCCTGCTACTGCATAATCGTAGCCCCTCATAGCGCGCCTCTCCAGGTTCTTCAGGGGTTCCTCCTCTGGGTTCCATTTTGTACGAGTTTGGCAAACAACCTGCAGAAACGAGCTGTGCTTGCAAGGACTTCATAGTTCCCAAGAATTTTAAAAAAGAAAAAAAAATTCCACTTGATCAACTTAATTCCCTTTTATTTTCCTTCCCTCACCCCCTTCCTTTTCACCCTTTTCCAAGCTGTTTGCTTTGCAATATGTTACTGGTAATGAGTTGAAGGTAATGCAGTCTTAACTTGTTTTCTTCTAAGTATTTGAGTTCAAAACTCCTGTATCTAAAGAAATACGGTTGGGGTCATTAATAAAGAAAATCTTTCTATCTTACTGGAGAATTTGCTGGGTTTCTGGACTATGAGTCCAAAAGAGAGGAGGGAAGGGCCTGTACTGCCCCAGCCCACAAGCCAGCAGAATTTGGGGCTTCTCTTCTCTCTAGGAAGGAAGGGCCGATTTGGAAACTGTAAAGTGGGGTGGGGTGGGGGAACTTGTTTGTTTGGGTTTCATTTTATTGGTGTCACTTTGTAGGACAAACTCCTCATCCTCAGCAATCTTCATGCCTCAGTTTTCTGATTTCTGGCATTAGATGAACAAGCTATGTTTGTTTGTTTAAACAAGCTTTCTGCATTGTAAATCTTGGTTGCTGATGCTACCTAGCTGAGTAGGGAAACTCCCTCAGTGTAACAGGCAAGCTAGAATGTCCTGGGATAGGGTATACTTCAGTTATAGAATGCTTGCCTAACCTTTTACAAAGCCCTGGGTTCAACCACCGTATAAACTGGGTTTGGTGGCACACACCTTTAAATATTAATTGTGTGTGTGTGTGTGTGCGCGTGCGCGCGCGCATAAGGAAAGGGGCATCATACCCTTTGGAATGGACTCTGGGTCCTAGAACCAACCCAGTTCTCAGCCGCAGCAGGTACCTAACCACTTAGCTACCCCTCTATCTGCTGTGGCATACACCTGTAATCTTAGCTCTTGAGAGGTAGAGGCAGGAGGATCGGAAGTTCAAGGTTATCTTCAGTGTGCAGTGAGTTTGAGGCCAATCTGGGCTACATGTGAGACACTTTATAATAAAATGCTTTCTGTCTGGTCTGTGGGTGTGTATGAGAGATGGGGATGGGGGGTGGTTTTGAAATAGGGTTTCACTGTGTAGTCTAGCTGCCTTCAAACTCAGAGGTCCCTTGCCCCTGCTTCTGAGTACGACTAAAATTAAAGCGGCTTGTCCTTCTATCGCAAATAATAAAGGGCATTTCCTAAAATGTGGTTCTGCAGGACTCCACTGTGGAGTTAATGCAGACCAACTGGCCACGGTTCCTCACACATTCCAACAGATCTGGGTACCTGGCAAAGCATGCTATTCACTAGCAAGACATGGTGCCAAAAATAAAATTTGGTGAGGCCTTGTCCTGAGAATTTAAGGAGTATCCAGAATGTTTTGAAGGCTGTTCTTTTGTCTCCGTTTCAGGCAGTTGTTTCAGACTAGTTTGACAATCATTCGAGAGTTGTGCACTTTTATTTTCTACAATTTTGATTTTGATATAATAACATTTGTTTGCATGAATGTTAAAAATAATAAAGTGAGATCCCTGTCACCTTCCCAGTGGTGACACCTTGAGTGATTATAGCTCAGTATCACACCAGCAAAATGACATGATCCACACACTTCCTTCACATTTAACATTACATAAACACACAAACATTAAAGTGTTTTATTTAACACTTGCTTGTGCCATTGTTGTATGTTTCTGTTCATTCTCCTCACTTGAATAGTTTCTGGAACCAGCATTTGTTTTAAAAAGTGGAGTAGTGCCGTCACTGTGTCACACATAGCACCGATTGCAGATGTGGTTTTGTACATGCGCACCGGGACAAGGTTAGAGAAATATGTAACCCCATTCATTGTCAAGAAATTGAAAATATCACGGGCTGCTCTGTCAGTAGTCTCACTTCATTGAAATGGGGTCCTGGAGACCTACAGGTTCTCCTGGTCTCTTGTTTCTGGAAAGTAGTAATATTTTTTAAATTGTCTTGAGAGAAATGGATTTAAGAGAGTTTCAAAGGTAGTTTTGATAGAGTTGTTCTTGTTCTTGTTGGTTTTGTTTTTGAGACAAGATCCTGCTTCTAATTCAGGATGGTCTCTGCCTTTCAAGTGGTGGGACTACAGGCGCACACCAGCCTGACCACTTTTTTGTTTTGTTTTGTTTTTGACAGAGCATCACTCTGTCCACGCTGTTGTCTAACTCAGCAGTCTTCCTGCCTTGGCCTTCAAGTGCGTGGATCACAGGTTTGCTCCACTCCACTCTGCCGACTTTAGAACAAGAACTCTGGATCTCCCTGTGCGTTCTTGGCAGTAGTGACAGCTCGCTGCTTCATTATCATCATCATCATCATTATTTTCACCACCCGTCTTACCCTTTGCTAATCCCGCTCCCTTTCCCCTCTGAACCCTGTATCTTCCCACTTAGTCCTCTAGCACGTAGATATTTAGAGAAAAGCATACCGTGTCCTCCAGCAACTATTAACAGCCTTTAGTTCCTTAAGGAAAGGTGAGGCTTTGTGGGCATCTCCTCCAGTGAAGAAGTTGGAGGGTCTGGCCTTATGCAGGCTCCCATAGCTGCTGTGTAGTTGTGATTCTAACAGCAATGTTGTACTGGGATGGCAGTGTTTTATCATCTTCCAGGTCTTGGGTTCTTTTTGTCTTCACTTCTTTCTGTCTTAGGGTTTTACTGCTATGAAGAGAGACACCTTGACCACAGCAACTCTTTTATTTTTTTCCCTTTTTTTTTTTTTTAAACTTTTTATTGATTCCCTGTGAGTTTCACATCATACTCCCCAGTCCCACTCATCTCTCTATCCCTTCATAACCACTCTCTACCCTTAAAACCTGCCCCAAAAAAAGAAAATAAAAAATTTTTTCCTGGGCAGTGGTGCTGCACGCCTTTAAGCCCCGCACTCGGGAAGCAGAGGCAGGTGGATCGTCATGAGTTTTAGGCCAGCCTGGTCTACAAAGTGAGTCCAGGCATCCAGGGCTATTACACAGAAACCTGCCTCAAAAAATAAGACTGGGCACTTGTCAGTCATGTTTTCAGTAATATAACCAGATACAAGCCTCTGTGTTAACCACCCAGTTCTGGTATAGCAGCCAGTGTTTTTTGTTTTGTTTTGTTTTGTTTGTTTGTTTTTTGAGACGGGTTCTCTGTGTGTAGCCTTGGCTGTCCTTCCTTGACTCACTTTGTAGACCAGGCTGGCCTTGAACTCGAAGCAGTTCACCTGCCTCTGCCTCCCGAGTGCTGGGATTAAAGGTGTGAGCTACCATGCCCAGCTCCAAAAAAAAAATTTTAAAGCATAAGAAAAAAATCTTGTGAACGCTGTAGTGTGTCTCACTGTCCACACATCATTACTTGCAGATGTTTATTGCAATTAGTCATTGGTCTAGTTTGAGGTCTCTGGCTTCTGCCACATCAATACTGGATCCTCACTGGGACTCTTCCTGGTTATCCTGTTGTTGCCCTGTGTCAAGGAGCTCCTGCAGCGTTGGGTCTGCAGGACCAGCCCTTTCACAGCTCAGCAGATCATAGATGAGAGATGTTGGGGTGGGCCAACCTAAAGCCCTGGGTCTGGGCTTAGGTGCTAGTTGAGTTGGTCCGCCCATTGAGCTCTCCAGCACTGCCCCCGACTAGTTCTGCTCTCCAGCCCTCAGCCAGCTCACCTGGCCAGCTCTGCTGTGCTGCCCAGTTGGGGTGCAAGGCCCACCCTCTTGAGTGTTGCAACAAGCAAGGGGCTGGGTAGCTCTCCTGCCTGCCACAGGTAGGGGGTGGGGGAATGACATGTCTCTCCTGCATCCACACCACCTCATGGCAGGGCCAGGGTGCACACACAAACACCACCAGGGCCAGCTCTACTGTGCTGCCCATGCAAGGTACACAGCAGCTCTTACAAAGGAAAACATTTAATTGGGGGCTGGTTTACAGTTTGTTTCATCTGTTGTCATGGCAGATGTGGTAGAGAGGTAGCTGAGAGTTCTTCATCTGGATCAGCAAGCAGCAAGAAGATAGAGTGACATTGGGCCTGGCTTGAGCTGAAACCTCAAAGCCCATCCCTTGTGACACACTACTCCAGTTAGGCCACGCTCCAACAGGCCACGTGTCCTAATCCTTTCTAATAATGCCGCTCTCTGTGAGCCTACAGAAGCCATTTTCATTCAAACCACATCTTTTATGATGTTCCCCAGGCCTTGGCAGTAGAAAGGAGGCAAGGATTGCTGAAGATGACCAGTTGGCCAGGCGTGGTGGTGCACACCTTTAATCCCAGCACTCAGGAAGCAGAGGCAAGTGGATCTTCATGAGTTTTAGGCCAGCCTGGTCTACATAGTGAGTCCAGGCATCTAGGGCTATTACACAGAGAAACCCTGTCTCAAAAAATAAAGTGAGTCTGGGCACTTGTCAGTCATGTTTTCAGTAATATAACCAGATACAAGCCTCTGTATTAACCACCCTCTTCAAAAAATGAGCTGCTTTTCTCCAGGCCAAGAGTTTAGTAGCCTGTGGATATTATATTTAGAAAGCAGTTTGAGGCTGGGCAGTGGTGGTACACACCTTTAAAACCAGCACTCAAGAGACAGAGGCAGGCAGATCTCTGTGAGTTCAAGGCTAGCCTGTCTACATAGTTCCAGGACAGCCAAGGCTACACAGAGAGACCCTGTCTCAAAAACAAAAGGCCTCAAAAGAGTCTCACCATCCAGCTCTCATAGGCAAGCAACAGCAATAACCTGTAGTCTTCTGGGGGCCTCTGAGACAATTAGATTTTTAAAGAAATATTATAGGTCATAAAATCTGGTTGATTAGAAATCATAGAAAAGTACAATGGCATTAAAATTCTTATAATAGTAAATCCTGCCTAATTTCTAATACTTTGTCAACATAAAAAATCCATGTTGACAGAAGAAGGGAGAGACACTTTCTTCCATGATGTAGCCACTGGTAAGGTGTTCGTGCTCCTGTGAACAACTTTAATGAAACTCATTGAATCCTTTTAAAAAGGAAGACAACAGGGTACCAAGTGAGTATGATGGATGTGCATGTTTGTAAGAAGGTGTGATGGGACATTGTGACAACACATACTAAATGGGGACGTGGAGTTCCGGCACAGTGCCTCACTTGTAATCCCAGCACTCCAAGGTTGCAGCAGAATTGCAGTGAGTTCCTGGCCCACAAAGTGAGACCTTGTTTCAAAACAGTGGGAAAAGAACAGATAAATAAATGTTATACAACATAGACATCTCACATACAGGCACAGATATACATACATATACACATAATTGGGTGGGGTTCCTCCCCCACTCAGTGCTAGGGATGAACCTCAGAACCTCATGGGTGCAATACTACCACCAGCCACCACTGAGCTACACTCTGGATCTATAACTTAGCCATATGATCTTAGTTCTGGTTTTTTAAATGTTCTTTAAGTGACTGGAGAGATGGTCCTAAGTTCAATTCCCAGCAACCACATGGTGGCTCACATCCATCTATAATGTGATCTGATGCCCTCTTCTGGCCTGCAGGTTGTACATGCAAGGCAGAACACTGTATACATGATAAGTCTTTTTAAAAGACGTCTTTAAATTATGGGTGTGGGTACGTAATAAGTGCCAGGCCCATGGAGGTTGTACTCTATTCCCTAGCAGGAATCTCTGAATCTGAATGGAACATGTTTAGCAGGAAAGGAAATGAGATTACAGTAAGAAGTATGTGAGGTAAGGAAGGAAAAAGCCTTGATTGCTACAACAGTCTGCTTGCTGATGCTCACATATGGCAGTTGACATGCAGTTGCCTTCTATATAGGATCCGTCCACCTGACACACCTTTGTTCAATGCTCCCTCAAACCTAAGCTGGGAGAGGGAGAGAGAGCCAGCATCCTGGCTAGCTGTTACAGTATCTAGAAATTATATCCACATAAGCTTTAGGTGGAGGCCAACTGGATATGCTAGTGCAAAAAAGTGAACCCAGCACTTGGGAGGCTGAGGCAGGAGGATCAGGAGTTCAAGGTTAGCCTGAGCTACATACAGAGAAACCTTGTCTCATTGGTATGAGTGGTGTTAAGCAGTGGCTGTGAAAGGAATTCTGAGTACAGGAAGCTTCATTTTCCTCCCTGGTCCAGAGTCACTGCTTTCAGACCTCATAAAGCACCTCCACCCAGTCCCAAAGGCATCAGAAAAATAAAGTAGGAAAGTGGACCAGGGAGATCCAGTTGGCTTCTGGGACAGTCTGGATTGTCCACCCCGGCACATGTTCTCCACCAGGAAAACAGCAGGTCGGGGCCATAGGCAGCACTGGAGTGTCTGAAAATTGCGCCAGAGCCTTCTGTGGGTGGAAGGGCAAAAGAAACTCGAGGCCCAGAGCTTGACAGTTACAGAGAAAGCAGATAGGCTGGTGAGGGAGAAACTGAACTGAGAACAGGACAGAATCCAGCTCCCCAGCTCCCACTGCCTTAGCTGTCCGCCTCACACGTCATACCACACACAGTGTTTAGACAGAGCAGAGAAGAAACAGACATCCTGAGTCTCTGGGGAAGGAGGCCTGGAACAGAAAGCAGGCTGTTTATTCCTGGCAGCCCCATATCCAAAGGGTCTTGCACCAGTTTAGTCCAGCCCCAGGCTGAACTCTCCCAGAGCCTGACTCATGCCCCACTGCCACTGCCTGGGTCTGAGACTGTGTGCCGGCTTCCTGGAGGATGATGGATTTAAGGCTGCTCTGCTTAGTCTCCCAGCACAAGCCCCACCTCTCCAGGACCCTGGAATGTGTGCCTTAGGGCAAACCGTCCCAGAAGCCTCAGCCTTCCAGCCTTTCAGGCTGCATCTCTCTGAGGGTACTGAAGTCCACTTGCTCAGTCTCAATCCCAGCCTTTTTGCTGCAGCCCCAGCCAGTTTCAGTCCTTAGGAAGTTTGGCTGGGCTCCTCTCCTGCCTTCACTCTAAGCTGCACTTGATACAGAGTTAAAAATGAACGTGGAACTCTTGGCTTCCACACTGCAAACATACCCTTCTCTCACTGTACCTAGTTCCCTCAGTTTTACTGCAGAGTAAAGTGCCATCCCTTTGATTTCCTGTCCCTATCCGCCTTTCTCGGCAGAGTGCTTTTTTGAAGGGGGCAGTGCAGAAAAGAGCAGAACTCCTAGCCACTTAGCATTAATGCAATCAGGTCCTCAGGAGCCAGGGCCTGATCTAGTTCCTTACCTCCTTTGCTGGAGGGGGGAGTCACTTTTTTACCTGTGTTTGTTTGGCTGCTTCTGTTGGTTTGAAGCAAGGGCTAAGTTTCTGAAGCTGGCTGCAACTTACTGCACCCTACATGTTTCAGCACCCAAGAGCTAGGACTACAAACCTGGCTTAGGGAAGTACAATTCTGAGCATCACCATGAAGATAAAGAAACAGTGCTGAGAGAATTCCAATGGTTTGCCCACGTTCCCCAGCCCTGCCATGCCAACCATGGTGTATGTCTCTAAGCTACATGGAGGAGGACGAACCTTTTGTTGAGTTGACCTCCCCTCAGTATTGTCAAGCACTGTGGTTTCCACAGAGGCCTACATTAGCCTATGACTTCCCCCGCAGGTCACTTTTCATTTTGGGGAAGACTGACAGTATTGAAACAGTCTCACTGTAACTCAGGCTAGGCTCAAACTCACACTGATCCCCCTGCCTCAGCTTCCCAGATGTTGGCATCATAGGCTTGAACCTCTAGCACATTCTTTTGTGCCTTATGCATATCCCAAAACTTAGAAAACAGCCGAGGATCCGGGGTGTGGTTCAGTTTACAGAATACCGACCTAGCATGGAGGAAGGAATCCATGAGTTCTAGAACATGCCTGTAACATGGTAGATGTAGGACCACCAGACATGGTGATACAAAGCTATAAATAACCCTAGTACTTGGGAGGTGGAGACAAACGGATCAGAAGTTCAAGGTGATACCCCATTACATAGGAGTCTGAGGATAGCCTGGGCAATATGAGACCCTGTTGTGGTTAAATTATCAGTATGGCCTAATAGTGTTTATCATTAGGCCTATAGTTATTATTACTATGGCAGTATAACCCGCTAGCAATCAATCAAAACACAGACACCTGTTATATTTTAAAATAGCTGTAGTTAACCTGGGGCAGGACAGATATTAATCCCCTAAACTACTTCCCATAGTGGGGTAGATATAGGCTACCTGCCCCAATCCCATGCTATCTGCTTCTAGTAATTTCTATCAAGCTACCTCCCATCCATAATCGCAAATACTTGCTAATTATCATCATGCAGCCCATGTGCTTCTCCTCCACTTAACCCATGGTGGCGCAGCCTCCTTCTCTTCTCCTCTCCTTGGGTCTCTCTTCCTCCCAAGATTCTCTGTCTCCCCAAGCCTGGGAACCTCAGCCACAGTTTTCCATTAGCCCTGCCCAGGTGTGAAGGCCTTTTATTGGTCAAACAGGTTGGGCTCTCAGGCAAAATACAGGTGGGGCAGAGAGACTGCAAGCAGTAATTAGCATCAAAATACATCAGACCCAACAAGACCCTATCTCACAACAGAAAAGTTGAGAGGTGTGTAGGATGGCCCCAGACTCACGAAGACAAGGCTGGGTTTCTAAGCTAAAAGGGCTCATCTAATGATGGGGATCAGTGAAGATTCTCAGGCCCCAATCCCAGCCACCCTTCCCCCTCCCCCCACACCCTCACCCCCACCCCCCCACCCCCCGTCTTGCATGCACACTATCTTTGGTGTGTCAACAGAAGTAGCTAGCTGGCTGTGGATGGCTGACTGGCCATTTGGGGCGGCGGGGAGGAGGTGTGTTGTATATCGAACATTATTCATTAGCTGGAATGTAGTTCCCAGATGGGCCTGGTGATGACAGCAAGAGGGAATCTCAGCGGTAAGGAAACATCACCTAGGTTTCATGACGTGGCAGGCTGCTACAGCAGGGTTCACGTACACAAGACGGGAGGCCTCTCAGGAAAAGCAATCAGGATGTGCCAAGTCCCACCCCCAGAGGCGGAGCCCAAGACTGAAGCCCTCCAGCCCTTCAGGAACCCAGTCCAGGGCAGAGTCTGAGCAGGCAAGCCTGGTTCCTGCTGTGCCAGGCATAGGAGCATCATGCAGTCATTGGCCAGGACACCCAGCATGGCCCGAAGACCTGCAAGAGTGGCTACTGTGACTCTCTGACCCTCAGAGGAAAGGCTAGCAAGCACCATCTGCTCCTAACAGCCATGTGAGTAGCTGCAGGACCCCTCCAGGTCCGATCTCAAAAGGTCACTGCACTAGCTCGAGCCACTGGAGTATTCAGGAGATGTGGTTCACACCCACCAGGACATTACCCCGGGATGCTGAGCTCTACCTTTCTTGTTACTCTGAGGAAGGCTGGGGAGGGACTGAAGGGTGGGAACTCCAGCTCAGGCCCAATCTCAGGAGTTTAATAAAAGTGCATGGTGTGGGGAGGGCGGGGAACAAACTAGGGGGCTGCTGGAGAGGGAAAGATAGGCCTAGGTGGCCAGAAATGGGGGTCAGAAGAACCGGGCTGTGGAAGGGGAAAGCATCAGGAGTGCAGTCTGGGATCTGCTGGGAAGGAAGGAGAGCATCTTACAGCCTAAGGTAGCCAGACAGATGATGCAGGTCCTGGGAGAGGCCAGAGGAGCGGAGGGCAGAATCCTTCCGTATTGACTTTGATCCTAGCAACAGCAGATGCTCCCCTGTTGACAGGATCCAGGACCCCTCCCACTGGCCCTCCAATGTGGCCTGGGGCTGAGACCAGGCAGGCCAGTAAAACAAGCTAGAGAGTCAATTTGGAGGCTTCTCCTTGTCCCCTGGGTTCAGCCTGTGTTGAGGTGTGTGGGGGTTCTTTGTTCTTAGCACCCCCAATTCCCTGCCAAGCATCTCCCCCCACCCTTCCCTCCAGTTCCCAGGAAGGGCCTGTTGCTAGTGTGGAGCGGACGAGTCAAGTTTATGGGCTGGAAGTCCTACCCGGAGGCTGTTCACTGAGCTGTAACAGGCTCCAAGTGGAGACAGGGTGGGAGTGCAGGAAGAGTGACTTCCCAGACCTGGCCTTTGGGAGCCTCTCACCGAGTGGCTGGAGAGCCACTGTCCTCTCTAGACACTCTGATGTGGACAGGCAAAGGTTGACAAATGTTTTGGGTAGGTTGCCTTCCAGTCTAATCAGGCAGCAGCTGCCTGTTGGAACTGTGGTATTGCCTGAAGGCAGCCTCTTCTAAGACACCAAAATGGGGAGGGCGCACATGTATGTTGGCAGAATTGAGTTTCCAAAAGAAACCAAAAGCATGACTTCTCTGTGTAATTTTTAAAGTTGGCAACTGAAAATCTGTGTCAGCAAAAAAGGCCCACAGCCTGAGGCTGCCGTGCTGTCACCACCAGGACAGTGACTACAGAGCCAACCTAACTCTGGCCACTTCTCCACACAGGCATGCCTGCTACAGCTCCAGGCCTTCCTTGTGCCAAGACCCATGATGATACCCAACAACACTGAGGTGGCCAGCTCCATTCCCATGGGGGCTTTGGGGCTTTCCCTGGCCCTGGCAAGCCTCATTGTCATCGCCAACCTGCTCCTGGCCCTAGGCATTGCCCTGGACCGCCACCTGCGCAGCCCACCTGCTGGCTGCTTCTTCCTAAGCCTACTATTGGCGGGGCTACTCACAGGGTTGGCTCTGCCCATGCTGCCTGGACTATGGAGCAGGAGCCATCGGGGCTACTGGTCCTGCCTCCTCCTCCACTTGGCTCCCAATTTCTCTTTCCTCTCCCTGCTCGCCAACCTGCTGCTGGTGCACGGGGAGCGCTACGTGGCGGTGCTGCAGCCACTCCGGCCCCGTGGGAGTATGCGACTAGCCCTGCTCCTCACCTGGGTCAGCCCCTTGCTCTTTGCCAGCCTGCCTGCTCTAGGCTGGAACCATTGGAGCCCTGGTGCCAACTGCAGCTCTCAAGCTGTCTTCCCAGCTCCCTACCTCTACCTCGAAGTCTACGGGCTCCTGTTGCCTGCAGTGGGGGCTGCTGCCCTTCTCTCTGTCCGTGTGTTGGTCACCGCCCACCGCCAGCTGCAGGATATCCGCCGTTTGGAGCGGGCAGTGTGCCGTGATGGGCCCTCAACCCTGGCCAGGGCTCTCACCTGGAGGCAGGCTAGGGCCCAGGCAGGAGCGACGCTGCTCTTTTTGTTGTGTTGGGGGCCCTATGTGGCCACATTGCTCCTGTCAGTCCTGGCCTATGAGCGCCGACCACCCGTAGGGCCTGGAACTCTGTTATCTCTCATCTCACTGGGCAGTGCCAGTGCTGCAGCTGTGCCTGTGGCCATGGGTCTGGGTGATCAGCGCTACACAGCCCCCTGGAGGGCAGGTGTCCAAAGGTGGCTACGGGGACTTCGAGGAAGAGCCAAGAGGGACAGTCCAGGCCCCAGCACTGGGTATCACACCAGCAGCCAAAGCGTCGCTGACCTGGACTTGAATTAGGGAAAGCCTCCCAGCAGCACTCATCCATCTCACATGCCCTTTTTTGGATTGAAGCCCTTGCTCCATGACACCTCACCCAGACCAAATAAATCTCTGGTCACTATTGCAAGTTATCTCCTTCCTTATCTCAGGAAGTGGAAGGACCCAGAGACAGACTGAGCACCAAAGGAAGAGTCCATTTCCAACCAGGCACGGTCCTCCTGGCCAGCCACCACAAAATGCACACAGACACCACCTCTGGGAAGTATATTTTATTTACATTTTTAAAATCTGTAACTAGTCTCTCTTCCTCCTTTCCTTCCCCAGAGACTTGGGAAGGGAAAGAACGGGAACCTCAAAGACCTACCCCCGACATACAAAGACGCACCCCATGGCTCACACCAGCAAATCAAAGTGAAAGAAACACGGGCCACCTAAAAGGCCCCAGGGCTGGACAGGAGAGGGAGGGCCTGGCAAGGCGGGTCTCTAAGAGAGAAAAAGGACAAGGAGTGGGCAGGTCAGCTGAAGGGGTTGGAAAGCAGTCCAATACCCCCTCCTCTTCCCTCTGCACCTCTGCTGGGGGGCAGGGGTGTCCCTTTATCCCCTCAACACCAGACACCATGCCAGAGGCTCCAGCCGCTAACGGTCAGGTCTCTGGACACAAAATACTTTCGCTTTGTGGTCTCCTGATGTAGTCACCACCAAGGAAGCATCTCTGAAGACAGAAAACAGGGGCAAAACGACAGAGGAGCCTGAGGGCCAGTCCGAGCCCACTCCCCAGAGGTCCTGGGGCAGCTGCTCCAGCGTCACCTCTCTCCTAGGTCCCTGGCTGAGTCTGCACCTGGTTCTCTGGCCCTTCCAGCAAAGCCAGGAGCTGATTCAAGCATGCCCATGTAAAGCACCAGAGCTCAACGGAGGGCAACAGAGCCCAGGAGGGCAGGTCCGTTCTCAGCCTCCTGCCCCACAATGGGTAGGTCACTGCCAATCTCTGGGATAGGGCTGAATCCCAAGGCTGTGGCGTGTGACTGTGCTGGTGGCCTGGCATTCCTTCATCACAAGATGCAACCAGGCATTAGATCTCATTTCCCTTAGGGATGTCCTCCCATTCCCCAAAGGACCTGTGCTACCTCACACTAGACCCACTTCCTAGATCTGCCAGCCCACCGTGCTTACTTGCTGAGGGCAAAGTCCAGGATCTCAGCAGTATGGCCCCGGTAGTCAGTAAGCAGGCGGCCAGTCCGGGCATCCCAAAGACGCACAATGCCATCCAGGCTACAGGTGTATACCACAGCAGTGCCAGCCTCCCATAGCAGCTGAACAATGCCCGACTGTCCCAGAAGGTGACAAAGTAAGAGTAGGGCAGAAGTCAGGAGGGAGAAAAGATCCCATCCCTACCCCAGCCACGGAGGACAGGCTGCCCCTTAGCCAGCACAACACCACACCACACAGGAACAAACCTGGTGCTGACACTGATGCCGGAGTGTCTGTGTGGACAGGTCATAGATCGCCAAGGTTCCATCCAGATAGCCAACAGCAGCCAGAGGCATCCTAGGAAATAGGTGACACAAGGAAAGCTCCTGAGACCCTAGATTCACACATCTTCCCTCCTCCCTGGTCCCAGTGCCTGGGTCCCTCCTCAAAGCCACCTCCCCCCCTCAGTCTCTTGGGTCTCCAGGCCAAGGCTCAGCTGACACTCACACACTGCAGAAGCCCAGGGACTCCACAGAGTTAGACTCACTCTCCTCTCCCTCTCCCAGGCTGGGCTGGGAGGCGACTGTCTCAGGTCTGAACACACCCACCACCTACAGGTAAGAGAAGAGGCTCACAGACCCGGGATCCAGGTCCCTTAACAGAGGAAAGGGGCAAGGGAGGGGCAGAAGGAGACCGAAGCCCAAGCTCCTTACCTTGCCAGTGGTGGCACTGACCAGCTTGGCCTGGCAGTCCACAGACCCAGTGAGGATTAGGCTACCATCCTGGTTGGTGGCAACACAGGTCAGAGGGCCCTGGTGACCCTCAGTCCCTAGGACACAGCAAGAGTACAGGCTCTGGGTCCTGTACCTGCTCTCAGGCTCCTCCCCCAAAGCCCAGGTGACCACCCTCCCCGCTCTGATACCTTTCAGTACATGGATGGGGCTTCCCTGCTTGAGGTCCCAAATCCTGATGGTACCATCTTCATATCCCACCACAGCTCTCTTCCCTAAGGACCAATGCACAAATGACCAGAGCACAGAGGGTGCACCCAGACACACCAAGCAAAGAATGAGCAGGAAGAAGAGAGTAGGGGACCCCAAATTCCCCCTGGAGTCACAGGTGACCTAGTGTGGGGCAGCTGGGGGCTGGAACCCCCAAGTCACTAGATCCACCTCTATCTCCTAGAAGAGACAGTTGCTCTCACCATCAGGGAGGACACGGCCACAGGTTGCAGGGCAGTTGGGGCCCTGGAAGGTCTTACAGTCACCATTTGGTACCTTCCACATCCAAGTGTTGCCATCAGCTGTGCCCGCCAACAAGACAGGCGCCCGAGGGTGCCACTCCATCCACTGGGCAGAGAGGGAGGATCAGCAAACAAGGCCTACCTAAGCCATCAACTGCATGCAAGGTGTCCCTGCGTCTACAGTCAGCAAGAACTTCACAGGTGAAGAGATCAATTGCAGAGCTATAGGTGCTGTGGCTCAAGGCAAACTTCTCCAGTATATAGACATGCCTGCCCCTACCCTTCCCAGAAGCGCTCGGCCCTACTTAGGGTCCCACAGAGTAGAACCCCATGCCAAAGATCTCACCTCCAGGTCTCCTGCTTCAAAGGACCAGACTTCTTCCTTGGTGTCTACCTGCCATACTTTCAAAAGACCACTCATGTCCCCTGTGGCCACTAGGGTAGAGTCATGGCTGAAACCAGCACATGTCACAGAGTCTTTATGGCCTGCAGAGAAAAGTAGGCAGATTCTGAGGTCAAATTTGCCTGAGAGAGAAGCAAGTTCAAGGCCAGCCTTGGCTACATCCAAGGCCAACCCAAATATATAACCTCATGGGGGGAAAAATAGCAGAAAAGAACATTAAAAGGTACCTAGATGCTAGGGACATGTGACCCATGTATCTGGCCATCTTTTAAAAACAACTAACTAGGGCTAGAGAGATGGCTCAGCAGTTAAGAGCACTGTCTGCTCCTCCAGAGGTCCTGAGTTCAATTCCCAGCAACTACAGGGTGGCTCACAACCATCTATAATGTGATCTGATGCCCTCTTCTGGCCCGCAGGTGGATATGCAAGCAGAACACTGTATGAATAATAATAAACGAATAATTTTTTTTTTTCTTAACCTAGGGGAAAAGGTAGGAGGGCCTCAGTAGAACAAGGGAACAAACTCTCTACAGCTCAAGGGAACTCTCCAGGTTCTCCAAGAACCTACTGACACTACTATCCAACCAGCAGAGCCTAGGCCTCCAAGGCCTGCGTTCGCTGTGCCTCTGCCTACTCCAGGACACCTCCTCCGATGCTCATCTTAGCCAGACTCCCTTGGCCAATTAGTACTTCCTGCCCAAGTACCTACAAAAGTTAATTCTTCTACTATGGGTTCCTGGATCCAGCAAAAGACAGAGGCTGGTAAATAGCTGCTGGGTGTTCACATAGGCCACTGGCCAAGATGCCCAAAGGAACACGGTCTGCCCAACCTCTCACCTGCACACTCGAACAGCAGCTCCCCATCACTGAGCCTCCACACAAAGGCTTTGTCATCTTCACCCCCAGTCACTGCTAAGGTGTTGGTTTTCGGGTCCAGGCTCACACAAAACACAGATGCTGTCCCAAGAGACAGTCCATGAGAAAGAGGATAGAACCGTGCCCTCACCTAGAGGGCTTTCAGAACCTTCAGAGAAGCGTAACCCCTTTCTCCAAGGCCATTAAGTATTCTCTCCTGGAAAGGCTGCGTCCAGCTCTTGTTTGAAGCATCAAGTTGCTAAGAGAAATTCTTCCCAAGGGCACAAACCCTCCTAAGTCCTCCTCCAGAGCACGTCTCCCTGCCGTTCTGTTCCCATACCACCCCGCTCTGAGGTGCAAGCTAAGAGGTGGGTCCATATGCACCGCTGGGAGCACAGCACCTACCAGTCTGGGTATGAAGTAAGTGTTCATGAGACTGGCTACTAAGAGCTGGCATCTGAGAAGACTATCACTAGTGCTCCTTTTGGACTGTAAATTGCCTTTAATTTCCACTTAGGTTCCTTCCATTCATACTTGCCCAGGATAACTTTTTTAAAAAAGAACTCCAACTTAAGGTAATAAACTGCTAAACAGCAGAGGTAGGATTTGAACCCTGGTGTCTCATGTGACTCCAGTGGAAGCCTAATCCCTTTGGTTCTTCCAATGAATTTCCTGCAGGCCAAGGTCGGTGGCTTTCCCATTTACTTCTCTTAATATCCTGTCCAGGACCAACGGGGCAAAATCACATCTACACTGATCTGAGGTGATCCCCTCAAAAGGCCTACCTGAGTGCAATGCAAAGGTGACCTCACTATCATCCGGGCCCTCCATGCTACCGACCACCCCTTCCTGGGGTTCCAGGACCCAGCCCTCGTCATCGCCTTCTTCCTCTTCTTCCTCTTCCTCAAAGTCCACATCTTCCATCTCCTGGGCCAGATCATCTGCTTTGGGGAAAAGGTTAAAAGATGGGGCTCAAAAGATATAGGAGAAATGGGGTAAGGGGTAAAGAGTGACTAGGGTGACACTAGAGTGGGTCATGGGGCCAAAGGTTAAGGTGTCGTCCCAGACGTACCGAGTAGGTAGAGAGCGCTTGGGGGGAGGAAAGGGGGAGAAAGGCTAGGGCTGAAGACCTGGCGTTGGCCAGCCACCGTGTGGGAAGAGAGGACAGAGGGCATGATGGGAAGGGGGTGTGTGAGGGGAAGGGCCAGGGGAGGCGTCAGGGAACCCCCACCCAGCCAGGCCTCGAAACTAAGTGTGGGGGGTAGGGAAGGTGGGCTGGAGAGAAATGTCGGTAGGAACGACCGGTAAGGGAAGAGGGTGGGGGGAGGGGATAGAAGCTCGGGTCAGAGGCCAGGGGTGAGCGCCTCCTGTCCCGTGGCCTCGGGAGCTACAGTTCTCACCCGGGTCCGGCGGGCCTGGATCCAGCTCTACCACCTCAATGATCTCTTCATCTCCGTGGAAGCTTAGAGTCTCCAGCGGCGGGGTGTCTGCGGCCGCTCCGCTCTCCGATTCGGACTCCATGCGGCGAAACCTACGGATCCACTTCTCTGGGCCCAAACGCCTCCCAGAGTCAGCTCTGCGCGACGACGCGGAACTCGAGCCCCTCCTCCCGGGAGGAAGTAGGCGTAGGTGACTCCGGGCCGAAAGAGCGACGGCATCCAGGCCAATAGAGACGGAGGTGGATTACTGAGCCGCCAATCACAACGCAGAACTGGGATGACCAGGCCGGGGCGTGGCGGGAGAGCCCAAGCTCCTCCTTACAAGACTCCGCCCCCAGCTAGAGGGAAACAAGCGAGCGTGCGCGCCTCCGGGGTCTCCTGGGAGGGGTAGTTCTCCGGGGCCCGCTACGCGGACTTCTGGGAAATGTAGTTTCTGGTCTGTAGGCAGGGCGGAAGGCGCGGGGGAGGCCCCTTACGCAAACTACAATTCCCGACGGGGAGCGCAGGGAAGGGGGGGGTGGGACCTGAACATGGCGGCGGTGGTAGCTGCTACGGCGCTGAAGGGCCGGGGGGCAAGAAATGCCCGCGTACTCCGGGGTAAGGAGAGGGATCCCAGGGAGGGCAGGGCTCTAAAAGATTCCATTCTCTTCACATCCCACCCGGCGCGACAGTAGGAAAGTCAGGCTGCCAATTGCTGCCCACACCTCTCTGCGGGATCTTAGAGAGTCTGGGGGTGGAAAAGATGCTCTAGAGGTCACCAGTCCAACGCCTGCGTCCAGGTTGCACAGCATGCCTAGGGTCTTTCTACTAGAGTCCCAAAGAAGGCCTTAAGACTCCCGCTTTCCAGGGGTTTCACACTCACCGCAGTGCAGAGGGAAGAGCCCTGGGCTTCTGGAGGTTTGAGTTCTAGCACTGGGTAATTAGCGGTTTGACCTTGTGCGAAGCAGCTCGTCTCTCGGGGCTTGTTTCCTCTTCGAGGGGATGGAGTTAATTATCCTTATGGATAGGGAAGGCCCTGCAGTTTAAAAACAGTTCCCCGGATTTCCTTCATATGTATGCCTCCGGCGAATTCCTCTGCAGTCCTTCCCAACCTGCCTTCTGAATAGAACAGCAGGGAAGCTCGCGGCTTTGGCACCAGGGTGAGGAGCCCGCAGTGACGCGGAAGTAGCTTCTAAAGGTGTCACCTCGGTGGCGATTTTCCCATTTCTCTCTAGATCCTTCACAGCACTTGTTACTCCAAACTGCAGTCACTCCCCCTCCCTCAAATCTCAGCCGCTCCTCCCCTCATCTCCCATACTGACCTGCCGTACTTTTATTCACAGGAATCCTCTCTGGAGCCACAGCTAATAAGGCTTCCCAGAACAGGACCAGAGCACTGCAGAGCCACAGCTCACCGGAGTGCAAAGAGGAGCCTGAGCCCCTCTCCCCTGAGCTGGAGTACATTCCCAGGAAGAGGGGCAAGAACCCCATGAAAGCTGTGGGACTAGCCTGGTGAGTTTGAACTGCCCCTTTGCCTACTAAGTGGGGGTTGCACTGAGAGAATGTTGGAAACCTAGAAACTTCTCAAGTTGCCAGTGGTGAGCTGAATCCACTGGAAGGGAATTGCTGGGTTCAAGGGGTGGAGTCTCAGGAGTGAAGGCAGCGGGTGTGGGACAATGTAAAACTGGGGAGACAATGGCTTTTCTGCGGAGGAGCAGTTGAGCTGATCTGATTTGAATTTGGGCCACTGGCTTCATCCTTCCTCTTGGGAGCTGGGGTTAGATCCCAGTCCCAGTAATTAATCAAAATTGCGTTAGGTTATGTTGTGTAGAAGTAGTTCTGTGACTTTATTTGGTTCTGACTCTGGCTCTAATACATAGTATTGATCACTATAAAAGGAAAAGAGAAATTAACATTTTTTTTTCCAGCAAGTGCCTGAGGCGTGACCGTACTTTGCCATGTAAGGTTTTAGGCTTTCTGACGTCAGCATTGCACCTCCATCTCACTAAGGAGGGAAGTGAGGTTCTCAGCTGGGATTCTCACCAGGTCTTGTGGTTCTGTGCTCTTTGGCCCCTACCAAGGCCCTCTTTGAGTAGTAGTTGCTCAGAGACAGAGACAGAGAGACAGTTGGTGCTTAGTGGCTAAGCACATGCTTAATATTCTTGAAACCCTATGTCTGATCTGCAGCAGCAAAAGGAGAAAAAGAGGGGTCTGGGAAGAGATGTGAGACAGTGTCACAGAGGGAACCTTTGCTAATTCAGAAAGAGCCTGGGCTGTTCAGTCGATCACACAGAAGCATTCAGCAGGGGTGAAGGGGTCGGCAGGACCACATTGGGACTTTAGTGCCATTGCCTAGGAGTTTGGAGTTGGCCAGGATAGAATAGAGAGCTATTACAGTGTCTTAAGCAGGATCTGGTTTGTGGGATCCCTTCGGCACCAAACACAAAGAATACATAGGCATATCGCCACAGCATTTGTACAAAAGGCAAAGCTGGGCTGATTCTTCCAGCTCCTCTGACTCAGTCCCAGTCCCTGCCCAAACCAGGTGCACATCTCCCCATCCCTAGGGCCATCGGCTTCCCCTGTGGTATCCTCTTCTTCGTCCTCACCAAGCAGGAAGTGGAGAAGGACCGTGTGAAGCAGATGAAGGCTCGGCAGAACATGCGGGTGTCCAACACGGGCGAGTATGAGAGCCAGAGGTTCAGGGCTTCCTCCGAACAAGCACAGCTCCCTGAAGTTGGGTCTGGGGTACAGACCTGAGTGAGGATCACAGCAACTTTGAGCTCTAGACTATTGACTGAAGTCCTGTGTGGTCATTGCACATGAGGCCCACCAGAGGGCGCATGCTGCCCAAGCTGCTGCCACCACCCATCTTCCACAGAGGAACCAGCCAAATGCAAATAAAGTTATTAAGTACTGACATAGAAAGGAAGCAAAGCTGAATTTGTAAGCCCCAGGGAGGGGAAGGGTGGGGCAGAGTGGGGCTGGCCGCCGTTCCCAGTTGGGTGATGAAGTAACCACAGACTTTAGTGCAACAAGCCTAGGTACAGGCCCTGGAGACCCAAGTCTTCAGAGCCACTGGTCAGGAAGGGCAGCATCCCATGCAGCCGAAACTAGTTAAAGTCGGTCAGGCATGGGCATCTATAATCTCAGTACTCAGGAACCAGAGGCAAGCGAATCTCTGAGTTTGAGGCCCGGGTGGTCTATGTAGTTCCAAGACAGCCAGAGCAACATAATAAAGAGACTTTGTCTCAAAGAACAAACAACACATCAAAAGTAGCATTCAGGGCATGGAAGAAAAGGAATTAAAAAAAAAAAAAAAAAAAGTCAGCTTCTCTGGGGCTCATTCTATCATCTTAAGAGAAATTAGTTCCCAAGAGATTCAAAAGTGTCTACCCCCCTTTCCTGTATGGAAAAATAAATAAGTAAATAATTAAAAGTTATATAAAGACAAAGCTTGGAAGCTTTTACAGAGGGTTCACCACACAAAAGTGGCCCAGCAGGATCGTTGGGAACCCCCTCCACTATTGCAGATTTGCACTCCTTTCCCCAGCAGCCTGTCTCGTCCATCACGGAGAACTGCCTCAAGAAAATGTGCTTAGTTCCACAGAGTGGGTTCCAGTCTGAGGGCAGAGAAGACGCGCTCTGGCCAAAGCCACCACCTTACGGTTAAGAAAGCCACAGCTACTCAGGGTCTTACTGCCAAACATGAAACTTTATTACCTCTCTAGTTGTGTCCCTTCGTGATATATTCATAATCGAATACTGGACAGAATAGCGCTGTGTCCTTGGGCTAATAAGGTTTCTGCCCCACCTGGTAAACTGGCTCCTGTCCCCCACCCTGGCACCAGCTGGAGGCACTTGGAGTGCATAGAAAGCAGTAGCTGGCTTGGAGAGGGGGTTCAAACAGAGCGAGCTTGGTTAGAAAGGAAGGTCTCTAGATCCCAGGGTGGGGCTTCAGTGTTTCTCAGACCTGTCCCCACCCATCTCTTCACCCAGACTGCTTCCCAGCCACACTCAGGATCCTACAAGTTACCTCACTTGCTGACCCTACCTCTCACTTTCTATGAATGTTGAAGCAAAGAAAGTAGGAGGTCCCTCTACGTCAAATTTTTAAAGCCTCAGAAGGCACCCCCAAGCACTCTGGGCCTGGATGGTAGCCAGGATGGGTGCCATTCTGCCTTACTGCCCCCACCCCACCCCACCCAACCCAAGTGAGTGAACTTTGCTCACCGTTTTTCCCCCTAGCCCAGATAAATAGTCTATACATATTACTGGAAAGATGGGGTTGGAACAGAGAGAACCCAGGACACAGATCTCTCCTAGCTTCCAGAGCTAAGTAAGAGATACCAAGCCTAAAGAGTTCAAACAGGGTATGTGGCCTATGAGTCCTGGAGCTAGGGGCAAAGCATCTGGCTTTATTGGGTCCCAGAGGGGAACCAGTCCATCTACCTAGCCTAAAACCCTGTGGCCGAGGTGGGAGGGGAGCCTCTTCACCTTGGAGCTCCTGTGTTCACAGGCCTCCCACTCCCTCCCCACACGCTAAGAGTTTAGTATATGCTCATCGTGGGTAACCGGGGAAAAGGTCCAACTTCAGTCTAGTCCCTGCCGAGTCCATCAAGGGCAAGAGCACTCTTAGTTCTCACATAATACAGCCAGAGACCCTCCGATCTCCAGGATGGAGAGGAAACTGAGCAGATTATTTGAAGGGACAAGGGACCTAGAGGCCCTGCCCAATAGGAAAGGGTGAGTCCCAGGCCAGTGAAGGGGAAGTCTCTCTCTCTCTTTCTTTCTCTCTCTTTCTCAGTCTCGACTCCCCACCATCTGGAGCACAAAGGTGAAGATGTAGACTATGTCCGTGTAGATTTGCAGGGCGCCTGTGATGTAGTCCTCTGGGCTGATGGTGTGCTTCCGGTTCCCCAGGACCATCTGTGTGTCGTATGCCAGGAACTGCAGGGAAACCAGACATGAGTGCCTAGGAGCTCAGGGTCAAGAGTTCATTTCCAGTCAGCACGATGTCCCGAGAGCATCTGTGCCACTCCTACAGCTTGCTGATGGAATCACTAAGGAGTAGTATGGTGCATGGTCTCTGCCCTTGAGCAGTCCCCTTGTCCACCAAAGACTGGCACACAATTGTCCCCCAGCAGGCAGTGTGAACAAAAGACAACAGGGATGCCAGAAACTTCTCAAACCTCTAAACAGGAAAAGGAACAATTGTCCATAGCCCCTCCCCACCTCCCAAGCTGCCTAAATTCCATGTCTACCCTCTCAGCTCCCCCTCCCAGAACAGGGAATAAACTTACCATGGTGAAACAAATCGCCCCCAGAGCTGCATACACCATGTGGAGCCAGTAAATCTGTGAAATAACACAGTATGGCGTTAGGAAGCCAAACAAAGCAGACCTAAAGCACGCCCTCAGGACCCAGCTGACCCTGGGATTACTGTGGCTGAACAGGGAGATCAGGGAAGCTCTCTCCCCAGGCTCCCCCATCCTGCCTCTCTAGATCCTAGTAGAAACTGAGAATGTGATTTTTCTGCCAGAGAGAGCAGGGGTTGTCCCACAGCCCACTTTGGGAACAGTTTATTTTGTTTTTTGTTTTGGTTTGGTTTTGGTTTGGTTTGGTTTTTCGAGACAGGATTTCTCTATGATAGCCTTAGCTGTCGTGGACTCGCTTTGTAGACCAAGCTGGCCTTGAACTTGCTGAGAACCACCTGCCTCTGTCTCCCGAATGCACAACCACCACCACCACTACCCAGCCCTTGGGGACAAGTTTAGAGAAGCCTCTAAGCAACCTTGAGTTGCCTGCCACCATGTTCTACGCTGCTGCCAAGTGCCTGTGCACAGACCAGGACCAGCCACGGTGAGGCGGGCAGCACCTCATGTTCTGATCCTTCTCCTCAGCGGACTGGAAGCAGAGAAGGCATCAGAACCAGCGATCCCAAGCCCCCTTCCGTCCAGGCCTGACTTGGTCTTTCAGGTTTGCCTCACAGAACCTGGTCTCAGCTAATCTCCCACTTCCTGTAGGAATTGAGTGGTGCTATGCAGAACCCAAGGGGCTATAGGCTATGGTTTCCCATCTGCCTGAGAGAGAAAGCCATTATGCCCTAACCCAAAAGGGATGGTATCGTGTGGGTGCCTGCACTAGCCAGTGGAGAGGTATAGGAAGCCAGAGGCCACCCCTGCCCCATAGGACATCTGCTGACTGGATTCACTGCCTGCCCTTGTGGCAGGACACTCACATATTTGAAGAACAGCACAATGCTAGTGACAATCCCGGTCACTATCAGCACAATTCCCAGGACACAAAAGAGGCCTGTACACGAGGTGAAGTCCACCTAGCAGAAAGGTAGAAGGAGACATCTGTCAGATAACTGCCATCCTTAGCATCCCAGAGGACTGGCCCTGCCCCCACCCAGGGAGTCCCACTGCTGTTCCTAGGGGCACGGCAGTGACAGTGACATGCTAAGGACACATACAGGAAGCAGCTTGGCAAGAACAGACATGGGAGCAAATTAGGCCAAGGAAACCCCTGGCCTGCAAGAGTCTGGCCATGCCTGCCCAAGTGCCAACCCGAAAAATGTGTGTATGGAAGAGGGCAGGGTGGCCAAGGAAGGGCCTTTCCCCATCCTCACCTTAGTCTGGAAGCAGAAGATGGTGACAGAAATGGACACCACAGCAGTGATGATCATAGCTATGATGACGGCTTTGGTTTGGTACATACTGGGGAGAAGGAATGGGTTGAGATGGGCAGAGGCATGAGCCACGAGTACAGATCCCTGTGTTCAGGGTTATGCTGACAGTCCATCCAGCCCTCCACACCACTCCCTTCCCGAGAGTATAGATGATTGCCCCCGAACACACCTGGAAATGGTGCCTGTCATAAAGCTCAAGGCCAACGTCTGAGGGAAGGAGAGAAACAGGTAAACAGTTAAGAAACAGCACGGGCTGGAGTATGGCTCCGCATACTGCCAGGTTCTAAGTGCCAGCCCAACACTGTGGCCACCATGGCCCTGCCAGAGCTGGGGGTAGGTGCAACTGTATCAGAATGACCAGCCACAGGGGAGAAGAGCAGGGCCAGGTAAGGCGAGGAGACAGCCAGGGACATCTTTCCACAAGGGTGTCCCCAACCCTCCTGTGGGAGAGGCCGCCATTCCCCTTCTAGACTTACAAAGAGGGCCAGCAGAATGATGTTCCATGGGAACCGGCGTCTAACGAGAGAGAGAGAGCAAGCAAGAGGCCCCAGTTACCTACCCTGGACCCACAGTCTTAACATTCCTTAAGCACAAGGAAGTCCCTAGCTCCTATTCAAGCTACCTCTCCCTTAGGGAGCGTACTCAGGTGCTCAGACAAGAACAACTTGGGACAGACCTGCCCTGTGGACCCAGCAAGGACCCAGCAAAGGTCGGTTTGCAGTTCTCCTGCCCCCTGTGTGACTGTGACAAAGTTCCTCGGCCTCTCTGACCCTTCAGTTCTCCCTGCTAGGGTTCTGGCAGCTTTTCCTTGTGCGTCTTAACTTCTTACTTGTGTGTGTGTACGTATGCACTACAGCACACATGTGGAGGTCAAAGGACAGCTTGTGGCAATCATTTTCTTTCCAGCATGTGGGTCTTGGGCCTCAAACCCAGATTGTCAGGCTTGGGGGAAAGTGCCTTTACCTGTTGAACGTGTTGCTAACCCCTCCCTTTTTGCTTTTCTTCTGTCTGTTAAATGCTTGAAATGCTACATATCTTGTATATGCTCTTCTTACATACCTTGTAAGAACAGCAGGTAGCCAGGTAGACATCACTGTGTTACGCTACTTTGTAGCACAGCTAACCTCTTCTCCCTCATCAGTGCTTCTAAATCTCTCCACTATACAAACTCTTTTCCTCTCAAAATACTTTGGCCCTGTCCCACTTTCCGCCCTCCCCTCATCTGGGTCTCCAGCACTCACCTGGGTCCCTGGCAGCAGGCAAGGATCAGGTAGATGATGATGAAGACAGCACTGGGGGGAGAGATGAGGCAAAGCTATTGGCCAGAACTGCCCAGGCCTGTTCCTAGCCCAAGATGGGCAGCACTCGGCAGCCTGGGCTTCTTGACAAGCTACTTTCTTTGTAGGAAACTAGGGTAAGATTCTCTCAGCCAGAGCACTGAGAAGCCTGTAATAGGGTTTGGACCAGGAAGTATAGGGTGATCATAGGCAGTGGGTAAGAGAGCCTGGACAGTGCTGCCATGAAATCTGTATGTCACCACCACGATCTGTCTATCTGGTCCAGTCCTGGCCTGGCATTCTGTGATGTTCTTCTTCCTCTTCCTCCTCCTCCTCCTCCTCCTCTTCCTCTTCCTCTTCCTCCTCTTCTTTGTCTTCTTCTTCCTCCTCCTCCTCCTCAGGTAGCCCCCCTGCCCCTATAGTCTGCCTGGAGACTGGCACAGTTTCTGGGAAGCCCTCTCTCCTAGGGCACATTTAGTCTCTGCCCAGAGCAAAGCTGGTCAGCTGCCCCCTGCCCCCACCTCCCAACCCAGCAGCAACACCACACACTCACTAGGACACGTAGTACACAGCCACATTCCTCCTCACAAACTGGCTGACTGGTTCCCTGTGAAACAAGAGGATGCCAAGAGAGGAGTCATACCACAGTTGTGCGCCTTCAGCTGAGAGCCACCCCTCTCTGGGCAGGTAACCCAGGCTGGGAAAGGGAGAGACTCACACAAAGGTGAAGATAGCGATGATGGCCACGGTGATGAGCAGCTGGACGGAAATGATGGAATAGACCTAGAACAGACAGCCAGGACCAGAATAGCTCACATCTCATACTAGCCTCCCACTAAAGGTCGGTCAGCACTAAGGCCTCCGCCCCTACCCACCCACCCCATCCCCATCTTGTTAGCCGTACAAGGGGCCACCTTTTAGTTTGGAGGCTCTGGCTGGAGAGAGGGCTGTGTGGGTAACAGTATATATTGACCATGGACCTGAGTTCAGTTCCCAGCAGCCTCGGCAGGAGGCTCACAACCACCTGTCACTCTAGCTCTGGGGGATCTGATGCTCTCTTCTGGACTCCTTGAATACTTCACTCAAGCTTATACATGCACGAGAGCATGCACCTTAACTAAAAATAAAAACAGTCTCAGGCCAGGTGTGGTGGCGCACGCCTTTAATCCCAGCACTCGGGAGGCAGAGGCAGGCGGATCACTTTGAGTTCAAGGCCAACCTGGTCTACAAAGTGAATCCAGGACAGCCAAGATAACAGAGAAACGCTGTCTAAAAAATAAAATAAAAGTAAAGTAAAGACAGTCTCCCAGCACTCGGGAGACAGAGGTAGGCAGATTGATGTGAGTTGGACATCAGCCTGGTCTACAAAGTGAGTCCAGGTCAGCCAAGGCTACAGAGAGACTCTGTCTCGAAAAACAAAAAGCAAACAAAAAATAAATAAATAAAACCAGTCTTGAAAAGATAAAGACTGACTGCCATGTGGAAGGCTCTACTTTTTGAGCTCTCAGCGATTCTTCTCTGACTGCCACCTGACCTAGAAGGGTTCCCACTGCCCCCTCTAACTATTTCTTGGCCCCTTTCCACCTGCCCAGCATCTAGCTTAAAGTCAGCTTAGAGTCTGCTGTTCTCTTGCCCTGCCTGCTCCTGCCCTGACAGTGGTGTTCTGTGTCTCTGGTTAAGAGACGGGGGTGTGTGGTGGTTTAGACAGTGTGTTCCTTTCAGCTCCTAGGTGCTTGCTGTCTAACAGAACAGTGGGCAGGGAGAGGAAGTGCAGAAACCAAGTGGACTTTCTCAGGCTGACTCTGTCATCCCAAAACAAAGTCAAGGCAGAGGGGATCATAAAAACGGGATCTCCTCTGAGGAGGGTACAGAACTACAAGGAGGTAGGCAGCTGAGCTATTTACGTAGGTGCCTGTACCTAGGCCTCCCCTTAACCTATATCTCACCTTTCGGATGAAGCTATGTCGGACTTTCCGGTCGTCCCATTCTCCAGGACCAAAGTTGTCACTTCCTGCTCTCTCCTCCCCACCATAGTCATGGCCTAGGACCAGAGACAGATGACATCAAACCAACTGAGGACCTAGGACAGGTAGCCTCCACCCAAAGCACCCTGACCCTGTCTCATACAAAAGCTCAGGTACCTCTGTCCAAAAGACGCACTTGTAACTCACAGATTCTTATCAAGCTAAGGTTCTCTAGGTACCCTCAGAGTGACCCCAGCTGGGCTTAGGTGAGAAAGAGCTGTCCTATCAGCAGGCATCTGCTGCAGGCTCTGTGCCCCACCCACATCATTGGAGGCAGGATAGTCTAGGGAAGCAGCTGGCATCTAGGAAGTGGAGTCGACTGGCAGAGCAGTGGCCTTGGGAATAGAAGGCCAGAGAAAAAGAGGGGAGAAGTACACAGAAAGTGGGTACAAGAGGGCCAGGACTGTGGTCTACAGCAGGCTTCCCAGTGCATATGTAACCGTCACCTATAAATGATATCTTAAGATCCGCCCTCAGAACATGAGTTCAGATGGGAGTTAGCCATACCCTTACTGGCTCTAGGACACTGAGACTACTGCAAGCCACCAACATTCCATGGATGCCTCTTTGGGATCTGCTTCCAGAATTTACCCAGAGGGAGTTGAGGTACAGCTCATAGGCAGAGCACATGCTTAGCACGTAATGACCTCAAGTTCAGTCTCCCATACCAAAAACAAATGCAAAATCCAACCCGGGAAAAGACACTTACATAGTCTAACCTCACCTTCTCTGATCAACCATGATATTTTGGCTGTTGGCAAAAGTCAGATTGTATATAAAGGATGGAGATGTGTCAGCCCTAGGACATTAAAAAAAAAAAAGTGCTTAAGGTTCCTAAGAAAGGCATGGTGACCACACTCAGTGGCAACAACCTTGTTGAGAAATAGAAACGGTTCCTTAGGCACCGCTTAGAAACCATTACTTCACCCAGCTACCTTCTCTGGGTCTAAGTTTGGTGTATGTCTCAGACTCCTTACTGAACGCATACATAGGCCAGCAGGTGGCTGGAGGGAAGAACAGGAGGTTAAGGGGAAGGCGGTACAAGAGGAGGAAAAGGAGTATCAAAGGGGACGGAAAGAGGAAGAGAAGGTAAGGTGTCTTTAGCCCCAACCTCTACCTTGTGCCACCCTCCACGACTCACCATAGTTCATGGGCATTGGATGGATGGGAGGCATCGGCTGGGGGTAGCCAGCAGGATGACCATAACCAGGCTGAGGGTAGGCTGGGTAAGCAGGGTATCCACCTGGAAGGACAGCCGGCTGCCCATAGCCCCCAGGAGGTGAAGGGCCAGGGTACAGAGGGTTGCGGTCCTCATAGGGAGGCGGGGCAGTGGGATTGGACATGGCCACTCAGGGCTAAGGGGAAACCCCAGCTGCTGGGACCTGCAATAGGAAACAAGCAAGCAGTCATGAGTTCTTGGCCGCTCACTCCGCCCCTGTTCCTTTCTAGGCTGTCTCTAGATCACACATGCCACTCACTGCCCACAGGCCATCACCCCACTGGGCCAGCCCCTGGCTTTTATAATCTTTGGCAGCAGCCTTTATCTGGGGCCTCCCCTTCCCTGTCCCGCTCCCTGCACCCTGGCCACAGGAGAGTAGGTGTGGCGATTAGTCAGCCGCCCCGGCGTCAGTGGAGAGCATCAGAACAACAGGAACTCCCTGTCCTCCTTTAAGGAAACCTGGTGGTGCTGGTGGTAGTGGCGGCGGCGGGCAGAACCAGGGGAGAAGCTAAATGGCCCCTGGCAGAGCTTCCTGGTGAGTCACAGGGCTGGCCAGCTGGGACCCTCTGGAGGGTCAGCCCAGCCCCCACAGCAGCTGGCTGGAGCAGCAGGCTTGAGAGCCAGATACAGGGTGGAGCCAGGCTGGAAGCTGAGCAGAAAGGAAGAGGAGGAAAACAAGCCCGCCACTGTGCCTGAACCACCAGGCCCCAGAGGGAGGGGCGGGCCAGGCAGGAGACACGACTTTCAGGTTCCCTTCACATAGGCGTGTGGCAGCCTGTGCCAGCTGCTCCCTTCACTGGCCTTGGCGGGGAGTAGACAAGTGCCCCAGAGCTCAGTGGAAAGAGGGTAGGGGGAGGTCTGGAATCTTCCCAGCAGCAGTGTCAGAGAGGGTCAAGGAAAGCAATCTGAGGAGCAAGGGCACTGGATCGGATAGAATGCCTCTAACAGGAGAGCCCCGCAGCTTGCTGGGAGCCCCAGAGTCACAGGGAGAGGGGCACCCTAGATGCTAGCTCACTTAAGTGAGCACCAAGGCCCAGCTTAGTAAAGTGGCTCCCACAGTCCTGGAACCAGCAGTTAGGAGCATGCCTAAAGTGGAGTGCCCTGGAGTCTTGCTTGGTATATGTCCTTCATGCTATCCTGTGCTCTCTAGGCCTCCTCTGCCAAGATTAATATAGCCTGTGGGTCCTCTGAGATGGCAGAGATGAGGACGAGACAAGCTAAGGAAGAGGTGTCCTTCTTTCCTTCATGGAGCCACCCTTTCCCATGTACACCCTGTGACAGAGTTACCCCCTGCCCTACAGGAAATACTCCCAAATCCAGGTCAGCAGCACCCTCAGAGCCGCGACTGGAAGCAGGAGAGTCCCTGCTTCTCTTTCCAGGGCACCCAGTGCAGCTCAGAGATCAGATAGAGGACAGCCACGTCCTCTCTCAGGACAACAGGAGTTTATTCACAAGGGAAAGTGGTCAGGATCAAGTAACAGGCCAGGCCTCGGAGCTGGTCACATTGAAGAAAGCTGTTCTTCTCCCCTGAGCAAGAATATGTTGATCCAGAGAGAAGAAAGCCCTTCTAGACTGAGGGTATGAGAAGTTAGCCAGGCAAGGACGCATGGCAGTCAGGCAGTAAGCAGGGCAGAGCTCCTGGGGAGTGGGACACCCACAGTGGACAGTGAGTCTAAGACCAGCCACTGGGACTGGTTTGCAGAGCTCTGAGGCCATGGGAGGACAGAGTAATCACGAGCAAGAGAAAAGAAGCAAGGTCTTCCTGTCCCAACCTCTGGAGCAAAAAGCTTATTTCCCTAAGCCCCGTTCCCTCTCCCCACCCCCCACTTCCAAGGTCTCCTTCTGAGTCCACAGAAAGAATGGCATCCAGGTGGAAGGAAGCAGGGGTGAAGCAGTTTGGTTACCTTTGGTGTAGATGTGCCTGTCATTTCATTATGGCCCTCATCTCAGGAGCCCAGGTCTATCTGACATCCACCATTGAGGTGGTGTTGCAGGCTGGTGGCTTAAACAGGCCCAAAAGGCACTGCCACTAAAGGCCCTGATGTCAGAGTCTCAACAGTGCCACCAAGCCATGATATCACAATGAGCTGGCCCTTCACCTCCACAAGGTATCTGTGAAATAAGGTAGCTCTAAGAGCTGATTATGACCCTGGGAAAACACAGCATGCTGGACCTGCCTTTTACTCAGGAGACAGCTGCCCCTCCCTCTTCCCAAGTGAGGGGCTGGAGTGACTCACTGCCTGGGTTGGGGCGCCAAGGTCTAGACTAGTTCAGCTGCTGACTCATCCCTCCCGCCCCCCATCCAGTCCTCCCTGGCCCTGCCCTGTCATGCTTGTGGTCAGAAGAATTCTGGTGAACCTTCCTGGTCCCAATATAGTTTTCTGAGTCCTTAGCCACCTGCCCTTTTGAACCAGAGATATTGCTGTTCATCAGTGTCCTCACCTGGAAGATGGGTTCAACACCAGTAAGCGTGTCTCCCAAAGAACTGTAAAAGTTAAAAGAAGCCAGGTGTGGTGGCACAGGCCTTTAACCCCAGCACTCGGGAGGCAGAGGTAGGTGGATCACTGTGAGCTTGAGGCCAGCCTGGTCTACAAGTCCTGGACAGCCAAGGTTACACAGAGAAACCCTGTCTTGAAAAAAAAAATTAAAAGAGAAGATACACACTGAGGAGGCTGGAGAGATGGCTCAGCAGTTAAGAGCACTGGCTATTCTTCCAGTTTAATCCCCAGCACCCACATGGCAGCTCACAACTGTCTGAAACTCCAGTTCCAGGGGATCTGGCACCCTCACCAGAAACACAGGCAGGCAAAACACCAATGCACATAAGATAAAAATAAATAAATGAGGGGAGAAGAAAGAAAGGAAAAGAAACACACTGAGCTCTTAGAAGAGCGCCTAACCAGAGATACATTCTGGCTGTTTTCAGCTGTGATTTCACTAACTCCTTACCAGAGCCCAGCAGGTGACCATTGTTATTACAGACCAAGGCTTAGGAGAGTGAAGGTTGGCCAGGCCGACCTCACCAGGGTGTAATGAGGTCAAGGCTTGCCCACAAAGCTGACCCTGGAGTTCTTGTGAGTCCCTTATTTGGACAGTCTGTCCATCCATCCCAATCTCTCATCCTTCTACCACGGCTTTGGTCTCAAACCCTGCGGTGACAATAGCAGGCTTACACAGAAGTGGAAGCCCAACTGTTCAGCCCCTCCCTCCACAGGGGGCTCCAGGCCCATCCATCAGCACAAGGGAGGAGACACAAAATGTCCCCCGCCCACTTAAGACAAGCTGATCCTGGGCCACAATACAACCCTAGCTGTCTGACCCCTTATGTTAGTACCAGCCAGCAAGTTGCCAACCTCTGCCACACCACTGAGCCATGGCCAGGACAACATGAGTCAGATCAGCAAGAACCTCTGGAACCCAGCATCCCTGGCTTGGCTCCTATGCAGGCCCCAGCTCCTGCCTGGCCTCCGTGAGGACCCTACCACCAAGGCTTCCACTAGGGCTGAGGGCTGAGCTAGCACAGCCCTGGGAGAAGTAGTCAGCCACTAGCCAGGCTGAGGCATGGGGACTAGAGAAGACAAAAGGTAAGAGGAAGGCCGGGCGTGGTGGCGCACGCCTTTAATCCCAGCACTCGGGAGGCAGAGGTAGGTGGATCGCTGTGAGTTCGAGGCCAGCCTAGTCTACAAGGGAGTCCAGGACAGCCAAGGCTACATAGAGAGACCCTGTCTCAAAAAACCAAAAAAAAAAAAAAAAAAAAAAGGTAGGAGGAAGGACAAGGACAGAAAAGAGACCAGGAAACAGAGTACAGATGAGGCACAAAGTCAGAGCCTCTGGGTTCATCCAGTGGCTGTGAGGGCGGCCCAGCCTCCAGGGGCTACAGAGAACTATGAGCATTTCCCCAAGTTAAGAAGGCGGCCAGCTTCTCTGTGAGCCAACACCAGCTTGTGATCGAAGTGTCCAGATTTTGTCCCATCCTGGCAGTTCCACACCTCAGCTTGTACCTCTCTCAGGTAATCCATCCCATCTCAAGAAAGACCCAGGCCTCTCCCTTGACTCAGCCCTGGTGGCAGCAGGAATGTGTACTAAGCCCAGATGGCAGGAATTCAATGTAGAATCTGGGGAGACTGTCCCCCACTAAACCCTGAGGTGTCTCTAGGAGCTAGCTCTGTACCTGGCCTGCTGAGCACGGACTCTGGCCCTGGCTGTCCTGGGGCGTGTGAAATGTTAAGACTCTGGAATCTGTAGAGAGAAAGCTGAGCTACTGGGGTTACAAGCAAGAGGGTGTATGTTGGAGGAAAGGACAGCAAAGAGCAGCTGACTGGTCCAGGCAACTTGCCCTCCTGACTGCCAGGAACCCATGCCCAAACCAAAATGGAAACAATTGCTCACCACCCCACACCCAGGTCTCCATGCCTAGCTTCTTCCCTCCATTCTCCCCAAGAAATCAGCCCACCCCTGCAATAGCCACTACCACAGGAACCCAGAATCAGCTTCACACTCTAGGGAAGCCTGGCCTCGGGATTAAGAGGTGAAGTTGAGGGGGTCCAAACACTGTAGCGTCAGCTGGAACCAGAAAACTTAGGAGCTCGTGTGGTGCTTTATGCCTCTAATTCTAACAGAGGCAGGTGAATCTCTGTGAGTCCAAGGCCATCCTAGTCTACAAAACAAGTTCCAGGTCGGGCAGGGAATGATAGTAAGATAATATCACAGAGGGGAACAAAAGTTTTTTAAGGAATTTAGAACTTTCATTCCCAGCTGGGCCCAGTATCTGGCAGTTCAGCAGGA